>JASDDO010000018.1:54259545-54859545 GCA_030015575.1 Agapanthus africanus | reverse complement strand
CCTTTCCTCGTCGAATGAGGTGCGGGATATATCATATATATCACTGTGCAAAGCAGAAACATAGAAGCAATCAAAAGACAAACCGAGTGTGTAGCATCTTCCAGTTATTGCTAAATGAGTCACTCCCGGTGAAGGGATCTCGGTCCTTTCCTCATCGAATAAGGTGCAGGATGTTCTACAATGAACAACGCGATGCAAAGCAAGAACTGTAGCTACCTGTTTTATTTTTGAAATTCGATTCCACAACATCAATTAGGTTTATTTTCTTTCATTAATCTCATTAATGAATATCCCATCATTTAAGACCACCTAAACATCACAGATAAATATAACGTACGCTTATGCCATCCGCATTCGCCTCGATGTCCCGTCTGCACCGTTAGGTTAGGTAACTAACGGCAGAGCGGGGCAGGGCTAGCGCGGGTGTAAAACATAAGCAACGTCTATATAATATATCATATATACTATATATAATATCTATCTGAACAAATCACATGATCACATCACAGATAACACAGCAGAAGAATCATATGAAACATTGGATATACTAGGACGGCCGTGTTTTTAATACGAGCCAGTATAAAACACGGATTCCACGGTCGTGATGAATCGCCAATCCCACACCCCTAGACCCCTACGAGAGCGGCAAGAAACCCTACCAATTCTAGGGTTAGGAGACCCGAACTCGACTCCTCGAGATGGCCTCCCACTGGACCCTAGAACCCGGTTACTTGTGCTCCCCTTCTTGGATCTATCCTAATGCGGAAAAGTAAATAATATACATCAACGGTGACATCTTCCGCAACCTGGAAGTTCCCCAATAAAAGAATATTACATACAAGTTTTTACATGAATGAAAATGAAAAACACTCATCTCACATAAACCCCCCCGGCTATTCAAACACGACGATCTAATATAACATATCCAGCAACACATAACATCACATGTCATCAACGTAAGTAAATATGCGCATCCCAATTGTCGTTGACATATAGCAACGAAACCGGCGATATCACATATTACACTTACGGTCACAGAAAAGAAAGTGTAAAACTACAACAGTTGGAATCTGCAAACTCTTTAGACATCGCATGCCTAGCCAAATGAATTCCTTAGACATCGCATGCCTAACAATTATAAACTCCGCATTTTAGTCTCATTATCGAAAACACTTTTCAATATCAAGTCGGGCAATTCAACAAGATTCTCGAAATCCTGATCGAATTCCCGTCGCAAACTTTAGTAGGCGGCCGCACCCCCGACGTCGTCGACGAAGTGCACCAAGGCGGAACACCGCTGCCGCGAGCACCCGAACGGATGCTTTCGGCGACGGGGTTCTCCCACAGTCACTTGGTCGGGGCTATGGGGTGAGGCTGCCTATTAAATTTACCCGGCGAGTATCCGCGTAAGCTACGTGATTGCGACGGACTTTTGATCGCATCAAAATTCCGTGGCAACCGATCAAGTAAGACTAAAGTGCTATGTTTATAACATTCATATCAGTTATGTCATAACTACTTGTAGATTCCAAGTATTGTATCACATTCCAGATAAATAGAAAATGTTAAACTTTTCGATCGAACAATCGAACACCCAAGGTTTCCCGAAACAGCTCAACACATGAAATAAGTTTAAAAATATTCACTTCGTGCCTCAGTACCAATGGTCCAGCCGTAGAAGGGTCAAGCCAACGCCTCACATGTGGCACGCCGTACTGCCCCAAACCCTAAGGTTCAAAGGGCAGTTCAAGACAGCCACAAAATCGAGTTAAGGTTTGTTGTCTTCTAGAGGGACTATCGCGTTACTTGCACTACTTAGAACGTCATTAAACAACGGAAAAATCCAACAATTGGAAATTTCCCGGCAGGGGAAATAGTGGGTATTTATATCCGGTCGAACTTTTTAACATATTCTAAAATTACCCGGAAAAACACATAGACAAAGTTTGACAATCCGATCGAATCTACGAACTCCCAATACAACCCAGAATACTCAACTCTTGAGTAAGATTTAAAAATTCCCAGAAAATACAGCACCCAAATATAGAAATTACTGTGCCAAAACTAATGGGAGAGGCGACCGTACGGCCGCGGAACCGCCGCACGAGCCATGCTCGTGCCACGGAACCGCGGCGGTTTGATGGATTCAGCCGCTCGAATTTTACAGTAACTCCTACAAATGCCTGCTGATTTTTCTGAATATTTTTAATTCGTAAAAATCCCCGATTTCAAAAAATGTACAGAGAGCAATTTGAGATTAGGGTTTCGGTTCGATCGGACTTCTAACTCCGTCTACGCATCGCCTAAGGCCGTAGCTAGGCTCTGATACCACTGTAGGGTTCCTAGGCACACTAATGAGGTCTCACAAGTGATCAAACATGGCCAATTCAAATTTTTTTTCATGTGCCTACAAACCCTAATACGAATCGTTAACTAGATGATAAGGCGACGCAAGCAAGTAAATGACTTTATTGCTAAAGGAAAGTAACTACAACCTTTGTAGATCCGGTCCTCCACTTCCTAGGCTCCGTGATGACGTCCCTCCGCTGTACCAATAGGAATCCGGACTCTGGCGAAGGTTTCGTCGGAGAAATGATCGGGCTAGGTCGTCGACTTCGATTCCGCAGATGATCTACGTCGAGGCAACTCAAGATCAAGCTCCAACTTCACCAAGTCATGAAACTTGTGAAGAAAACACCCTATACTACTTGGCAAGTGGTAGAGGATGAAGAAATAGGAAGTGGGTTCACTTTAGAATTGGATTTCTCACTCTTTTTCTCATTTCACCATTGATGGTAGCAAGCTTTTCTTCATCTTGAAGAAGGAGAAGAAGAAGAAAAGAATATGATAAGTATTTTTGAAAATAGAAAATAAAATGATACTTATCATATAGCAACCATGGTTAAGTGTAGAGAATAAACTAGGGTTAGGTTTAACGGTTAGGTTAAGGCTAAGAGACAAAATGGTCAAAGCTTCAAAACTTCATGAAGTTTCATGAAAGAAACAAAGTTAGCCACCATTTTATTCTTGCCAAAATGAATTAAAGAAAATAAATAAATGAATAAGTAAATCAAAACTCTAACCATTAACATAACCATGGTTTAATCATACACACCCAAGTTTGCATGTATCATCAAACATGATACAAACAAGTGCACAAAAATATATCACATATACAACTTGTGCATTTCAAGTGAGAAAATCCATCTTGAGTGAACCAATACTAGTTAATGTAAAGTAATATATCAAATATATAATTATACATTAAATCATTAAATCAACACTTGATTCAATGATCCGGTCATGTTGCATATAACCGACTAGTATCCAATGTATCGACTTATCGAATCAATCCTCGATTCGATAGCTAGGTTATATCATATACAACCATTTCATACATTCATCGCGAGAATAGAATATGGTATCACATACACGCATTATTCTCAGTCCCGCACATATCTCATATGCGCTCCTATTTCGTTTCGCTTGAGCCAGGAAACCTCTGTGTAGGACTCTAAAGACTCGTCAATACACCGGCAGCAGGTGATGATCATATCAAACACCCACAAGCCGCAAGCGGTCTGCTAAACGTAACGGCCACCCGGGTATTGAGCGATCAGAAGATCGACGAGCAAGCCCGCTCACACTCCTGTGAATCCAACCAGTAACACTTACCGTACAGTCCAGTCTGTTCGTTTGATATGTCGCATATCTCGCCTAGGGGGGGTAAACGTCAGACCCCAATAGCTTGATAAGTCATGCTGACATGAGGTCCATAACATGTGTGAAACTACTGATAACACTTACCAGTAGATCACTCCAACCCTGGCCAGGGATTTCCGGTTATGGCCAGTCGTGCATAGCGCAACATCAACCCCCAATACCGGGAGAGACG
The DNA here is from genome assembly GCA_030015575.1 of Agapanthus africanus. Lineage (NCBI taxonomy): Eukaryota > Viridiplantae > Streptophyta > Magnoliopsida > Asparagales > Amaryllidaceae > Agapanthus > Agapanthus africanus. Next base: position 54,855,650 of record JASDDO010000018.1, on the reverse strand, counting down.
AATCCCCTCCTATCGCTCATTGCCTCCATGTGAATCGGGACTGTACCCAAAAACCACCTGTTTGCACGACTCAGTAGAGCCGTGGTAGGGTGGAAATCAAAGCACAGTAGGAGACACACAAGACTCTATGACGATCTCGGGTCAACAGACTAAGCTGTACCAGTGTCACCAGAGAACGACCATCTGACGTGAGGTATAATACCATCTGGGAGTTCTCGGCGAGTCCGTTCAGTGTACCCAGTCTCCACTGAGCACCCGCATACCATCTCTGATGTCAAACACCAATGGATATGGGATCATCCATCGCCCATCACATGGGTCGAGAAGATATGCGCTAGTCTACTCTGGAATATCGATGCCCCGTCTTGATATTCCCACGACTAGGAACATTGAAGGATGTACTCATAGACTACCCAGGCCCCACTAGTACGATCTGCATCATAGTCCTGGATGTTGAGTACACATCCTAAGGGCTTTATCAACATGTAACAGAGAGACTGAAAGTATACATATTAAGATAAAGGGCAACCAGATAGCGTACTATCATGTCGAGCAAGAAAGTCCTACCTATATATGTCCCAGCATCCACTACAATATACATCCAATGTACAGTAATGGCCTCTAGGGCATACATATAACTAACAGCCACCACCCACAGGTGCACAGAATCTACCGCGTATATCTCTCCAAGAGAGATGCTACCCTATACATGGTCCTCTTTCTACTTGTCTTTATATTCCACCCGCCAATGGGGATAATTTCGAAATCAAACAACACTATATCAATCTTTTGCCTAAATTTCACAGTTTAGAGTCTGAAGTCGCATACGTTTTTATCACCAAATTCGAAAACGTATGTGCTATGATGGGCACTTCATAACTTTCTGTAGATGCTATGCGTTTACGTCTTCTCCCGTTTACTTTGTGCGATTTAGCCGAAAAATGGGTTTATAACACACTCGCACACTCTATTTCCAATTGGGATGAATTCGTTATAGCATTCCTTAAGAAAGTTTATCCCAATCATAAGACCGCCCATGTGAGGAGTGAAATCAACCGGTTTTCCCAGCTTCCCAATGAACCATTTTAGAAATGCTTTGAACGGTTCAAGGATCTGCTTGTCCAATGTCCTCATCATGGAATCCATAGATGGAATTTGTGCCGAATTATATATGTGGGCATTAATCCAACGAAAAAACAGATGCTTGAAACCATGTGTCAAGGAAATTTCATGTCTAAAGACGATGGTGAAGCCTGGAAATTCTTGGAAAATTTCGCTAAAAACACTTTGCAATGGGAAAGAGTTAATCCATCATATAGGGGTGGTATCCATCAACTTGATGTTTCTATAGCAGTAAAATCCGAAATGGCAGCAATACAAAAGAAACTCGAAGCTATGGAAAACAAATTTTTATTAGCCTCCCTAAATCAGGTGACGCTCCCTAAAACCGTATGTGGATGCTGTTCAGATTCATCACATCTGACGGAAGAATGTTCTTTGAATTCTCCGTTTCAAGGTCAAGAACACACTAATGCTACTTTTCAGCAACGACCTAGAAACGATCCTTATTCTTCCATATATAATCAAGGTTGGAGAAATCAACCAAATTTTTCTTGGAAACAACACCAAACTCAAAATACGGTTCCAAATCAAAATAACATTCAAAGGGTTCCTCCACAGCAACAGCAACCACCACAAAATCAGCACCCCTTTCAACCATAAACTTTTCAAAATCCAGCCAACAATTTTGCACCTTATAATAGGTCTTTCCAAACGGCTGGTACCGAAAATTCCTTTGCACTCGAATGAACCTTAGATTTGTTTATGAAACACACCATGCAAATTTCGGCTGATATAAGGTCTTCTATCGGCACTATAAAGAATGACTCCGCCTCCCACGGTGAGAGTATAAAATCGATAGAAGCACAAATTGCACAATTAAATGCCGCGATGAGTGCTAGAGATAAAAGGAAACTTCCAGCTCAACCCCTACCAAATCCTGGCTACTCACATCATGTTAGTGATATTACTACGTTGAGATCTGGAAGAGTGCTAAACAACCATGTTGGTGAAGAGATTGATAATGAGGAATCAATCGATGATACCCCAGCTTCCACTTCTTACCCTATTTCGTCTATTTCACCTTCTTGCGAGCCTATTCTCCGTTTACCCCAAGGCTCGATCCCTCAGCCCACATCATTGAGTCAACCAAAGACGATCCCCGCTCCGATTTTGAGATCTTCTCCACCCCCTCGATCTTCTTCAATGTTGGACCCAACTCTTATTGATAAAGCTCCTTATCCAAATAGGTTAAGGGAAAACAGACCATGTCTACAAATGGAGAAGATTATGGAAATATTTAAACAGCTTAACATCAATATCCCTCTCTTAGATGTTATACAACAAGTTCTGTCCTATGTGAAAATTCTAAAGGACTTGTGCACTAGAAAGAGGAAAACTCAAGTGCCGAAAAAGATGTTCATGTCAAGTAATGTAAACACAGCCTTTACCCAACAATTACCTAAGAAACGTAAGGACCCCGGCTGTCCTACAATTTCTATTTCTATTAGGGATAAAAATATTAACCGTGCTCTACTCGACCATAGCGCGAGTGTTAACCTGCTTCCTTACTCTGTCTATGAGCAATTAGGTATCGGAGAGTTAAAACCGTCGCACTGCACTCTCCAGATGGCAGATCGATCTATCACCAAATTTAGGGGTGAACTTGAGGATTTCTTGATAAAAATCAGGGAATTTATATTCCATGTAGATTTTATTGTTCTAGATACACAACCTGTAGCGAACCCGTGGAACCAAATTCTGGTGAGTTTAGGTCGACCCTTTTTGGGCTCTTCAAACTCTACAATCAACTGTCGAAATGGCTCTATGAACCTATCCTTCGGGAAGATGTCAATTGAGCTTAACATTTACAAGTTAGGAAGTGAACCCTCTGAACCTTCTGCCCAATTATGTTTTGTCGAATTAATTGATGTCGACAGCAGCGAATTTGAACAGCTTCACGATACTGATCTAGACTCTCTAAATACGTTATTGTTTGACCCAGCTATTTGTTATACACATACGGACTCATCTATCGAGCTGTCCTGATCAACATCTAACGCTGATTATAAACCTTTTATGGAGTCTAGGTATCATCCTGTTCTTTCCGATGAGATTATTCTTCGAGGTATCGATGAAAACTTTTAAGAAATTTTCGCTGATGAACTCGCATTTTTAGAAAACACGGGAGTTGTGATGAATAAACTACAAAAAAAGAAGTTGAATTACCACTCCTTCTTCTTGACAATTATGAGAATGTGAGTAATCCATCATCATCATTGTGTCGTCTCTCCAAATTGAGATGCAAACCCGGTCTATTATACCACTTATCTCTTCCCCACTTCTTCCTGGGTCTATATAATATGTTCTTCCACCAACCAGTGCATTACATCGATAAAATATTTGAATGGTTAGTGTTGACTTTTGGTCTTTGTAAAGCTTTGCATTGACCAATAACTTTACCCTCCCTCTTATGATTTTAAAAGCTTAATTTTGTTTAACCCAAGTTTGGGGGGGTATAAATTTTAGCTCTTGAAAATAAAATTTGTATACAAAATTGTAAGCCTAAAATAAGTTTGGGGGAGATTTTCACGATCATTCATTCTTGTCCCCGTTAATAACTTTTCTTCTCAAGTCTACAGGTTTTTGAGATTTAAAAAATGACTACAGTAAGGACACTGCTGTAAAAAGGTTTGGGGGAGGATTATGCTTATTTACGCATTACCTTGCATTACACTTTGCATAAGCACAAAATTTTCAAAAATTTTCTTTTATAATAAAAGATTAGAAAGTGAAAAATTACATTTAAAAGATTGGAAGAGTTTGAGAAAAACAAGAAAGTTAGATGTTTTCTTAAACGAAACTAGTAATAAGTAGTTATGAGCCGTTGTCCAAAGGATTAGTAAGATGAAGGAAGTCACTAATCTGAGAATAAAAATAAGTCTGAAAAATAGTTCATATTCTGGAAGCCAAACATCTGAACGTCGGGATAGTAGAGGATACCTTGAAATGCTCTTTTCTAAAAGCCAAAGTACGGAAAAAATAATAAATGAAGTATAAAAGTATAAAATGGTGAAGAAAAATGAACACTGGTTTTGTAATCATCAAGGCAGCATAAAAAAAATATAGCGAGGGTACTTCAGCACCTGGTGCCTTAGACCAACTGGTTTGGGAGTCACTGCTAAGCCTTAGGTGTTGCAAGACGAGAAAATTGCTAATTACGCATAATATGTGAGCACATTTAGTAATCGGTCAGTTAGTACCTCAAGAAGTATTAACGGTCATATGAAGAATGTACGAGCAATTCCATCCAAAATATTCACCGACTAAAAAGTACTGAGGTAGATGGACAAGAGTATGATAGCTTGAATTGAATTCTCCGAGTGTAGGGATGTCTTTTACACACACGTAGGGGTATATGATTGGTGTTTTGAGGAAAGGTAGGGATGAAGAATAAAGGCGATGTTTTATTGAGGGATGATGTGATTTTTAACATGTTTTCATGACTATTAAGATAGGGCTCATGACAACCAAAAAGCTAGTGTAGTTGAAACTCTGATTTTCAAGTTCGTTCTTTTATAATTCTTCTTTATATGTAACTTTCACAGTCTTTGTTTTATTATGGGATTTTGTGGGTGCAATCCGCTAAAAACCCTCAGGAGACAACACTCCTCCTACTAGGGACACCTAGAAGTTTAAAGGCTTGTTGCACGTTCTCAGTGCAATCGTGTTGCCTACGAAAGTGTGCTAATTAGTTTTTCTTTTTCTTTCTATTTTTCTCTTTCTCTTGAATAAAGAAAATTTGCTCGAGATGATCAAACTCAAGTTTGGGGGAATTTGTTCAGTCAAAAATAGTGCATTTTAACATGACAATTTCCTTACCTTTCTTGATCATCTGAGGGTGTTTGTTATAAATATAACACATATTACAAGTTCATCTGGAAAATATCAATTACCATGTGTTATACATTATAATCAATATTTTTGAAGAAAATTGTATATTTATTATTTCACGCATAATATTGTATATCTCTAACATTCTTCATTGAGATCTTGGGCAAAAATTAGTTCAAATCAGATATCGGAATCAGAAATTCGCCGATAAAATACAGTAAATCGATGAATCAAATACTGACAGAAATTCAAAAGAGATAAGAAGATTCCAGATATAAAATAAAGACCCAGAGATCAACAGAATAAGGCCATAGAGAATTGAAGAGACAAACTCACCAATTGGCCGCTGAACCGCGGCCGAGTCAGCCCGAGTCGCCGCAGATCCGCGGACGATTCAGGGAGTCGGCGATCTAGAATTCTCTAGAAGCTTCATTGCAACGTCCTAGCTTGTTGAGGACGCTTCGTTGTAACAATCTTGTTCTGGAAACATCTCTAGAATAACCTAGCTTGTTGAGGAAGCTTGATAACTACCTAGCTTATTCTAAAAGCCTCCTTGTAACAACCTAGCTTATGGGGGAAGCTTGATTAAGGGCTATAAAAATGACCCAATACTTGAGGTGAGGGGTTCGACATTTTTGATCCAAAAACCAAATCATGAAAAGAGCTAAAAAGATCCAATTCCAAATCAAGATCCAAGATCAAGAATCGTTGAGAAATTCATCGAGCGACGTCATTCAAGATCCTTTACGCGAAGCCGATCGTCATCAACGAGCACATGATCCTCGATAGATCCAAGACTCATGGTGATCGAGCGAAGAGAAGATCGGCAGAGAAATTACCTCTTTACGGGAGTGATCGAGAGAAAATTTTCTTGTAATCTCGGATTGAAGTTGTTGTAATTTGAAGTTGAATAATAAAGGTGATCATTACTTTTAATCCCGCTTTCTTTAAATCTCCGCATTATGAAATCTTTAATTGTTGAGTTTTCTATTTTCATTATGTGTGAGTAAATCTCCGCTTGCGAGGATTCAAAGGAATTTGGTAGATCAAATGGTGATAGAATTCTATATTCATCTTAAGTCTTATGAAGATTATAAACTTTAGCAATGAGAATCATCGATGTCCAAATTGTGATCGAGATCAATTTATTATGAATCTTGTCACAATTTGGGGATTAGATTGATGATCCTTCTTGTTAAAGGCTAGATAAGAATGGCAATCATTGAAAGGATAAGGGGCAATGAAGAAGAAACCCTAGTTTCTTTAAGGGATCCCTAATTCTCATTAGTAGCCATCGATCTAGTTTTAATTCTACCAATAGATAAGATGAATCATTTTGAATAGTCATCCTTGGCTACAAATTCCGTTCGAATCCTACAATCCTTCTACAATTTTCTTGATAACCAAATCTTGAATATTTTCTTGAAAACAATTTCTTGAATTTCTTGAAACTATTACCTCAATCAAATCTTAAAACAATTTGTTGATTTTCTTTACTAGTTTTTTCGACTCAACTAAAGCAAGAATTTACGAGTTCCATGAATCCCAAAGGACGACCTGCAATCACTAACACTCGCTACATGCGACACCGTTATTGATTGCGGTTATTATACGACTAAAACATTACATCACTTCTTTAGTACTATATCTTTTCATTAAATTCAAAGTGGTGAAAGAATGTGAAATAATCAGCACCCGTATACCTTCTCTAATGTCAAACACCAATGGATGTGGGATCATCCATCGCCCATCATATGGGTCAAGAAGCGTATACGCTAGTTTACTCTGAAGTATCGATTCCCTATCTCGATACTGCCACGACTAGGAACAATTGAAGGATGTACTTACTGACTATCTATGCCCCACTAGTATGATCTGCATCATAATCCTGGTAGTCAAGTACTCATCCTAAATGCTTTATCAACATGTAATAAAGAGACAGCCAGTGTACATGTTAAGATAAAGAGCAACCAGATTGCATACTATCATGTCGAGCAAGAAAGTCCTCCCTATATATATCCAAGCATCCACTATGATATACATCACATGTATAATAATGGCCTCTAGGGCATACATATAACTAACAGTATCTAGATTAATGTTCCATCAACCAGACTATGTATATTTAGTAGACTTAGAAATCACAGTTTGTATATTCTTTCGGACTTAGAGTCACGCTCTTGTATTTATTATTGTTTCTGTTTTCTTGATGATGCTTTAGTTTTCTTACTTTCTTTCTGTGTTTTTGATCCTCGTCATTCGGCGTTGTATATTTATTACTTTGAGTGGTTATTTCCGCCTTTCGGCGAAGAGCTAGCTGCCGCTTGGGGATGCCTATATTTATTATTGCGTGTATTCGTTTTCGGACTAAAAATTACAAAGGAGGTGCAACCGAAATTTCAAATGACGAAAATGTTTTCAAATAGCTACAAAATATTGTTTTCATATTATATTACCTATGTGATTGAAGAAGAAACTTGATTTCATTAAACCTTATTTCAAAACTTCATATCCACTATTTTCCTTAAAATGGTTTAGATTTCTGGGCTTTTGGCTTACTTGAATTAGGTGGGGTCCTATAGACTTCACTTGATTCAAGTGCCAGTCACATGCCTTTTCCGGGACGTGACAAAGTTGGTATCAGAGCGTTAGGTTTAACCTTAGATCGAGTTTAGGTTTGACTATGCGGAGTCTAGGGCGTATATATATATTCAGAACCTAGGCTTGACCTTATGGAACTTAGACTTGGCTGAGCGGGTATTAGACCCAAAATTTCGTTGCGTAGATTGACCTTGGTTGGTGGAGTAGGTGACATAAGTAGAGGGATGTATCGTATGTATGTTCCGCGACATTCTTACGATACACTACCCCGCTTAAGAAGCCTTAGGATGTACATTTCTTATGCATTGTATTTCTATTCGTTCCCATGATCTATCCTCATTGATATCGGATTGTAGTTTTTGTTACCACGGCTACATGAGCAGAGAGAGCTGCGGCTAGAATTGCGGTCAACACGAGCTCATCATGGATGAGGACTGACCAGGGCATATTTTGATTACATACGGACGCATTGATTTATTGTGTTATTAAGATTTTTTGTTGACACAAGCGTTCGAGATCTACACCAGATGATCGGGCCACTGCTAGAGACCATCCAGAATGCGAAGACTGTTGATGTATCGTCTACTCTAGATGATTGAGGTGCTGTCTACCGTGCGGACAGTTGAGCCAGCTGTTGCTGCGATTGACAAGATATCACCCACAGACGTTTGAAAGCTATTGCAGCATGAGATTACACTCATGAATGTGATAGAAGATCTCTAGTCACCCCTAGATGAATGACTAGTACATATTGTTCGTTTGGATACTCCGATGCGAGAACATCATATTGATAAGCTTCAGTTAGAAGGGAACCTCATACAAACATGTTGTGAGTCGATCGAGAAAGGATGAGCGAAGGCGCAATACTCGGATGACTCGGATGAGTTTCCGAGTACGTAATTAGCCAGATGCCTTCTAAGGATATTAGAGATGCCGAGTTCATAGCTTCGGGAAAAGAGACTCTAGATATGACTACAGCCAATAGGAGTGCAGTCTACACTGCTACGAAGAGATGATTCCAAATCGGTCTATACCGAATAGAAGCAGAGTAAGAGGTTCATATGCGATCTTAATGAGATGACATTCCACTCCGTTGACATCAGAGATTTGATACTCATGCAGAGGCGTCGAATGCAGCCATAATTCCAGAGAAAAGTTATGGAAAGAATGCAACTGTCACGGAGCAAGGAACAGATTGAGTAAGGAGTGCCAACTTCCGCGCAATTCTACAGAGACGAGATTGGGAAAGAGACCCCAACATGATCTTTCTGGAATACTACACAAGAAGACGTAGACCCAGGATCGGTCGTATCACGCACACTCAGTGGGCCAGAGATTGTCATCATTGACGAGATACGTTACTAGCGACCATGTTAATTGGTCAGGAAATCTTTAGGGAAGCGCCAGAACAGGATTATTTCCGTTATTACTCCAAGTCGGGTTGTCATTCCGAAGAGTCATGTAACTGGTGATCTGCAGTGAGAAACGAGGACATAAGAGATGAGGATGCTAGACCATGGGCAGGAAGAAAATAGATAATCTTGCTCTGCCAGCCTTGGATGCACCGACACCTTCCGACTTTGAAGGAGGGGCACATCAACGACAGTTATTTATGATTTGTAACTTGGTGATTCGGATATCACGTTTCCGTTGTTTTTTATTCAGGTATTTTGAGGATTTCGTTTTGTGATTGATATTTCCTATGTGCACCACAGTTGCACTTGATTCTTATTTTCATATATCGATTGTACTGATATTCGTTTTTGTGCATACCCATTGCACTTTATTTTTGATTCTTACACATTATGAGATATTTGATTTGATTTCATACATATGGTATGCATATGATTTTGACTTGTGCATTCGGTGTAGTCTACACCCACTTTCTGGACTAGACATATGTTTTGTGCTCACAGATGCACATGTTCATGAGCTTATATGCCACGGTATACTTGATTTGATTTGGTGTATGTCGTATACCGTTGATTTCGATTTTGATACTTGATATTCAATTTTGTGCACCTTAGTGCACTGGAATTATGTTTTTGTCCACCTTGTGCACTTGATTGAGATTTTTGCGCACACCTGGCGCACTTGATGTGATTTTGTGTATACTAGATGCACTAAATCGAGATTTTTCGTGCAAATTAGATGCACTAGATATTGTTGTCAAGCACACCCGTTGCACTTGACATGTGTTTTCGTGCACGCCTATTGCACTTAGTTTTGTTTCTGTGAACGTTTGTGGCACTGTATTTGATTTTGATTTTCGTGCGCACCAGATGCACGTGGAATTTGTATACTCTATTTTAAGATTGATTTCCTTTTGAGCACTATATTTTTCATGATATATACTACGGTTTAGTGACCGAGCAATATTAGTTTGAGGACAGTACCTGAGTATTTTTGCATGCATCGATAATTGCCGAGGGGATTTCCAAAAAGAATCTATAGTCTCAATATTTTCTTATGTGTCCATGATGACACGAAACTTTACGAAGGAAACCCTTCTAAATTATATTCAAAAGGCGGAACGTATATGTTAAACAAAAGATATATATATATATATATATAGCTATTTATCTTATAATAAACGTCCGCTACTTGTGCCGTGATACGCGCATCGCACGACAATTTGAAAAAGGTTTTGCATGCATTTCTATTTGGATGTTTTGACAATTTTACAACGATGCGTACTATATACATGTTATCGTTTTGAGTATATCATATTGGTTTCCGTATTGCATTTTGACATTTTTATTTTCGCCATAATTTCGATGATTGTGTGATTCTTGACGGAGTTTTGATTTTGAATTTTACACTCGTTATCATCACGCATGCATTGCGCTATGATATGTTTTAAGTATTCATGATTCGGAGCCCCGACGACTTGATTGTTTTGCTGAAATGCTTTAGTATTTGGGGGAGTTTTAAATTTAAATTCGAGGACCGAATTTATTTAAGGGGGAAAGATTGTAACATTTCAGAAAATAAAATATTATTTTTGGGAATTTAAATAATTAAAATAATAAATTTCATGAAAATTATTAAAAATGTGAGAATTGGTTTTAATGATATGGTATAATTATACATGTATAGTTCGGAAAATAATTGGAAAATTAATATAATTATTGATTTTGAAGGTGTTTAATTGATTTGGGTATTTTATAAATATTTATACAATTAATTTTATACTAGTATAATGCTAAACTTGATTAATTTTCACTAATTATCTATTAACCTTGTTTATGCATATGACATGCACCGTGTCATGTTTCAAAACACTTGTTACATTTCAATTAAAACTTGGTTTCATTTGTGATAAAATGATTGTGTTTTGTTTTTTTTTATAAAAATTAAAAGAAAATAAAAGAAAAGTATGGCATGGAAGAGAGAGGGGGTATGTGAGAGAGAGAAGAGAGAACATTCTACATTTTTCATGGCTTGACCATGGCTCATCACCTCTCTTCATTTATCTCTTTCTTCTTTCATCTTCATCCTCTTTGCTTCATCCTCCTCCATCACCCCCATAACACCCCACAAAATCCACACCAAAACTTAAACAAAACCTTATACTTCCTTTACAAAAAATGTGCACAAACTCACTACAAACCCTATGGAGGCATCAAGTCAAGGCTTTGAGGACTTTGGGCAACTCAAGAAAATTCTTGAGTTGCCAAATGAGGTAAATCCTATATGTTTAGTTAAGTTTTTAGATTTTCTAATATTCTAATGAAGTTTTAAGTTAATCTTGAGTTGATTAATGATGTTGGAAAATTCCTAGTTGAGAGTTAGGTGATTTCTTGAAGTGTGAAGGTGAAATTGAGGGTTAAATAGTGATTAAACCCCTTTTAGTGTTTGATTTGTGGACAAAAATTAAGATAAACCAAGACTTGAACCTTAAGTTTGTCCGATATCGTATTTTGTGGTGTTCAGGACTGCAGGGAATCTGGAGTAAACTGAGATATTTGTAAGAAAATCAAACAAGTAATTTGACTTAATTGGAACCCTAGGAGACCACCACCAGAAGATGAACCACCAACTTCAAGGTGGGGCCGGCGACGCCGGGTGTTTTGACATCTCGCCGGGCCAATGATAGGAGTTGATGTTGCGGTTTGGCCTATAGCTCTTACACCTTATAATCTAGCCTCTGTATTGTTAGTTTAGTCCCTATTTACCTGAGTCAAATTCTGGAGCTATTTTCCTAAGTTGCCGTTTTGGGTTTTACACTTTATAATCTAGCCTCTGTATATATATATGTGTATGTGTTTGAATACACACACACACACATACACGTGAGATGAAGATAGTATATGTTGATTGGATATGGGTCGATATGATCGGGTATGATGCCGTGAGGCTATAATATGTGATTGAGTCAAAACACCGTGTATGACATGATATAATGAAGTATCGTTGGGCGATATATATGCAAAACATACGATAACTTGTGACCTGGTAATATATTAGAATGTACGAGATTTTAGATCTGTATCACAACAACAACAACAACTGAGTCTTTTATCCCAAGCATATGGGGTAGGCTACATGAACCAACATGAGAATCACGCCGGGTCCAGCACATGAATCCTCTGTCTCCACTCACTTCTATCGAACAATATACTTTCATTGAGTCCTTTGGCAACCATATCGTTTCGTATCACCTCCATCCATGTTTTCTTCGGTCTCCCTTTTGCCCTTTTGTCATTGCCCATATCGAGAGTATCTATTCGTTGAACCGGTGCTTCCATAGGTCTGCGTCGCACATGACCAAACCATCTTAGCCGGTTTTCCCGCATCTTCTCCTCCACAGGGGCTACACCAACTTTTGCACGAATATCCTCATTTCGCACCTTATCTTTTCTAGTGTTACCGCACATCCAACGAAGCATGCGCATCTCCGCTACGTGCATCTTTTGTGTATGATGCTTCTTAGGAGCCCAGCATTCTGTACCATATAATAAGGCAGGCCGAATAGCGCTCCGATAAAACTTCCCTTTCAATTTTAACGGAAAGTTACGATCACACAAAATCCCTGTTGCACTCCTCCATTTCAACCAACCAGCTTGGATCCTTTGATTAACATCACTATCGATCTCTCCATTCTTTTGGATGATGGAACCTAGATATCTAAACTTGTCGCTCGGTGATATCTCTTGCCCTTCCAATGTTATACCAATATGGTTTTGACTTCTCTGGCTACTAAATTTGCAGTGCATATATGCTGTCTTGGACCTGCTCAATTTGAATCCCCGAGATTCCAATGTTTGCCTCCATAATTCCAATTTGGCATTAACCCCTGCTTTCGTCTCATTTACTAGAACAATATCATCAGCGAATAGCATACACCAAGGTACCTCATCTTGGATAGTTCTAGTAAGCTCATCCATCACGATGGTAAACAGGAATGGACTTAATGCAGATCCTTGATGTAAACCAATAGTGATCGGAAAATCACTCGTTAAGCCGCCGCAAGTTCTTACATTTGCCACTACTCCATCGTACATATCCTTAATTATGTCAATATACTTGACGGGGACCCCCTTCTTCATCATTGTCCCCCATAATACCTCTCTAGGTACCTTGTCGTACGCTTTTTCTAAATCAATAAATATCATATGCAAATCTCTTCTCCTCTCTCGAAAACGCTCGACAAGTTGACGAAGCAAATGAATAGCCTCTGTCGTCGATCGTCCAGGCATGAACCCAAACTGGTTCTCTGTTATCTTAATATCCTTCCTTAGCCTGTGTTCAATCACTCTCTCCCAAAGTTTCATGGTGTGACACATCAGTTTTATTCCACGGTAGTTTGAGCAACTTTGAATGTCACCCTTGTTCTTATAGATAGGTACAAGGATACTTTTCCTCCATTCATTTGGCATCTTTTTTGTCTGCCAAATCTTATTAAACAGATCTGTCAGCCATTTAACGCCTATTTCTCCTAAGCATCTCCAAATCTCGATAGGAATCCCGTCAGGACCAACCACTTTTCTTAAACCCATTCTGTTCAAAGCTTCTTTAACCTCAGGAAGTCTTATTTTACGCATGAAATCACGGTTTATATCTTGAGATTGAATGACAAGTCCATCCAAATTCTTAGTAAAGCTCTCATTGAACAATTTGTCAAAATAATCTCTCCATCTTTCCTTGATATCCTCGTCTCGAACTAAAACCTTCTGATTTTCATTTTTGACACATTTCACCGCACATAAGTCTCTAGTCTTCCTTTCCCGCATCCGAGCAATCCGGTATATATCATTTGCAGCCTCTTTATTGTCTAATTTCTCGTACACCTCCTTGTAGACCTTAGATTTAGCTTCCCGAACAGCTTTCTTAACCTCCTTTTTAGCCATTTTGTACTTCTCAAATCTTTCCATATCTCTACTTTTCTTCAAATCTTTATAAGAATCCCTTTTAATTTTAATAACAGCCTTTACATCTTCATTCCACCATGATATGTCCTTAGATGGTGGAGCACCACTTCTCGACTCACCAAGTAGGTCTCTAGCTACCTTCTTGATACAACTAGCCATTTTGTTCCATGTTTTGTCTGGATCATCTTCTGACTGCCAATCCGCTTCTTGTACTACACGATCTATAAAAGCCTTTTGGTTACCTTCTTTCAATCGCCACCATTTAATTTTAGGCTCTACCTTACGTCTAATCTTCCTAAGTTCTCTTCTAAATCGAAAATCTAGAACTAAAAGCCTATGTTGAGTGGTTACACTCTCACCTGGCACTACCTTACAGTCGATACAACAACCTCTATCTATTCTTCTCGTCAGAAAAAAGTCTATTTGACTAGCACTTGATCCGCTCCTAAAAGTGATAAGGTGGGACTCTCTTTTCCTAAACCAGGTGTTTGCTAAGATCAAGTCATAAGATAAAGCAAAATCTAGAATCGAGTCACCTGCTTCATTCCTTTGTCCGAAACCGAAACCTCCATGGATAGTATCAAACCCACTACGACTAGTACCTACATGTCCATTAAGATCACCACCAATAAATAACTTCTCTCCACTAGGTATACTTTGCACCAGCTCGTCTAAATCCTCCCAGAATAGACGCTTACTAGCGTCATCAAGACCTATCTGTGGTGCATAAGCACTAATAACATTAAGGATCTCTCCACCTAGAATAAGCTTAACCAGTAAAATTCTATCACCTTTTCTCCTAATCTCAACTACATCCTCAAGCAACCGTCTATCTATGATTGTGCCTACCCCATTACGATTTTTATCTTTACCCGTATACCAAAGCTTATAACCCCAAGGCTCTATGACTCTACTCTTTTCACCTACCCACTTAGTTTCTTGCAAACACATAATACCAACTCTCCTCCTAATCATCACCTCCACTAATTCTATTAGTCTACCCGTAAGGGAACCTATGTTCCAGGAAGCTAGACGGATCCTATGAAACTCTTGCTTATTTGTCACTACACCCGGGGTCCGATGTAGCGCGCCGTTTCTGGACGACGACCCTTGCTTATTTGTCACTACACCCAGGGTCCGATGTAGCGCGCCGTCTCTGGACGACGAACCTTGCTTATTTGTCACTACACCCGGGGTCCGATGTAGCGCGCCGTCTCTGGACGACGACCCTTGCTTATTTGTCACTACACCCGGGGTCCGATGTAGCGCACCGCATCTGGACGACGACCTAGAAGCCCTTGCATACTTAACACTACACCCGGGATCCGATATAGCGCGTCGCTGAGTAGGGGATGCCCCAACGATATTCTTATTATGGTTCATGTCATAGAATGTGACAAAGTTTTACGTTGGCTGTTACAAGCCTACCACAACCCTCACCCTTTCTCATCCGGACTTGGGACCGGCAACGGTGGGTTTGAGATTTTAGATCTGTATCCATGATATTAATAAAGTACGATGAATCATACCGTACGAATGATGATATATATTTGATATTTGACCCGTATCCTCGATTTTGAGGATTCCGTACGATGGATATTAACGAACGAGGTATATATGATGATTGATCCACACTCTTGACTCAAGGATGCCGTACGATGTATTATATCGTACGTGATGCTATGAGGCTGGATCGTCGACAACTAGATATATCAACTCGGAATATGTTTAGATTTTCTTATCACTCTGACTAGCTTCTTAGTTTAGCCTTTCAGTTGATTAAGTGGTGCTATACTAGGCTCGAGTCCTACCGATTTTCAAAAACTAACGAATCTTGAATATTTTCAAAAGACAATCCGAAGGATGCTTGTCATGACCCGAAAGAGCACGTGACTGGCCCTTGAACCATATAAAGTCTATAGGATCCCATCTGATCCAAGTAAGCCAAAAGCCAAGAAATCTAAAACTATTTAAAGAGTAAATAAGGAAAACTAGTTTTAAGAAGTAGAGAAATCATGTTTCGAAAATCAAAGTTTTTAAATAACTAAGCCGAATATGCATTTTTAAAATGTGTAACTTTTTCTGAAAATTTCGGCAGAGTTTCCTTTGTAAAACTGGCCCCAAACGGGGAACAACAAGAATAATATATATGAAATGATAAAAGGCATCCCCAAGCGGGAGCTAGCTCTTCGTCAATCGACGGTCACAACCACGCAAATAATAATAATAATATACAACGCCAAAGGGCGAGGATTAAAACCCAAAAAGAAACTCAAAACAGCCAGAAAACCGTAATACTACAAGCGCGACTCTAAGGTCGAAATAATACAACACTGTTGTCTAAGTCTGAAACAATATACAAGTTTTGGTTGATGGAATTTCTAGATACAATGAATAATACATGTACAATGGCGGTTCTGATACAAAAGAACCCACCTACCCGAGCAAGTCACCTATAAGGAAGAAGTGTGCCAGAAATGCCACTATGGAATCTGTACGGCAAAAGCTGCAAGGACTGTGGTACAACGGGGGTGAGTTGCCAACTCGTGAATAGAAAATATCTACAAGCAGAGATCGAATGTATGGCCCATCCTAGGTCAATACGATCAGATATAAATAAACCTCAAAATGAATAAGTCTGAAGCATGCTAAACTGGCAAGGTAATCTCTATGCTTGAGTGTAGTGCCCAGTGCTCGTGCCAGTGCCTCAGGTAATAGCATATCATAAATGTGGGGTATGATCAATGTAATCAAATCTGCATATACGTGGATCCCGTCCACTCGTTACCCAATGACAATAATCATCATGCATGTAAATATGATAAAGCATATGCATGGAAATATGAGGATATAAACCACCTGTGTCCCTCGCGACACGTCAAAATCATGGAACCGGAGTGCCCGGCATCGACACTCGAAAACATCATGAAAACTGTGCCCAGCATCTGCATGTAAATCCTCATATATCGGGCTCCGTCAGTCTGGATCGGCCCACGGGCTCCGTCTGCGGAATCGGCCCTCGGCCCCAGCAGTACGCCCATATCCATCTATCGACTCTGGTCAGTATCCTCCGGATAACCGCCAGGTCCAACCAATCATCGGTAGGTACTCGCCACCCTGCCAGGCTCATCGTCTACTCCACGAAAAACATTTCTTGCCCCGGGGAACCATACCGGGTCCACCATGTACCCGCAATCGGCCTTATCCGCCTCCTCGAATCGGGTTTCACATGTCGCTCTCAGTACCGAGAAAACACATGGTGGACGCACTGAAATATCATATCAAGAGTAACCGGGTTTTAAAACAATTACATATTCTCCTTTTAAAACACCCACGGTTCCCAAAACCAGAAATATCATGGAAACAACATATCTCAATGCGTATAATCAGAAAGCATGATGTATGCGACATGTAAAGAAATGTAAGCAACATATACTGAATGCAACAGTACTACAGTGTAGTGACATTGCAATTATCGATGATGAAGTGTGTGAGCCGGCAAACGAGTGTACGTGGAACATACACATCATCGATAATGGTGCTGGTGTCCTAGCAGCATGACTGTAATATATCAACAATACAAGCGATGCAATGCAAATAGCATGAATATGCGGAATCGAATAATCAACGCAACAGTAAAGAACCTGCCTCAATAAATATACCATGCAACCTTGCCTTTTGAAATAAGACGAATCAGGGCTTTTGGTAAAATAAGGGCTACGGTGTTTTAAGAAAAGATGCGTCGTTTGAAAATATCCGTATAAACCCTTTTGCCTATCTTTAAAATATCCCCGATTCGTTAGTTTTGAAATAGGTATGACTCGGGTCAAGTCTAATGCCTACTATGCGAACTACGGACCCAACTATCAAGTCAATCGGGAGGGGCATGGAAACCACCTAAATCTGAGTCAATATACACACATATATATATATATAGTCGGTGATCTCGCCTCAATAGTATCACGTACGATACAGTATATCATATAACATCCTCGAGTCATGAGTGCGGATCTAACATCAATATAAAGCTCGTACGGTAAATCGTCGTACGGCATCCCAATAGCTGGGTACGGGTCAATATCACATTTATCTCATCACATATCCGGTATCACTACCATCATATCACATCTCAAATACGAACTCTGACATATCGCCGAATCTCACGGCCTCAATCAAACCTCATCGACTCATCTCAATCCCATGTATCATCCTCAATCCCGTATATGAACACATAGTCCCATACCCATGTGTAGATATACACACCTCTATATGCGCACAGATAAATGAAAGAATGTATGCAAGTATATGTGTACGTGTATGTGTGGGTGCAACCACTACTCTAGGGTTCCGCACTATACTAAACCAATACATCCTTATCATCAATAATTCCATTATTACCATCAATAATCCTAAACAACACATAATAAAATATGTGTGTATATGTATTCGTATACATCACCACGGACTGCGGGGGTGCAATACGCCATCCACCCGACTTCTCCCCGTAGATATAAATCTACTCACCTTGCTTCTCATGTGTCGGTGCCGATGTCGCCATCTTCATCTTCTTTGCCTCAACATTACGTAGGGTACCTACAAGTATATCACAATGCTAAAGTACATGAAAATCACATCGGAAACCAAAATAGCACACGCTACTCGCATAGGTAAAAACCTATCGTCTCGCATGTAAACACGTTCAATATCCACTTGTCGTTGACGTCCAAACGCCACCCGACAGAAACGAATCGCCAAATACCAAAATCCATGCTAAAACAAGTCATAAATCATACGCCAACTCAAGCAAATCAACCCAGATTTTACCCTAACTGGAATTTGTCAAAACTAGACATACCCAGGGTCAAGACTACTGGAAATAGAGCCATGCACCAAAATCGAGGAAATTCCCTCCTGCTCTGGCCGCAAATTGCGGTCAGAAGGAATTAATTGGCGGCCGTACTTTGGAGTTGGGATCTAGGGTTTGGTGTGGTGGTTCCATGGTGCTTGCACATCTCACTGTCAACTCAGTTTTATTTTTGGGGTCTCGGGGTGATAGCAGATTCCTAAATACGATCACAGATTCACAGTTTTTCACCCGACATCGTCTCATAAATCCGTATTATGTGTTCTTGTCTCTAGTTTCATCCAAAATAACATCACACCAGGGGTTCTAAGGTCACCAAAATCCTCAATTTCATCTTTAATTTCAGATCTCATATAAACCCTAACTTGAAGTTTCACAAATCCAACAAACGACACCATATCGACATGAAACTAGAATGGATGCAATAAGAAATTGAAATACTACTTAAGGGTGCAGAAATTACCTCCTTTGGCAACTCAAGAAAATTCTTGAGTTGCTCAAAGTCCTCCGAATCCAATCTTGCTAGGTTCAAAGTGTAGCTAATGAGCTTGGGAGCAAGTTTTGTGAAGTAGGAATGGGGTTTTGGTGAGGGAAATGAGAGGGATCTATGAAGTGAAGGGGAGGGAGATGAGGGAGCAAGAGCAGGAGCAGCAGCAGCTCCATGAGAGGGGAGAGAGAAATGGGTGTGAGGAAATGATGGGTATGGTTCAAAAAGTGGGGGTTGACCTAGTCTCTCTCTCTTTCATCATCATCATACTTTTTCTTTCTTTTCTTTGCTTTTCCTTCTCACTCCAATAGTGAACCCAAATGAACAACCATGGCAATAGAAATGTAACATAAGTGTAACAAGTGAAAAATGATATGTGCACATTTTTGCACAAAAATGCAAAAATCCGATTAGCGATTTTTAATCGTGATTAGCACTATATTAGCATATAACTAATCTTAAAAGCTTCAAAATGACATAATTCCATAAAATACCCTATTTTAGAATTTTCCATAATTTTTCCCCATTTATTTGTATTTAATTATACCAGAATATTAAAATATTCATTAAAATAATATTAAATTATAAAAATTCCCAAAAATAATATTTTATTATTTTGAAACGTTACAATGCTACTGATCTTCAAAGGACATATCATTTCTCAAAAACACCGTAGCCCCTGCATTTCTAAAAATCACGATTCGTGCTATTTCAAACACTAAAACTGTATGACTCGTATACAGATATATATAATTTATATTGTTGCGTTTACTATTCACTTTTCCGTTATATTCATGTTATTCTCATTGCATTTCATACATATACATGGGTTTTCTTTAGCTATTATGATCTCGTCCGTTAGGACACCAGCACCATTACCGATGATACATATGTTGCACGTACACTTGCGTGCCGGCTCACATACATCATCATCGGTAATTGCCATGTCACGTACACATTAGAAAACATTACTTCATTTGTATAACCTGATAGCATGTAGCTAATTACATTGTTGGTATACATGATTTCACATGCTAGTTTAAGATATTTAATTTCTTACATAGATACCACTTTGCATTCATATATTCGTACGGTTATGCACTATTAAGGGGCTTTATGTTGATATTCATTATTTTCTCATTAGCTCTTGATTATGAGTTTTCAGTTATCATCGATTTCTGGATTTGGGGAAAACCGCAAAAAAATGACTTATAACTTATGATCATTTTAAAATAGAAATTTGCGGTTTTCTCATGATATGATGTGTGTGGCATCCACCATGAGTTTTCACGGTTCTTGAGCCACGTGTGTACACATACCAGATTCGAAGAGAGAGGAGGAACCGTCAACGGGTGCATGGTGGACCCGGTAAGGTACCCCAGGACAAGAAGCTCGAGATATAGACGATTAGCCCCGCAGGGGAGCACTACCTACCGGTTATTGTTAACCCGGCGGTCATCCAGAGGATACCGACTGGAGTTGTGTGATTTAACTTATTTGAGGGCCGATTTGAGGATGCGGCACCCAAGATATGTGAGGATATTGTATCACAGATGGACATAATTTTCATGATGTTTTCGAGTGTCGATGCTGGGCACTCAGTTTTATTTTGATTTGGTGTGTCGTTGTTGGGAACACATTCATTGATGGATTTACATTCATGTATATATTTACATATTTCTGTTTCCACTTATGACTCTAACGCGAGTACCTTAGTTTACACTTATGCTTATGCCGTTATCCTTGCTATTACTCAACGTCATTATATTACTATTATATTGTACTGTATGACCTAGGAGATCGTCATACATTTGGTTTCTTCTCGGTGATGTCTTCTACTCACGAGTTGGCAACTCACCCCCGTTGTGCCACAGTTTCTTGCAGGTTTGGCCGTACAGGTTCCATAGCGGCTTCGCTGGCACACCACATTCTTCCGGGTGATTGCTTTGGTAGGTGGGTTCACTTGCATCATGACCACAATTGTACTTTTATATTTATTCTGTTGTATCTAGATTAAAGCTCCATCAACCAGACTATGTATATTTAGTAGACTTAGAAACCACAGTTTGTATATATTCTTTCGGACTTAGAGTCACGCTCTTGTATTTAATATTGTTTCTGTTTTCTTGATGATGCTTTAGTTTTCTTACTTTCTTTCTGTGTTTTTGATCCTCACCATTCGGCATTGTATATTTATTATCTTGGATGGTTGTTTCCGTCTTTCGCCGAAGAGCTAGCTCCCGCTTGGGTATGCCTATATTTATTATTGCTTGTATTCGTTTTTGGGCTAAAAATTACAATGGAGGTGCTGCCGAAATTTCAAATGACGAAAATGTTTTCAAATAGCTATAATTTTTTTTTCATATTATATTACCTATGTGATTGAAGAAGGAACTTGATTTCATTAAATCTTATTTCAAAACTTCACCTCCACTATTTTCCCTAAAAAGGTTTAGATTTTTGGGCTTTTGGCTTACTTGAATTAGTTGGGGTTCTATAGACTTCATTTGATTCAAGTGCCAGACACATGCATTTTCCGGGTCATGAAAAAGTTGGTATCAGAGCATTAGGTTTAACCTTGGTTCGAGTCTAGGTTTGACTATGCGGAGTCTAGGGCGTACATATATATTCAGAACCTAGGCTTGACCTTACGGAACTTAGACTTGGCAGAGGGGGTATTAGACCTGAATTTTCGTCGTGTAGGTTGATCTTGGTTGGTGGAGTAGGTGACTTAAGTAGAGTGACGTAACGTGTGTATGTTCCGCGGCATACTTACGATACGCTACCCCGCTTAAGAAGCCTTAGGATGTACATTTCTTATGCATTGTATTTCTATTCGTTCCCATGATCTATCCTCATCGATATCGGATTTTGATTTCTATTACCACAGCTACATGAGCAGAGAGAGCTGCGGCTAGAGTTGCGGTCAACACGAGCTTGTCATTGACGAGGACTGATCAGGGCGTATTTCGATTACATACGGACACATTGATTTATTGTGTTATTAAGATTTTTCGTTGACACGAGCGTTCGAGATCTATACCAGATGATCGGGCCACTGCTAGAGTTCAGCCAGAATGCGAAGACTGTTGATGTACCGTCTACTCCAGATGATTGAGGTGTTGTCTACCGTGCAGACAGGTGAGCCAGTTGTTGCTGCAATTGACAAGATATCACCCCCAGATGTTTGAAAGCTATTGCTGCATGAGGTTACACTCAGGAATGTGATAGAAGATCTCTAGTCACCCCTAGATGAATGGCTAGGACATGTTGTTCGTTTGGATACTCCGATGCGAGAACATCAGATCGATAAGCTTCAGTTAGAAGGGAACCTCACATAGACGTGTTGTGAGTTGATCGAGAAAGGACGAGCGAAGGCGCATTACTCCGATGACTCGGACGAGTTTCCGAGGACGTAATTAGCCAGTTTCCTTCTAAGGATATTAGAGATGCCGAGTTCGTAGCTTTAGTAAAAGTGACTCTGGATGTGACTACAACCAATAGGAGCGCAGTCTACATAGCTACGAAGAGATGATTCCAAATTGGTCCATACCGAAGGGTAGTGGAGTAAGTGGTTCGTATGCGATCTTGAAGAGATGACGTTCCATTCGTTGACATCAGAGATTTGATACGCATGCAGAGGCGTCGAATGCAGCCATAATTCCAGAGAAAAGTCTTAAAAAGGATGCAACTGTCACGAAGCAAGGAACAGATTGAGTAAGGAGTGCCAACTTCCGGGCAGTTCTGAAGAGACAAGATTGGGAAAGAGACCCCAACAGGATCTTTCTGGAATACTACATTAAAAGACTTAGACCCAGGATCAGTCATATCACACGCACTCAGTAGGCCAGAGATTGCCTTTATTGACGAGATACGTTACTAGCGACCATGTTAATTGGTCAGGAAATCTTCAGAGAAGCGCCAGAACAGGATTGTTTCCGTCATTACATGAGTCATGCTGTCAAGCCGAGGAGTCATGTAACTGGTGATCCATAGTGAGAAACGAGAAAATAAGTGCTGAGGATGCTAGATAGTAGGCAGGAGGAAAATAGATATTCTTGCTCTGCCAGCCTTGGATGCACCGACACGTTCCGACTTTGAAGGACGGGTACATCGACGAAAGTTATTTATGATTTTCAACTTGGTGATTCGGATATCACGTTTCCGTTGTTTTTGATTCTGGTATTTTGAGGATTTCATTTTGTGATTGATATTTCCTATGTGCACCACAGCTGCACTTGATTCTTATTTTCATGCATCAATTGTTCTGATATTCGTTTTTGTTGGCTATAGTGCCCTCGAGTCAATTATTGGATCACGGTCACGTGATTGTAATGATTGAGGGAGGATCTATACCGGTAGAACAGTCTTACTCGAGATGATAGTATGCTATCTGGTTTGTCTTTATCATTGTGTACATGCTTCAGGTGACATTACAGATCACTATTACATGTTGATAGAGCCCATAGGATTCTTGCTTGACTACCGGCAGTATGATGGCGATTATATAGGTGAGAGTTAGATGGTCTATAAGCACATCCTCAAAGTGTCCCTAATCGTAGGAGTTTCGAGACTGGGCATCGATACTCCAAGAGTAGACTAATGTATACGGATCGAGACACCGACGAGGGGCGGTGGAGGTCTCACAAGACATTGGTGTTAGTTGGTTCACCTAAGATGTCTGGTGAGCCCGGTGAGCTCGGTTAGCCTGGACCAGTGAGAGTTTCGAATGAAGAATGAAGAGTGCCCTGACCTTCATCCCGTGCATTCCTACTCTCACTAACGGAATAAAAGCATGACTTCTTAGCTGGCTTACAGGTGTAGTAAGAGAGATCCCTTTAATACTAGATTCCCTCTCCAAGCAATCAAACAGATTATGCAAGAAAACAAGAAATAATGCGAGTGATCAAGTGTCGTTTTACTGTGTTTTTGAGCATAGGGTAAAACTCTCTGTACCAGATGTCTTAACTACCAGCATAGCAACCGAACCGGGGAGCCGAGTGACATGCCAGCTAGCACTGCTCACTCGTTCACCTTTTGGACTGGTTGCCTTTGGAGAGAAGTATGGAGTCAAAAGATTCTCCACGCTCGCTTGCCTAGGTAGTGCTAGGAGTCTTGAGGACTCCAACCAGACAAGTGAGTGGTTCCTACTGGAAAACCATCCCGGTATTGGAATAAGAAAAGAATGCGAGAGCTAGAGCTTGAATCACACAGTCTCTAACGGGGTCATTACCAAGTGGGTTTGGGTGAGAAAGAGGAGATCTAGACAAACTACGTATATCGATGGAATTAGCCAATTTGTGTGCTCCTAAGATGATTTAGAAAACGTCCAGGCAAGACAGAATTCATCCCAGAAGGTCAATTACCGTTTCCCTTGTGCCTGTATTCGCTATACAGGTGCTCATTGGGTTATGAGTACACCGGACGGACTCGCCGGGAACATGCTAGTTAGTATTATACCTATTGTCAGATAGCAATTCATTGGTGACATATGTACATGTTAGTCTATCGACCTGAGATCTTCATTTGTCTCGTGTGAGTTCCTACTGTGCTTTTATTACTACCCTACCACAGCTCAAAGGAGTCGTGCAAATAGGTTTTAGTTGGATACAGTCCCGAGCCACATGGAGGCAGTGAATAGATCGTTAGGGGATTCGTCTCTCCCGGTATTGGGGGTTGAGGTCGCGGAGTGCACGGGTGGCCATCACCAGAAATCCTCAACTGGGGTAGTCGAGAATTATCGATCTTGGATCGGTAGTTTCTCAGGTGGTGATAGATTTCATGCCGACACTAAATATCAAGTTTTTAAAGGTCTAACTTTATCCACCCCCTAAACTCGATATGCGATATTCATAGACGAACGGACCGGACTGTACAGATATTGTCACTGTCAGGCTCAGTGGGGTTTCAGGATGAGTTTGCTCGTCGGCCTCCCTTTCGCTCAATACTAGGGCATCCGTTACGTACAGCTAGTGCCACTGACGTGCTTGTGGTTAAACCCACTGCCAGCGTATTAACGATTCTTTAGATTCCCACACAGAGGGTTTCTCTGGTTCGGGCGAAACGTTGTAGAGGCCGTATGGGTTTATGGCAGGGTTCGATATATACATGCACTAGTGCATGGATCATGATCAGACGGATAATAATAGTGGGCTTTGGTTTAAGCCGAATCCTAGTATTATATTATTGGATTACTTTTGTCTCGTTGTATTCGTATTCAGTAGGAATACGTATGCGGGTATGTAGATACGGATGAGGGGTATTCTTATAATTCGTTACAAGATTTCTTTAATTGACGCCATTTCTTTTTGTTGGATTAAACACTTGGTTTAAATATTTAATTGGAGGAAAATGTGAGTGTAAGTTTTGGCCTTGTGCATTTATTTGATGGTGTATGCACTTGGTGACTCATGGTGTTGGTTCTTAGGATCATTTATTGTGATATAGATATTTTTTTGAGGCCATGATTATTATGTGGGATATTTTAGAGAGAGGGGACAGTTCTTTTCTTGCTATGGGATTTTTCTTGAGTTGGTTTTCATATGCTCAAAAATATCTCATACAATACTTAAGCCATTTTCTTCACTAGCTTCTTTCTTGAGCTCACACTTTCCTCCATGGGCATCTTCTTCAACCTCCACCCATCCCTTTCATGAGTTGAGAATCCATGGGTGTATTGAGACAAAGTATTCACATACACTCTCTAATTCATCTTGGGCATCTAGGCTAGCAAACTAGATGTTCGAGTTGCTTCGGTTTAGAGGCGAGAGCCCGTATTAAGAATCCTCGACGTGGATCTTCTTCGACGGAGGGAGACCGGAGATCAAACTTGATCGGGGAAGCCGCGAGGAGCTTGGGACAGAGATTGAAGACCGAAGGACATGGATCGATCGGTATAACCTCTCTAAACTCCTTTCAGTTAAATAGTATAGGATTAATGGTTCGATCTGGAAATTGGGTTCTATTAGCTCCGGGTTTTAAATATTTTTGTTCTGCGATTGGCCATAGTATGATGGCTGGGGTGTTGGCGTAACCCAATAGTTTTTATGCATACCCATTGCACTTGATTTTTGATTCTTACACATTCTGAGATATTTGATTTGATTTCATACATATGGTATGCTCATGATATTGACTTGTGCATTCGGTGTAGTCTACACCCACTTTCATTACTGGACATATGTTTTGTGCTCACAGATGCACATGTCCATGAGCTTATATGCCATGATGTACTTGATTGATTTGGTGTATGTCATATACCTTTGATTTCGATTTTGAAACTTGATATTCTTCTTCGTGCACCCTAGTGCACTGAAATTATGTTTTCATGCACCTTGTGCACTTGATTGAGATTTTTGCGCACACCTGGCGCATTTGATGTGATTTTGTGCACACCAGATGCACTAAATCGAGATTTTTCGTGCAAATCAGATGCACTAGATATTGTTGTCAGGCACACCCGTTGCATTTGAAAGATGTTTTCGTGCACGCCTGTTGCACTTAATTTTATTTCTCTGCACATTTATGGCACTGTATTTGATTTCGATTTTTGTGCACACCAGACGCACGTGGCATTTGTATACTCTATTTTGAGATTGATTTCCTTTCGAGCACTATATTTTTCATGATATATACTACGGTTTAGTGACCGAGCAGGACTAGTTTGAGAACAGTACCTGAGTATTTTTTCATGCATTGATAATTGTTGAGGGGATTTTCAAAAAGAATCTATAGTCTCAATATTTTCTTACGTGTTCATGATGACACGATACTTTACGAAGGAAACCCTTCTAAATCATTTTCAAAAGGCGGAACGTATATGTTAAACAAATGATATATATATAGCTATTTTTCTTATAATAAACATCCGATACTTGTGCTATGATACGCGCATAGCACAGCGATTTGAAAAAGGTTTTGCAAGCATTTCTATTTGGATGTTTTGACGATTTTACAATGATGCGTACTATATACATGTTATCGTTTTGAGTATATCATGTTGGTTTTCGTATTGGATTTTGACATTTGTATTTTCTCCATAACTCTGATGATTGCGTGATACTAGACGGAGTTTTGACTTTGAATTTTACACTCGTTTTCATTATGCATGCATTGCGCTATGATATGTTTTAAGTATTCATGATTCGGAGCCCCGGCGACTTGATTGTTTTGCTGAAATGTTTTAGTATTTGGGGGAGTTTTAAATTTTAATTCGAGGACCAAATTTATTTAAGGGGGAAGATTGTAACATTTCAGAAAATAAAATATTATTTTTAGGAATTTAAATAATTTAAATAATAAATTTCATGAATATTATTAAAAATGTGAGAATTGGTTTTAATGATATGGTATAATTATACATGTATAGTTCGGAAAATAATTGGAAAACTAATATAATATTGATTTTGAAGGTGTTTAATTGATTTGGGTATTTTATAAATATTTATACAATTATTTATATGCTATTATAATGCTAAACATGATTAATTTTCACTAATTATCCATTAACCTTGTTTATGCATATGACATGCACCATGTCATGTTTCAAAACACTTGTTACATTTCAATTAAAACTTGGTTTCATTTGTGATTAAATGATTGTGTTTTGATTTTTTTTAAAAATTAAAAGAAAATAAAAGAAAAGGGTGACATGGAAGAGAGAGGGTCGAAAAGAGAGAAAAGAGAGAATCTTCTACATTTTTCTTGGCTTGACCATGGCTCATCACCTCTCTTCACTTATCTCCTTCTTCTTTCATCTTCATCCTCCTCCATCACCCCCACAACACCCCACAAAATCCACACCAAAACTCAAGCAAAACCTTATACTTCTTTTATAAAAAATGTGCACATGCTCACTACAAACCCTATGGAGGTCCCTATGGAGGTATCAAGTCAAGACTTTGAGGACTTTGGGCAACTCAAGAAAATTCTTGAGTTGCCAAATGAGGTAAATCCTATATGTTTAGTTAAGTTTTTAGATTGTCTAATATTCTAGTGAAGTTTTGAGTTAATCTTGAGTTGATTAGTAATGTTTGAAAATTCTTAGTTGAGGGTTAGGTGATTTCTTGATGTGTGAAGGTGAAATTGAGGATTAGATAGTGATTAATCCTCCTGTAGTGTTTTATTTGTAGACCAAAACTGAGATAAACCAAGACTTGAACCTTAAGTTTGGCCGATATCCTATTTTGTAGTGTTGAGGACTGTAGGAAATCTAGAGTAAATTGAGATGTTTGTAAGAAAATCAAACAAGTAATTTGACTTAATTGGAACCCTAGGAGACCACCACCAAAAGACGAGCCACCAACTCCAAGGTGGGGCCGGCAACGCCGGGTGTTTTGGCATCTCGTCGGGCCAATGATAGGAGTAGATGATAGGGTTTGGCCTGGAGCTCTTACACCTTATAATCTAACCTCTGTATTGTTAGTTTAGTCTCTATTTACCTGAGTCAAAATATGGAGTTATTTTCCTAAGTTGTTGTTTTGGGTTTTATGATTTTTTAATAACTTTAGTTTTGATATTGTGTTTTATCTCGGTCATTGGACGTTTGTGTGTCGACGACCAGGGTTGTTTGGTTGTTTTTGCACGCATAGACCATAGGTTCTACCCTATGTGTGTCCCGTATGCCGTTTTGGTTTTCGTATTCGATTCGTGTTTACGATACAACGTGTTTGAACTGTATGTACTCCACATGGACTTTGGGACGACAAGAAGGAAAGCATAGCGTCATCGACTTCGGCAAGCCAGGATCAAGGTGAGTAGATGTATATTTATGGGGGAAGTCGAGTGGATGGCGTATAGCACCCCCTCAACCGTAGGATAGGATTTTCTTATATTATATATATATATTTATGCCAGACTTGGATACCTAGCAAATAGAGTTTCTAGAAGACCTTAGGTTATATGTCGTTACCACACACACCCACACACGCACGCGCGCACACACACACACTTGGTATATGATATATGTGTGTGTATATGCGTATATATATATATATGTGTGTGTGTGTGTGTGTGTGTGTGTGTGTGTGTGTGTGTGTGTTTGTGTGTGTTTGAATACACACACACACGTGAGATGAGGATAGTATATATTGATTGATATGAGTCGATATGATCGGGCATGATGCCGTGAGGCTATAATATGTGATTGAGTCAAAACACCGTGTATGACATGATATAATAAAGGATCGTTGGGCGATATATATGCAAAACATTTGACATGGTAATATATTAGAATGTACGAGACCTTTGATCCGTACCCATGATATTGATATAGTACGATGAATCATACCGTACGAATGATGATATATATATATATATGATATTTGACTCATGCCTTCAATTTTGAGGATGTCGTACGATGGATATTACCGTACAAGATATATAAGATGATTGATCCGCACTCTTAACTCGAGGATGCCGTACGATGTATTATACCGTACGTGATGTTATAGGCCGGATCGCCGACTACTGGATATATCGACTCGGAATATGTTTAGATTTTCTTACCACTCCGACTAGGTGCTTAGTTTACGCTTTCAGTTAATTAGGTAGGTGCTCAACTAGGTTCGAGTCATACCTATTTTCAAAAACTAACGAATCGTGAGTATTTTTAAAAGACAATCCGAGGGATGCTACCGATTTTCAATGGACATATCTTTTCTCAAAAATACCGTAGCCCCTACTTTTCTAAAAATCACGATTCATGCTATTTCAAACACTAAAACTGTATGACTCGTATACAGATATGTATAATTTATAATGTTGCATTTACTATTCACTTTTCCGTTGTATTCATGTTGTTTTCATTGCATTTTATACATATACATGGGTTTTCTTTAGCTAATATGATCTCTTCTATTAGGACACCGGCACCATTACCGATGATGCGTATATTGCACGTACACTTGCTTGCCGGCTCACACACACCATCATTGGTAATTGTCATGTCACGTGCACGTTAGAAAACGTTACTTCATTTGTATAACCTGATAGCATGTAGCTAATTACATTGTTGGTATACATGATTTCACATGCTAGTTTAAGATATTTCATTTCTTACTTAGATGCCGCTTTGCATTCATATATATGTACTATTATGTACTGTTGAGGGGCTTTATGCTGATATTCATTGTTTTCTCATTAGCTTTTGATTATGAGTTTTCAGTTATCATCGATTTCTGGATTTGGGGAAAACCGCAAAAAAAAGACTTTTATAACTTATGATCATTTTAAGATAGAAATTTGCGGTTTTATCGTGATATGATGTGTGTAGCGTCCACCATGAGTTTTCTCGGTTCTTGAGCCACGCATGTACACATACCTGATTCAAGGAGAGAGGAGGAACCGTCTGCGGATGCATGGTGGACCCGGTAAGGTATCCGGGGCAAGAAGCTCGAGATGTAGATGATGAGCCTGGTAGGGGAGCACTACCTACCGGTTATTATTGACTCGGCAGTCATCCGGAGGATACTGACCGGAGTCGTGTGATTTGACAGATTTGAGGGCCGATCTGAGGATGCGGCGCCCGAGATATATGAGGATATTGTATCACAGATGGACATGATTTTCATGATGTTTTCGAGTGTCGATGCTGGCGCTCATGTTTTATCTTGATTTGGTGTGTCGTTACTGGGCACACATTTATTGATGCATTTACATTCAAGCATATATTTACATATGTCTGTTTCCACTTATGACTCTAACGCGGGTACCTTAGTTTACACTTATGCTTATGTCGTTATCCTTCCTATTACTCGACGTCATTATATTACTGTTGTATTGTACTGTATGATCTAGGAGATCGTCATACATTCGGTTTTTTCTCGGCGATTTCTTCTACTCACGAGTTGGCAACTCACCCCCATTATGCCACAGTTTCTTGCAAGTTTGGCCGTACAGGTTCCGTAGCGGCTTCACTGACACACCACTTTCTTCCGGGTGATTATTTTGGTAGGTGGGTTCACTTGCATCGTGACCACCATTATACTTTTATATTTATTCTGTTGTATCTAGATTAAAGCTCCATCAAGCAGACTATGTATATTTAGTAGACATAGAAACCACAGTTTGTGTATTCTTTCGAACTTAGATTCACGCTCTTGTATTTATTATTGTTTCTGTTTTCTTGATGATGCTTTAGTTTTCTTACTTTCTTTCTGTGTTTTTGATCCTCGATATTCGGCATTGTATATTTATTATCTTGTGTGGTTGTTTCCGCCTTTCTGTGAAGAGCTAGCTCCCGCTTGAGGATGCCTATATTTATTATTGCTTGTATTCGTTTTCGGGCTAAGAATTACAAAGGAGCTGCTGCCGAAATTTCAAATGACGAAAATGTTTTCAAATACCTACAAAATGTTGTTTTCATATTATATTACTTATGTGATTAAAGAAGGAACCTAATTTCATTAAACCTTATTTCAAAACTTCACTTCCACTATTTTCCCTAAAAAAATTTAGATTTTTGGGTTTTTGGCTTACTTGAATTAGGTGGGGTCCTATAGACTTCACTTGATTCAAGTGGCAGTTACGTTCCTTTTCCGGATCATGACAATATTCTACCCTTAACAAGTTAATTATCTACTCACACATATACAAGAACCAAAGAAAACACAAAAAGAGAAGAGCGCATAATAAAAATGCAAGATAAGTAAAGCAAAAATTTACAGAACACTAAGAACCGATATGTCCGAAATGCAATCTTCAAGTGTCCTTCTAGTCTAAATCTTACTATGAAATCAAATACCAAACTTTAAACTTGCAAGCTCACTTAAGAGATTGCAAGATCAAATAAAAACAGAGGATTTCACTAAATCACAATTGCATAAAGCAATGACATGAAATGAGCAAACGAGAACTTTTTATTGGTTGTAAATGATGATACAAACCAAGTGAATTCAAGAACCTAAATCATAAACTTGTAACTTCATTGAAGAAATTACAAGGTCAAGATAGAGGGAAAGTACTTAAGATTACAAATGAAATTACAAGCTTACTGTTGGGGTTAAAAATTGCACCCCGGTTGATCAAGTCAAAGTCAAGGTCAACCCCAAGCCAAGTGGGCCCAAGCCCAGATCAAGTGGGCCCATGCCCAGGTCGAGTCCGAACATAAGGCGGCTGGCCCTCCTCCATGCCCAAAATGAAATCATGTAATAAATAATTTTTATGTAATTTTTTATGCATGAATAGGCATAGAGCCAAATTTTTGTAAAGCTCATGGCTTATGTGCAAAAAGAAATGGTACATGAGCAATGGGATGGCCAAAATACCATTTTTGTAAAGCCCAAGGGGCTATATGTAAAGTGTATAGCCTAGAAAGACCAAGATAATGAAAATATCTCACAACTTTTTCTCTCTCCAAAAAAAAATCCAGATCTGTGATCTTCTTCTTCCTCAAGGTTCTAAAACCTTCTTTTTTTTCTTCTGAATTAAATCAAGAGTTTTACTCTTCCTTTTATAAAACAAAATAGTTTTTCACCATAAAACCCACAAAGGGGAACTCAGATCTGCCATCAGATCTCAGAAATGAGAAATTTTTAAAATCTCATACTTCTTGATCTTCAAGATCCGGCCA
Source organism: Agapanthus africanus (assembly GCA_030015575.1). Taxonomy (NCBI): domain Eukaryota; kingdom Viridiplantae; phylum Streptophyta; class Magnoliopsida; order Asparagales; family Amaryllidaceae; genus Agapanthus; species Agapanthus africanus. Next base: position 54,822,801 of record JASDDO010000018.1, on the reverse strand, counting down.
ACAAAGGAAGATGGAGGAGACCCATCTCCAGAAACCCCACTTTAGGGAAGAACTAGGGCTCAAGGAGAGAAGCCATTCATCAGCTTCAAAACATCCTAGGAGTTTAACTCCTAATATATACACACACACACACACACACACACACACATACAGAGAATAATAAGTGCTCCTTTCTGGGAGTACAACTCCCATTGCAGGGACCAAATCCATTTTGCCGCTCGAACGCCCACGTGCTGATAAGTGGGGCGCTAGCGCTCAAAGCGCTAGCGCTCTTGCGCTCAGAGCGCTACCGCCCAAAGCGCAAGCGCCCGAGTGCCCACGTACTGACACGTGGTGCGCTAGCACTCAAAGCGCTAGCGCTCTTGCGCTCAGAGCGCTATCGCCCGAGCGCCCACGTACTGACACGTGGGGCGCTAGTGCTCAAAGCGCTAGTGCTCTTATGCTCAGAGCGATAGCGCCCAAAGCGCTAGCGCTCGAGCGCCCACGTGCTTACACGTGGTGTGCTAGCGCTCAAAATGCTAGCTCTCTTGCGCTCAGAGTGCTAGCGCCCAAAGCGCTAGCGCCCGAGCACCCACGTGGTGCACTAGCGTCTAAAGCGCTAGCACCTTTGCGCTCAAAGCGCTGGCACTTTTCCCACGCATCCTTTGGATGCCCTTTCCTTTTTTTATTTTATATATATATATACACACACACACACAAATATACTCTACAAAACTATCCCTCTCAAAAAAAAATTGGGCCGGGGCGCTGCCCCGCACCCCGCAAGGGGGCTGCTAGCCCCCTTGACCCCCAGCCTGCTATCCGGGTAGCGGGACCCCCTTAAAAACTCTATGGGACCCCCGATATATCCAAACCCCCTTCAAAACACAACACTGCACATTGAGTTCGCATGACCAGTCTAACCTGTTAATCGGAGGTTCCCTCGCCCAAAAGGTGAGGGATAATTAACGACAGTTTATTCCGCAGCTGCCGAAAATTCGGATCCCCACAATCATTAAACCCCGGCCTACCCTAGGAAGGGGGAATCTGTAGTACGCCTGACAAGTGCGTGCGTATTCCCATCTCAATAGGGTGATGAAAAAAACCCTACAGATTCTGGCACGCCCGGTTGGACCAATCTCTCCTCCCATATTTCGGGTTAAGCTTTCATGCGAGCTCAATCAATGTACATATCGATTGTCTATACTGAAATCATGTTTCTATTTGCAGGGTTTAACAATTTTCAGTTGCCATCTTCAAACGCAGGTCGGTATTTGAACGGCTTTCCTTGGCCCAAGCTGGGGGCAAGTCCATCAACACCGACAAAGTAATAAGACATTTCGGGCAAGCTCCAGCAGTGCCCCTGACAACTGCTCGATCGGGTATCTTTTCTAAGCTCCTCGTCACATGATATCTAAGTCCTTAAACTGGAAACAGATGACCTCTACGTCGTTAAACTGGAAACAGATGACCTCTACGTCGTTAAACTGGAAACAGATGACCTCTACGTCGTTAAACTGGAAACAGATGACCTCTACGTCGTTAAACTAGAAACAGATGACCTCTAAGTCGTTAAAATGGAAACAGATGACCTCTACGTCGTTAAACTGGAAACAGATGACCTCTACGTCGTTAAACTGGAAACGGATGACCTCTAAGTCGTTAAACTGGAAACAGATGACCTCTACGTCGTTAAACTGGAAACAGATGACCTCTACATCGTTAAACTGGAAACATATGACCTCTAAGTCGTTAAACTGGAAACAGATGGCCTCTAAGTCGTTAAACTGGAAACAGACGGCCTCTAAGTCGTTAAACTGGAAACAGACGACCTCTACGTCGTTAAACTGGAAACAGACGACCTCTACGTCGTTAAACTGGAAACAGACGACCTCTATGTCGTTAAACTGGAAACAAATGACCTCTAAGTCGTTAAACTGGAAACAGATGACCTCCACGTCTTTAAACTGGAAACAGATGACCACCACGTCGTTAAACAGGGAACGATAGACCTCTAAGTCTTTAAACTGGGAACACCAACTGACCACCACGTCGTTAAACTGGGAACAATCGACCTCTAAGTCGTTAAACTGGGAATGTAAAAATGTGTAAATAAAAAGAAGAAAAAAAAGAAAAGCCAAAATGATAGGGCAACTCGCAATAAAAATCAGCGAGTAAAAATAAAAATAAAAATAAAGCCGAAATGATGGGGAAACCGCGAATAAAAAGACGAAATGATAGGGCAATCGCGACCTTCACGATAAGAAAAGCTGAAATGATAGAGCAATCGCGGTAAAAAAAGGCGAATAATGAGTCGCTCCTGGTACCATATTCCAGTGCAGCGATGCAGACGCCAACAAAAATCCAATTTCCCAAAATTCATCCGGCCCTACGGTTAGTCCCCAAATTGACTACCGTACACAATCCACGGGCTCAATTAGTTCTCATCACACTCATGCCCCACTGCAATCACTAGTCCAGCGGCAGGTCTCCACCCTTGGAATTATGCTCCATTGGAAAGACCCACTCATGTGTCCTCACGATGCATGAGGAGAACAAACCATCGTGGGATCCTTATGACTCACCAAGGAAAAACAAACTTGGGGGTCCTCACGACTCCCAAGGAGAAAATACACCTACAGGATCCTTATGACTCGTAGGGAGAAAATGCTTTTATGGGACCCTCACGGCCCATAAAATTGAAAAGTCTTAGGTGATAGGGATCTAAACCTGTCTCCTAATCCACCGCTTCCCAAATCCCAAATGGCGAATGATGAGTCGCTCCTGGTACCATATTCCAGTGCAGCGATGCAGACACCAACCAAATTCTAAATCCCATACCCCAATGGTGAATGATGAGTCGCTCTTGGTACCATATTCCAGTGCAGCGATGCAGACGCCAACCAAATTCCAAATCCCATACCCCAACGGCGAATGATGAGTCGCTCCTAGTACCATATTCCAGTGCAGTGATGCAGACGCCAAACAAGTTCTAAATCCCATGCCCCAACGGCGAATGATGAGTTGCTCCTGGTACCATATTCCAGTGCAGCGATGCAGATGCTAACAAAGTCCAGAAATTTTTCCGGCCCTACGGTCTAGATCATACATCCTGCAAAACCGTATACAATCCATGGGCGTAAAACAATCCCAATCACTCCCAAGTCCTACCGGTGAGACCACATTCAAAGTCCCACCGGCCAAAAAAAAAAGGTATGTCCACAAGAAAAATGAGCACGGATGAAAACCCGAAAGGGCTCCGTGAGTAAAAACAGCAGGACTGCCGGCGAGTTTGTGAAAACCCGAAAGGGCGCAAACTCGTGAAAAAGAGATGAAATGCACTCGCAAAGTCCTCTTGACTTTTTGAGGAGAAAATTCCCGCGTGAGATCCTTACGACTCACAAAGGAGCAACACACTTAGGAGTCCCCATGACTCCTAAGGAGAAAAAACACCTATGAGATCCTTTCGACTCGTAGGGAGAAAATGCTTTTATGGGACCCTTACGACCCATAAAATTGAAAAGCCTTAGGTGATAGGGATCTAAACCTGTCTCCTAAGCCACCAATTTCCAAATCCTTCCGGGGCAAATGATGAGTTGCTCCTGGCATTATTCCAGTGCAGCAATGCAGATGCCGACATAAAACCAATTCCTAAATCCTCTCAAAGACGGATGATGATTCACTCATGGTACCATATTCCAGTGTAGCGATGCTGATGTCAACTCAAATTAAATAAATCAAACCAACCAATTACAACATCGACCTCTGCGTCAAATAGCAGACACTCCGTAATGGGGAAACGTCAAGCAGACACTCCGTCTTGGGGACACGTCAACCAGCGACACTCCGTCTTAAGGAAACGTCCAACAGCGACACTCCGTAACGGGGAAACGTCAAGCAGACACTCCGTCTCGGGGACACGTCAACCAGCGACACTCCGTCTCGGGGACACGTCAACCAGCGACACTCTGCATCGGGGAAACATCCAACACAGACACTCCGCTTCAGCGAAACGTCCAACAACGACACTCCGTAAGGGGGAAACGTCAAGCAGACACTTCATCTCGGGGATAGGTCAACCAGTCGATACTCCGCCTCGGGAAAACGTCAAGCAGACTCCGTACCGGGGGCACGTCGACTACAGACACTCCGTCTCGGGGAAACGTTGATCAGCGACACTCCGTACCGGGGAAACGTCCAACAAAGACACTCCATAACGGGGAAACGTCAAGCAGACACTCCGTACCCGGGACACGTCAACCAGCGACACTCTGACTCGGAGACACGTCAACCAGCCGACACTCCGCCTTAGGGAAAAGTCAAGCAGACACTCCGTGCCGGGGCACGTCGACAACAGACACTCCGCCTCGGGTAAACGTGAACCAGCGACACTCTGCATCGGGGAAACATCCAACACAGACACTCCACCTCAGGGAAACGTCCAACAATGACACTCCGTAACGAGGAAACATCAAGCAGATATTCTGTCTCGGGGATACGTCAACCAGTCGATACTCCGCCTCGGGGAAACATCAAGCAGACACTCCGTGCCGGGGGCACGTCGACTACAGACACTCCGTCCCGGGGAAACGTCGACCAGCGACACTCCGTTCCAGGAGCACATCTACTAAATCACTTCGGGCCAGAGAAACGTCTACCACAGACACTCCATCTCGGAGACGCGTTAAGCGTCGACCGCCCATGTCGTAAAAAGGGCAGTGCATTCCAAAAAGTGGGAACCAAAGCAAGTCGCCTCCACGTGAAAGAAGATCCATCAATTTCATGCACACGACCCACATATGTGGTGTGCATTTATTGATGGGGGCACTTTGTTGGGGTCAAAAATTGCATCCCGGTTGACCAAGTCAAAGTCAAGGTCAACCCCAAGCCAAGTGGGCCCAAGCCCAGATCAAGTGGGCCCATGCCCAGGTCGAGTCCGAACATGAGGCGGCTGGCCCTCCTCCATGCTTAAAATGAAATCATATAATAAATAATTTTTTTGTAATTTTTTATGCATGAATAAGTATAGAGCCAAAGTTTTGTAAAGCCCATGGCTTATGTGCAAAAAGAAATGGCACATGAGCCATGGGATGGACAAAATGCCATTTTGTAAAGCCCAAGGGCTATATGTAAAGTGTATAGACTATAAAGGCCAAGATAATGAAAATATCTCACAACTTTTTCTCTCCCCAAAAAAAAAATCCAGATCTGTGATCTTCTTCTTCCTCAAGCTTTTGAGGCAAGTAAACAAGTTTTAAACTAAGTGATGGAGGTTTACAACCTTTGTAGACCAGTCTTTCACTTCTAAAGCTCTAAATATTAGTCCCTAGAACTCTTATTTGACTCCACATGAAGAAAGGATCGAGCTTTCTAGAAGTCTTCAAAGCCGAAGATGATCCACCTTGAAGTATCTCTAACTCAAGCTCACTCTTCACTAATCAAAGTATTAGTGAAACAAACAACCTATACTAAAGGGTAAGGATAGTCTATGTTGATGAAGTAGGAATTTTGCTCACTTAGAAAATCTTTTATCTTTTCCTTTTCCAACTCAAGAAAAAACCCTAAAGGAGAAAAATGGAAGAAGATGTGAGAATGAACTTGGATGAGAGAATGAACCATATGCTCATGAGAGAAGATTGAGGATGATTAAATATCTAAATATAAAACAAAAGTAGGAGATGAGTCATGGCTTCTTAATGCTTCTCCAAGCATTCAAAGCCATGACTCATTTCCTCCCTTTTTCTTTTTCCTTTAAATATAAATCATCCAATATATTTTTTGCTCATGTGTGATTCTCATACATCCTAATCCAATGTATCATCAACCATGATATAATAATCAATTTCATATATATATATAAATAATATGAAGAGAAGAAAATCTATAGTGAGCAATAATATTAGTTAATATATATAAATATATCAAATATATGAGTATATATCAAATTATTAAATTAACACTTGAAAAAATAATCTGGTTATATCATATATAACCGACTAATATTATATATATATATATATATATGTATATCAAATTATTAAATCAACACTTGATTCAATAATCCAGTTATATCACATATGTTAGGTCCACGTTATCCACCCCGGTCCTTTCGGGGAGGCGGAATAGGTAAAACAAAAATTTTCCCTAGCTAGGTAACAGGACCGTTTCATGAAGGATCGTTGCTAAACAAAACTAACATATATTCTACAAATTCTAACTACTCTGTAGAATGGCTATACCTTGGTCTTGAACTCCTTCTCTTCTTGTTGTGGTTTTTCCTCTTTCTTGCTCCTCGTAGCCGCTTGAACGGATCCTTCTTGTCGTCTCCTCTTTGCCATAGATGGATCCACTCGAGGGTCTCAAAATTGGGCTCCTATCTCAACCTAGAGATGACTAAGATGTTTGGTTTGCTAAACCTAATACCTTAGATTGAGTAGAGAAGAGTGATGGTGATTTTGTCTTAATGGTTCATGATTTCCAACTTATGGAACACTAGAACCTTGAGAGAGGAAGAGGAAGAGGGAGAGCTTTCTTTCTAGGAGAGAGAAAGAGAATGATAGAATGAGCTCTCATAATCCAACCCTTCTCACAAAAGTGAGAATAATGATGATAATAATAATAATTGAGTATATGGGGATGGTTAGTTTCAATGACCATTATCATTTCATGCTATTATTGCTTTTGCAAACAACAAGCAAGCAAAAGTCATACCCATGAAATGATAGCCTTGAAATGATGATGGTCAACAAGTCCAAAATGGTCAACCGGTCAACAAAGTCAACAAGTCAACAAAAGTCAAACTTTCAACTCAACCATGGCACAACAATACTTAATTAATATTATTAATCATATATCATATTCTCATTAGGGTTTAAAAAAAGTCAACGGTCAACAAGTCAACCAAAGCCAAATGGTCAACAACCCTAATGAGAATCCTCTGCCTCTGCCTCTGTCAACTGTGCAAACACACCCGCATCCGTGCTCTAAGGAACACGAATACACTAAGACAAAACCAATCCCAAAACAGTTACTAGGATCCGGTTTAAACCAAAGCCCGCTAGTAACTATTGTCCGGACACCAAACGTGCACAAGTGTGCGGATGTGAACGAACCCCGTGGCAAAACCATGCAACCTCTACTCTGTTTTGCCCAAAGGCGAGTAACCCTCTGTGTGGGACTCTAAAGGCTCGACACTACGCTGGCAGTGGGTTTAACCACTGGCCGCAAGTGGTACTAGCTGTACGTAACGGTCCCCAGGTAGATGCCGATAAGAAGACTGATGAGGTGAACCCATCGAACTCCTACTGAGCCTGAATGTGACAATCTCCGTACAGTCCGGTCTGTTCGTCTGAGAATATCGCATGGCGGGCCTAGGGGGCGGTAAACGTCAGTCTCTAATAGCAGTACAAGTCGTGTCAGAGTGTAGCCCAAAACACCCTGAGAATCTACTGGAAAACCTACCAGCAATTCTCGCTTGCCCTGGCCAGGGACTTTGTGTAATGGCTCTCCTAGACACAGCGCGATATCAACCCCCAATACCGGGAGAGACGAATCCTGTCTAACCGTCACTGCCTCCAAGTGCTTCGGGACTGCACCCAACTACTACCTGTTTGCACGACTCAGTAGAGCCATGGTAGGGTAGTAATCTAAGGACAGTGGGAACACACTCGAGGCGAAGTGACAGTGTCAAGTCAGCGGACTAAGTTGTACACATGTCACCTGGGAACTGTTAACTGACGATAGGTATAATACCAACCAACAGTTCCCGACGAGTCCTGTCCAGTGTACTCGTAACCTAACGAGCACCTGCATACTATCTCCAGTACGACGTACTGATGGCTATGGGACAGACCATCTCCTCTGCTGGAAAGAGAAGCGTATGCACCAGTCTACTCTGGAGTATCGATAACCTGTCTCGATAATCCTACGACTAGGGACCAAAATAAGGATGTGCTTATAGACTACCCAGCCCCCACTAGTGTGATCGCCATCACAACGCCGGTAGTCAAGCAAAAATCCTAAGAGCTCTACCAATATGTTTTTAGCGATATGTTAAAAGAAACATATACACATATTAAGATTGAAACATACCAAGTAGTATACTATTATATCGAGCAAGACTGTTGTAAAACCATATATATATCCCAAGCCTCCAAAATGTATTATACAAACCAGTACTATACAATAATGGCCTCTAGGGCATACATATCAAACAATCTCCCACTTGCACTAAAGGCCAGTAATTGGTGTACTGCATACCCAACGTCTGCACTAAGGCCAGCTGCCGGCATACCGCATACCCAATAGCTCAAGAAGTTGTGCGAACTGTGTTTGAGGGAGGGCCTTCGTGAATGGATACGCTGTGTTGTCTTTTGTGTCCACTCTCCGTACCTCGATCTCCTGGCGATCAATGATCTCCCTGATCAGGTGATACCGCCTTAAGATGTGTCTGGATTTCTGATGGGACCTTTGTTCCTTCGCTAAAGCTATAGCCCTATTGTTATCGCAATACAAAGGTATTGGGTCAACAATGAACGGAACCACCTGAAGTTCACTAATGAACTTCTTCATCCAGACCGCCTCTTTTGCGGCATCGCTTGTAGCAATGTATTCAGCCTCCATCGTCGAGTCTGGGACGGTTTCCTGTTTGGAACTCCTCCAACTTACCGCCCCTCCGTTGAGGGTAAACACAAAACGCGAGACAGACTTGCTGTCATCTTTGTCACTCTGGAAGCTTGAATCGGTAAAGGACTCGACCCTGAGGTCTCCATTACCGTAAACCAGGAACATCTCCTTAGTCCTTCTCAGGTGCTTGAGAATTTTCTTCACTGCCGTCCAGTGGTCCTCACCTGGGTCCGACTGATACCGGCTCACCACGCTCAGCGCGTAAGCTACATCTGGTCTTGTACATAGCATCGCATACATTATAGATCCTACCGCCGAAGCGTAGGGTATAGTGCTCATGCGAACCCTCTCCTCATCAGTCTTAGAAGACATCTTCTTAGAGAGGGTAATTCCGTGCAATGCGGATATGTTACCGCGCTTGGAATCCTCCATACTAAATCTCTTTAGTACGGTCTCTATATACCTGGACTGCGAAAGTCCCAGTAGTCTCTTGGATCTATCTCTGTAGATCTTGATCACCAGAATGTACGAGGCATCACCTAGGTCCTTCATGGAGAACCGTTGTGACAAAAATAGCTTGACCGATTGTAGCATAGGAATATCATTTCCTATCAAAAGAATGTCGTCCACGTACAAGACTAGAAACACGACAGTTCGTCCTACAATCTTCTTATAGACACAAGGTTCATCTTCGTTCTTGATGAAATCAAATTCCTTGATTGCCTCATCAAAACAGATGTTCCAGCTCCGCGATGCCTGCTTTAATCCATAAATGGATTTAAGCAACTTGCACACCTTACCGCTGCTCCCACTGTGTACGAAACCTTCTGGCTGATCCATATAAACACACTCTTCCAAACAGCCGTTCAAAAAAGCCGTTTTAACGTCCATCTGCCAGATTTCATAGTCATGGAAGGCAGCAATGGCAAGTAGGATCCGAATGGATTTAAGCATAGCCACTGGAGAAAAAGTTTCATCATAGTCCACACCAGGTCTTTGACGAAAACCTTTTGCAACGAGTCTAGCTTTATAGGTTTCCACCTGCCCATCTACACCAAGTTTCCTTTTGTAGATCCATTTGCAACCAACGGGTTTTACCCCAGGTGGAGCAATATCGAAGGTCTACACTTTATTGGTGTACATGGACTCTATTTCAGATTGCATTGCTTCCTGCCACTTATCAGAGTCCCTACTGATAATGGCCTGCCTGAAACTGGTAGGGTCATCTTCTTCCAAGATGCAATCCTCTCGATCCCCGTCTAAGAGAAAACCGTAGTATCTCTCGGGCGGATGAGAAATCCTACCAGATCTGCGGAGTGGCTGAGGTTCGTCTGGGGTTATTGAATTCTGAGGTTCTGTCAAATCTTCAGATTCATTTTGTGGTCGCTGAATTTCTTCCAGTTCTACCGAACTCCCACTTGTTTCTTTTGCAAGAAACTGCCACTCTAAAAAGGTGGCGTGGCGAGATACAAACACCTTCTGTTCCTCGGTGTGGTAGAACAGATATCCTGTGGAGTTTTTAGGATATCCCATAAATTTACATAGAACTGAACGTGCCTGAAGTTTGTCTGGATTTTGTACTTTTACATAGGCCGGACAACCCCATATCTTAATACATTTAAGATACGGCCTTTTACCATTCCATATCTCGAACGGTGACTGAGGCACAGATTTAGACGGAACATCGTTCAATAGATATGTCGCTGTCAATAGCGCATGTCCCCAAAATGAAAGAGGCAACTCGGCATTACTCATCATGCAGCGAACCATATCCAGTAGGGTACGATTCCTCCGTTCCGATACACCGTTGTGCTGTGGTGTATAAGGGGGAATAAGCTGAGAGAGAATACCATTCTCTTTTAAGTAATCTAGAAATTCCGTGCTTAAGTACTCCCCTCCTCTATCCGACAGGAGGATCTTGATACTTTTGCCAGTCTGGTTCTCTACTTCGTTTCTGAATTCCTTGAATTTCTCAAAAGCTTCAGATTTATGTTTCATAAGATACATATCCGAATCTAGAGAGATCGTCAGTGAATGTGATGAAGTACGAGAACCCACCCCTTGCATGTATAGACATCGGACCATATACATCACTGTGTATGAGTCCCAAGAGCTCTGCCGTCCTTTCTCCATGTCCGGTGAACGGAGATTTGGTCATCTTTCCTTTGAGACAAGACTGACAAGTTTCATAAGATGAAAACTCGAACGTATCCAAGAGTCCATCTTTATGCAACTTACTTAGACTTTTCTCTCCGATATGACCAAGTCTACAATGCTAGAAGTAAGATTCGTTCGTATCTGAACTCTTCCTCTTGCGTGTGTTTTGTACATTGAGAACTGTATTCTGATTTAGAACGTAGATACCATTACACAGTGTACCTTCTGCAACCAGTACCTTATGAAGGTAGACGTTCATGATATTTCTATCAAGAACAAAGTTATATCCATCTTTATCGAGTAAAGAAACTGATATGATGTTGCATACCATGGAAGATACATAGTAGCAATCGTTCAAAATCATAGTATTGCCATTTGGCAACACTAGGTGATATTCACCGACGGCTGCAGCATTAACTTGTGCTCCGTTTGCTACTCTGAGCGATATATCACCAGGTACAACTCTCCTACTTTTCTCAGTCCCTGCAATGGATTACAGATATGAGATCCTGATCCGGTATCAAGTACCCAGGAGGTAGGGCTGACCGTAAAGCAGTTCTCAATTACAAGAACACCTGAAGTAGATGCAAAACCATGCTTCTTCTTCAACTGGGTATCCTTGAAATCCATACAATCCTCTTTCCCTTGCTCATACTTATGATTGTTGTCACAAGTTAAAGCCGAACCAACGTTCCCCAGCCCCGAATAAGAATTCGGATCGGTCAAGCGATACATTTTATTATCTTGATTAGGGCATGAAATGGTTGCTACCTGGAGAGAGAGAAAAGAAACACTCAGAGTGCGCTCTTGCAAGATTAGATTAGTTTATTAGTTTATCTAACCAGGATGGCTCCCACTGTCTCCTCAAATTCTTCTTCAAACCCTAAAAGAAGAACTAGTCAGGATTAATCGCACGTCACAATACTTGCTTAACCTTTCAGCCAGGCTGGTGTTGGTACTTCGAGGGAGGTTTTCCAATGCTTTCATGAAGTTCCTTAATTAAATAACCTCTTTTCCCTGGAGGCGTAGCCCCGCTAACACCGTTCTAGACACCTACTTGGTTTATAGCATTGATTGTTAAGTGAAATAATCTCCCGAGAGTAATCCAACTCATCAGTGGGATCGGGATCCAACTATCATTGTGTGATGACCTAGATGGAATCCACTCTAGTCACCACACTCCAGAAGGTATGCTAGATCTGCAAGTTTCAGTTTCTTTAGAAACTCCCGATGTGGTTTTTGCCCCTAGGACCCAAGTGACCTTGACTGAGCCAATATATCAAAGGATCCTAGTCAAGTTCAACCCGTCATTATCTTGATTGCATTAGACCCACCCGTACGAGTCCTTGACTGAGCCAAAATGACCACACGACTGTCCCAACCAATCACATTGTATCCTACGGAAAAATATTACATAGCTACCGTACACTACGCCTCGGCTGAGCACGAAATACGTAGCACGAATACTAAGCAACACCAATCCGAAACGACAAAGGGCTACGGCTGGGTTTTGGCGAAAACCCGTTAACGTAATGAACTTGATATCGTTGAAGGAACCTGATAACCTTTTTGAAAATATAGTGGCAAAAACTTTTGCTAAAGAGGTCACTCCCTGTGAAGGGATCTCGGCTCTTTCCTCGTCGAATGAGGTGCAGGATATTCCAAACTGAATACCTCGATGCAAAACAAGAATAATCGACTATAGTGAAGTTATTACCCTGACGCAAACTTTTTGTCCAAGGGGTCACTCCCGATGAAGGGATCTCGGCCCTTGCCTCATCGACTGATGTGTTGGGCATTCATAACCGAATAGCTCTATGCAAAACAAAAGAGAGCATCCTTGCAATAACAGCTTTTTGAAAAATTATTCCAACAACGTTCTTTTTGGGTTTGTTTTCTTGTATTAATTTAATGCGTCCCATCAATTAATCCTACCATTGTAGAAAACAACGAAAATATGACGTACGCTTATGCCATCCGCATTCGCCACGGGACCCCGTCATTACCCGTTAGGTTACTTAACTAACGACAGAGCGAGGGCTGGACTAGCACGGATGCAAAATATAAGCAACGCCTAAATAGATATCATATAGATATATATACACATTCGTCAGATGCAATGATAGCCATTCCAGATCACAGATGAACACATTGGACATACTAGGAATCCGCATTCCGTACGAGCCTGTAACGAAAAGTGGATTACACGGTCGCGATGAATAGCCAATACCCCACCCTAGACCCTTACGGGTGCGGCAAACTACCTGCCAAATACCCGAAGTGAAGTAACCTCCCTCAACAACGTGAGTAGGCCACTCGGCACTTCGAGGTACCCGGTAGTTTATGCACCCCTCCTTGGGTCTATCCTAGGAGCAAAAACGGTAACAGAAATTATACTATAATGGCTACAACCCCATCCCGGTTGTGCGGCCATATAAATAATATTACATCAATTACAAATTACATGAATTGAAAGATAAACAAAACTCTCATCTCACAACCCCCCGGCTATTCATCCATGACAATCCAAGGAATTCATATACACAATCCAATAACATTACAGATCACAGATATGCACAACCCCACTAATCGACGTATAGCGATTAGCCGACGTTCAGTGCATATATCACATTACAGATATAACCATTAGCCAAAGTTTGTAGAATTCCGATCAAAATACAAAATTGTAACTACCCAAAAAAATAACATTTTTCTCTGGAAAATCTAGGCAGAAACAAAATATCCCAAAAATCCCAAAATAGCAAACAGGGGAATCTGCAACAAAGTTGAGCCGCGGCCGAGTCAACTCGGCCGTGGATCCGCGGCCAAATGCATGGTTCCGTCGCGCTTCTACGGTGAGTTGGCCGAGTCGGGGTCTTAAATTTCTTGTAAATTCCCAGAAAACCCTGCCTGAATTTTTCATGTCGTACAAAATATTTTTAGGCCTGTTTTGAAAATCGACAGAAAATACAATTTTGGGTTTGTTTTCGGGATTTTTTCCGGATCGAGATTCTAAAAACTTTGCTAACAGTTAGTTTTGCTTAGCTAGGCTCTGATACCACTGTTAGGTCCACGTTACCCACCCCGGTCCTTTCGGGGAGGCGGAATAGGTAAAACGAAAATTTTCCCTAGCTAGGTAACATGGACCGTTTCATGAAGGATCGTTGCTAAACAAAACTAACATATATTCTACAAGTTCTAACTACTATGTAGAATGGCTATACCTTGGTCTTGAACTCCTTCTCTTCTTGTTGTGGTTCTTCCTCTTTCTTACTCCTCGTAATCGCTTGAACGGATCCTCGTTGTCGTCTCCTCTTTGCCATAGATGTTGGATATATGTATGCCCTAGAGGCCATTATATGATAGTGATTGTATCTATACATGTATATATATATTCAGTATGCATTCTTGCTCGACATGATAGTATGCTATCTGGTTATTCTTTATCTGACATGTTGATTTGATCATGCTTTTATTCATTCATACATGCTGATAAAGCCCTGAGGATATGGCTTGACTACTCTGATTATGATGGAGATCATACTAGTGGGACATCTGTAGTCTATAAGCATATCCTGGAAAGTCCCTAGTCGTAGGTATATCGAGACGGGGCATTGATATACCAGAGTAGACTAGCGTATATGATACTAGACCCATACGATGGGCGATGGATGTTCCCACATTCATCGATGTTTGACATCAAGATCATATACGGGTGCTCAGTGGTGACTGGGTACACTGGACGGACTCACCGAGAACTCCTATATGGAATTATATCTATCGTCGGATAGCAGTTCTCAGGTGACACTGGTACAGGTTAGTCTGTAGACCCGAGATCATCATAGAGTCTTGTGTGTTCTCCCACTGTACTTTGATTGCCACCCTACCACGGCTCTACTGAGTCGTGCAAACAGGTGGCCGTTGGGTACAGTCCCGAGACACACGAAGGCAATGAGCGATAGGAGGGGTTTCGTCTCTCCCGGTATTGGGAGTTGATGCTGTGCTGTGCCCAACTGGTTATATCAGTAAGTCCCTGGCCAGGGCTGCTGAGATTTGCTGATAAGTGTTATCGGTAGTTTCTCGATCTGTTATAGACCATTCACCAGCACGACTTGTTGAGTTATTAGGGTCGACGTGACCATCCCTAGGCTCGATATGCAGCATATCTGACGAAGAGACCGGACTGTACGGTAGTGTTGCCGGATGGCTCGACGGGAGTTGTAACAGGTTCGCTTGTTTTCTTCTGATCGCTCAATACCCGGGTGGCCGTTACGTTTAGCTGACCGCTTGCAGCTTGGGGGTGCTTGATGTGATCATCACCCACTGCCGGCGTATTGACGAGTCTTAGAGTCCCACATAGGAGTTACCTAGTCCAGGCGAAACGTTGTGGTGCGCGTATGTGATATGCGCTTGGACCCGATTAAAATGCGTGTATGGGATACCGTATATTAATTGGGCGGCTTGCTAATGGTCGGGTCGTATATGATATGACCGGATTAGTGAATCAAGTGTTGATTTATCATTAGCTTCTCACTACAAATCCTATCTTGTTTATTTTGGATGTATGCATGCATGTATGCATTCATTCTTGTTCATGCACATATGGATGTGCATGCACACATGCATACATACATCATTTTATCATGGTTGCTTATACAATGAGAATGGTGGCAATATAAGAATCACACCATGGTTATTTTTTTGGATTATTATTGTTTTTAAATTAAAGCAAAAAGGAAATGAAAATGGGTTAAATCATTAAGGGTTTCTGCACTCTTCTTAACCTTACCATGCTCGCCTAACCTTTAACCCATGGTTTATTTTCTTTTTGTGCTTTTAACTTAAATCCAATAATATCTTTAGATCTAACCATGGTTGGGTATGAGAAAGAAAAATATATATATATATATATGCTTATTTTTCTTTTCTTTTTCAATGGTTCTATTATTCTCTTCTTCACAAAAGACCACCATCTTCATCAACCTTGATGCTTTGCTCTCTAGTTCTTTCAAGAGAGCAAAATACTCATAAAAATAGGATTTTGAAGTGAGATCTTTAGCCACAACATCATTCTACTCAAGTTTAGCCAACTTGATTAGAGTGTTTTCTTGGTTTTTCCAAAGTTGCTAGCTTGGACGGGAAACTCCGGGTGGATCGTCGTGGACGGGAGAGGACTACAAGTGGACCTTCTTCCAACACCCAAGAGTCTAAGGAGTCAAGCAATAAGGGAGCTACAAAGGTTGTAGTCTCGAAACCCTTATTTTTATTAGCTTAAAGTTATTAACCCTAATTTTCTAGGATCGATTCCTTTGCGTGTTTGTTTAGCACCATCAAAATACATACTTTGAGACATGTGATGCTTCAAAACTCATTATAGGGTGCTAGACAAACCTAACAATGGTATCAGAGACGACCTAGAACATTAGGCGATGCTTTAGCGAAGTAAAAACTCCGATCGAAACAAAATACGGAATTACGGGACACTCTCTGGAAATTTTTTTAAAACTGACATTTTTCAGAATTGAAAATACTCAAAAAATAGAGCAGGTAAATATAAGACAAACTGGAGAATTCGTGCCCATGAACAGTACTTTTCGCCGCGGAATCGCGGCGCAAGCAAGCTTAGGCCGCGGATCCGCGGCCATACAAGGGGATCTCACACTATATTTTGCACAATGTTTTTCCTTACCTGCTATAGTATATTTTAAGTATGTTTGATCTGAATCTACTGTTAAAAATTCTGGAGATGGTTTTGGACTCGTCGTTTCGATCGGAATTTTCATTTCGTTTCCTTTTCCGGGTAAACTAGAAAGTATTGAAGTGTTCGAACAACTATCATTTACTCGCTTTTCACGGAGTTTGAAAATATTGGATATACGTGCAAGTTTTGTGGTGGTCCCTCTAGAAGACAACAAACCTTAACTCGATTATGTGACCGTCTTGAACTGCCCTTTGAACCTTAGGGTTTGGGGCAGTACGGCGTGCCACATGTGAGGCGTTGTCTTGACCCTTCTACGGCTGGACCGCTACTACTGTGTCACACTCCGATTTTTTGAACTCTGCTCAAGTGTTGAGCTTTAGTGAATCTTGAGTATTTGATCGATTGTTCGAAAACTTTAATACTGTCTGTTTATCCGGAATTTGATGCAATGTGTGGAATTCATATTACTAAACATGAAATACGGAATATGTGATATTTCGCATTTGTGATGTCTAAAGCGAATGTGGATTCCAGATATTGCAGTTTTACACTTTCTTTTCTGTGACCGTAAGTGTAGTATGTACGATATCGCCGGTTTCGTTGCTATACATCAACGACAATTGGGGTATGCATACTTACTTACGTTGATGATATGAGATATTATGTGTTGCTGAGATATGATGTGCAGGATTGTCACGATTGAATAGCCGGGGGGTTTTATGTGAGATGAGAGTTTTATATTTTCATTCATGTAAATTCAAATGTAATGTAATATTCTTTTATTTGGGGCACTTCCGGGTTGAGATTGTGTCACCAGTGTTGTATATTATTTACTTTTCCGCATTAGGATGGACCCAAGGAGGGGAGCACAGGTGACCGGGTTCTGGGGTTCAGTGGGAGGCCATCTCGAGGAGTCGAGACCGGGTCTCCTAAACTCCAGAATTGGCAGGGTCACTTGCCGCTCTCGTAGGGGTCCAGGGTGTGGGCTTGGCTATTCATCGCGACTGTGGAATCCGTATTTTCTATTCTGGCTAAATACTAAATACGGACGTCCTAGTATATCCCACGTTCTATCTATATTTCTGCTGCCTGTGTTCTGTGATATCTGAGACGAATGACATATTATATATATGATATATAGTAGACGTTGCTTATGTTTTACACCCGCGCTAGTCCCGTCCCGGTATGCCGTTAGTGAAGTAACCTAACGGTGCATAACGGAACATTGCGGCGTATGCGGATGGCATAAGCGTACGTGTTATTTTCATTTCTTTTCTGTGATTGGCTTAAGGACTTAAATGATGGGATTACATTAATGTGATTAATGTAAAGAAAATAAACCTAAAAGATGTTGTAGAATCGGATTTGAAAAACTACTCGGCTTTTTATAAAAAAGCTATATTTCAAAAACTGCGGAGCTTAAGCCACTCCTTTTTAAAACCACTTGATTCTACAACGATATCAAGCTCAAAGCGTTAAAGATTTTCTTAAAAATCATCCGCAACCCTCCGTCATTTTAGGAAGTAGAGTACTTAGTATTCGTTCTACGTTTGTTGACCTTAGCCAAGGCGTAGTATACGGTAGCTAAGTGATGTCTTCCTACAAACGCATATGATGCAGATTAATTAGGACGGGCATATGACTTTGTTGACCTTAGCCAAGGGTCATGTGAACGGGTCTAATCAATCAAGAAATGACAGGTTGAGCTTGACTAGTGCTCGTGATTTGTTGACCTTAGCCAAGGTCACGAGTATTACGGGTAAAAACCACATCGGGAATTTCAATAGTTGAAATTTGCAATGAGATTGCATACCATCCATGTGATGGTTGGATCCCGATCCCACTGTGGGCAATAGTTGCTCCTAGGAGAGTTTTACAATTTACAATTAGCTAACTCATTAGGTGTCTAGAAAGGTGTTAATGGGGCTCCGCCTCTGGGAAAATGAGGTTTACTCTAATTAGGTCCGTGCGAAAGCACGGGGAACCTCCCTCAAGTACCGACACTGGCCTGGCTGAATGGTTAGCGAAGTTGTAGACTGTAATTAATCCTGGCTAGTTTTTCTTTTTAAGGTTTGAAAGAAAAACTCGATAAAAGCAGTGGGAAACATCGATTAGACAAGATAATAACCAATCTGATCTGTGCAAGAGCTTTCGTTGAGTGTATTCTTTTCTCTCTCTTAATGGCAGATACCCATGACTGGACTCAAGCTTCTACTAGATAAAAACAAACTGAATGGGACCAACTATAAAGACTGGCTGAGGAATCTGAAAATCGCCTTGACTTATGATAAAGTATCATATGTCCTCACGGCTTCAGCCCCGCCTGTCCCAGGTCCAAAATCCTCAGTTGCGGACATTGAAGTCCGCAAGACATGGGACGCTGACTGTGCCACGGCCAAATGCCTCGCGCTTGCATCGATGGATAACACACATCAAAAGCAGCACGAGGACATGGACATTCACAGTATATTGCTCCATACAAAGGAGTTGTATGGAGAGCAATCCCGCGTATTACGATACGAAGCATCAAAGAAACTGTTTCAGATGCGAATGGCCCCTGGCACACCAGTAGGAGACCATGTTTTGAAGATGATAGCTCTTATAGAAGAG
Organism: Agapanthus africanus; assembly: GCA_030015575.1. Taxonomy (NCBI): domain Eukaryota; kingdom Viridiplantae; phylum Streptophyta; class Magnoliopsida; order Asparagales; family Amaryllidaceae; genus Agapanthus; species Agapanthus africanus. Next base: position 54,803,729 of record JASDDO010000018.1, on the reverse strand, counting down.
CTTGAGGACCTTGGATGGACAATGGACAATGAACAATATATAGATATTATTCTGCAGTCCCTCCCCTCCACATTTGCTCAGTTCATAGTGAACTTCAACATGCATGGCATGGAGAAGGACCTCCCTGAACTCCTTAATATGTTAAGGAGTGCAGAGAGCACTATGAAGTTAGCAAAAACTCCCGTTATGACTATTGGACAGTCTTCCTCTTCTCGCCCGAAAGCTAAGGCCAAGGGAAAGAAAAAGAAGAAACCCACTAATCCTAAGGGCGGAGTTAAAAAGGTGAAGGGAAAGGGAAAGTCCAAGGCTGGAGACTCAGGAAAGGGCGAATGTTTTCACTGCCACAAGACAGGACATTGGAAGCGCAATTGCACGGAGTACTTAAGTCTCAAGAAGAAGCATGGCGATGTTTCTGCTTCAGGTGCGTTTGTGACTGAAAACCGTTTTCCTATAAACTCTGCTTCCTGGGTATTGGATACCGGTTCAGGTTCTCACATTTGCAATTCTATGCAGGGGCTGAGAAATAGTAAGGTTTTGAGGACAGGTGACCATACTCTCCGCGTTGGAAATGGTTCCAATGTACATACAGTCGCAGTGGGAGAGTATCACTTGGGGTTGCCATCTGGATGTATTTTGGTTTTAAATCCATGTTATTTTGTACCAAGTATGCTATGTAATATAATATCCGTTTCTTTGTTGGACAATGAAGGGTATAATTTTGTATTGCAGAACAATGTTATGAACATTAACCTGAATCAAATGTTAGTTGGATATGGTACGCTTAACAACGGAATATATGTCCTAATCAACACACAGTTTTCAGTATACAACACACTAATAAAAGAAAACTTTCAGAGTTAAATGAAGCTTTTCTTTGGCACTGTAGACTTGGTCATATTAACGAAACAAGACTAAACAAGTTACACAAAGATAGATATTTAAATTCTTTTGAATATAAATCTTATGCGACTTGCCAGTCTTGTATCAAGGGTAAAATGACCAAAACTCCGTTTACCGGACACGGAGAAAGAGCTACTCAGCTCCTGGGACTCATACATAGTGATGTATGTGGGCCTATGTCTACACAGGATAGAGGCGGTTTTTCATACTTCATTACATTCACTGATGATTTCTCAAGATTCGGTCATGTATTTTTATTAAAACACAAGTCCGAAGCTTTCGAGAAATTCATTGAATATAAACAAGAAGTAGAAAAACAAACCGGCTTGAGTATTAAGATGCTTCGATCAGATCGAGGTGGTGAGTATCTCAATACAGAATTTGCAAACTTCCTAAAAGAGAATGGGATTCTCTCTCAAATCACTCCTCCTTACACACCACAGCATAACGGTGTGTCAGAACGACAGAATAGGACCCTATTAGATATGGTCCGGTCCATGATGAGTGACGCTGAGTTACCAGTCTTGTTTTGGGGGCTTGCATTGGAGACTGCAGCGTTTCTGCTAAACAGGGTTCCAACCAAAACCGTGTCTACCACGCCATATAAGATATGGCATGGGAAGAGACCATCTCTTAAAAGAATTAAGATTTGGGGTTGCCCGGCCTATGTTAAAAAGCAGAATCCGGACAAACTCGAGACACGGTCGGTCATGTGTAACTTTGTGGGATATCCAAAGAATTCTTATGGATATCTATTCTACCACAAAGAGGAACAAAAAGTGTTCATTTCTCAACATGCCACATTCTTGGAAAAAGAGTTTTTCACAGACAAAGATGATGGCAATGTGGTGGATCTAGAAGAGGTTCTAGAGACACAAACTACAAATGACGATTTGGTTGAACCGGCTGTTGCAGTAGAAACTGAAGAACCTCGGCCACTCCGTAGGTCTGGTAGGACTTCTCGCCCACCGGAGAGGTACTACGGTTTCCTCATTGATGGTAACGGAGAAGATTGCATCATGGATGATGATGATCCTACCAGTTTTCAGCAAGCTATCACGAGTAAAGACTCTGTGAAGTGGCTGGATGCCATGAGATCCGAAATGGAGTCTATGTACACCAACAAAGTGTGGACTTTGGACGTTGTACCCCCTGGGGTAAAACCTGTGGGGTGTAAATGGATCTTTAAAAGAAAGATTGGTGTAGATGGGCAGGTGGAGACCTATAAGGCAAGACTTGTGGCGAAGGGTTTTCGTCAAAGACCAGGTTTGGACTATGACGAGACTTTTTCTCCCGTAGCCATGCTTAAATCCATTCGGATCCTACTTGCTATTGCTGCTCACTACGACTATGAAATCTGGCAGATGGACGTTAAAACCGCATTTCTAAATGGAAATTTGGAAGAATGCGTTTATATGGATCAGCCAGAGGGCTTCATTGATAGTGGGAGCAGCGGGAAAGCATGTAAATTGCTTAAATCCATATATGGGTTAAAGCAAGCATCACGGAGTTGGAACATCTGTTTCGATGATGTTATCAAAGAGTTTGATTTCATCAAAAATCCAGATGAACCTTGTGTTTATAAGAAGGCTGTAAGGAGAGCTGTCACATTCCTCGTATTGTACGTGGACGACATTCTTCTGATAGGAAATGATATTCCTATGCTACAGTCGGTCAAATCTTTCTTATCACTGAGGTTCTCCATGAAGGACCTGGGTGATGCCACATACATTCTGGGCATAAGGATCTATAGGGATAGATCCAAAAGGTTATTGGGATTGTCCCAAACCAGGTACATTGACACCATCCTAAAAAGGTTTAGTATGGAAGACTCCAAGCGGGGTGCCTTACCCGCTTGCCATGGGGTCACTCTCTCCAAGGATTCTTGTCCAAAGACCGATGAAGATAGAGCTCGCATGAGTATTATACCCTATGCTTCGGCAGTAGGATCTATAATGTATGCGATGTTATGTACACGCCCAGATGTAGCTTACGCACTTAGTGTTGTAAGCAGGTATCAATCTAACCCAGGGGAGAATCACTGGCCAGCTGTGAAGAACATTCTTAAGTACTTGCGAAGGACTAAAGAATTGTTCTTGGTGTATGGTAATGGAGATCTCCAAATGGAGGCCTTTACCGATTCGAGCTTCCAGAGCGATAAGGACGACAGCAAATCTATCTCTGGGTTTGTATTTACCCTTAATGGAGGGACGGTAAGTTGGAAGAGTTCCAAACAAGATACCGTTGCAGACTCTACGATGGAAGCTGAGTACATTGCTGCAAATGATGCCGCCAAGGAAGCCGTCTGGATAAAGAAGTTCGTCTCGGAGCTAGGAGTAGTTCCAACCATTATTGATCCAATACCTTTGTATTGTGACAATAATGGGTCTATGGCGTTAGCCAAGGAGCCCAGATCCCATCAGCGGTCCAGACACATCCTGAGGCGTTTTCATTTGATCCGGGAGATTGTAGATCGCCGCGAGATCGAGATTAGGAGGGTAGACACAAAGAATAACGCTGCGGATCCATAACCAAGGCACTCCCTCAGCCGCAGCATGAGCGACTTTTTGAGATGTTGGGTATGAGATACGCCAATAACTGGCCTTAGTGCAAGTGGGAGATTGTTGGATATATATATGCCCTAGAGGCCATTATATGATAGTGATTGTATCTATACATGTATATATATATTCAGTATGCATTCTTGCTCGACATGATAGTATGCTATCTGGTTATTCTTTATCTGACATGTTGATTTGATCATGCTTTTATTCTTTCATACATGTTGATAAAGCCCTGAGGATATCGGCTTGACTACTCTGATTATGATGGAGATCATACTAGTGGGACATCTGTAGTTTATAAGCATATCCTGGAAAGTCCCTAGTCGTAGGTATATCGAGACGGGCATTGATATACCAGAGTAGCCTAGCGTATATGATACTAGACCCATACGATGGGCGATGGATGTTCCCACATTCATCGATGTTTGACATCAAGATCATATACGGGTGCTCAGTGGTGACTGGGTACACTGGACGGACTCACCGAGAACTCCTATATGGAATTATATCTATCGTCGGATAGCAGTTCTCAGGTGACACTGGTACAGGTTAGTCTGTAGACCCGAGATCGTCATAGAGTCTTGTATGTTCTCCCACTGTACTTTGATTGCCACCCTACCACGGCTCTACTGAGTCGTGCAAACAAGTGGCCGTTGGGTACAGTCCCGAGACACACGAAGGCAATGAGCGATAGGAGGGGTTTCGTCTCTCCCGGTATTGGGAGTTGATGCTGTGCTGTGCCCAACTGGTTATATCAGTAAGTCCCTTGCCAGAGCTGCTGAGATTTGCTGATAAGTGTTATCGGTAGTTTCTCGATCTGTTATAGACCATTCACCGGCACGACTTGTTGAGTTATTAGGGTCGACGTGACCATCCCTAGGCTCGATATGCAGCATATCTGACGAAGAGAACGGACTGTACGGTAGTGTTGCCGGATGGCTCGACGGGAGTTGTAACAGGTTCGCTTGTTTTCTTCTGATCGCTCAATACCCGGGTGGCCGTTACGTTTAGCTGACCGCTTGCAGCTTGGGGGTGCTTGATGTGATCATCACCCACTGCCGGCGTATTGACGAGTCTTAGAGTCCCACATAGGAGTTACCTAGTCCAGGCGAAACGTTGTGGTGCGCGTATGTGATATGCGCTTGGACCCGATTAAAATGCGTGTATGGGATACCGTATATTAATTGGGCGGCTTGCTAATGGTCGGGTCGTATGTGATATGACCGGATTAGTGAATCAAGTGTTGATTTATCATTAGCTTCTCACTACAAATCCTATCTTGTTTATTTTGGATGTATGCATGCATGTATGCATTCATTCTTGTTCATGCACATATGGATGTGCATGCACACATGCATACATACATCATTTTATCATGGTTGCTTATACAATGAGAATGGTGGCAATATAAGAATCACACCATGGTTATTTTTTTGGATTATTATTGTTTTTAAATTAAAGCAAAAAGGAAATGAAAATGGGTTAAATCATTAAGGGTTTCTGCACTCTTCTTAACCTTACCATGCTCGCCTAACCTTTAACCCATGGTTTATTTTCTTTTTGTGCTTTTAACTTAAATCCAATAATATCTTTAGATCTAACCATGGTTGGGTATGAGAAAGAAAAATATATATATATATATATGCTTATTTTTCTTTTCTTTTTCAATGGTTCTATTATTCTCTTCTTCACAAAAGACCACCATCTTCATCAACCTTGATGCTTTGCTCTGTAGTTCTTTCAAGAGAGCAAAATACTCATAAAAATAGGATTTTGAAGTGAGATCTTTAGCCACAACATCATTCTATTCAAGTTTAGCCAACTTGATTAGAGTGTTCTTTTGGTTTTTCCAAAGTTGCTAGCTTGGACGGGAAACTCCGGGTGGATCGTCATGGACGGGAGAGGACTACAAGTGGACCTTCTTCCAACACCCAAGAGTCTAAGGAGTCAAGCAAAAAGGGAGCTACAAAGGTTGTAGTCTCGAAACCCTTATTTTTATTAGCTTAAAGTTATTAACCCTAATTTTCTAGGATCGATTCCTTTGCGTGTTTGTTTAGCACCATCAAAATACATACTTTGAGACATGTGATGCTTCAAAACTCATTATAGGGTGCTAGACAAACCTAACAATAGATGGATCCACCCGAGGGTCTCGAAATTGGGCTCCTATCTCAACTTAGAGATGACTAAGGTGTTTGGTTTGCTAAACCTAATATCTTAGATTGAGTAGAGAAGAGTGATGGTGGTTTTGTCTCAAAGGTTCATGATTTCCAACTTATGGAACGCTAGAACCTTGAGAGAGGAAGAGGAAGAGGGAGAGCTTTCTTTCTAGGAGAGAGAAAGAGAATGATAGAATGAGCTCTCATAATCCAACCCTTCTCACAAAAGTGAGAATAATGATAATAATAATAATAATTGCGTATATGGTGATGGTTAGTTTCAATGACCATTATCATTTCATGCTATTATTGCTTTTGCAAAAAACAAGCAAGCAAAAGTCATACCCATGAAATGATAGCCATGAAATGATGATGGTCAACAAGTCCAAAATGGTCAACCGTTCAACAAAGTCAACAAGTCAACAAAAGTCAAACTTTCAACTCAACCATGGCACAATAATACTTAATTAGTATTATTAATCATATATCATATTCTCATTAGGGTTTTAAAAAAAGTCAACGGTCAACAAGTCAACCAAAACCAAATGGTCAACAACCCTAATGAGAATCCTCTGTCTCTGCCTCTGTCAACTGTGCATACACACCCGCATCCGTGCTCCAAGGAACACGAATACACTGAGACAAAACCAATCCTAAAACAGCTATTAGGATCCGGCTTAAACCAAAGCCCGCTAGTAACTATTGTCCGGACACCAAACGTGCACAAATGCGCGGATGTGAACGAACCCCGTCGCAAAACCATGCAACCTCTACTCTGTTTTGCCCAAAGGCGAGTAACCCTCTGTGTGGGACTCTAAAGGCTCGACACTACGCTGGCAGTGGGTTTAACCACAGGCCGCAAGAGGTACTAGCTGTACGTAACGGTCCCCAGGTAGATGCCGATAAGAAGACTGATGAGGTGAACCCATCGAACTCCTACTGAGCCTGAATGTGACAATCTCCGTACAGTCCGGTCTGTTCGTCTGAGAATATTGCATGGCGGGCCTAGGGGGCGGTAAATGTCAGTCCCCTAATAGCGGTACAAGTCGTGTCAGAGTGTAGCCCAAAACACCCTGAGAATCTACTGGAAAACCTACCAGCAATTCTCGCTTGCCCTGGCCAGGGACTTTATGTAATGGCTCTCCTAGACACAGCGCGATATCAACCCCCAATACCGGGATAAACGAATCCTGTCTAACTGTCACTGCCTCCAAGTGCTTCGGGACTGCACCCAACTACTACCTGTTTGCACGACTCAGTAGAGCCGTGGTAGGGTAGTAATCTAAGAACAGTGGGAACATACTCGAGGCGAAGTGACAGTGTCAAGTTAGCGGACTAAGCTGTACTCATGTCACCTGGGAACTGTTAACCGACGATAGGTATAATACCAACCAACAGTTCCCGACGAGTCCTGTCCAGTGTACTCGTAACCTAACGAGCACCTGCATACTATCTCCAGTACGACGTACTGATGGCTGTGGGACAGACCATCTCCCCTGCTGGGAAGAGAAGCGTATGCACCAGTCTACTCTGGAGTATCGATGCCCTGTCTCGATAATCCTACGACTAGGGACCAAAATAAGGATGTGCTTATAGACTACCCAGCCTCCACTGGTGTGATCGCCATCACAACGCCGGTAGTCAACCAAAAATCCTAAGGGCTCTACCAATATGTTTTTAGCGATATGTTAAAAGAAACATATACATATATTAAGATAGAAACAAACCAAGTAGCATACTGCTATATCGAGCAAGACTGTCGTAAAACCATATATATATCCCAAGCCTCCAAAATGTATTATACAAACCAGTACTATACAATAATGGCGTCTAGGGCATACATATCTAACAACATATAACTGACTAATATTCAATATTTAGATATTAAATCAACACTTGATTCAATAATCCGGTCATATCATATATAATCGGCCAATATCAAATACATATACATAAATCAAATCATTGAATCAACACTTGATTTAATAATCCGGTTATATCACATATAACCTAACCGATATCAATTATCGCGAGATTAGAATACGGTATCACATACTCGTATTTAATCAAGAACCCACACATATCTCCATATATGCCCTACTTCGTTTCGCTTGAGCTAGGAAATCTCTGTGTGGGACACTAAAGACTCATCAATACGCCATCAGTAGGTAATGATCACATCAGATAACCACAAGCTGTCAGCGATACTAGCTGGACGTAACGGCTACCCAGGTATTGAGTGAATAGAAGATCAACAAGCAAACTTGTCCAAACTCCAGTAAATCCTATAAACAACACTTATCGTACAGTATGATCTCTTCGTTTGATCTGCCACATATCGAGTCTGTGGGTAGAATCATCAAACCCTAGTAACTTGATAAGTCATGCCAATGTGTAGCCTATAACCTTTCGAGAAACTACTGATAACACTTACCAGTAAATCTCATCATCCTTGGCCAGGGACTTGCTGTTATAGCTAATTGAGCATAGCGCAACATCAACTCCGAATATCGAGAGAGACGAAACCCCTCCTATCGCTCCTTACATCCATGTGACTCAGGACTGTACCTAAAATCCACCTGTTTGCACGACTCCTTTGAGCCGTGGTAGGGAGGAAATCAAAGCTCGGTAGGAACCACATAAGACACTATGACGATCTCAGGTCTAAAGATTAACCTGTACAAGTGTCACCAGAGAACTGCTATCTGACGATAGGTATGGTACCATCTAGGAGTTCTCAGCGAGTCCTGTTCGGTGTACCAATTCTCTAATGAGCAGCTGCGTACAATCTTTGATGTCAAACACCAATAGTTATAGGATCAACCATCGCCCCATACAGGGTCAATAAATGTACACACTAGTCTACTCTGGAATATCGATGCCTTGTCTCGATATTCCTTCGACTAGGAACTTTTAAAGGATGTGATTGTGGACTACACAAGCCCCACTAGTATGATCTGCATCATAGTCCTGGTAGTCAAGCCTACATTCTAAGAGCTTTATCAACATGTATCAGAGAGACAGTATATAAATACAAGTGTACATGTTAAAATAAAAAGCAATCAGATAGCATACTATCATGTCGAGCAAGAAAGTCCTCTATATATATGTCCAAGTATCCACTATAATATACAATAATGGCCTCTAGGGCTTAAATATTCCTAAGAATCTGCCACTTGCACTAAGGCCAGTTGTTATAGTATCCCATACCCATCATCCTAAAAAGTCTCTCAAACGGCGTCTGGGGAAGGGCCTTCATGAGTGGATCCGCCGTGTTGTCGTTCATATCTACTCTCCTGACCTCGATCTCCCGGCAATCAACTATCTCCCCGATCAGGTGATACCGCCTCAGAATATGTCTAGATCGCTGATGGTACCAGGGTTCCTTGGCCAAAACTACAGCTCCATTGTTATCACAATACAAGGGTATTGGATCCTCAATGGATGGAACCACACCAAGTTTAGCAATGAACTTCTTCATCCAGACAGCCTCTTTGGCAGCATCGTTGGCAGCGATGTATTCATCCTTCAACGTCGAGTCTGCTACGGTACCTTGCTTGGAACTCTTCCAACATACCTGTTGGATATAGTGCCATCAAGGCAATTATTGTAATTGCTGGTGGGAGATTATGATAATTGAGGGAGGGCGTATACAGGTAGAACAATCTTACTCGAAATGATAGTATGCTATCTGGTTTGTCTTTATCATTGATGTGTACACGTTTTGCTTGCTATTGCGTGTCGCTAATACATAATGATGAAGCCCGTAGGATTCTTTCTTGACTACCAGCATTATGATGGCGATCGTATACGTGAGAGCTGGGTAGCCTATAAGCACATCCTTAAATGTCCCTAGTCGTGGGAGTATCGAAACTGTTCATCGATATTCCAGAGTAGACTAGTGTACACGTTTTGGGACTCCGACGAGGGGCGGTGGCCGGTCTCACAAGCCATTGGTGTTGTGACACCTAAGATAGTATACAGGTGCTCTCTGGAGGTGAGTACACTGGACGGACTCACCGAGAACTTCTAGATGGTATTATACCTATCGTCAGATGGAAATTCTCAAGTGGCATGAGTACAGGTTAGTCCTTTGACCTGAAGTCGTCATTTGTTACATGTGAGTTCCCACTGTACTTTGATTACTACCCTACAACGGCTCAAAGGAGTCGTGCAAACAGGTTTTAGTTGGGTACAGTCCCGAGCCACATGGATGCAGTGGTCGACTGTCAAGGATTCGTCTCTCTTGGTATTAGGAGTCGATATCGCGCTGTGTTCGGTTGGCTATCACAAGAAGTCAGTGGCCACGGTAGGGGGAGATTTACTGATAGTTGATCATTAGTATCTCAGTTGGTGATGAGCTTGACTCAGATACGACTTATCGGGTTAGTATGGGTCTGACGTTATCCACCCCTAGACCCGTTATGCGATACTCTTTGATTAAGAGACCGGACTGTACGGAGATTGTCGTTCAGGCTCAGTAGGGTAAGGACGAACTTGATTGTCGACCCCCTTTCGACAACTACCTAGGTAGCCATTATATACAACTAGTGTCGCTGACGTGCTTGTGGCTAAATCCACTTCCAGCATATTAACGAGTCTTTAGAGTCCCACACAGAGGGTTTTCCTGGTTCAGGCGACAGATGTAAGAGCCGTATGGTGGTACGTGCAGGGGTCCGATTAAATACGTGTACGCGGTATACGGACTTTAATCAGACTGTTGATAATACTAGCCGGCTTAGGCTTAAGCCAGATTATTAAATCAGGTTTTGATTTAATAATTTATATATGTATTTTGATACATATATTTTAGTATTATTGTTCATTATTCATTTTCTCTCTTTGGTGCTATCCATATTTTTTATACGAATACACATATATGTAGCGATACATATACTAGGTGAAGTATTCCGTATTTATACGAAAATGCTTCTAGAAGAAGGACACCTCATATTTAATTTTCTATTTTGGAAATTAAAAAGGGAAATGAGGTGTAATGTTGGAGACAATGAAGCATGGCTACAACATTGTAGAGAGGCATGGTTTTCTTTTAAAAATGAGATAATCATTTGGATGCACTATTGTTGCATAGTGCAAAAAGAGCAAGCCATCCTCACTTCAAAACTTGATGAGATATTGATTTTTCTCACTTGCTCCATGGTTGGTTCATGCTTCTTCTTCTACTTCTCCTTCTTCTTCTTGCTCCCATTTTTGAGCAAGATTCTTGAGAGAAAAATTTAGTGGAGTATTCCTACATCACCGACCATCCAAACCTAGCAACTTTGGGTCGTCGGTTTGAGTCTCCTCCGTGTTCTCTCGGGTGGATCATCTTCGACAAGGGTGGTCAATTCTTAAGCGCGATCCCAACGGCTACGAGCTTACAGGGGTCTTCCACAATTAGGTGGACACACAACAAAGGTTGTATTTCTCAACCTCTTGCACTTGTAGAATAGCTAGTTTAGGTATATGGTTCGAATCCTGGGTATCTCGCGGGACTCCGGTGTTAGCAAGAATTTTTCGTTTTCGCATCCGCCTAGGCTGCGGGCTCTGCGGCGCGGGCGCCGGATCCCAACATGCTATCAAATCCTCCATAAACCTTTACTAGCTAGTTTGCATAAGTTTAAAGTCGCAATCGACAGATTTTTCCGGATCGCATTTCCAGTTTTCATGCTTGTTGTCTGATTTTGAAAGTTGTTCAAAAATTATTTAGATTGTTTTAAAAATATGTGCAGGAAAAATTAGTGGCCAAAATTTTTTTTGAGCCCATGATGCAAAAATTGTTCCGCAGAACCGCCACGAAACATGGCATTTTGCAGCGGTTCCACGGCCTTATTTTGGCCGTTGGACGCCAAATTTTTTCCGGTGCTCTATGGTTTGGAAATATGATTTTTAGGATGTATAGTTTTGGCCCAGAATTGTTTGAGTACTAGTTTGTACTTGGGGCCAATGCGGAAAGTTTTAGTCGATTGAAATTTTGAATTCGTGTGTATTAGTGCATGTGTTAGTTTCTGCGACCGTGAATATTATAGAGTGGTACAATCCAACTGGTTACTATATGTACAATCACGGTTTTACGAACATGATATTCAAGTTGATGTTCTGTGTTCCACTGTTGTTATGGACGGATTGTCGTAATGGATAGCCTTGTGTGTGATGTTAGATGTACAGTTCAGATTCATATGTATATTGTTTATTGTGGGGCGAACGTCTGACATGTAGACTGTCGTCACTGCCTGTTATGTATATTTTTTTATTGGGGCACGACCGGGTTGAGGTCGATGTCACCACTGTATATATTTTTTCTTTTCTGTACTAGGATTACCCCGTGAAGGAGTGCTCGAATAACCGAGTTCTAGAGGGCAACGGGCCCGCATCTCATGGCGTTAAGACCGGGAGGGCCCTTGCTCTAGAATTGGTAGGCTATTCGCCGCACTTATAGGGGGTATAGGTTGACCCACGGATGGGTGCTTAAGTTACCGGATTTCGTGAAGTGCTGCGTGGCCCATTCACTTTGTTGATTGGGGTTGCCTCACTTTGAAGATTGGCGAGTAACTTGCCGCACTCGTAGGGGTCTAAGATCTTAATTGCACTGGCTATCCATACGACCGGGGAATATCGCGTCTCATTTATGGCTCAGATGAAATGCGAGGCTCCTATATTATCCGATGTTCCATATTGTTGTTCGCATGCTTGTGATGATTATTATCTGCCTGCGATGTTGATATGTATATATATATATATATATATATATATATTAGATGCTTCTATATTTTTTACATCCGCTCTAGTCCAGCCCCCGCTCTGCCATTAGTTAAGTAACTTAGCGGTGCATTACGAGGCCTCGTGGCGAATGCGGATGGCATATAAAAAGTATGTTATTTTGGTTGTTTCTTTTGTGCCGTGGAAATATAAAATGATGGGAACTCATTATCGAAATAATGGAAGGAAAAATAAACCTAAATGATGTTGTCGGAACCAATTTTAAAAATACTCGGTTTTCTTCAAAACTTTTAGTCGTATTCTTTTGCTTTGCATAGAGGTATTCGGTTAGGAATATCTCGTACCTCATTCTATAAGGGAAGAGCCTTGATCCCTTCACTGAGAGTTCGCTCTTAAACAAAAGTTTGTGTTACTAGTTTTAAAAGCGGAGCTTAAGCCACTCTATTTCAAAGCCACTTGAGTTCCTTCAACAATATCAACTTCATTACGTTAAAGGTTTTCACCAAAAACCAGTCGTAGCCCTCCGTTATTTTAGATTAGTATTTCTTAGTATTCATGCTGCGTTTGTTAACCTCGTCAAGGCGTAGTGTGTGGTTGCTCTGTAATACTTTTCTGTCGCATGGATATATGGATTGGTTAGAACAGTCGTTCGACCTTATTGACCTCATTAAGGGTCTATGTGGGTGGGTCTAATGCAATCAAGATAGTGACGGGTTGAACTTGACTAGGACCCTTTAACTTGTTGACTTCATCAAGGTCACTTAGATCCTAGGGGCAAAAACCATATCGGGAGTTTCAAACATATGGGAAACTTGCCAGGCATGCGCATACCTTCTGGAGTGTGGTGACTTGAGTGGATTCCGTCAAGTTATCACATGATGATAGTTGGGTCCTGATTCCTACTGATGAGTATATATTACTCCTCGGGAGATTTCTTCACTTCGCAATTAGCTAACCTATTAGGTGTCTAGAAAGTGTTAACGAGGTTACGCCTTTGCGGAAACGAGGTTATTAATTGGGCCCGTGCGAAAGCATGGGGGACCTCCCTCGGAGTACCAATACTGGCCTGGCTGAACAGTTAGCGAACTTGTAAAGTGTAAATGATCCAGACTAGTTCTCCATTTAGGGTTTGAAGGAGAATTCGAGAAAAAAGTGGGAGCCATCCTAATCAGATCAAGTGATAATTAATCTGATCTTGATAGAGTGCATGCTGTGTTTTTTCTCTCTCTCTCTGGTACAACGATCCTTGACTTACATCAAAAACTCATGAACCAATTTGACCGAACCCTTTTACACCCTTGTCTTCAGCTTGTCTTGATTCGCGACAAAGTCGCATATATCCCTGCTACTCCTACACTACCCTTTTCATTTCTTCAGAACACATCGTATCACTACAATGATCCATATTGCTTGGAACGGCCATCGTATAGTTATATATGAACTCGAAGAAGTTACTTCAGTCGAGGATGGCCACAGGTTCTGAAGAAATTGAATAGGATTATTCGGTTGTCTCTTCCCTTTACCTTCTCTCAGGATGCGAGTGCTCCTTGATAGGAGAGTACACCTATTACGCTTATTGGATAGTCTTCTTCCAAACCTTATACCGGTACCAAAAGGTAGGGAATGAAGAAAACCAATTAGCCTAAGGAAGGTGTACAGAAGGTAAGAGACATATAAAGGGACTGAAGTGAGGGCAAAGGAAATTGCGACTACTGTCATGAATCTGGATAATGGAAAAGGCATTACTAGGAATACCTGACCATTCCCTATGAAACATTTTCATGTTTCAGTTTTTCTGTGTACATGTAATAGAGAACTGTTTTCCAATCAATTCTGACTCCAGGGTATGTTTTTTGGATCTCACATCTGTACAGTGTTACAGATGATGAGTAGGAGCAGAATATTGGGAAATGGGCAATTTGATCCTCAATATCGGAATTAGTTGTAATTGGTGATATTGGATTAAATCGCCTGGTTTTTTCCTGACGGCAAATATTTGGTATCGAATAACCATTGTTATGCACCAGATTTTAAAATAAAATTTATGTTCCTTTGTTTTTATAAAGTGAGATATACATTTTGAAAATTGTGTTGTAAACATTTACCTTTATAGGTTGAGGATAAGGTAAGGTGTATTGAATAACGGTGTAAGACATTCTTAACCAAGATACAGTTTTCAATTTACAAAACACAGAATTTGAGTTAGTATACTCTTGGGACTTATACATGGAGACGTATGTTGTCCAGTGTCCTTCGGGACAAGGGATTGGTACTCTTACTTCATTCAGGATTACTTATGAGTTCTCTGGTTTTAGACACGCATTCGTAGTAATGCAAGGTCAGAGATTTGAGAAGTTTGTAGGTATAAGAATAAATTAGAGAACCATAAGTTAGAAATATCAGGATTCTTCGAGGTGTTCGAAGATGTAGATACTTATGCTGGGTATTCCACCATAGTAATATCGAGAACTTGATTCTCTTACAGGTTACACATTAGTGGACGTGCTCCATGATAAGTAATGTTGTAGTGGACCTTTTCCATTAGGTAATATGCACTGGAAACAGCTGCATGACTTTTGAATTTGGTTCCATCTAAATTAGTTCCTTGTTTCTATATGGATATAGAATGGTTACATATCTTGAGGTTGTTAAGATATGGAGTTATCTGGTTTCTGTTTAAAAAAGAAGAATCTGGACAAACTCGAGGCACACTTCGGTAATGGCAGTTTGAGGATTTTGTTTCTACCATTTTCAAGATCAATAGTTATATTATTCTTGACTCACCACTTTTTTATAAATGGATCTTTTTGCAAAAGAAACTAGTGGGAGTATGGTAGAATTGGAAGTAATTCTAGGATCACAAACGGTTACCGAAAATTTAGTAGAACCTAAGGATTCAATTGGACTTCACAAACCGTTAGCCACTTTGCAGATTTTAATATATGACCTTAGACACCCGAGAGATGCTTCGGTTTTCTCCTAGACGATGACAGGGAGGTCAGCATCATGGAGATGATGGTTCTACTTGTTATCAGTAGGTCATAGGAAGTGGAAACTTCCAGGTGATCAGATGCTTCATATCCAAGATGGACTCCACGTGTTGGCTATTGTGCCCTTAAGTCAATTATTGAATCGCAGGCACACGATTGCGATGACTGAGGGAGGACCTATATAGGTATAACAGTCTTACTCAAGATGATAGTATGCTATTTGGTTTATCTTTATCATCATGTACATGCTTTAAGTGGTATTACATATCACTATTACATGTTGATGGAGCCCATAGAATTCTTACTTAACTACCAGCATTATGATGGCGATCATATATGTGGGAGCTGGGTGTTCTATAAGCACATTCTTAAATATCCCTAGTCGTGGGAGTATCGAGACTGGGCATCGATACTCCAGAATAGACTAGTGTGTACTGATCGAGACCCCGATGAGGGGCGGTGGCCAGTCTCACAAGCTATTGGTGTTAGTTTGTTCACCTAAGATAGTATGCAGGTGCTCATTGGGTTATGAGTACACTGGACGGACTCGCCGGGAACCTGCTAGTTGGTATTATACCTATTGTTAGATAGCAATTCTCAGGTGGCATGTGTATAGATTAGTCTGTTGACCCGAGATCGTCATTTGTCTCGTGTGAGTTCCCATTATGCTTTGATTACTAACCTACTGCGGCTCAAAAGAGTAATGCGAACAGGTTTTAGTTGAGTATAGTCCTGAGCCACATGGAGGCAGTGAGCAGATCGTCGGTGATTCGGCTCTAACGGTATTGGGGGTTGATGTCGCATAGTGCATAGGTGACCATCACCAGAAATCCTTGATCAAGGTAGTCAAGAATTACTGATCCAGGATCAGTAGTTTCTCAGTTTGTGATAGGCTTCATACCGACACTAAATGTCGCGTTATTAGGGGTCTGACTTTATCCACCCCCTAGACTCGATATGCAATACTCTTAGACGAAGAGACCGTACTGTATGGATATTATCACAGGACCGGCTCAGCAGGGGTCAGGATGAGTTTGCGCATTGGCTTTCCTTTCGCTCAATACCTGGGTAGCCGTTACGTACAGCTAGTGTCGCTGACGTGCTTGTGGTTAAACCCACTGCCAGCGTATTGACGAGTATTTAGAGTCCCACACAGAGGGTTTCCCTGCTTTGGGCGAAATGATGTAGAGTCCGTATGGTTTTTACGGCAGGGTTCGATCATATACGTGCACTTGTGCACGTATCATGATTCGGATGGATAATGCTAGTGGGTATTGGTTTAAGCCGGATCCTAGTATTATATTGTTGGATTATTTTCTTCTCGTTGTATTCGTATTTTTCGGAATATAGATGCGGGTATGTATATACGGATGAGGGGCATTCTTGTAATTTATTACAAGATTGTTTTCTAGGAGATAACACCTCAGTTTGTTTATTAACTATTTTAGGTTAAATGGTTAATTGAGGTGGAGGGATAAGTGTGTTTAGCTTTAATTCAAGCATGCCTACTTAGTGACTCATGGTGGTGACTCATGTGGTGACTCATGGTGATGACTCATGGTGTGACTCATGAAACACTATTGTGACATGCTTGAGTTTTTGTTTGTTGTGTGAGATATTTTGTGAACTTAAAATATTATTTCTTGAGTTGCTTTATTATACTCTCACATGCTCACAACACTAAGCCATTGCATTATTCTTTCTTGAGTTGCTCAAGCTTCACACTCTCATCTCTCATGGCATCATCTTCTTCCTCCATCCTAACCCTCTCATGTGTTGAGAAACCTGGGGTGTTTAGAGATAAATTAATCCCTCATTAGACTCTACATCTTCTAAGCTAACTAGTTTAGCAAACTAGATACCCTAGTTACTTCGGTTTTGAAGTAAGAGCTCGATTCATAGACTCTCGGGTGGATCATCTTCGATGGAGGGAGACCGGCGACCAAACTTGATCATGGTGGCCACTAGCAGCTTAGGAAGCCTGTCAAAGATCGAAGGACACGGATCATTCGGTATAACATCTCAACTCCTTTTTGTACTTGCTAGATTTAGGGTTAATGGTCGATCCGTATTCGGAGTTGTGTTAGCGCCAGCTTTAGAAAATTTTTGTTCTGCATTCTGCAACGATTTCATGGCCAGGGCGCTTCTACAACCCAACATGGTATCAAAGCGAACCCATAAACCCTACACTAGCTTGTTCTTACGTGCTTAAAAGATCAATCGAGCAAAATTCCCGAAATCACGAATTCAAAATCTTGGTTTTCTGCCTTTTATTAAAAGTGGTCAAAAAATAATTTCTAGTGCCTCAATAATATGTGCAGGGTTTTTTAGAACCCCAGAAGAAAATTGGACACACGAGCCAATCATTGGGCCACGGAACCGCGGAAGAACATGCATGTTTGCCACGGTTACGTGGCCGTAATGAGGCTACTGTGCACAATTTTTCTTCTGGTGCTCTATTGTTTGGAAATGTGATTTCTGGGATGCTTTGTTTCTGGCCTAAATTTGTTTGAGTACTGGATTGCACTTGGGGCCAATACGGAAAGTTTTTGCCGATTGAAATTTTCAATGCGTATGTTTACAGTACATGCATTTCTATCTGCGACCGTGAATGTCATTAGAGTGGTATAACTCGTCTAATTGATATATGCACTTTAAGAAGGGTTTGGGAACATGACATTCACGTTGATGTTTTGTGTTGTGCTGTGGTTGTGGTTGGATTGTCATGGGGGATAGCCAGGTGGTGCAATGATAGTGCAGTTTAGATTCATTTGTACATTTGATATTGCGGGGCGAGCGTCCGAATTGTGGACTGCCGTCACTGCCAATTTGTATATTATTTGATTGGGGCACGACCGGGTTGAGGTCGATGTCACCCTTGTACATTTTTTCTTTTCTGTACTAGGATTACCCCGCGATGGAGTGCACGAATAGTCGGGTTCTAGAGGGAAACGGGCCCACATATCATGGCTTTGAGATGGATGGGGCCTCACTCTAGAATTGGCGAGCTATTCGCCGTACTCATAGGGGGTATAGGTTGACCCACGGAGGGGTGCTCAAGTTACCGAATTCCATGAAGTGTTGGGTGGCCCATTCACGTTGCTAATTAGGGTAGCCTCGCTTCTGGGATTGGCCGGTAGATTGCTGCATTCGTAGGTGTCTAGGTTTTCATTGTACAGGCTATCTATATGACAGAGAACGTCGGGTCTCATTTGCGGCTCAAGTGAAACCCGGGGCTCCAGGTTTATCCACCACTCTGTGTTGCTTGGCTGAGATTCTGTGTTGTTGCTTTATATCGTGCCTGGGATGATTGTTATATATATTTATATATATACTAGTAGATGTTGTATATGTTTTGCACCCGCGCTAGTCCAGCCCCCGCTCTGTCATTAGTTAAGTAACCTAACGGGTGATGACGGGGCCCAGTGGCGAATGCGGATGGCATATACGTACATCATATTTTCGTTCCTTTATCTGGTGTGATATGTTTAATTGATGGGCTGCGTTAATTCTGATCAATGCAAGGATAAAACAAACCTAGTTGATGTTGTTGGTGCAGTGTTCCCTAGGCGGCCGCTGGGTTTCGAGAGACATCGACCCTGCCGTTTTCAAAAAATTGGTGCGCTAAAGAACCCTAACGCTAGAATCTAAACTAGAGAATTAGACGAACAAGCATGTAAACATCTTTACATCTAAGTGAACAAGGAATAGAACCTTTTAGACCGGTCCTTCACTTGAATAGCTCCGTGTAGTAGTCCCTTCGCTCCAAGTAGTGATCTTCCGGACTCTAGTGAGGCTCCATAAGGTGAAATGAACAAACTTGCTTGAAGTCTTCGAGGCCGAAGATGATCTACGTCGAGAACACACTAACTAAAGCAATCTCTTCACTAAGTGATGAACTTGTTGAAGAAACAGCCCAATCTAAATGGCTAGTTGATGAAGTAGGAATTTTTCTCAATTTAGAAATAATTTTCTCACTATATTTCTTCACCTCTCATGAAGCTAGAAAGCTTTTTAGAGATGAGGAAGAAGATGAAGTGTGAATGGAATAATGAGTGAGAATAGCAACCATGGGTGAGTTAGTATCATATACTAACTCATGTAGAGACTAAATCAATAATGGTTGGGTTAACAAATATCTTCTAGTAAAACAGAATTGGTGGATTTGGTCAATAATTCCACAAGCTTCTACAAGCTTCAACCATGTGATAATTTCCAACTAATTTGATTTATTTTAAATAAATAAAACCCTAATATTATTATAAGCATGGTGTGAGTCTCATACACCCATGTAGCATGTGGCATCTAGCATGACATAAAAGATGTACATTAATATATATCACATTTATACCAAGTGTACACTGGTGAGAAAAAGAAAACTTAAGTGAGTTAATATTAGTTAATGTAAGATAATATATCAAATATATAATTATACATTAAATTATTAAATCAACACTTGATTTAATAATCCGGCTATATTACATACAACCGACTAATATCAAATGTATCAATTTGTCGAATCAACACTTGATTCGACAGCCCGACTATATCATATATAACAAGCCGATATCACATATCATGAGAATAGAATACGGTATCACATACGCGTATTAATCTCGGTCCCGCACATATCACATATGTGCTCCTACTTTGTTTCGATTGAGCCAGGAAACCTCTGTGTAGGACTCTAAAGACTCGTCAATACGCCGACAGTAGGTGGTGATCATATCAGTCACCCACAAACCGCAAGCGGTCTGCTAAACGTAACGGCCACCCGGATATTAAGCGATGATAAGATCAACAAGAAAGCCTTCTCATACTCCTGCGAATCCATCAAGTAACACTACCGTACAGTCCGGTCTCTTCATCAGATATGTCGCATATCACAGCCTAGGGGTGTTATAACGTCAGACCCCAATAGCTTGATAAGTCATGCCGATGTGAGGCTCATAACGGTTCGAGAAACTACTAATAACACTTACCAGTAGATCTCAGCAACCCTGGCCAGGAATTTCCTATTATGGCCAATCAAGTATAGCGCAACATCAACCCCCAATACCGGGAGAGACGAAATCCCCTCCTATCGCTCATTGCCTCCATGTGACTCGGGACTGTACCCAAAAACCACCGTTTTGCACGATCTCTTTAACGTGGTAAGGTGGAAATCAAAGCACAGTAGGAATCACATAAGACTCTATGACGATCTCGGGTCGACAGACTAACCTATACCAGTGTCACCAAAGAACTGCTATCTGACGATAGGTATAATACCATCTAGGAGTTCTCGGCGAGTCCGTTCAGTGTACCCAATCTCCACTGAGCACCCGTATACCTTCTCTGATGTCAAACACCAATGGATGGGGGATCATCCATCGCCCATCATATGGGTCGAGAAGCGTATACGCTAGTCTACTCTGGAATATCGATGCCCCGTCTTGATATCCCACGACTAGGAACATTTGAAGGATGTACTTACCAGACTACCTCTGCCCCACTAGTATGATCTGCATCATAATCCTGGTAGTCAAGTACTCATCCTAAGGGCTTTATCAACATGTAATAGAGAGACTATAAATGTACATGTTAAAATAAAGAGCAACCGGATAGCACACTATCATGTCAAGCAAGAAATTCTTCCCTATATATGTCCAAGTATCCACTACAATATACATCGTATGTACAGTAATGGCCTCTAGGGCATACATAATACTAATAATCTCACACTTGCACTAAGGCCATTTGTTGTAGTATCTCATACTTAACGTCCTATTGAAGTCTCTCTAGGGAAATGCCTTTGTGAGTGGATCCGCCGTGTTATCTTTCGCATCAACTCTCCTAACCTCGATCCTTTGGAGATCAACCATCTTCCTGATTTGGTGATACCATCCTCAGAATATGTCTGGATCGCTGATGGGACCGGTGTTCCTAGACTAAAGCCACAACTCCATTGTTGACACAATAACAGTTATTGGAAGCTTAACGGTAGGAACCATGTTCATCTCATGAACAAGAATTATCCAGACATCCACCTTGGTAGCATCATTGGTAGCGATGTATTCAGCCTTTATCGTCTAGATTGCCACGGTATCTATCTTGGAACTCTTCCAATATACCGTCCCTCCACTGAGGGTAAAGACAAAGCCTATGGCTGACTTTCAGTCGACCTTATTACTGGGAGCTCGAATTGGTAAATGACTGCCACTGGAATTTACCGTTACCAAATACCAAGAACATTTCTTTAGTGCTTCTCAAGTACTTAAGAATGTCCTACACAGCTATCCAGTGATTCTCCCAAGATCCGATTGATTCCTAATCACTGCACCTAGTGAGTCAGCTACATCTGGTATGGTACATTATATCGCATACATGATAGAGCCTACTGCCGAAGCATAGGGTATCCCTTGCACGTGAGCTCTCTCCAAATCAGTCTTGGAAGATATCTTTTTGGAGAGAGTGATTCCTGAGTAAGTGGACAAACCACCACGCTTAGAATCTTCCATACTAAACCCCTTTAGTACGGTGTTAATGTACCTGGTTTTGGGACACTCCGAACATCCACTTAGATCTATTATCATAGATCATAATCCACAAGTGTAGTAGGTATCATCCAGATCTTCTATGGAGAATCTTTGTGATAAGAGGAGCATGACCGAGTGTAGCATAGGAAACCATTTCCTATCAAGAGTGTGTCTTCTACGTACAATAGGAGGGAGACAACCTTACTCTCTACAACCTTCTTGTATATACAAGGTTCATCTACCTTTTTGATGAAGTCAAACACTTTGACTGCCACATCAAAACAGATGTTCCAACTCCACGATGCGTGCTTTAATCCTGATGGACTTAAGCATAGCCACTGGAGAAAAGGTTTCATCATAAACCACACCTGGTTATTGACGAAAACCTTTTACTACAAGTCTAGCTTTAAAAGTCTCAACTTTTCCATTTACACCAAGAATCTTCTCAAGATCCACTTGCTCCCGATGGGTTTTACCCCTTCAGGTGCAACATGCAAAGTCATACTTTGTTGCTGTACATGGTTTCCATCTTTGATCGCATAGCATCCAGCCATTTCATAGAGTCCCCACTCATGATGGCCTGCCTGAACCTGGTTGGGTCATCATCTACCATGATGCAATTCTTGCTCCCACCGTCACCGAGGAAACCGTAGTACCTTCTTAGGTGGATGACGAACCCTACACGATTCGCGGAGAGGCTGAGATTCATCAGAGACTATTGAATCTTTTGGTTTTACAAAATCATCAGCTGTTTGTTTGTCTAGCTGGAACTCCTTCTAGCTCTACCTCATAACCATTAATTTCTTCATAAGAAATTCCTTTTCTAAAAAGGTGGCATGCTGAGAAACAAAACACCTTTTGCTTCTCAGTGTGGTAGAAGATATTCCCTCGCAAATGTTTGAGATATCCTAATAAACTTATACAGAACTGACATTGCCTCGAGCTTGTCCGGATTTTGTTTTCCAACATAGGCCGGAAAACCCCTTATCTTAACTTGTTTAAGACATGGTCTCTTTCCATTCCATATCTCATATGTGGTGGTAGGCACTGATTTGGATGGAACCCCATTCAATAGGTATGCAGCTTCTCAAGTGCATAACTCCAAAAAGAAAATAGGTAACTCAGCAGTACTCATCATAGAGCACGCCATATCTCATAGGGTGCGATACTTCCTATCACGACCCGAAATGGCACGTGACTGGCACTTGAATCATATAAAGTCTATAGGACCCCATCTAACTCAAGTAAACCAAAAGCCCAGAAAATCTAAACCATTTTAAAGAGAAGTGTAGGAAAATTATTTTAAAGCAAGTGGTTTTAATAAGATAAGTGGCATAAAACATTTAAAAGTAACATCATAATTTTCCGAAAATTTCGGCAGAGTCTCCTTTGTAAATACTGGCCCCAAATGGGTACAAACATGAATAATATATATAAAGGCAACCCCAAGCAGGAGCTAGCTCTTCGCCAATTGGCAGTCACAACCACGCAAGCAATATAGTATATAGTGCCGAAGGGCGAAGATAAAAATTCAAAAGAAACGAATATCATCAAGATAACCATAATAATACAGTGCGCGACTTTAAGGTCGAAAGAATAAACATACTGGTTTTCTAAGTCTATCAAATATACAAGTCCGGTTGATGGAGTTTCTAGATACAACTGAATATAAATAAAGTACAATAGTGGTGACGATGCGAGTGAACCCACCTACCAAAGCAATCACCCAAAAAGGAGCAGTGTGCCAGCAAAGCCGCAACGAAACCTGTACGGCAAAACCTGCAAGAAACTTTGGCACAACGGGGGTGACTTGCCAACTCGTGAGTAGAAAACATCACCGAGCAAAAATCGTATGTATTACTCAATCCTAGGCCATATGATCATAATAACCTCAAATAATAATATGGCCTGAAGCATAATAAAATGGCAAGGGTATACATCTATGCATAAGTGTAATTCCGCGTGCTCGTGTCAGTGCCTCAGGTAGCAATATATCATAAATATGATGTATGAATGCATAAAAACAGAATGCATCTAAATGTGGAAACTGTTTTCTTATCTCAGTGAGATTTCTGTATAAAATCGAGTATCATCAATGAAATCATGCAGAAAATCAGTGCCAATCATCGACACAAAATATAAATCTCAAATCTCGATATCACAGGCTCCGGCTATCCGGACTGGCCTATATCATCAAATCTCAATATCTCAAGCTCCGACTATCCGGACTGGCCTTTATCATCAAATATCAATATCTAGGGCTTCGGCTATCCGGACTGGCAAAAATCCTCAAATAATAATCCACGTCGGTATCCTCCGGATATCCGGCGCGTCACAATGAAATCACCGGTCAGTAGTGCTCCCCTATCTCAGCCTCAACTCCATCATCTGCGACCTTCTCGCCACGAGGTACCGTACCGGGTCCACCATGCATCCACAGACGGTTCCTCTTCCTCCTCGAATCGGGTGTATAATATCGCTCAAGAGCCAAGAAAACTCATAGTGGACATATCTCAAATCATATTAAGAGAAAACCGCACTTTTGTATCTTTAAAAATGATAATACGTTTTATAAATCCTTGCGGTTTCTCCAAATCCAGAAATCTCATGAAAATCCGAAATAACAATCTCTAGTGTAAATAGTAGTGAATACTGGGCTCTGGCAATCCGGACTGGCTCATAGTATTGCATGACAAATGAATATAAAATGCATGGGTATTTAAATAAAGAATGCAATATCTAAACTAGCACATGAAAGCAATAACATATAGGAACTATCAGCTAGCATGCTATGTCAATGAAATAATATTCTTTAAAGTGTACGTGAAATAGCAATTACCGATGAAAATGTGTGTGAGCCGGCAAGAAAGTGTACGTGGAGCATACGCATCATCGGTAATGGTGCTGGTGTCCTAATAACAGTTTTCATAATTATTAACGAAAATACATATAAGCATGCAATGCAATGCGAACAGCAGAATAAATGGCAAATGAATAATAAATGCAGCAATAAAGAAATAACATTCCTATATACGAGTCATACAGTTTTCGGTATCTGAAATCGCATGAATCGTGGTTTTTAGAAAATAGGGCTACGGTGTTTTTATGAAAGAGTACATCCTTTGAAATATCCGTAGTATCCATTGGCCTGTCTTTAAAATACTCACGATTCGTTAGTTTGAAATAGGTATGACTCATGCTCAGTCTAACATCTACAAAGTAAACTACAGTACTAAACTAACAGACTAATCGAAAGAGGTAAGGAAAACCATCTAACTCTGAGTCGATATATATACATCTAGTAGTCGGTGATCTCGCCTCAATAGTATCACGTACGATACAATATATATAATATGACATTCTCGAGTCAAGAGTGCGGATCTATCTTCATAATTATAGCTCGTACGGTAAATCCATCGCACGGCATCTCAAATCTGGGTACGGGTCGAATGTCTCATTTATCTCATTATTCATCTGGTATCCTTATTATCATATATCATGAACTGGGGTGCTGATCTAAAGTCTAGTACATACTGATACCATCAACATATATATATATATATACACGTGTGTATGAAAACACATCTTCTGAAGATCCGCTATAATATCATGTCGTATCTAAAAATATGAACCAAGTCTCATCACCGATCTCGTGGCGTCATGCCCAATCACATCGACTCGTCTCCAAGTATCATGTACTATCCTCATCATTCATGTATATGTATACATATATATATATATATACATATACATATACACAACTATATATGTATATATCTATATATATATCCCCATATACGCACAAGAAGGTAAAATGTATACGAGTGTGTGTGTGTGCGCATGTATGCAAAAACTTAACTCTAGGGTTTCGTGACTAAGAAACTACACGATAAGTGCTTTCCTACAACTATGCTAAACTAATCCCAAAGTCACATAATCATTTCCTTCTAAGTATGCACATCTCATAAAGCACATAAGTATATATTGTTGGAGATAGTGCCCTCAGAGTCAATTATTAGATCACAGGCACATGATTGCAATGATTAAGGGAGGACCTATACCGGTAGGACAGTTTTACTCAAGATGATAGTATGCTATCTGGTTTATCTTTATCATCGTGTACTGCTTTAGGTCACCTTACATGTCACTATTGCGCGTTGATAGAGCCCTTAGGATTCTTGCTTGACGGCCAGCAGTATGATGGCGATCATATATGTGGGAGCTGGGGTCTATAAGCACATCCTTAAAAGGTCCCTAGTCGTGGGAGTTTTCGAGATAGGGCATCGATACTCCAGAGTAGACTAGTGTATACAGTCGAGACCCCGACGAGGGGCGGTGGCCGGTCTCACAAGCCACTGGTGTCAGTTGGTTCACCTAAGATGTATACAGGTGCTCATTGGGTTATGAGTACACAGGACAGGACTCGCTGGGAACATGCTACTTGGTCTTATACCTGACGTCAGATAGCAGTTCCCTAGTGACATGTGTACAGGTTAGTTCATCGACCTGGGATCGTCATTTGTCTCGTGTGAGTTCCCACTGTACTTTGATTACTACCCTACCACGGCTCCAAGGAGTCGTGCAAACAGGTTTTAGTTGGGTACAGTCCCGAGCCACATGGAGGCAGTGAGCGGATCTGTAGGGGTTCGTCTCTCCCGGTATTGGGGGTGAGGTCGCACTGTGTCTAGGAGAGCCATTACTCAAAGCCCTCGGCCGAGGCAGGAGATTTACTGGTAGGTATTCCAGTAGTATCTCAGGGTGTTCTGGGCTACACTCCGACATGACTTGTACCGCTTTTGGGGGTCTTACTTTTACCAACTCCCTAGGCCCGCCATGCGATACTCATAGACGAACGGACCGGACTGTACAGATATTGTCACTGACAGGCTCAGTAGGGTGTCAGGATGAGTTCGCTCATCGATGTCCCTTTTAGTCAATACCTGGTATCCCGTTACGTAAGGCTAATACCTCTGACGTGCTAGTGGTTAAATCCACAACCAAAGTATTGACGAGTCTTTAGAGTCCCCCACAGACCGTTTCTCAAGTTTCGGGCGAAACGCTGTAGAGGCCGTATGGAGATATGGCAGGGTTCGATCATATACGTGCGGTATTGCACGGATCATGATCGAACGGATAATACTAACGGGCTTTGGTTTAAGCCGGATCCTAGTATTGTACAGTGTAGACTTTGTCTCTTTGCATTTGTATTCAGTCGGAATACAAATGCGGGTATGTATATACAGTAGCGGGGTTTTCCTGTAATTTATTACGGGATCGTTTTTCTGAAGTTGCCAGTTTGCTTTCCGTTTCGGCCATTTTCCTTTGTTTCTTTCCTTGGCTGAAAAATGATGGAGGAGGGCTAATTTGCAAATGTACAAATTAGCAATTTGGAGGGTTGTTTTTGCAAGTAGTTGCATCATGATGGTTTCATGATGGTGCACCATCCATTGACTTCATTTAGTTGATCATTGCTTGACTTTTGGAGATATGATGGTTGATGGAGTGGGTTGACATAATGGTTGAGGTGACTTTCTTCATGATGATGATCATTCCTTTTTGCTTGCATTATTGCTTCCCCACCTCTTGACTTTTCTCTCCCCCCTTCACCACATGAGGCCGGCCACTATATGGGAGGGGGCTGTCCCAATTTTTTAGGGGTGGAAATACTCTCATATGCTTGCTAAAAATCCTCTTGGTTCATCTAAAAAGGATATCTCATTCCTCCACCAATACAAGGTAACTTCTAGTAACCCCATCGAGACAAAAGAGTTCTACACTTCATCTACAGCATCCTTAGGCACGTCGACTCGCCAACTTCATGCCCTAGTTGCCTCGGTCCAGAGATGGGAGTCCATAAAAGAACCCGGCGATATGGTGCCCTTCCGACGAGGAGATGAAGGCCGGAGATTCCGCGGGGAGATCGGGACGACGGCGAGAAGACCGAAGGACACGGATCGCTCGGTATATCTCTCTACCCTTTCTTCATTTAGCTAGTAGTAGGTTAATGGTCCGATCCGGATTTATAGTCCGCGGTAGCGCCGGTTTAAAGTTAAGAATTTTTTTTTCCGCATTTTGGCCTCGTAAAGACGGCCGGGGCGCTGCCGTAGCCTAACATGGTATCAGAGCCATGCCATTAACCTAGTCTAGCTTGCTCTAGCGTGTTTAAAAGTTTGATCGAACAAAATTCCAAAACCGCGTTTCCATTTGCATCAGTTTCTGTCGATTTTTTGCAATGGTCAAAATTTTTTTCAGTGTAATGCAGAAATTCAAGCAGGGTATTTTATGAGTTTTGTAAAAATTTGGTCGCCTAATGTCACCTTTCCACCGCGGAACCGCGGCCAAACCCATGCATTGGCCACGGTTCCGCGGCCATTCTATGTCCTTGCTGCACCAAATTTGTACAGAGGCTCTCTGGAAGGGAAATTGGGGTTTTGGAATGTTCTGTTTGGGCCCAGATATATTTTGAGTGCTACAGTTGTGCTTGGGGCGCACTTCGGGAAATTTAGTCGATCGAAAATTTTAAACATGTTAGTTCAAAGTGTTTACATTACATCTGCGACCGTGAATGTCATTTGATCGGTAAATCCTGTCTAACTGCTATAGCCCTTTTAGACGGATTTGCGAACGTGACATTCACGTTGATGTTCTGTATTATGCTGTAATGTTGCGGATTGTCGTGGTGGATAGCCTGGATGCAATGGTTGTACAGTATGGTTGCATATGTACATTTGATATTGCGGTGCGAGCGTCCGACATGTGGACTGCCGTTACTGACTGTTTGTATATAGTATTCGTTTGGGGCACGACCGGGCTGAGGTCGATGTACCCGTTGTATGTATATTTTACTTTCTGTACTAGGATTACCCCACGGAGGGGTTCACAGATAGCCGGATTCTAGAGGGCAACTGTCACGACCCGAATATTTCGACCCGTGACTGGCACTTAACCACGCAACGTCTACAGGCGTAACGCGACTAAGTAAGCCGAACCCAGAAATCAAAACCATTAAAAAAGTATAGTGTTTTAAGTTTTAAACGGAAGCACTTACTAGCATGTTAAGAAATCTAAGTAAACAATCACCAAGATAGCAATATACGATGCCGTAGATCAAGAACAAGTGGGAACATCACAGATAGAATAACTGCATAAGTAAAGTAGGCTCACAACGAGCTCGACACCAAAAACCCAATAATATACATCATCGTCCCCACACTGTCTCTAAGTCAAATAAATATATGGTAGATGGATAATACTAGATACAAAAGTATGTACAAAAAAAGTAACCAGATACCACAACCCACCTAACAGCAAAATAGCTCTCACTCCAACTGTAGTGGTATCTGTAGCCAAAAGATGTAAGAAAGCAACCTGCCGCGACTACTCCAAGGGCAACCTGCAAATATATTGGCACAACGGGGGTGAGTTGCCAACTCGTGAATAGAAATAACATATAAAGGTAATCGCGAGCTTGCAAGTACTGCGCTACTCTATCATATGCCAACAGATGATATCAATGCGTGATAAGCAGTATGTGCAATAATCATGCAAGTGCTCTATCAGGTAATATAACTACAGGATGAGATACAATATTGAATGCTGAGCATGGGCAATATAACATCTACACGGAATGTTAACGTGGAATATATAATCGGTGTCCGTCAATGCACCCAGATCCCCTAAATAGCTCAGGCGCCGGCACTCTCATCGGCCCTCCAATCCTGTAAATCTCTGAGAATCATGAGTGCCCAACATCGGCACCCAAATATCATAAGTACTCGTGTCCAGCATCGACACTCAAATACTCATCCATCGGGCCCCGGCAGTCCGAGTCAGCCCACGGGCTCCATCTGCAGTATCGGCCCTCAGCCCCGGCAGTACGGATCATCCCGCATCCATCTATCGACTCTGGTCAGTATCCTCCGGATAACTGCCACGTCCAACCAATCACCGGTAGGTAGTAGTCCCTCTGCCAGGCTCACCGTCTACTACACAGCGAAACCGTTCTCGCACCGGGGTACCATATCGGGTCCACCATGTTCCCGTAATCGGCCTTATCCAACTCCTCGATTCGGGTTCACAAATATCACTCTAGCACCGAGAAAACACATGGTGGACGCACCGAAATATCATATCAAGGGAAACCGGGTTTTTAAATAATTAACTATTCTCTTTTGAAATATCCACGGTTTCCCAAATCCAGAATTAACATGGAAACAACATATCTCAATGCGTAATCTAAGCAGATATGAAGATATCAATGTATGTGTGCACTGGTATGAGTATACAGTGTACATGTGCGCAGGTATGAAGATATCAATGTATGAATATCATGTAATCCAAATCAATATACATGTCAAGAAATGTGATATATGCATCAAGTATGAATATTATGGCCAGTCACATAAAAGATGAGCTACAACATAATGATCATGGAAATTCTACAGTGTAAGTGTCATGGCAATTACTAACGGTGTGTGTGTAACATGCAGGATAGTGCTCGTGCAACATGAACCGTTAGTAATGGTGCGGTGCTCTATCAATTCTAGTTTATATACATATAGCAGGGAATGTGGTATGCACGAAATAGTAGCCATGAACAGTCAATGTAGGTAAATGTAATATGCTGCTACAAGGTCCTATCAGTCCTGACACATAACGCCATGCGGGCAATTTCCCCGTAGATGTTAAATCTATTCACCGTAGTCTCTCGCTTGGTATAGCCGACGATTTGCTTCCCCTTCTTCGCGGCGTCCGTCGCACTTGCCTGCGAACCTAGAATTCCACAGAATATCACACATAAGCTAAAAACCATACAAACACGACATTTAAAGTCAACTAGAAACCCGTGTCGCAAACCAAGCGCGCGTGTGCGCGATACGTTAAAACGTGTGATTACATGCCTGAAGTCACTCCGACGCGTCGCGATACGCAGAAACCCCAAACCCACACACACGTATCACGCGTGTCGTGAAAGAGTAAAAATACGGGAAATAGGGTATTTAACTCCAGATTTTGATACAGAACAGATATTATGAAAATGTATATACCAAAACACTCCACATAGATGCAGACTCCAGTGGCCCAACCCCCAACCCCCAACTCACCCATCTGGCCGCAATTTGCGGCCAGAATGCATATTCTGGCGGCCTGGGTAGGGAGGTGGGTCCCCCGGTTTTGTGTGTGCACTCTAAATCCCCTGTATATGCTACAGTAATTCCAATTTCATTCTGAAACAACTCGGGTTGTAGCAGATCCAGCAGATCACTATTTCTAGTTAAAAAGTCCAATTTAGCACTAAAACAATACTTTAGGGTATTTTTGTGGAATCTGAAGCAAACCCAAGTCTAAATACACACTAACACATTACCAGGCTAATCAAGTCATGAAAATGTTACTTTTAACATAACATCACTAAATCCCTTCAATAGCACTAAAAAATGCACAAAATGAGATTTTTAGAACTAAACATGCAAGTTATGGAAATAGGGTTCTAGGAGTGAGATTAATACCTTCAAATGACCTTAGAAAAACCAAAAGTTCCAGCTTTAACCTCAAGTGGGCAGATCTACCACCAAACACCTCAAAAAGACCCTTTTTCCAAGGTTTTGTGAAGGAAAAGTGTTGATTTGTGTAGGGTTTTGTGTTGAGATCAAAGAGAAGTGAAAAGGAGAAGAAAAGATGAAGAAAAGCTATGGTTTTCTGCTGGAATTTCTGCAGAAATTCTGAGATGGGAGAAAGAGAGAAAGAAGAGAAGGAAAATGGGGTCAAAAAGTCAAATTTTCTACCTAACACCATGCTTCAACATTCTAATTGAAATTTGAATTTTTAAAAAGGGTTTGACTTAGCTAAAATGGGTGGGGGATAATTACAACCATGCAAGAAAATATAATAGGGTTAACATGTTACACTAAAAAAACCTAAGTCACAAAAGTGGCTAAGTATGCACTTAACACAAAATTTCTCACTTAGGGTAACACGACTAAATATAATTAGTAACCCTACAATTTCATATAAATATATATAACACTTCACCACACAAATCTCACTAATCCACGAAAAAAATAAGATATTAGAGTTTCTATGGAAAACACGCAAAATTGCTAATTATCGCGAAATATCCTAAACGAATTTCAAGGTGTTACAATCTACCCCCCTTAAAGAAATTCGATCCCTGAATTTAAAAATCTAACTATACGTACCTTCAAAAAGGTGGGGATACCTCTTCCTCATCTCGCTCTCGGTCTCCCAAGTGACCTCCTCTCTGCTCTGACCACGCCAAAGTACCTTGACGGACGGTATCTCTTTCGACCTCAATTTCTTCACTTGTTGATCCAAGATCATCATCGGCTGCTCTGCATAGGAAAGGTCGTGCTCAAGATGGATCGTCGGGTACTGAATCGCATGCGAAGGATCATGAAGATATCTGTGGAGCATCGAAACGTGAAATACGGGGTGCACGTCTGGAAAACTGGACGGAAGGGCTAACCGATACGCAACTGCACCAACACGCTCGAGGATCTCGAAGGGGCCCACATATCTGGGACTAAGCTTCCCCTTCTTCCCAAATCTCATCACACCTTTCATTGGGGAGACCCTCAAGAAAACATGATCCCCAACAGAAAACTCAAGTCTGAGCCGACGACGGTCCGCATAAGATCTCTGCCTACTATGGGCTGCTCTCATCCTATCGCGAATCAACTAGATCTTCACGGTCATCTCCTCCATAATCTATGGCCTTAAGATACTGCTCTCACTGAGCTCCGTCCAACAGGTGGGCGATCTGCATCTCCTCCAATAAAGAGCCTCAAACGGTGCCATCTGAATGGTCTCCTGGTAGCTGTTGTTGTAGGAGAACTCTCCCAAGGGTAAATGATGATCCCAGCTATCTCCGAAGTCTAATACGCATGCTCTGAGCATGTCCTCGAGAGTCTGAATAGTCCGCTTTGACTGTCCGTCGGTCTGCGGGTGAAATGCTATGCTGAAACTCAAGCGAGTGCCCAAAGCCTCTTGAAGTCTCTGCCATAGTCGGCTGGCAAACTGGGTACCCCTGTCGGACACGATACATGTCGGAACTCCGTGCAGTTGTACAATCTCATCAACGTAAATCTGGACATACCGAGCAAATCCGAAAGTCGTCTTCACCGGTAGGAAGTGAGCCGCTTTCGTCAAACGATCCATGATCACCTAGATGGAGTCATACCCTCGACTAGTCCTGGGTAGACCTACAATGAAGTCCATAGAAATCTACTCCCATTTCCACTCCGGAATGGGTAATGGCTGTAGCTCTCCCGCGGGCCTCTGGTGCTCAGCCTTGACTTGCTGACAAGTCAGGCATCTCGACACAAAATCTGCGATGTCTCTCTTTATTCCGTCCCACCAGTAGACACCTCTCATGTCATAGTACATCTTGGTGGAACCGGGATGAACACTGTATACCGATCGATGTGCCTCCTCAAGAATCTCGCGCCGCAATCCCTCAGTATCTGGTACGCACATTCTAACCCCAAATTGTAGTATCCCCTGATCATCGATCATGAACTCGGGAAACCTGCCCTGTCCAATCTGTGTCCTAATCTCTGAACATCGGCCATCACTGTGATGTGCCTCATGTATACGGTCAAGCAACTGTGGGCGTGCATGAACATGCGCAATCTTTCCTCCGATCGGTGTAAACTCGAACTATACCCGGCTGTCGCATAAAATCTGCCAATCTGCCGACGACTGCCTCTGCACTGCGCTCAAACAAGACAGACTACCCCCGGGCCTCCTGCTCAAAGCATCCGCCGCCACATTAGCCTTGCCCGGGTGGTACAAGATCTCGCAATCGTAATCCTTCACTAACTCCATCCATCGGTGCTGTCTAAGGTTCAGGTCTCGCTGCTGAAATATATACTTTAAGCTCTTGTAATCAGTGAATATCTGGCACGACTCACCGTATAGGTAATGTCGCCAGATCTTAAGTGCAAAGACCACTGCAGCCATCTCCAAATCGTGAGTAGGGTGATTCTGTTCATGTTTCTTTAATTGCCGCGAAGCATACGCGATCACCCTGTCATGCTGCATCAATACGCACCCTAACCCCACTCGTGAAGCATCACAATAGACCACAAATCTGCCTGATCCTGAAGGCAAAGATTGCACTAGTGTCGTAGTCAGTAGAGCTCGTAGCTGCTGAAAACTGTGCTCACACTCCTCCGTCCAATTGAAACGAACTCCCTTCCGGGTCAACCCGGTCAAAGGTGTAGCAATGCGGGAGAAGTCCTGCACGAATCGCCTGTAGTAGCCGGCCAGCCCTAGAAAGCTGCGAATCTCCGTCACTGACGTGGGTCTAGGCCAACTCCGAACGGCCTAAATCTTCCTTGGGTCTACACATACACCATCTCATGTAATCACGTGCCCCAAGAAGTCTACGCTGTCCAGCCAGAAAGCACACTTGGAGAATTTGGCGAAAAGCTGATGCTCCTTCAAGGTCTGCAGTGTAATCCGTAGGTGCTGCTCATGCTCCTCTCTACTCCGAGAATACACTAGAATATCGTCAATGAATACTATGATGAACAGATCAAGATACGGCCGGAAAATACGGTTCATCAAGTCCATAAATGCTGCTGGCGCGTTGGTGAGTTCGAACGACATCACCAAAAACTCATAATGGCCGTAGCTCGTGCGGAAAGCCGTCCTAGGAATATCCTCCTGTCGAACTCGTAGCTGATGGTAGCCTGATCGCAAATCGATCCTCGAAAAGTATCCTCCCCCTGAAGCCGGTCGAACAAATCGTCAAGGCGTGGCAAAGGATACCTGTTTCACACTGTCACCATGTTCAGCTGGCGGTAGTCGATACACAGACGCAAACTGCCATCCTTCTTCTTGACAAACAGGACTGGAGCACCCCAAGGAGAAACACTGGGTCGAATAAGTCCCTAATCCAGCAAATCTTGCAGCTGACCCTTCAATTCTCTAAGTTCCGCCGGGGACATCCGATAAGGCGGTACAGAAATAGGCCCCGTGCCAGGAACCAAATCAATACAGAAAGAAATATCACGCTCGGGCGGTAGCCCAGGAAGCTCGTCAGGGAACTCGCTAACAACCGGAACCTGATCCAACGGAACCTCTGTAGCTCTAGTATCGCAAACATAGGCGAGAAATCCCTGACATCCCTTCCTCAAAAGCTGTCCAGCGCGAAAAGAAGAAATCACACTGTGAGGGGTGGCACTTGTAAGTCGATGTACAACACCCTACGACTTGCAGAGAGGCGGAAATATGAAAAACGATCTTGTTTATATGCTAAACATTGACTAACCGCATGAATCGAAGCTAAACGATAACTGACAACAAACATAGAAGTTAACAACTACTATGTAAAGGGATTATACCTAAAGAACCGTGTCCTTCGTCTTTACGAACTCCACCTCCTCCTCGGCCTTCTCCAAGTAGTAGACGATCCACCACGAGAGCTAAACTCCAAGCTTTGCCTCTAAACTTGAGGCAACTAGGTATCTTTAAGTGCTAATCAAAGTACCTAGATGAAATAGAGTATGGTTATGGATTAAGTAGTCTAACCAATCCTTGTACTCAACACATGAGAGGGGAGGATTAGGGTTTGAAGAGAGAGAGCTTGAGGAGAGAGAAGATGAACATAATAATAAGAAGAGAAAATGAGTTATCATAATATATATCAAGCATTTTATTTTATCAAGAAAAGAAAAGAAAATGATTTACAACCATGCTTGATAAATATCTTGTGGTGATTCATCTCCATGAGTCATTAAGTAATTATGAAGCATTAATGACATGGATGAATCATCCATATGACTCACTAATCTCATTCAACGTATTTGCCACCTAAACCTTCTTAGTCACCATCTTCTAGAAGCTTCTCGCGCAATTACGAGAACGCCCCTCCTATCCGTGAAAACACGGAAAAACTTTAGACTGTATAAATCCAATAACCGGATACTAGTAACTGGCTTAAACCAAAGCCGACTAGTAAAAACTGTCCGAAAGTCGTACGTGCGTAAACACACGTATGTGTCCGAACCCTTCTCGTAAAACCATATGACTTCTATATCGTTTCGCCTGGAGTAGGGAAACTCTCTGCGTGGGACTCTAGAGACTCGACTACTATGCTGGCAGTAGGTTTAACAACAGACCGCAAGCGGCACTAGCTGTACGTAACGGTCCCCAGGTAGATGTCGATAAGAAGGCCGATGAGAAAACCCATCCGAACTCCTACTGAGTCTAATGTGAAAATCTCCGTACAGTCTGGTCTGTTCATCTAAGACTATCGCATATCGGGCCTAGGGGGCGGCAAGCGTCAGTCCCCTAATAGCGGTATAAGTCGTGTCGGAGTGAAGCCTATTAGACCCTGAGAAACTACTGGAACCTACCAGCAAATCTCGCTTGCCCTGGCCAGGGACTTTGCGTAATGGTTCTCTGACACAGCGCGATATCAACCCCCAATACCGGGAGAGACGAATCCTGTCTAACCGCCACTGCCTCCAAGTGCTCGGGACTGCACCCAACTGCTACCTGTTTGCACGACTCCTTTGAGCCGTGGTAGGGTAGCAATCTAAGAATAGTGGGACACACTCGAGGCGAAGTAGCAGTGTCAAGTCTGCGGACTATGCTGTACTCATGTCACCTGGGAACTGTTCACTGACGACTGGTATAAAACCATCCAACAGTTCCCTGTGAGTCCTGTCCGGTGTACCCGTAACCCAACGAGCACCTGCATACTATCTCTAGTACGACGTACTGACGGCTGTGGGACAGACCATCTCCCTAACTGGGATGAGAAGCGTACATACTAATCTACTCCGGAGTATCGATGCCCTGTCTCGATAATCCAACGACTAGGGACCTGAATAAGGATGTGCTTGTAGACTACCCAGCCCCCACTAGTGTGACTGCCATCACAACGCTGGTAGTCAAGCAAGATCCTAAGAGCTCTATCAATACGTATACTCACATATTAAGATAGAAAAACCAAGTAGCATACTACCATGTTTAGCAAGACTGTTATATACATGTGAATATCCCAAGCTTCCATTAAGTAATATACAAACTAGTATGATACAATAATGGCCCCTAGGGCATATACACTAACAATCTCCCACTTGCACTAGGGCCATGTACTGGCATATCGAAGACCGATGATCTCGAGTAGCCTCTCGAACTGAATCTGAGGTAGGGCCTTTGTGAATGGATCAGCAATGTTCTCTTCAGAAGCAACTCTCCGAACCTCGATCTCCCGACGATCAATGATCTCCCTGATCAGGTGATACCGCCTTAAGATGTGTCTGGACTTCTGATGGGACCTTGGTTCCTTTGCTAAAGCTATAGCTCCGTTGTTGTCGCAATACAGAGGTATTGGATCAACTATGGTAGGAACCACCTGAAGTTCTGTTAGGAACTTCTTCATCCAGACTGCTTCTTTTGCGGCATCGCAAGCAGCTATATACTCCGCTTCCATCGTCGAGTCAGCAACGGTGTCCTGCTTGGAGCTCTTCCAGCACACTTCCCCTCCATTGAGGGTAAAGACATAACCCGACATGGACTTGGAATCGTCCTTATCACTCTAGAAGCCGGAATCAGCAAAGGCCTCCAACCTGAGGTCATTTCCGCCGTAAACCAAGAACATCTCCTTAGTCCTTCTCAGGTACTTGAGAATGTTCTTTACTGCTATCCAGTGCTTCTCCCCTGGGTCTGACTGATACCGGCTTACCACACTCAGTGCGTAAGCTACATCTGGTCTGGTGCACAACATCGCATACATTATAGAGTCTACCGCAGAAGCATAGGGTATAATAGACATGCGTTCCCTTTCCAAATCAGTCTTGGGAGACATCTCTTTGGAGAGGGTGATTCCATGACAAGCCGATAGATTACCGCGCTTAGAATCTTCCATACTGAATCTTTTCAGTACAGTGTCGATATACCTGGACTGCGAAAGTCCCAACATCCTCTTGGATCTATCATGATAGATCCGGATCCCCAGAATGTAAGAGGCATCACCCAGGTCTTTCATGGAGAACCTGTGTGACAAGAATCCTTTGACAGATTGTAGCATAGGAATGTCATTTCCTATCAATAGAATGTCATCCACGTACAAGACGAGGAATACGACACATCTGGCTACAACTTTACTATATATGCACGGTTCATCTGGATTTTTGATAAAGTCATATTCTTTGACTGTTTCATCAAAACAGATGTTCCAACTCCGCGATACCTGCTTTAGTCCATAAATGGATTTAAGCAGCTTGCATACTTTCCCGCTGCTCCCACTTTGATTGAAACCCTCTGGCTGATCCATATAGACGCACTCTTCTAAATTTCCATTCAGAAAAGCCGTCTTTATGTCCATCTGCCATATTTCATAATCATGGAAGGCAGCAATAGCAAGAAGGACCCGAATGGATTTGAGCATAGCCACTGGAGAAAAAGTTTCGTCATAGTCCAAACCAGGTCTTTGACGAAAACCCTTTGCAACAAGTCTAGCCTTATAGGTTTCCACCTGTCCATCTACACCAATCTTTTTCTTGAAGATCCATTTGCATCCTATGGGTTTTACCCCATCTGGAGCAAAGTCCAAAGTCCATACTTTGTTGGTGTACATGGACTCCATTTCGGTCCGCATTGCATCTAGCCATCGTACCGAGTCGCCGCTCTGGATGGCCTGCTGGAAGTCAGTAGGTTCATCATCATCTATGATGCAATCCTCTCTATCCCCATCTATGAGAAAACCGTAGTATCTCTCAGGCGGATGAGACGGCCTACTACTCCTGCGGAGGGGTGCGGGAATGTCCTGTTCTTCTTGAACTACCGGTTCTACCAAACTTTCAGTATTAGTTTGTGGTTCTGGAATTTCCTCCAGTTCTATTTCGCTCCCACTTGATTCTTTTTCTAAAAACTGATGTTCTAGAAAATGGGCATTACGAGAAACAAATACCTTTTGTTCCTCTGCGTAATAGAATAGATATCCCCTGGAGTTCTTTGGATATCCCACAAACTTACACTTTACTGATCGTGCCTCGAGCTTGTCCACATGCTGCTTTTTAACAAAAGCTGGACATCCCCAAATCTTTATGTACTGTAGATGGGGTTTCTTCCCGCTCCACATCTGATATGGAGTGGTAGGCACAGTCTTGGTAGGAACCATGTTCAAAAGATATGCCGCTGATTCTAGCGCATAACTCCAGAAAGATCGCGGTAACTCAGCATTACTCATCATGGATCGTACCATATCCAATAGGGTTCGATTCCGTCTCTCCGATACACCATTATGCTGTGGAGTGTATGGAGGAGTAAGCTGAGAGAGAATTC
This sequence comes from Agapanthus africanus, assembly GCA_030015575.1. Taxonomy (NCBI): domain Eukaryota; kingdom Viridiplantae; phylum Streptophyta; class Magnoliopsida; order Asparagales; family Amaryllidaceae; genus Agapanthus; species Agapanthus africanus. The sequence continues at coordinate 54,764,556 of JASDDO010000018.1, read as the reverse complement.
CTTTCTCTTTTAGGTAACCTAGGAACTCGGCACTTAAGTATTCACCACCTCGATCAGATCTAAGTGTCTTGATACTTTTGCCGGTTTGGTTTTCTACTTCATTCTTATACTCTTGGAATTTCTCAAAAGCCTCGGATTTATATTTCATCAGATAAATGAATCCGTATCTTGAGTAATCATCCGTGAAAGTAATGAAATAGGAAAAACCACCTCTTGCATGTGTAGACATTGGACCACATACATCGCTGTGTATGAGTCCTAAAAGCTCGCTCGCTCTTACTCCATGTCCAGTAAATGGAGTCTTTGTCATCTTTCCTTTGAGACAAGATTGACAAGTGTCATAAGTTTGATATTCGAACGAGTCCAAATATCCTTCTCTATGCAACTTAGTCAACCTTCTCTCATTGATGTGACCCAGTCTACAATGCCATAAGAAAGCTTTATTTAAATCTGGAGACTTTCTTTTTAGTGTGTTCTGGACATTGAAATTTGGAGTTGGTTTAAAACATATATACCGTTATTTAGTGTACCGGACCCAATCAAACCATGATTAAGGTGGATGTTAACAACATCTCTTACAAACGTGAAATCATAACTTTTATTTGATAACAAGGAAACTGATATGATATTACACGTTAAGCTTGGTACAAAAAAATAGTTATGTAAAACTAAAATGTGTCCACTCGTCAATCCTAGGTGATAATCCCTGACGGACGCAGCTCCCACGCTAGCTCCGTTATCAACCTTTAGGGTCATATCACCTTCCTTCAGCACTCTACGGTTTCTCAGTGCCTGCAATGAATTACAAATATGAGATCCTGATCCGGTATCCAATACCCAGGAAGTAGAGTTAATTGACAGACAATTCTCAATTACAAACACACCTGAAGTCGAAGCCACAGCTTGCTTCGGTTCCTGGTTCTTGGCGTTCCACGCCTTGCAATCTTTCTTCCAGTGCCCTTTCCTGTGACAATGGAAGCACTCATCCTGGCCCACAACCGGTACCGCAAACTTTTTCTTTCCCTTCCCTCCCACCTTACTAACACCTCCTCTAGGTTTGGTGGCGGCCTTCTTCTTCCTTCCTTTGGCCCTAGCCTTGGACCCGGAAGAAGATGCACCGCCAACAAACATAGCGGGTGTTTCCCTCTTCTGCAAGGTGCCCTCTGCACTCCTTAACATGTTCAGGAGTTCCAGAAGTTCAACTTCTTTTCTTTGAATGTTGAAGTTTAGGATAAATTGGGCGTAGGTGTGAAGAAGGGACTGGAGAATAAGGTCTGTATAGAGCTCATTATCCAAAGTCGTCCCAAGGTCTGCAAGCTCTTCAATATAGCCGATCATCTTTAGGACATGTTCTCCTACCGATGACCCGACAGCCAACCTCGCTCGAAACAAGTTCTTAGAGGTCTCGTATCTTGCTATACGAGATTGCTCTCCATAAAGTTCCTTTGTATGGAGAAATATGCCATCTAGTTCCATATCCTCGTGCCTCCTTTGATGTTCATTGTTCATCGAGGCAAGCATGATGCACTTGGCTTTCGCGCAATCTAAATCCCAGGTTTTGTGGATTTCCTTATCCGCATTACTGGATTTGGGACCAGGGACAGCAGGTGCCGTAGCGGTGAGGACGTACCCCAATTTGTCATAGGTCAAAGCCATTTTGACATTCCACAGCCAATCTTTATAGGTTGGCCCTGTCAGTATATTTTTCTCTAAAAGTAACTTAAGTCCAGTCATTTTCAGGGTCGCTGCAAATAGGAGAGAGAGAAGAAAACTCTTTTTTTGCAAGTTTAGAGTGGTTTTTAGTTTATCTAAACTGGATGGCTCCCACTGTTTCTCGAATCCTTCCTCAAACCATAAAAGAAGAATTAGCCAGGACTATTCTCACCGTACAATACTTACTTAACCGTTCAGCCAGGCTAGTGTCGATACTTCGAGGGAGGTTTTCCAACGCTTTCGCGAAGTTCCTTAATTAAATAACCTCTTTTCTCTGGGGGAGTAACCCCGCTGACACCTTTCTTGACACCTACTTGGTTTATAGCATTGATCGTTAAGTGACGAATCTCCTGATAAGTAGCATATACTCACAGTAGGATCGGGATCCAAATATCATTGTATGATAATGTTGAAGGAATCCTACCAACATTCATCAAACTCCAAATTGTATGCAACTCTTTGCAAATTACAGTTTCTTTAGAAATTCCCGATATATATTTTTCTGCCCCATGCTCTTATGACCTTGGCGTTAGATCAAAATGTCATAAGTCACATGTCAAGTTCTACCCATCATTATCTTGTCAATTTGAACCCATCCGTATATATCCTTGACGTTCGGCCAAAATGATAATATGACTGTCCCAAACTAACTCATCTATCTATGCAACAAATGAATACCTAGTAGCTACCAAACACTATGCCTTGGCGTTAGGTCAAAATACATAGCTTGAATACTACTGAATACCCAGATGAAATGACGGAGGGCTATGAATGGTTTTGGCAAAACCGTGAACGTAGTGAACTTGATATAACCGAAGGAACCTGATAGCTTTTAAAAGGAGTGGTTAAAGCTCCGCATTTAAAAATATCTGTTTTTAAAATTAACCGAGTGGTTTCTTTTAAATTGTTCCAACGATTAAACTTTTTGGTTTATTTTCTTTGCATTATAAATAATGCGTCCCATCATTAACCTATCATTGCAGAAAACAACGAAAATACAACGTCCTCTTATGCCATCCGCATTCGCCACGGGGTCCCGTCATCACCCGTTAGGTTACTTAACTAACGATAGAGCGGGGGCTGGGCTAGTGCGGGTGTAAAACATAAGTGACGTCTAAATAGCTATCATATATAGATATTGTACATTCGTCAGATGCAATAATAGGCATTCCAGATCACAGATGAACTTTATTGGATTTGCAAGCAATCCGTGTTTGTTTTGAGCCTGCAACAAAAGACGGATTACATAGTTGTGATGAATAGCCATTACCCCACCCAAGACCCCAACGGGTACGGCAAACTACCCGCCCGGCAGTTTGTGCACCCCCTGCCAACCGACATACTAGCAGTTAGGGGAGGTTTACGAACACATTATACAAACACAGATATAATCCAACAAGAAAATACCGTATAATTTCGATCGATTAAACACATTTAATTTTGCTCTAATACTTCTCTGTAAATCTGAAACCTGAGCAAAAATTAAAAATTCCAGAAAATACCAAATATCACAGAGAACCAGCACAGGAAAATTGGGCTTGTGAATCGGCAACTCGGCGGCGGAATCGCGGTGGATCGGGGGAATTCGCCGCGGTTCCACGGCGGTTTAGTCGATTCGCGAGCCCAGTTTTCTTGGGTGTTCTAATACTATCATTTTGGGCTTTCTGAACCTGCCTGAAAAATTTTTGGACTTCATTTAAAAATCGACAGAAACCATGATATCGGGGTTTTCCGGTTTTGGTTTTTTCCGTTCGAAATTCATACAATTTTGCAAGCGAGTTATTTATTGTTTAGCGAGGCTCTGATACCACTGTAAGTCGATGTACAACACCCCACGACTTGCGGGGAGGCGGAAATATGAAAAACGATCATGTTTATATGCTAAACATCGACTAACCGCATGAATCGAACCTAAACGATAACTAACAACAAACATAGAAGTTAACAACTACTATGTAAAGGGATTATACCTAAAGTACCGTGTCCTTCGTCTTTACGAACTCCACCTCCTCCTCGGCCTTCTCCAAGTAGTAGACGATCCACCACGAGAGCTAAACTCCAAGCTTTGCCTCTAAACTTGAGGCAACTAGGTATCTTTAAGTGCTAATCAAAGTACCTAGATGAAATAGAGTATGGTTATGGATTAAGTAGTCTAACCAATCCTTGTACTCAATACATGAGAGGGGAGGATTAGGGTTTGAAGAGAGAGAGCTTGAGGAGAGAGAAGATGAACATAATAATGAGAAGAGAAAATGAGTTATCATAATATATATCAAGCATTTTATTTTATCAAGAAAAGAAAAGAAAATGATTTACAACCATGCTTGATAAATATCTTGTGGTGATTCATCTCCATGAGTCATTAAGTAATTATGAAGCATTAATGACATGGATGAATCATCCATATGACTCACTAATCTCATTCAATGTATATGCCACCTAAACCTCCTTAGTCACCATCTTCTAGAAGCTTCTCGCGCAATTACGAGAACGCCCCTCCTATCCGTGAAAACACGGAAAAACTTTAGACTGTATAAATCCAATAACCGGATACTAGTAACTGGCTTAAACCAAAGCCGACTAGTAAAAACTGTCCGAAAGTCGTATGTGCGTAAACACACGTATGCGTCCGAACCCTTGTCGTAAAACCATACGACCTCTATATCATTTCGCCTGGAGTAGGGAAACTCTCTGTGTGGGACTTTAGAGACTCGACTACTACGCTGGCAGTGGGTTTAACCACAGACCGCAAGCGGCACTAGCTGTACGTAACGGTCCCCAGGTAGATGTCGATAAGAAGGCCGATGAGAAAATCCATCCGAACTCCTACTGAGTCTGATGTGACAATCTCCGTACAGTCCGGTCTGTTCGTCTAAGACTATCGCATATCGGGCCTAGGGGGGCGGCAACCGTCAGTCCCCTAATAGCGGTATAAGTCGTGTCGGAGCGAAGCCCATTACACCCTGAGAAACTACTGGAACCTACCAGCAAATCTCGCTTGCCCTGGTCAGGGACTTTGCGTAATGGTTCTCTGACACAACGCGATATCAACCCCCAATACCGGGAGAGACGAATCCTGTCTAACCGCCACTGCCTCCAAGTGCTCGGGACTGCACCCAACTGCTACCTGTTTGCACGACTCCTTTGAGCCGTGGTAGGGTAGCAATCTAAGAACAGTGGGACACACTCGAGGCGAAGTAGCAGTGTCAAGTCTGCGGACTATGCTGTACTCATGTCACCTGGGAACTGTTCACTGACGACTGGTATAAAACCATCCAACAATTCCCTGTGAGTCCTGTCCGGTGTACCCATAACCCAACGAACACCTGCATACTATCTCTAGTACGACGTACTGATGGCTGTGGGACAGACCATCTCCCCAACTGGGATGAGAAGCGTACACACTAGTCTACTCCGTAGTATCGATGCCCTGTCTCGATAATCCAACGACTAGGGACCTGAATAAGGATGTGCTTATAGACTACCCAGCCCCCACTAGTGTGACTGCCATCACAACGCTGGTAGTCAAGCAAGATCCTAAGAGCTCTATCAATACGTATACTCACATATTAAGATAGAAAAACCAAGTAGCATACTACCATGTTTAGCAAGACTGTTATATACATGTGAATATCCCAAGCTTCCATTAAGTAATATACAAACTAGTATGATACAATAATGGCCCCTAGGGCATATACACTAACACCACGGTCCCCCAACACAACAAAAACCGACTCACCGGGAAAAGAAAATCAAACTGTCTTCTCGTGGCAGTCAACAGAAGCATAGCACGTGGCTAACCAATCCATGCCCAAAAGAACGTCGAAGTCCAATATCTCAAGAAGAATCAAATCGACCGGCAACTCTCTATCGCCAATACGGACGGTACAGGATCGGAACACGTGCCTAGAGATAAATGACTCTCCCACAAGAGTAGCCACAACAAGCGGCTGATCAAGCAAACCGGACTCTTTACCCAAACTTGGCATAAAGTGTATGGATACGTATGAGTGCGTGGATCCGGGATCGAATAACACGTGTGCATCAACCGAACATACTGGAAGGATACCTGAGACCACCGCATTGGACGCCTGCGCGTCCTGATGCGTCAAAGCAAAAACTCACGCCTGTCCTCTACCTGCGACTGACTGTCCCCTGCCGGCAGCTGGTTGTCCTCTGCCTCGATCGCCTCGTCCTCTATGAACAAATCCCCCGCGACCACGACCTCTCTGTGCATGAGTCTGACGCGGAGTAACCGTAGGTACAATAGGCAACGCCCTCTTGGGTGGTGAAGGTGGTAATGTGACATGCGGTGCTGCCGCCTCCCTCCGTGGTATCTCAGGGCAATCTCGCACACGATGATAAGAACTCCCGCAACAGTAACATCCCGATGATGGTCGCTGACCTTCCTGGGGATAGGAGCTGAACAACATGCCTCGCCCCGAATCTCTGCCACCTGCAAGGTGCCTGTCACGACGCCGATAAGGCTGTCTCTGCACTGATGTATCCGCACGAACTCTCTTCGGCTCTGGGACTGCCGAAGTCTCAGCAAGGCGCTCCTCAACCAATAAGGCTGCATTTACAGCTGCTGCATATGTTTCGTAATGCTGCGCGCTAATCGCAAGGAACAGTGGTGTGAGCAAGCCACGGACAAATCTCTTGACTCGCATCTCCTCGGTAGCCACTAGGTACGGAGCATAAACTGATAGCTCGGTGAACAGGACATCATACTCTGCCACTGACATCTCCGGAGTCTGATGTAAGGACTCGAACCTGCGTGCTCTAGCATCTCTGACACCCAGGGGAAGAAAGCGGGCAAAGGAATAGCGCCACGAACTCTGTCCAGGTCATAGGAGGAAGACCTGCTGCCCTACCCTTCTCGACTGATTCGCACCATTTCTGCGCAAGACCTTCCAGGTGAAAGCTCGCGAACTTAACCCATCTCGCATCTGCGCATCTGCGCATCTGAGGGAACGACATATCCGATCCATCCTATCAATGAAAGACTGTGGGTCCTCGGCTTCATCGGTGCCTGTGAAGACCGGAGGCTTCAGCCTCATAAACTCTGACAGCAATTCTGTAATAACCTCCGTAGCTGCAGGGGCAACTGCCTGTACTGTGGGTACCACCGCGGTCTCTGCAACGGGTGGGACTACCTCTGGTCGCTGCGCTCGAAGTGTCTCAACTAGAGATACCATCATCTGGCGCATCTCTTGCATACTGGATCCCACCGTCTGGCGCATCTCCTGCACACCAGCCCCTAACATGGCAATCTGATCTGTCACGGCAGGAACAGCCTGCTCGGGCATAACCGGTGTACTGCCCAGGTCAGTCCTCGTCTCGGACGAGTCAACTCGAATCTTGGCCCTCGCGGCCGCTCTCTGCGCCCTCGTAGTCTTTGGCGGCATAATGGCTGAAAGGGAAAAGTAGGATTCGATAAGGGTACGGAAATCAAATCATAAGAATGTATATACTCGAGAAGGAATTTAAATCAACAAGTCCTAAGGTCGCCTTGGCGGAGTACCGTGTCTTGAGTATGTCGCGGAACATACACACACTACGCCACTCTGCTTCAGCTACCTACTCCATCATACCAAGGTAATCCTACACTCCGAAAGGTAAAAACCTACGCTCTGATACCAACTTTGTCACGACCCGTGACCGGCACTTAACCACGCAACGTTTACAGGCGTAACGCGACTAAGTAAGCCGAACCCCGAAATCAAAACCATTAAAAATGTATAGAGTCTTTTAAGTTTTAAATGGAAGCACTCACTAACATGTTAAGAAATCTAAGTAAACAATCACCAAGATAGCAATATACGACGCCGTAGCGAAAATCAAGAACAACAAGTGGGAACATCACAGATATAATAACTGCATAAGTAAAGTCGGCTCACAACGAGCTCGACACCAAAAACCCAATAATATACATCATCGTGCTCACACTTTCTCTAAGTCAAATACATATATGGTAAATGGAGAATATTAGATACAAAAGTGTGTACAAAAAAAGTAACCAGATACCACAACCCACCTAACAGCAAAACAACTCTCGCTCCAACTGTAGTGGTATCTGTAGCCAAAAGATGTAAGAAAGCAGCCTGCCGCGACTACTCCAAGGGCAACCTGCAAATACTGTGGCATAACGGGGGTGAGTTGCCAACTCGTGAATAGAAATAACATATAAAGGTAATCGCGAGCATGCACGTACTGCGCTACTCTATCATATGCCAACAGATGATATCAATGCGTGATAAGCAGTATGTGCAATAATCATGCAAGTTCTCTATCAGGTAATATAACTACACGATGAGATACAATAATGAATACTGAGCATGGGCAATATAACATCTACACGGAATGTCAACGTGGAATATATAATCGGTGTCCGTCAATGCACCCAGATCCCCTAAATAGCTCAGGCGCCCGCACTCTCATCGGCCCTCCAATCCTGTAAATCTCTGAGAATCACGAGTGCCCAACATCGGCACCCAAATATCATAAGTACTCGTGTCCAGCATCGACACGCAAATCCTCATCCATCGGGCCCCGGCAGTTCGGGTCAGCCCATGGGCTCCGTCCGCGGTATCGGCCCTCAGCCCCGGCAGTACGGATCATCCCGCATCCATCTATCGACTCTGGTCAGTATCCTCCGGATAACTGCCAGGTCCAACCAATTACCGGTAGGTAGTAGTCCCTCTGCCAGGCTCACCGTCTACTGCACAGCGAAACTGTTCTCACCCCGGGGTACCATACCGGGTCCACCATGTTCCCGTAATCGGCCTCATCCATCTCCTCGATTTGGGTTCATAAATATCACTCTAGCACCGAGAAAACACATGGTGGACGTACCGAAATATCATATCAAGAGAAACCGGGTTTTTAAATAATTAACTATTCTCTTTTGAAATATCCATGGTTTCCCAAATCCAGAATTAACATGGAAACAACATATTTCAATGCGTAATCTAAGCAGATATGAAGATATCAATGTATGTGTGCACTGGTATGAGTATACAGTGTACATGTGTGCAGGTATGAAGATATCAATGTATGAATATCATGTAATCCAAATCAATATACATGTCAAGAAATGTGATATATGCATCAAGTATGAATATTATGGCCAGTCACATAAAAGATGAGCTACAACATAATGATCATGGAAATTCTACAGTGTGAGTGTCATGGCAATTACTAACGGTGTGTGTGTAATATGCTGGATAGTGCTCGTGCAACATGAACCGTTAGTAATGGTGCGGTGTTCTATTAATTCTAGTTTATATACATATAGCAGGGAATGCGGTATGCACGAAATAGTAGCCATGAACAGTCAATGTAGGTAAATGTAATATGCTGCTACAAGGTCCTATAAGCCCTGACGCATAACGCCATGCGGGCGATTTTCCCGTAGATGTTAAATCTACTCACCGTAGTCTCTCGCTAGGTATAACCGACGATTTGCTTCCTCTTCTTCGCGGCATCCGTCGCACTTTCCTGCGAACCTAGAATTCCACATAATATCACACATAAACTAAAAACCATACAAACACGACATTTAAAGTCAACTAGAAACCCGTGTCCCAAACCAAGCGCGCGTGTGCGCGATACGTTAAAACGTATGATTACGTGCTTGAAGTCACTCCGACGCGTCGCGATACGCCGAAACCCCAAACCCACACACACGTATCACGCGTGTCGCGAAAGAGTAAAAATACGGGAAATAGGGTATTTAACTCCATATTTTGATACATAACAGATGTAATACCTGGTTCATTTACATACGCCTATATCCGTATTTCTTTTAACCTATAAATTTTATTTATAATTATTTATTGTTTTAAAAAAAACTCCCAATCTATTATAATACTTCCCCTCTCCTTTCTCAGACCCCAATCCCAATTCCTCATGTTCCTGTCCTATTAGTATAAACCTCAAATTATATACACCCGTCTCTTTTCACATTTTTATTTAAAACTCAAAACCCAAATTTTCCCATTTTAAAACCCCCAGCCCATTCTATTTCTTTAAGCACGGCCCATCTCCCATTCCTTTTATTTATTTATTTGATTTATTCCCAGCCCAGCCCAGCAGCCACCCCGGCCTTTTTCCATTTTTTCCTCTAAATTAATTTCCTGCGGCCCAGCAAAAATCCTTCAGCCCATTCATTTTTCCATAAACTTAATCCCCAAATTCCCGGCCCGCTTCACCCTCACCCACGCCTCCTACCCGACCCGGCCCACTACCCTACCCATCTTCTCCCCAACGGCTCTTTTTCCTGCCCACGCCCACGTCTCCCTCGACCCGCCTCCTCCGCTCATGCCTGCGCCCACGACGCTCACTCCTGCACCCGCGACTCTCGCCAACTGACCCCGGCGACGCGCACCTCCCTTACAACCCGCTCTTCTCAGCATCCCCTCATTCTCGTTCTCACTTCTCTATCTCTCTCTCTAATCCTCTCTTTCTCTCTCTCGCTCACCCACTCTCTCTCTTCTCGTTCTTACCCCCTCTCTCTCTCTTCCCCACAATCTCTCCTCTTCCTTAGCTAACCCTCCCTAAAACCCATCTCCACCCCGAGCTCATCTTGCTGCAGCCCTCACCATGACCATCTTATTGCCACCATCCCCCAAGCCGACCCTCACAACTCCATAGTCGACCCCTTCGCTACCTCCTTCCCAAGCACCCACCATCGTCACCGAGGCCACTACTACATCACCAACCACCAACCTCGCCTGCACCCCGACGACGCCAACAGGTTCCCCGCTGCCCCGAGCCGCCTCGTCGACTCGAGCACCACCTCCTTACCTCCCTCTCAGCCGATCACTACCTCACCGGCGAGCCCCTCAACCCAGAACCCCGAGCTCACCCATCGTCGCAGCACCACCTTGATATTACCATCAACACCGACACTTGCATCGCCGACGAGCTTCCCTGCCACGGCCAGAGCACCATCACTGCCGTCGCCAACAACTCCGCCATTTATTTAAACCCAAATCCACGGCACCATCGAGCTCGGTCAATTCGCCGAGCACTTGCAACCATCCCAATCGCCGTTCATCGCGCGTTCGTGACGTTACAGTCACCGTACATCCTCGAGACGTGTCCAGGCAAGTATTTTACTTGCTTACATGCTATATACTCAAGTTACAATCTTAGATTACATAGATCATAAAGTTACAATTTTAGATCAATTATGTGCCATACCTGTTCGACGTGTGTTCCCAACGAAATTACTCACCTAATTTGACGAAACTAAATAGTATAGTTTGGCCCGTATGGCTGTGAATCTAGGGTGTGAATTTTGCTGGAAAAGATGACCGTTAACAACTAAAACGACTACCCCCAAGTTTACTCATAAAACTGGAATTTTCTTGTACCTGAAAACCGATAAAATCACCATAAATTATATTATTACTGGAATGATGCGTTCTAAGGCTCAAATCGAAGCCGACTCGACGAAATTTAACCCTATGCAAGTTTCTATTAGTTTCTGTACTTAAACTATGACAATATTTGGATCGGAGTACGACTCTGGACTGCAGTCCAGAGCGACTCTATTTACTGTGTGCTGTCCCGCAATGAACACCACCCTGTTTCCTTAACTCGTAGGTTGCGGAACTTCACTGTTTATTATAGCTGAATCTGTTATCTAGACAACACAAGTGGTTCCATCCTATTTCGTTATCGTTTGTTATTTAATCTGCAATTTAAAAGATGGGGACGTATAACAGCCCCAGCAGAATCAGAATTTACATATTAGTGTTAAACAGTGTATAACTCCTGACGTTCAAATGTGATTGGGGATCCGTCTATTGCGTTGAAAACCTTACTAAAAACCCTAGATTTCATTCAACTGTACCATTGCTAAAATCTGATCCCAATTGGGATTAAAATGCGTTGCGAAACGGACTTCCGATTCTGAAACCCGGTTTCCAGCCGCGAACGCTTAAAATGAAATGGCTATAATTAATGATCCTGGAACCCGATTGACATGAAACCAAATTCGCTAGATATATAACTGAACATACTATTTATTCCCTGTTCATCGTTTCGCTAAAATGTAACCGTATGATTTATGATAAATTATGCAAGTGGTAGATTATTGATTCATGACACCCTAATCATACCTTACATACTGTTTACGCATCATATCATACACATGTCACTGCATTGATAACCTAGCGATAACGTGCATAACCCAGTGTTAGGTATTAGTGATGATTGTGGCAAGTACGTTAGTGTTCGTGTATCAGCGAATAAGTGAAAGTGATACGTACTTGTACACAATCAGTGAACTTTATTATTTTATTGCATTGTCGACGTCTGTTGGATGCATGTATGTGTGACTATAAGTGGTATGGGACACTTATGGAAGCTCTTGCATGGGTGTCACAGATAAGACATCAGACTCTGCCATGTATCTTAGGTATTAGTCGGGACGTGCTTGATGGAGGTCATGCCTCCAATTCTCGCGTAGACTTGTCACAGACCGACTGGTATTTAGGGTTATGGTTAGCATTTGATGTAGACCACAGGGTGTGGGGTAGTTTGAGTGTGAGTTCAACAGAATCTCGGGAGTCCCATGCCGGCTTATATATTTAGGGAGATATATGGAGATTTACAGGGTACATGATTATTACCGTGATATACATGTTGGGCCCGTGGTCCCTTACCCTTGGGTTCTACCCTTGGGTGGAGGACACTCGCGAGTGGTTGACTCTCACACTTGGACTGACGATAGGTTTAGTGACCTGTACAGTGAGTCTTAGAGACTGATAGGGATGATAGCATCGATATACATACTTACTGTGTTGACATACGTGGCATATCATTCTATTGCTTTCACTGTTCCACTGCATTGATTACTGCACGTTCATACCTGTACCGTCATTAATTTACTGTTATATATATTTATTATCGCTGTTAGAATTATCACTTGTTTATACATATCATATTGCTTTTGTGTCGCTCTGACGACCTGAGTATGCATGCTCAGTGTGAGGAGAAGATTTAGCCTGGGCCAGGACTAGACGTACATCACGGACATCTTGATTAGCTATCCAGGGTTATACCTTTTGTTTCCCATCAGGTCAGTTCTTTATACTGTTTTGTTCCAGTTACTGCATTTCTCATTACCTGCGCATTATTTACTGATTACCATGTAAAACTAGAAGCCGAAGTGTGACTACGGCAAGATATTTCCTTGACCGTAGGAGCATGGCTGGCCTTGTCAATCCCTCGTATTCCGTATTTTGGGAAGCGGGGCGTGACATGGTTTAGTTGGTATCAGAGCCCAGGTTTTTCTTCGATTAGGATTGCAGTTTTCCGTGTAGAGCTTGTCAATCTATGACATCCCTCAGTCTAGATTGTAAACTTGATATCCTTGATCCATATTCACATTGAGTGTTCTGCTATCCATTCGCTAGGGTTTCGAGTGACTTAGCAAGGTTACGTGGTTGCAATTGCACTACCGTACTCTGTTTAAGTGACTTAAAGTCATACAGTTGATTCTCCACTTGTAATAAATTCATCACCTCTGATATTCTTGAATCTTTGTCCTATCCATATTATATTTTGATTCGTATAGATTGTGACTTATATCATCCTCAAAATTGTTGTTTCAGGATCATGTCTTCCAACGACTCTTCATCTATCATCACTCCCCAGATTCATATCGTCGAGATTCTGAGTGTACTGCAAGGTCTGAAGGAAGCCCAGGAGCGAACGAATCATTTGTTAGCTGAAGGACTGAGAAGGCAGGTGAATCGGGCACCAGCGGGAGTCTCAAATCATAAAGGGATCCCCGTTAGACGAGGAAAAGAGAAGAAGATGAAGCGCCAATTTGTTTCCCCGCGACAGAAGCAGCAGAAGACCCCATGTTGTGGGTACTGTAAGAGGCCAGGACATCTTCAGAGGGATTGTCGCCGCGCCCAAGGGAAATGTCTGATTTACGGATCCAGCGAACATCTCATCAGCGGTTGCCCAAAAAGGAAAGAGCTGCAAGGAGGAGACTCGTCCACACTCTCCACTCCTGCCAAGTGATGATGAGTGCGTAGTTCGAACTTCGAGGATAAGGCGGACCCAGCTCAGGATTCAACTCGTGTGACGAGAATGCAGTGGCCTAGTAATCGAAGAAGAGTTATCACGTTTTCTGCTTTTAATAAAATGTTGTCATCCTCTTATAAATATTTCTTTTCCTTTGAAATCTTGTATCCGTCGAAATTTTAGTTGAATACAATAAAAACTTTGAATCGTAATATATGTATCATTCTCTTGTCTTTCCCCCTTATTCATACTATTCATTATCACAGCGTTTCTATCCTGATTTTTCAGTTCCTGCCGCCGCATATTTTCCTATACTTCGTACCCTGAGCTATTTTCTTGATGTATTCCACTGTCTAATCATGACTCTTTTCTTTCAGACCATGGCCCACCATGGAGCAGCGCCGCATCTAGATGAGGATGCAGAGTCATGCGTTTCCTTAGACCGCACACTGATGAGTTCTGATGATGAGATCAACGATCCCCAGGTCAATGTCGGAAACAACAATTCAGAAGACGAAGGAGCAGCCGCCCCGAGTTTGTCATGATAGGCGATTTCGATGAAGAGGAAGGAGACCCTGAAGAGAACCCGATAGAGGAAGACCCCGAGAAAGAACCGATAGAAGAAAATCCAGTGGAGGAAAATCCCATGGAAGAGAATTCAGGAAAAGAGAATCACATGGAATCGGACCTCGATGAAGAAGCTCAATCCGAGGAAGGAGGACCAGAAGATCAAGACCCTGCGGTGGAAGAACTCCCAATGGCGGTCCCCGCGAGGCGCTATGGAAATGGACGTCCCTATCTGAGTGCGCGAGCCTACCGCAACCTGCTAAATCTCCCCAACCGCGACTGACGGGATTCCTTTTTGATGTTGTCTTTCTGGCCAAATAAATCTGTGTATAGTTTAGGGCCACCTTTCATCTTTGAGAATGCTTTGTTTAAAATCTTCTGAAATGAAATAAATTGTTAAGTTCGCTAATCTTTCGATCTTCTTAGTTCACTTGATGCTTGATTATTTCTTCTATACAATTATTTTCTTACTGAGATCTGTCCATCCTACTCCTCACATTGTTTTAACCCTCACTGAGATTAACTAGTACTGCACCCTGATCTTTGGAATAGGCCATCTTTCATCCTTCGTATATGCCTCGTTTGATATCTTTCTGGCAGGGGATGTTGATAATAAAATTTCCAAGTTGACTGACCCTTCGAAAAATTTTGATTCATATGATGTACCGACCGTCATCCTTCCCATATTTTTCCCTTGTAGTCCATTGTTGCTCACCCTTACTTCCCATGCTGACCCGATCCCAATCTCCTTGATTTTCAGCCTAAAGCCGCCACACTCCGACCTTCTGAATGAGCCACACTTCCTTGTAATCCCTACCCTAGCTAGCCTTATATATATTTTCCTGTTACCCTAACTATATTTAGGGACACTGTTATTCGAAAATTTAGTTTTCATTATTTTGTATTTATCAAAGAGTCCGTGTTATTAATTACTCCGCTTTATGTATTTTAAGAACACTATTATTATTCTCAGTTTCAGTAGCGCAACCTTACACCGCGCGTAGTTTGTTCCATGTTGCTTATTTTCACTATATGAGTTTTCTAAGTTATTTTAAAACTATTTGATCGATACATCATTCTGAAATGTTTTAACCTACCGACAAATCTTTCATTACTTTATTATCGTTACTTTATTTTCGGGTGTTGTACCCATGTTTACTATTATAGATGATTGTGCCTTATACTTATTACTTCTGCCGTGCTACCCTTGATATACTTATATGTGCACATATTTGAGTTTCGATTTTATCGAGTACGCCTCGAATATCATTGTTCGTTATTGTTGTTATTACTATTCTCGTATATATATAGTTGCCCCTATAGTTATTCTTGCATTATACCTATTTAGACCTATCTTTCGTATATTGTTCTTACATACTTATACCTTCAAATTTCTTCGTCCACGTATTTCTAGTAAATCTTTATGTGTTAGTTTGCAATATAATAGCTTTCGCCTATGTTTGTATAACCTATCGTTTATTTTAATTTTGAAGACGAAATTTTTGTAAGGGTGGTATGATGTAATACCCGGTTCATTTACATACGCCTATATCCGTATTTCGTTTAACCTATAAATTTTATTTATAATTATTTATTGTTTAAAAAAAAAACTCCCAATCTATTATAGTACCTCCCTCTCCTTTCTCAGACCCCAATCCCAATTCCTCATGTCCTGTCCCATTACTATAAACCTCAAATTATATACACCCGTCTATTTTCACATTTTTATTTAAAACTCAAAACCCAAATTTTCCCATTTTAAAACCCCCAGCCCATTCTATTTCTTTAAGCACGACCCATCTCCCATTCCAATTATTTATTTATTTGATTTATTCCCAGCCCAGCCCAGCAGCCACCCGGGCCTTTTTCCATTTTTTTCCTCTAAATTAATTTCCTGCGGCCCAGCAAAAATCCCTCAGCCCATTCATTTTTCCATAAACTTAAACCCCAAATTCCCGGCCCGCTTCACCCTCACCCACGCTTCCTACCCGACCCGGCCCACTACCCCACCCATCTTCTCCCCAACGGCTCTCTTTCTCGCCCACGCCCACGTCTCCCTCGACCCGCCTCCTCCGCTCACGCTTGCGCCCACGACGCTAACGCCAGCGGCCACGTCGCCCGAACTTCCCTCGCGGCCGTTTCTCACGCGCGCCCGCGACTCTCGCCAACTGACCCCGGCGACGCGCACCTCCCTTACGACCCGCTCTCCTCAGCATCCCCTCATTCTCGTTCTCACTTCTCTGTCTCTCTCTCTAACCCTCTCTTTCTCTCTCTCGCTCACCCACTCTCTCGCTCACCCACTCTCTCTCTCTCTCTCGCTCACCCACTCTCTCTCTCTTCCCCATTGAAAACCTTACTGAAAACCCTAGATTTAATTCAACTGTAGCGTCGCTAAAATCTGATCCCAATTAGGATTAAAATACGTTGCAAAACAGACTTCCGATTTTGAAACCGGATTTCCAGCCGTGAACGCTTAAAATGAAATGGCTATAATTAATGATCCTGGAACCCGATTGGCATGAAACCAAATTCGCTGGATAGATAACTGAACATACTATTTATTCCCCATTCATCATTTCGCTAAACTGTAACCGTATGATTTATGATAAATTATGCAAGTGGTAGATTATTGATTCATGACACCCTAATCATACCTTACATACTGTTTACGCATCATATCATACACATGTCACTGCATTGATAACCTAGCGATAACGTGCATAACCCGGTGTTAGGTATTAGTGATGATTGTGGCAAGTACGTTAGTGTTCGTGTATCAGTAAATAAGTGAAAATGATACGTACTTGTACACAATCAGTGAACCTTATTATTCTATTGCATTGTCGACGTCTATGGGATGCATGTACGTGTGACTATAAGTGGTATGGGACACTTATGGAAGCTCTTGCATGGGTTTCACAGATAAGACATCAGACTCTGCCATGTATCTTAGGTATTAGTAGGGACGTGCTTGATGGAGGTCCTGCCTCTAATTCTCGCGTAGACTTGTCACAGACCGACTGGTATTTAAGGTTATGGTTAGCATTTGATGTAGACCACGGGGTGTGGGGTAGTTTGAGTGTGAGTTCAACAGAATCTCGGGAGTCCCATGCCAGCTTATATATTTAGAGAGATATATGGAGATTTACAGGGTACATGATTATTACCGTGATATACATGTTGGGCCCGTGGTCCCTTACCCTTGGGTTCTACCCTTGGGTGGAGGACACTCGCGAGTGGTTGACTCTCACACTTGGACTGACGGTAGGTTTAGTGACCTGTATAGTGAGACTTAGAGACTGATAGGGATGATAGCATCGATATACATACTTACTGTGTTGACATACGTGGCATATCATTCTATTGCTTTCACTGTTCCACTGCATTGATTACTGCACGTTCATACTTGTACCGTCATTAATTTACTGTTATATATATTTATTATCGCTGTTAGAGTTATCACTTTTTTATACATATTATATTGCTTTTGTGTCGCTCTGACGACCTGAGTATGCATGCTCAGTGTGAGGAGAAGATTTAGCCTGGGCCAGGACTAGACGTACATCACGGACATCTTGATTAGCTATCCAGGGTTATACCTTTTGTTTCCCATCAGGTCAGTTCTTTATACTGTTTTGTTCCAATTACTGCATTTCTCATTACCTGCGCATTATTTACTGATTACCTTGTAAAACTAGAAGCCGAAGTGTGACTTCGGCAAGATATTTCCTTGACCGTAGGAGCATGGCTGGCCTTGTCAATCTCTCGTATTCCGTATTTTGGGAAGCGGGGCGTGACAACAGATATTATGAAAATATATATACCAAAACACTCCACATAGATGCAGACTCCAGTGGCCCAAATCTCAACCCCCAACTCACCCATCTGGCCGCAATTTGCGGCCAGAATGCATTTTCTGGTGTCCTGTGTAGGGAGGTGGGTCCCCCGGTTTTGTGTGTGCACTCTAAACCCCCTGTATATGCTACAGTAATTCTAATTTCATTCTGAAACAACTCGGGTTGTAGCAGATCCAGCAAATCACTATTTCTAGTTAAAAAGTCCAATTTAGCACTAAAACAATACTTTAGGGTATTTTTGTGGAATCTGAAGCAAACCCAAGTCTAAATACACACTAACAACACATTACCAAGCTAATCAAGTCATGAAAATGTTACTTTTAACATAACATCACTAAATCCCTTCAATAGCACTAAAAAATGCACAAAATGAGTTTTTTAGAACTAAACATGCAAGTTATGGAAATAGGGTGCTAGGAGTGAGATTAATACCTTCAAATGACCTTAGAAAAACCAAAAGTTCCAGCTTTAACCTCAAGTGGGCAGATCTACCACCAAACACCTCAAAAAGACCCTTTTTCCAAGGTTTTATGAAGGAAAAGTGTTGATTTGTATAGGGTTTTGTGTTGAGATCAAAGAGAAGTGAAAAGGAGAAGAAAAGATGAAGAAAAGCTATGGTTTTCTGCTGGAATTTCTGCAGAAATTCTGAGATGGGGGAAAGAGAGAAAGAAGAGAAGGAAAATGGGGTCAAAAAGTCAAATTTTCTACCTAACACCATGCTTCAATATTCTAATTGAAATTTGAATTTTTAAAAAGGGTTTGACTTAGCTAAAATGGGTAGGGGATAATTACAACCATGCAAGAAAATATAATAGGGTTAACATGTTACACTAAAAAAAACCTAAGTCACAAAAGTGGCTAAGTATGCACTTAACACAAAATTTCTCACTTAGGGTAACACGACTAAATATAATTAGTAACCCTACAATTTCATATAAATATATATAACACTTCACCACACAAATCTCACTAATCCACGAAGAAAATAAGATATTAGAGTTTCTATGGAAAACACGCAAAATTGCTAATTATCGTGAAATATCCAAAACGAATTTCAAGGTGTTACAGCAACGAGCCCGCATCTCATGGCGTTGAGACGGAGGGGGCTTTACTCTAGAATTGGCGGGCTATTCACCGCACTCGTAGGGGGTACAGGTTGACCCAGGAGGGGTGCCCAAGTTACCGAATTCTGTGAAGTGCTGGGTGGTCCATTCACGTTGCTGAAGGGGGCTGCTTCGCTTCAGGTTTTGGCGAGTAACTTGCCACGCCCGTAGGGGTCTAGGATTTCATTGCACAGGCTATCCACAGGACCAGGGGAACGTCGGGTTTCAGTAGCGGCTCTATGAAACCCGGGGATCCCAGATATCTGTATTATTCTGTGATGCTTATTACATTTCTGTGATATTGCATTTTATCACGCCTTGAGCAAATATTATATATTGATATATATATACTAGTAGATGTTGTATATGTTTTACATCCACGCTAGTCCAGTCCCCGCTCTGCCGTTAGTTAAGTAACCTAACGGGTGATGACGGGACCCAGTGGCGAATGCGGATGGCATATACGTACATCGTATTTTCGTTCTTTATTGGTGTGATCAATTGGTGGGACTGCATTGATTCGGATCAATGCAAGCTATACAAACCTATTCTGATGTTGTTGGAACAATTTTTCAAAAAACTGTTATTGCAAGGACGTTCTCTTTTGTTTTGCACAGTGGTATTCAGTTATGAATATCCAGCACCTCAGTCGACGAGGCAAGGGCCGAGATCCCTTCACCGGGAGTGACTCTTGGATAGAAGTTTGTGTCAGGGTAATAACTTCACCATAGCCGATTGCCTTTTGCTTTGCATCGTGGTATTCAGTTGGAATATCCTGCACCTCATTCTACGGGGAAAGAGCCGAGATCCCTTCACCGGGAGTGACATCTTTAGCAAAGGTTTTCGTCACTATATTTTTATAAAAAGTTATCCGGTTCCTTCAACGATATCAAGTTCATTACGCAAAAGGTTTTTCGCCAAAACCTGCCGTAGCCCTCCATCGTTTCAGATTAGTATTGCTTAGTATTCGTGCTACGTATGTCGTGCTCAGCCGAGGCGTAGTGTGCGGTAGCTCTGTAATGCTTTTTCTGTCTTATGGATATGTGATTGGTTAGGACAGTCGTACAGTCATTTTGGCTCAGTCAAGGACTCGTGCGGGTGGGTCTAATGCAATCAAGATAATGACGGGTTGAACTTGACTAGGATCCTTTGATATATTGGCTCAGTCAAGGTCACTTGGGTCCTATGGGTAAAAACACACGTCGGGAGTTTCTAAAGAAACTGAAACTTGTCAGGCATGCGCATACCTTCTGGAGTATGATGACGTGAGTGGATTCCGTCACGTTATCATGCAATGATAGTTGGATCCCGATTCCCACTGATGAGTTGGTTTACTCCTCGGATGATCCCGACTAATTCTTCTTTCAGGTTTGGAGGAGAATTTGATGATACAGTGGGAGGTTTCCTGATTAGATAAATTGGTAACCATTCTGATCTAGGTTAGAGTGCACGCCGAGTGTTTCTTTTCTCCCTCTCTTTGGCAGTGACCATGATCCGACCGTTAACTATGACTCAGTGACCAAGATTAACCGAACCTTCTTAAACACTGTCTTTTGGATTGTCAGAGTTGCATACCACATTGCCACTCCTACTCTTACCCTTTTCTCCACGACACCCCGTATTACTACGAACGTCCACTTCCATTGGATAAAACCATCGTATGGTTATATACGAACTCGAAGGAATTTATTCGAGGATGGTTTCCGGTTCTGGAGAAAACGAATAGGACTATTCAGTTGTCTTTTCCTTTTACCTTCTCTCAGTTTGCGAGTACTCCTTGGTTTAGGAGATAGTACACCTATTACGCAAATTGGATAGTCTTCTTCCAAACCTTGGGCTGGTGCCGAACGGTGGGGAATGAAGAAAACCAATTAGCATAACGATGGTGTACAGAAGGTATTAAGTTAAGACAAATAAAAGGACTAGTAAGAGGGCAAAGTAAACGGCGACTGCTATTCACGACCAAACCAAGTATTTCTTCGCCAATCCTAAATCACCTTTGTATTTCTCCAGAACACTCCGTATCACTACGAAGATCCACAGTTTATTTGGATACTCCATCGTATGGTTATATACGAACTCAAAGGAACTTGTTCCAGTTCGGGGATGGATTCTTGTTCGGGAGAAATAGCAATATGGTTTATTCGGTTGTCTTTTATCTTCACCTTCTCTCGCATTGTGAGTGCTCCTAGGATTAGGACAGTACACCCATTATGCTTATTGGATTGTCTTCTTCCAAACCATAGGCTGGTGCCGAACGGTAGGGAAGGAAGAAAACTACTTGGCCTAAAGGGGTGTACAGAAGGTAATGACTAAAGACATATGAAGGGATTTAGAGAGATGGCAAAGAAATATACGGTTATAGTTGTGAATCTGGATAATGGAAGAGGCATTACTAGGAATACCCAGATACCCCTACGAAACATTCACATGTTTCAGTTTCACTGTGTATTGTTAAGACAAAACTGATTTTCTAATTAGCCCTTGATCCAGGGTATGATTTGCCAAGTTTGATTCTCACATCTGTATGGTTTTACAGATGATAAGTGGGAGTAAGTTATTGGGAATTAGGTGATCATTCTCATTATATCGGAATTCGTTGTAATTGGTGATATTTGAGGAAAATCGCCTGGGTTGTTTGCCGGACGGCAAATATTTTGATTTTGAATATCCGTTGTTATGCACCAATTTCAAATTGATATATCTGTACGTCTATTTTAATAGAGTGAGATATACCTTCTTGAAATTATGTCCGTGACATTTACCTATATCGGTGGATGGTTAGGTAAGGAGCATTAAACAGCGGTGTAATTCTTCTTAACCATAAGTACAGTTTTCAACCTACGACACACAGTGAATGAGTCATTAGACTCAAGGGACTTATACAGAGTATTGTATGTTGTGCAGTGTCCTTTAGGACAGAGGTGTTAGTACTCGTACTAGATTCTGTTTACTTGTGACTTCTCTGGGTCTTAGACATGTGTTTCGTAGAAACACAAGGTCCAAGTTTTGAGAAGTTATAGGTATAAGAATAGAGTAGAGAACCAGGTGTTGCAAGTATCGGGATTCTTCAATGTGGTCGAAGATATAGATACTTGTGTATGGTATTCAGTTGATAGTAATGATTAAGAGAACTTGCTTCTCTTTCAGGTTACTCATAATTGGAAGCACTCCTAAGTTGAGCAATGTTGATCGGCCTCTTTCCATTTAGTTGACATGCACTGGAGACAGCTGCATGATTTGAATCTGGTTCAATTAAATCAATGCCTCTGTTTCTGTATTAGATATAGAACAGTTCATATCTTGACATTGTTAAGGTACAGGGAGTTGTCCAGCTTATGCTTAAAACCTGACACTGGACAACTCAAGGCACGTTTCTGTAATGGCTGTTTGTGGGTTGACCCGGGCTATGACGAGGGTTGACTTTATACCTTCTGGAAGATCAATAGTCATATTGTTTTTAACTCGCCACAGTTTTAATAAAAATTGATTTTTCAGAAAACAGTAATGGGAGTATGGTAGAACTGGAAGTGATTCCAGAACCGCAAACGATTACTGAAAGTTTGATAAGAACCTAAAGATTCAATCTGATTTGATATTCCATTGGCCACTCCGCAGATAAGGTGGGTAACCTCAGGCACTCGAGAGGTACTTCGGTATGCTCAAGAAAGGTGACAGGGAGGTTCTTGTTTATCCAGGCTTGCCTTTGCTTTTGTTCCAGACTGTGAGACCCGGCAGGAGGATGAGTATAGCGTCGTTCTAAACTAGCTTTAGAAGTGCACGTGTGTATGACTCTGCCAGAGGGTTGTCGTAGTCAGTGGGAGCAGCGAAAGCATTGGTAAACAGGTGGCTTATGTCTATTTATAGACTAAAGCAGATATAGCGGAGATAGATCATCTGTTTCTGATGTGACAGTCCTAGGTTTGACTTCATCAGAATAGGGGATGGATCTATTAAGAAGGTAGTAGAGTGTGATGTCCTGGTATTTGGATAACATACACAGAGTAGGAAGTGAAATTCCTATACTACGATCGGTTATATTTTGGTTATCATACAGTGGTTTCTCCACAAAGGACTTGGATATTATATCAGACATTCTGGTTACTAGATCTATGGTTTTAGATCTAGATTTGGGTAGTTTCCCAATCTGGGTACTTAGACAGCATTCTAAAGGTGTTTTAGAATGGACGACTCCTGGCACGGTAGTATACCTGCAGGTGATGGAGTCACCCTCTCTAAAGGTGTCTTACAGACTAAAGGGGAGAGGGATGTGCATGATTGGCAGATCACTTGCTTAGGCAATTGAGTCAATCATGAGATGTCAAGTACCACACCAAATATTGTTTTTGCAGTAGATGCAATAAGTTGATAATAATCCAATCCTGGAAAACCAATCGGAAGCAGTTTTAGAACATAAGTTGATGTTCTAGGGATATGATAAAGACAGCCTCATTTGGGAGACGGTTATCATTCCAGGCTTCCAAGGTGACCTGGATGACAGAGTGGCTGTCAGAGTTATAGTTTTCCCTCTGACGAGGGGCGGTATTTTGGACAGGTGGTCTAGGCGGAAGTTTGGATTTGGAGTTCATTTATGAACTAGGTCACATCGGACATCCAGACATATTCTATGATAGGTATTGCTCATTTCGGGAGATGGGTTTCTCCGCGAACTTGAGATAAAGAGAGACATAGAAAGAAACATTAGGGCGGATCCACTCACTGAGGCTATTCCTCAAACGCAATAGTTTCGCAAACGAGCTTTGTGAGACTGACTGGTAGAGGAGTTGGGTGTTCGGTATCACACGGGCTGTGAGTATGCGACATCGCAGTAATTAGCCTTGAGTGCAAGTGGGAGATTGTTGGAGATAGTGCCCTCAGAGTCAATTATTGGATCACAGGCGCGTGATTGCAATGATTAAGGGAGGACATATACCGGTAGGACAGTCTTACTCAAGATGATAGTATGCTATCTGGTTTATCTTTATCATCGTGTACTGCTTTAGGCGACCTTACAGGTCACTATTGAGCGTTGATAGAGCCCTTAGGATTCTTGCTTGACGGCCAGCAGTATGATGGCGATCAAATACGTGGGAGCTGGGGTATATAAGCACATCCTTAAAAGGTCCCTAGCCGTGGGAGTTTTCGAGACAGGGCATCGATACTCCAGAGTAGACTAGTGTATACAGTCGAGACCCCGACGAGGGGCGGTGGACGGTCTCACAAGCCACTGGTGTCAGTTGGTTCACCTAAGATGTATACAGGTGCTCATTGGGTTATGAGTACACCGGACAGGACTCGCCGGGAACATGCTAGTTGGTCTTATACCTGACGTCAGATAGCAGTTCCCTGGTGACATGTGTATAGGTTAGTTCATCGACCTGGGATCGTCATTTGTCTCGTGTGAGTTCCTACTGTACTTTGATTACTACCCTACCACGGCTCAAAGGAGTCGTGCAAACAGGTTTTAGTTGGGTACAGTCCCGAGCCACATGGAGGCAGTGAGCGGATCTGCAGGGGTTCGTCTCTCCCGGTATTGGGGGTGAGGTCGCGCTGTGTCTAGGAGAGCTATTACACAAAGCCCTCGGTCGAGACAGGAGATTTACTGGTAGGTATTCCAGTAGTATCTCAGGGTGTTCTGGGCTACACTCCGACACGACTTGTACCGCTTTTGGGGGTCTGACTTTTACCAACCCCCTAGGCCCGCCATGCGATACTCATAGACGAACGGACCGGACTGTACGGATATTGTCACTGACAGGCTCAGTAGGGTGTCAGGATGAGTTCGCTCATCAACGTCCCTTTTGGTCAATACCTGGTAGCCCGTTACGTATGGCTAATACCTCTGACGTGCTAGTGGTTAAATCCACAACCAAAGTATTGACGAGTCTTTAGAGTCCCACACAGACCGTTTCTCAAGTTTCGGGCGAAACGTTGTAGAGGCCGTATGGAGATATGGCAGGGTTCGATCATATACGTGCGGTATTACACGGATCATGATCGAACGGATAATACTAGCGGGCTTTGGTTTAAGCCGGATCCTAGTATTGTACAGTGTAGACTTTGTCTCTTTGCATTTGCATTCGGTCGGAATACAAATGCGGGTATGTATATACAGTAGCGGGGTTTTCCTGTAATTTATTACGGGAGCGTTTTTATGAAGTTTTCAGTTTGCTTTCCGTTTCGGCCATTTTCCTTTGTTTCTTTTCTTGGCTGAAAAATGGTGGAGGAGGGATAATTTGCAAATGTGCAAATTAGCAATTTGAAGGGTTGTTTTTGCAAGTAGTTGCATCATGATGGTTTCATGATGGTGCACCATCCATTGACTTCATTAAGTTGATCATTGCTTGACTTTTGGAGATATGATGGTTGATGGAGAGGGTTGACATAATGGTTGAGGTGACTTTCATCATGATGATGATCATTCCCTTTTGCTTGCATTATTGCTTCCCCACCTCTTGACTTTTCTCTCTCCCCCTTCACCATATGAGGCTGGCCACTATATGGGAGGGGGCTGTCCCAATTTTTTGGGGGTGGAAATACTCTCATATGCTTGCTAAAAATCCCCTTGGTTCATCTAAAAAGGATATCTCATTCCTCCACCAATACAAGGAAACTTCTAGTAACCCCATCGAGACAAAAGAGTTCTACACTTCATCTACAGTATCCTTGGGCACGTCGACTCTCCAACTTCATGCCCGAGTTGCCTCGATCAAGAGGTGGGAGCCCGTAAAAGAACCCGACGATGTGGTGCCCTTTCGATGAGGAGATGAAGGCCGGAGATTCCGCGGGGAGATCGGGACGACGACGAGAAGACTGAAGGACACGGATCGCTCGGTATATCTCTCTACCCTTTCTTCATTTAGCTAGTAGTAGGTTAATGGTCCGATCCGGGTTTATAGTCCGCGGTAGCGCCGGTTTAAAGTTAAGAAAAAATTTTGTTTCCGTATTTTGGCCTTGTAAAGACGTCCGGGGCGCTGCCGTGGCCTAACATATATATATATATATATATATATATATATATATATATATCATAACGCATTCACGATCTATACTACGAAACTGCGGGGGTACTATTCGCCATCCGCCCGACTTCCCCCGTAGATATATATCTACTCACCTGGAGGCCTCGGCTAATCTGATCCGATCTCCGCCTTGTCATTTCTGTTAGTTGTATGTATGCCCTAGAGGCCAGTATTGTACAGATGATGTATATTATATTGGATGCTTGGACATATATAGAGATGACTTTCTTGCTCGATATGATAGTATGCTATCTGGTTGCTCTTTATCTTAGCATGTACACTTGTCTCTTTGAACTGTCTTATAGTTACATGTTGATAAAGCCCTTAGGATGTGTACTTGACTACCTGGACTGTGATGCAGATCATACTGGTGGGGACATGGTAGTCCATAAGTACATCCTTCAAGGTCCCTAGTCGTGGGTGTATCGAGACGGGACATCGATATACCAGTGTAGACTAGCGTATACGCTTCTCGACCCATGAGATGGGTGATGGATGATCCCATATCCATTGGTGTTTGACATCAGAGATGGTATATGGGTGCTCAGTGGAGACTGGGTATACTGGACGGACTCGCCGAGAACTCCCAGATGGTATTATGCCTCACGTCAGATGGCAGTTCTCAGGTGACACTTGTGCAGGTTAGTCTGTAGACCCGAGATCATCATAGAGTCTTGTGTGATTCCCACTGTGCTTTGATCTCCACCTTACCACGTCCATGAGGGCGTGCAAAACGGTGGTCTTTGGGTACAGTCCCGAGTCACATGGAGGCAATGAGCGATAGGAGGGGTTTTGTCTCTCCCGGTATTGGGGGTTGATGTTGCGCTGTGCTCGATTGGCCGTAACAGGGAAGTCCCTGGCCAGGGCTGATCAGAGATTTGCTGGTAAGTGTTACCAGTAGTTTCTCGGCCCGTTATGAGCCTCATATCGGCACGACTTATCGGTTATTGGGGTCTGACGTTTACCACCCCTAGACTTGATATGCGACATATCAGATGAACAGACCGGACTGTACGGTAAGTGTTACTGGTTGGATTCACAGGAGTATGAGCGGGCTAGCTCGTCGATCTTCTGATCGCTCAATACCCGGATGGCCGTTACGTTTAGCAGACCGCTTGCGGCTTGTGGGTGCTTGATATGATCATCATCTGCTACCGGCGTATTGACGAATCTTTAGAGTCCTACACAGAGGTTTCCTGGCTCAAGCGAAACGAAATAGGAGCGCATATGAGATATGTGCAGGACCGAGAATAATGCGTGTATGTGGTACCGCATTTCATTCTCGCGATACATGTTTCGATTGGTTATATTCGATATGACCTAGTTATCGAATCATTGATTCGATAAATCGATACATTGGATTCTAGTCGGTTATGTGCGACATGACCGGATCATTGAATCAAATATTGATTTAATGATTTAATGTAAAATTATATATTTGATATATTGCTTTGCATTAACTAGTATTGGTTCACTTTAAATGGATTTTCTCACTTGATGTACATGTTGTATATGTGATATACTTTTGTGTACATCTTTGTATCATGTTTGATGATGCATGTTCTTTGGTTTTGTGTTAAGACTTAAACCATGGTTATGATAATAGTTAGGGTTTTTATTTATTTACTTATTTATTTATCTCTTCCTTTTTGATAAATAAATAAATGATAACAAAATGGTTTCTTTCATGAAGCTTGATGAAGCTTCATGAAGTTTTGACTAAAGTGACTATTTTGTCATCATCCTTAACCCTAACCATTCTCATTTGACCATGGTTTATTCTCTACACTTAACCTAGGTTAGAAGATGATAAGTATTGATTTCATTTATTCTTTTTACTTAACACTTATCATATTCTTTCTTCTTCTTCATCTTCTTCTTCAAGATAGAAACCTTGGTGCCATCAATGGCAACTTGAGTTCTAGTGAGAGAAATCCAATTCTAAAGTGAACCCACCTCCTATTTCTTCACTCTCTACCTCTTGCCAAGTTGTTTTGGGTGTTTTCTTCACAAGTTTCACAACTTTGTGAAGTCGGAGCTTGAACTTGTGATGCCTCGACGTAGATCGTCTTTGACACGAAGTCGACGACCTAGCTCGCCCGTTTCTCCGATGAAGCCGACGATTGAGTTCGGGATTCATGATGGACAGCGAGAGGACACCCACGTGGAGCTAAGAAAGTGGAGAACCGGATCTACAAAGGTTGTAGCATCTAACTTTTAGTTAAGTAGTTAACTAGCTTATCTTTTCGCCTAAACTTCTAGTCAACGATCCGTATTAGGGTTTCTCGGCACCCATAATTTTTGAAATTGGCATGGTTGATGCCTTGTGAGACTTCATTAGAGTGCCTAGAAACCCTACAGTGGTATCAGAGCCAAGCTAGAGCCTTAGGCGAAGTCTAGACGACTTTTGAAACCCGAACGAACCCGAAACCCTAAACCAAACATGCTCTCTGGACTTTTTCTAAAATCTGGGATTTTTCCAAATTAAAAATGCTTAAAAAATTCAGCAGGGAAATCTAAGAATCACGGTGGAAAATTTTACTCATGAACAGTCCAAACTGTGGCGGAACCGCGGCAGGAGCCTAGCTTCTGCGGCGGTTCCGCGGCCCATTGGTGACGTCAGCTTCCCGTTTTTGCACAGTAATTCCTCTTTTCTGGTGCTGGATTTTTTGGGAATTTTTAATATTTATTCAAGAGTTGAATTTTTTGGGATTGTTTTGGGGATTTGGTGTTTCGATCGGAGTATCAGATTTTGTCTATGTGGCTTTCCGGATAAATTTTAGAATATGTTAAAAAGTTCGACCGGATATAAATACCCAATTTTTCCCCTGTCGGGAAATTTCCAAGTGTTGGATTTTTCCGTAGTTTAACGACGTTCTAAGTAGTGCAAGTAACGCGATGGACCCTCTAGAAGATAGCAAACCTTAACTCGATTATGTGACCGTCTTGAACTGCCTTTTGAACCTTCGGGTTTGGGGAAGTACGGCGTGCCACATGTAAGGCGTTGGCTTGACCCTTCTACGGCTGGACCGTTGGTACTGAGGCACGAACTGAATGTTGTTAGACTTATTTCATGTGTTGAGCTGTATCGGGAAAACTTGGGTATTCGAATGTTCGATCGGAAAGTTTAACATTTTCTGTTTATCTGGAATGTGATACAATAATTGGAATTCACAAACAGTTATGAGATAACTGAATGAATGTTATAAATCTAGCGGTTTAGTTTCACTTGATATTGAAAAGAGTTTTCGATAATGAGACTAAAATGCGGGGTTTATAACAGTTAGGCATGTGATGTCTAAGTATTTCATTTGATTAGGCATGTGATGTCTAAAGAGGTTGCGGATTCCAATTGTTGTAGTTTTACACCTTATTTTCTGTGACCGTAAGTGTAATATGTGATATCGCCAGTTTCGTTGCTATATGTCAACGACAATTGGGATGCGCATATTTACTTACGTTGATGACATGTGATGTTATGTGTTGCTGGATATGTTATATTGGATTGTCGTGTTCGAATAGCCGGGGTTTTTTATGTGAGATGAGTATTTTTCATTTTCATTCATGTAAAAACTTGTATGTAATATTCTTTTATTTGGGGCACTTCCAGGTTGCGGAAGTTGTCACCTTTTGTATATTATTTTCTTTTCCGTATTAGGATAGACCCAAGGAGGGGAGCACAAGTAACCGGGTTCTGGGGTCCAGTGGGAGACCAACTCGAGGAGTCGAGTCCGGGTCTCCTAACCCTAGAATTGGCAGGGTTGCTTGCCGCTCTCGTAGGGGTCTAGGGGTGTGGGATTGGCTATTCATCACGATCGTGGAATCCGTGTTTTATACTGGCTCGTATTGAAAACACGGACGTCCTAGTATATCCAATGTTTCATATGTTTCTTCTGCTGCGATATCTGTGATGTGATCATGTGATGTTCTGTGATGGATACAGTATATAGTATATATGATATATTATATAGACATTACTTATGTTTTGCACCCGCACTAGCCCTACCCTGTTCTGTCGTTAGTTACCTAACCTAACGGTGCACGAGGGGACATCGAGGCGAATGCGGATGGCATAAGTGTACGTCGTATTTATCTGTGATGTTTAGGTATTTAAATGATGGGACTTCATTAATGTGATTAATGAAAGAAAAGAAACCTAAGATGTTGTAGAATCAGATTTTAAACAAAACAGGTAGCTACAGTTCTTGCTTTGCATAGCGGTATATGTGATATATCCTGCACCTTATTCGATGAGGAAAGGACCGAGATCCCTTCACCGGGAGTGACTCCTTTAGCAATAACTGGCAGATGCTACACACTCGGTTTGTTTTTGATAGCTTCTATAGTTTCTGCTTTGCACAGCGATATATATGATATATCCCGTACCTCATTCGACGAGGAAAGGGCCGACGATCCCTTCACCGGGAGTGACCCCTTTAGCAAAACTAGAAAAGCCTCAAAATCATTCCATTTCAAAACTTCATTTGATTCTACAACGATATCAAGTTCTTTACGCAATAGGTTTTCAGAAAAACCTGACGTAGCCCTCCGTCATTTCAGATAAGTACTAGTTAGTATTCGTGCTATGTTTGTTGACTATGTTAAGGCGTAGTGTGCGGTAGCTAATTAGTGCTTATCTGTATAAGCATATGATGCGATTGGATTAGGGTAGTCGTGCGACTTTGTTGACTATGTTAAGGGTCGTGCGGGTGGGTTTAATTCAATCGGAAAATGACGGGTTGAACTTTACTAGCACTTATGATTTGTTGACTATGTTAAGGTCATATAGCTGCTAGGGGCAAAATATTATCGGGAATTTCAAGTGTTGAAATTTGCAATGAGATTGCATACCTTCTATGAGATAGTTGGATCCCGATACCCACTGCGAGTAAGAGTTACTCCTGGGAGAGTTTTACACATTACAATTAGCCGATCAAGTAGGTGTCTAGAAAGGTGTTACGCCTCTGGGAAAACGAGCTTTACATTAATTAGGTTCGTGCGAAAGCACTGGGGACCTCCCTCAAAGTACCGACACTGGCCTGGCTGAAAGATTGGTGAACTTGTAGTGTGTAATTAATCCCGGCTAGTCTTTCCTTTTAGGGTCTGAAGGAAGATTTGATAAAACGCAGTGGGAGCCATCCTGATTAGATAAGATAATAACCAATCTGATCTTGCACGAGCATACGCTAAAGTGTTTTGTTCTCTCTCTCTCCAGGTAGCGACCATTTCATGCCCTAACAAAGATAATAATATGGATGTATTGACCGAACCCGCATGTTATACTGTGCTGGGGAATGTTGGTTCCGTTCATTCTTATAAGAGTTATAGGAATGAACAGGATATAGGGGAATACCAGGATTCCCATGCCACCCGATTGAAGAAAGTACATGTTGATGCATTTTCTTCAGGTGTGTTCGTTACTGAGAACTGTTTCTCCATTTGCTCTACATCCTGGGTATTAGATACCGGATCAGGATCCCATATATGTAATCAGTTACATGGGCTTAGAAAAGGTAGAGAACTTGGAGAAGGTGATAAAGACATTAGAGTTGGAAATGGTGCAATTGTTGCAGCTAAGACTGTCGGGGAATATCACCTTGCATTACCAACTGGTAATATATTGGTTCTGAACGAATGCTATTACATGCCGAACCTGATATGCAATATTATATCGGTTTCTTCGTTAAGTAAAGAGGGATATAATTTTGTATTACAGGATAATGTTATGAACATTTTCCGTAACCAAAAGTTGGTTGGATCAGGCACGTTATGCAATGACATTTATGTTCTAAATCAATCAACAGTTCTGAGTATAACAAACACACACAAGAGGAAGAGTTCAGAACTGAACGAATCTTTCTTGTGGCATTGTAGACTGGGTCACATCAATGCGACACGACTGGCTAAGTTGCATAAGGATGGGTATTTGAAACCATTCGAATTTTCATCTTATGACACTTTCCAGTCATGTCTCAAAGGCAAGATGACCAAAACTCCGTTTACGGGACACGGAGAAAGAGTTACCGAACTCTTGGGACTAATACATAGTGATGTATGCGGTCCCATGTCTACACATGCCAGGGATGGTTCTTCATACTTCATTACATTCACTGACGATCTCTCTAGGTTCGGGTATGTGTTCCTGATGAAACACAAATCAGAAGCTTTTGAGAAATTTAGAGAATATAAACAAGAAGTTGAGAACCAAACCGGAAAAAGTATTAAAATCCTTCGATCTGATCGAGGAGGTGAATACTTGAGCAATGAATTCCTGGATTTCCTAAAAGAGAATGGGATTCTCTCTCAGCTGACTCCTCCATATACACCACAGCACAACGGTGTATCAGAACGAAGGAACCGCACCCTATTAGATATGGTGCGCTCTATGATGAGCACAGCTGAGTTACCTATTTCCTTCTGGGGATATGCGCTGGAGACGGCTGCATACCTATTGAATCAAGTTCCATCTAAATCTGTACCTACCACACCATATGAGATATGGAGTGAGAAGAGACCATATTTTAAATGAGTTAAGATATGGGGTTGTCCGGCCTATGTCAAAAGGCAAAATCCAGACAAACTCGAGGCACGGTCAGTTCTCTGCAAGTTTGTGGGATATCCTAAGAATTCACAAGGATATTTTTTCTACCATGTTGAAGAACAAAAGGTGTTTGTTTCTCAATATGCCACCTTTTTAGAAAAGGAATTCCTTGAAAAAGAAATTAGTGGCAAAGTGGTAGAGCTGGAAGAAGTTCCAGATACACAAACCGTAACTGAAGATTTAGTGGAACCAGAAGATTCGGTAGCTCCCAATGAACCTCAGCCTCTCCACCGATCTAGTAGGGTTCCTCGCCAGCCTGAGAGATACTACGGTTTTCTCATGGATGGAGGGAGCGAGGATTGCATCATGGAGGATGATGACCCAACTAGCTTCGAGCAGGCCATCACGAGTAGGGACACAGTGAAATGGCTGGATGCTATGCGGTCTGAGATGGAATCCATGTACACCAACAAAGTATGGACTTTGGAAGTTGCTCCTGAAGGGGTAAAACCCATTGGGAGCAAGTGGATCTTCAAGAAGAAACTTGGTGTAGATGGGAAAGTGGAGACTTTCAAAGCTAGACTTGTAGCAAAGGGTTTTCGTCAAAGACCAGGTGTGGACTATGACGAAACCTTTTCTCCAGTGGCTATGCTTAAATCCATCCGGATCATGCTTGCCATCGCTGCATATCATGATTACGAAATCTGGCAAATGGATGTTAAGACCGCCTTTCTAAATGGTGATTTAGAAGAGTGCGCGTACATGACTCAGCCAGAGGGCTTCGTAGACAGTGGGAGCAGCGGCAAGGTGTGCAAGCTGCCTAAATCCATTTATGGATTAAAGCAAGCATCGCGGAGTTGGAACATCTGCTTTGATGTCGTTATCAAAGAGTTTGATTTCGTCAAAAACCTAGATGAACCTTGTATTTACAAGAAGGTGGCAGGGAGTAAGGTTGTCTTCCTCGTATTGTACGTGGACGACATACTCTTGATAGGAAATGATATTCCTATGCTGCAATCGGTCAAGCTCTTCTTATCACAAAGATTCTCAATGAAAGATCTTGGTGATGCCTCCTGCATATTGGGAATAAAGATCTATAGAGATAGATCCAAACGGATATTGGGATTGTCCCAATCCAGGTACATTGACACCATACTAAAGAGGTTTAGTATGGAAGAATCCAAGCGTGGGAACTTGCCCATGATCTCTGGAGTCACTCTCTCCAAAGAGATGTCTCCCAAGACTGATTTGCAGAGAGCTCGCATGCAAGGGATACCCTATGCTTCAGCTGTAGGCTCTATCATGTATGCGATGCTATGTACCAGACCCGATGTAGCATACTCACTAAGTGTAGTGAGCAGGTATCAAGCTGATCCTGGAGAGAGTCACTGGACAGCTGTGAAGAGCATTCTCAAGTACTTACGAAGGACTAAAGAGATGCTCTTGGTGTATGGTAACGGAGAACTCCAAGTGGAGTCCTTTACCGATTCGAGCTTCCAGAGTGATAAGGACGACTCTAAGTCGCAGTCGGGATTTGTCTTTACCCTGTACGGAGGGGCGGTTAGCTGGAAGAGTTCCAAGCAGGAAACCGTGGCAGACTCGACGATGGAGGCTGAATACATCGCTGCCAACGATGCTGCTAAAGAAGCTGTTTGGATCAAGAAGTTCATTACTGAACTTGGTGTGGTTCCATCCATTGAGCATCCAATACCTTTGTATTGCGATAACAATGGAGCAGTGGCTTTGGACAAGGAACCCAGGTCCCATCAGCGATCCAGGCATATTCTGAGGCGGTATCACCTGATCCGGGAGATAGTTGATCGCCGGGAGATCGAGGTCAGGAGGGTTGACACGAAGAACAACACAGCGGATCCACTCACAAAGGCCATTCCCTAGATACAGTTTGAGAGACTCTTCGGGATGCTCGGTATGCGATACTACAGCAGCTGGCCCTAGTGCAAGTGGGAGATTGTTAGTTGTATGTATGCCCTAGAGGCCAGTATTGTACAGATGATGTATATTATATTGGATGCTTGGACATATATAGAGATGACTTTCTTGCTCGATATGATAGTATGCTATCTGGTTGCTCTTTATCTTAGCATGTACACTTGTCTCTTTGAACTGTCTTATAGTTACATGTTGATAAAGCCCTTAGGATGTGTACTTGACTACCTGGACTGTGATGCAGATCATACTAGTGGGGACATGGTAGTCCATAAGTACATCCTTCAAGGTTCCTAGTCGTGGGTGTATCGAGACGGGGCATCGATATACCAGTGTAGACTAGCGTATACGCTTCTCGACCCATGAGATGGGCGATGGATGATCCCATATCCATTGGTGTTTGACATTAGAGATGGTATACGGGTGCTCAGTAGAGACTGGGTACACTGGATGGACTCGCAGAGAACTCCCAGATGGTATTATACCTCACGTCAGATGGCAGTTCTCAGGTGACACTTGTGCAGGTTAGTCTATAGACCCGAGATCGTCATAGAGTCTTGTGTGATTCCCACTGTGCTTTGATCTCCACCTTACCACGTCCATGTGGGCGTGCAAAACGGTGGTCTTTGGGTACAGTCCCGAGTCACATGGAGGCAATGAGCGATAGGAGGGGTTTCATCTCTCCCGGTATTGGGGGTTGATGTTGCGCTGTGCTCGATTGGCCGTAACAGGGAAGTCCCTGGCCAGGGCTGATCAGAGATTTGCTGGTAAGTATTACCAGTAGTTTCTCGACCCGTTATGAGCCTCATATCGGCACGACTTATCGGTTATTGGGGTCTGACGTTTACCACCCCTAGACTTGATATGCGACATATCAGACGAACAGACCGGACTGTACGGTAAGTGTTACTGGTTGGATTCACAGGAGTGTGAGCGGGCTAGCTCGTCGATCTTCTGATCGCTCAATACCCGGATGGCCGTTACGTTTAGCAGACCGCTTGCGCCTTGTGGGTGCTTGATATGATCATCATCTGCTACCGGCGTATTGACGAGTCTTTAGAGTCCTACACAGAGGTTTCTTGGCTCAAGCGAAACGAAATAGGAGCGCATATGAGATATGTGCAGGACCGAGAATAATACGTGTATGTGATACCGCATTTCATTCTCGTGATACATGTTTCGATTGGTTATATTCGATATGACCTAGTTATCGAATCATTGATTCGATAAATCGATACATTGGATTCTAGTCGGTTATGTGCGACATGACCGGATCATTGAATCAAATGTTGATTTAATGATTTAATGTAAAATTATATATTTGATATATTGCTTTGCATTAACTAGTACTGGTTCACTTTAAATGGATTTTCTCACTTGATGTACATGTTGTATATGTGATATACTTTTGTGCACATCTTTGTATCATGTTTGATGATGCATGTTCTTTGGTTTTGTGTTAAGACTTAAACCATGGTTATGATAATAGTTAGGGTTTTTATTTATCTACTTATTTATTTATCTCTTCCTTTTTGATAAATAAATAAATGATAACAAAATGGTTTCTTTCATGAAGCTTGATGAAGCTTCATGAAGCTTTGACTAAAGTGACCATTTTGTCATCATCCTTAACCCTAACCATTCTCATTTGACCATGGTTTATTCTCTACACTTAACCTAGGTTAGAAGATGATAAGTATTGATTTCATTTATTCTTTTTACTTAACACTTATCATATTCTTTCTTCTTCTTCATCTTCTTCTTCAAGATAGAAACCTTGGTGCCATCAATGGCAACTTGAGTTCTAGTGAGAGAAATCCAATTCTAAAGTGAACCCACCTCCTATTTCTTCACCCTCTACCTCTTGCCAAGTTGTTTTGGGTGTTTTCTTTACAAGTTTCACAACTTTGTGAAGTCGGAGCTTGAACTTGTGATGCGTCGACGTAGATCGTCTTTGACACGAAGTCGACTACCTAGCTCGCCCGTTTCTCCGATGAAGCCGACGATTGAGTTCGGGATTCATGATGGACAGCGAGAGGACACCCACGTGGAGCTAAGGAAGTGGAGAACCGGATCTACAAAGGTTGTAGCATCTAACTTTTAGTTAAGTAGTTAACTAGCTTATCTTTTCGCCTAGACTTCTAGTCAACGATCCGTATTAGGGTTTCTCGGCACCCATAATTTTTGAAATTGGCATGGTTAATGCCTTGTGAGACTTCATTAGAGTGCCTAGGAACCCTACAATTTCCGCGCCGCACCTGTTGCCTCTGCACCCTAACTAGGAATGTACACAAGGAAAACAAGAGGATAGATATAAATAGTCGCGGACACAACCAATAAAAGTCAACCACGCGCATTAACTTGACGCGCGCACACTCGGTGCACGAAACGCGCCGCGACAATTCCACAAACTACAACTAGGGCCACTATAAGTGAAAATCCCCAAACATAAAACCCAAACGTACCTATCGTGTTTTCTCAATACACTAAATATTATGTGAAAAAGGTTGTAATTCACCAAAACCTCAGACTCACTTTAAAAGCTATTTTTCTGAAAACTTAGTGAGAAAAATTAACCATTTTAATACAAATCTTGATGTTTTAGCAATACTAATGGTCGCAATATTCACTAATTAGCTTAATTAGGTCACATAAACATTTACTAGGTTTGTAATCTCGCTAAATTACATTAATCCAAAAACCTACTTTGCTCAATTAGCTTAATTAGAAAAATTTTAAAATAACAATTAGCAAACTAGCAACTAGGTTAGGTTTTACATGTCTTAAAGTGTCAAACTACACATTTTAACCATGATTAAAAGACATAAACCCTAACTTGATCCAAACCCTTTCTTGCATATTCAACTTGAACATGAAACCATATTACTAACTAATTGAGCTTGGTTAAGTGTTTAACCAACAATTTAAGTAAAGGTTTAAGATTTATACCTCCACAAATTTAGAGATCTCACTTGAAATCTAGCCATCCAAAATGCTCTCTTGCACCTTGGTTCATGCTAGCTTGGGCAAAAAAATAATAGGTAAGCATTGGATTGAAGAATTTTTGTGGTTTTAGCTTGATTTTTGAGGCAAAATGATGAATTTTTGAGGAGAAATGAGAGGAGAAATTGGGGGGGGGGGGCTGATGTAGGAGCTGATGTAGTAGCTGCTGGCCGAGCCAAGGAGAGAGGAGAGAAAGTTAGGTGAGGGAAAAAAACCAAGTGAAGAAAGTCCCAAGTCAACCCAAACCCATTCCTCTTTTCTTATTCTTTTTCTTTTGAATTTTCCTTTCCTTTTCTTTTCTTTTGTGAGGAAATGAGGTGGGCCAAATGGGGGATTGGAGGCAGGCCATGGTCGGCCAGCCAAGGGTGGGGGTGTGTAGGTGTGTGGGAAGAATGTCCAAGTTAAGAAAAATACCCCATGTCTCAAGTATATACCATTACCTCCCTTTAATTTAATTATTTTTCACAATTTAAGCTTTTTTATTTTATATTTTCCAAAACCATCTTGACAACTTCTTTTCATTTCAAAAAACACATGTTACACTTTGGTTTAATGTGTCATGATGCAGAAAACTTGTATTAACCCATTCCAATTTGTAATTATCATGAATTTAATGTATATTTAAAAGCTTAAAATAGTATTTAAAATAATTAATTACGGAGAATATTTAGTAAACTGAAAATTTTACAAGTGACCCATTAAACACCAAATACTAGCAACTTCATAGCTTGAGTAGGTATATTTAAGTTTATGAAGAAAAATAATTATATCTGGGTTTTTACGGAAAACGCCAGTTATTTTACCGATTAACCGAAATTTCAACTAAACGATTTTCAAAACGTTACAATCTTCCATCCTTAAAGAAATTCGGTCCCCGAATTTAAATGAAAACTCCCCCAAATACTAAAATATTTTAGCAAAACACTCAAACCGGCGGGGCTCCTAAATCATCAATACATAAAACATATCGTAGCGCAATGCACGCGCATGAAAAAGAGTGTATAACTCAAAATCAAAACTCCGTCAAGCATCCCGCAATCATCGGAGTCATGGTGAAGATACGAATGTCAAATTCCAATACGAAAACCAACATGATATACTCAAAACTATAATATATACATAGTACGCATCTTTGTAGACTCGTCAAAACATCTGAAAGAAATGCATGCCAAACCTTTTTAAGTCTCTGTGCAATGCGCGCAACACTGCACAGCGGCGGACGTCTATTGTAAGAAAATAACTATATATATATATCCTTTGTTTAATAAGCACGTCCCTCCGTTTTGAAAACAATTTAGGAGGGTTTCCTTCGTTAAATGTCTCATGTCATCTTGGACACGTTGGTAAATAGTGAGACTATAACTTCTTTTTGGAAATCTCTTCGATAACTATCGATGCATGTAAAAACATATTCAGGTACTGTCCTCTGACTAGTCCTGCTCAGTCACTATCTAATGGTATGTATCATAAAAACATACTGCTCAAAGGAAATCAATCTCAAAATGTATATAAGAATTCCACATGCGTCTGGTGCGCACGGAAATCGAAATCCATGAATGTGTCATACATGTGCACAGAAACAAAATCTAAGTGCAACGGGTGTTCACGAAAACACCTGTCAAGGGCAATAGGTGTGCCTGACAGCAATATCAGGTGCATCTGATATGCACGAAGAATCCCGATTTAGTGCATCTGTTATGCACCAAAATCGCATCAAACGGGCTAAGTACGCACAAGAATCCAAATCAAGTAAACAAGGTGTACAAAAACAAATATCGAATATCATAATCGAAATCGACGGTATACAATAAATCTCAATCCAAATCAGGTATACCGCGGTATATAATCTCACAACCATATGCATCAGCGTGCACGAAATCGAATCAAAATGCTAAAAGTGCATGGAAACTATACTGAAATCATAAATCAAATGGCATACCAACCATAGGCATGAAATCAAAATCAACATCTCGAATGACATCAAATCGAAGTCGAGTGCAACTGTGGTGCACAAAATCTCAATTATGCAAATAAATTGCCCCAGAAAACACCGAAATCCGAAATAATATACATGTGATATTCGAATCACCAAAACGCCAATCGTAAATACTGTCGTCGATATATCCTTCCTTCGTTGTCGAGAAGGTGTCCGTGTATCCAAAGCTAGCAGATCAAGATATCTTCTTGCCTCATGTTCATAGCCTGGCGCCCTTAGGCTCTCGTCTCTCACTGTGAATTTCCCGCTACATAACTCTTCAATTCAACGGATCAATATGGAAATGATGATGGGAACAGTTCCGCTCTGGCACATCCTCTAAAGATCCCTGGCCAACTATCATGGTCGCTCATAACATATCTCGTCAATGCTGCCGAACTCTGGCCTTCTAGGTGTGCGTAATATGACTGATCCTGGGTCTAAGTCTTCTCATGAAGTATCCCATCATATGATATCCGGATGACGCCGAATTTTTTTTTGATCGATTCATCAAAGTCCCATAATTTCCCGAGAGCTCAACACTCGTGCACAATTTAATAATATCCGGTATATGCCACAGTACCTATGGACCAGCTGTAGGCGGGCAAACCCAAGCCTCACTAATGGCACCGCTGAACTGCCGCAAACCCTAAGGTTCCAAGGCGTTCTCATGGTCATTATGTCGAGTTAGGTTTTCATTCTTCTAGAGGGTCCACTAAATTACTTGCATATTTTTCCGAATACTTTAAACTTGGAAAAATGGGTTTCTGACATTCGATCGTTTTCTTTCGACTCATCAACGTATCTGTGTGAAGTCTTCTCTAGCTGGAATCAATCAATCTGATAATCTTGCATCGGGGTATGCAACTAACCACAAGTCCTGGTCGTTCCTCCATAGGTGACTAGCAATCTTCTATCACGTCTCTAAGTGAAACTCGTGCAGCAATAGCTCCAAGAAACTGGGGCGATATCTTGTCAATCGCATCAACAACTGGCTCGTTCGTCTGCACGCTAAACAGTGCATCAATCATTAAGAATAATAGTGCATTGACAGTCAACACATTCTGGCTGGCCTCTATCGATAGCCCAATCCTCTGGTGCTGATCTGCACGTCCGAGAAATTTTGTAAAAGCAATCCATCAAACGTTCATGGCGTGAAAAATAAAATAAAATGACAATCTATGCAATCGTCTGTCGTCGGAATTACACCCTGGTCAGTCCTTGTCCATGATGAGCTCGTGCTGACTGCAACTCTAGTCGTAGCTCTCCATGCCCATACAACCGTGGTAACAAACCATAAA
The DNA here is from genome assembly GCA_030015575.1 of Agapanthus africanus. Classification (NCBI taxonomy): domain Eukaryota; kingdom Viridiplantae; phylum Streptophyta; class Magnoliopsida; order Asparagales; family Amaryllidaceae; genus Agapanthus; species Agapanthus africanus. The sequence goes on along the minus strand of JASDDO010000018.1, from coordinate 54,723,479 downwards.
CTAATACTGATGAGAATAGATCATATGAATATAATATTGTGCAAGGAAATGTACATCCTAAGGCTTCTTAAGTGGAGTAGCGTATCGTAAGTATGCCGCGGAACATACGCACGGTACGTCACTCTCCTTCAGTCACTTACTCCATCAACCAAGATCAACCTATACGACGAAAGTTCGGGTCTAATACCCCCTTGACTAAGTCTAAGTTCCGTAAGGTCAAGCCTAAGTTCCGAATAAATATACGTCCTAGACTCCGCATAGTCAAACATAGACTCGAACCAAGGTTAAACCTAGCGCTCTGATACCAACTTTGTCACGACCCGAAATGGCACGTGACTGGCTCTTGAATCATATGAAGTTTATAGGACCCCATCTAATTCAAGTAAGCCAAAAGCCTAGAAAATCTAAATCATTTTAAAGAGAAGTGAAGGAAAACTTGTTTTAAAGCAAGTGGTTTTAATAAGATAAGTGGCATAAAACATTTAAAGGCAACATCATATTTTCCCGAAAATTTCGGCACAGTCTCCATTGTGAATACTAGCCCCAAACGGGTACAAACATGAATAATATACATAAAGGCATCACCAAGCGGGAGCTAGCTCTTCGCCAATTGACGGTCACAACCACGCAAGCAATATAGTATACAATACCGAAAGGCGAGAATCAAAACTCAAAGGAAACCAATATCATCAAGAAAACCATAATAATACAGCGCGCGACTCTAAGGTCGAAAGAATATATATACTGGTTTTCTAAGTCTATCAAATATACAATTCTGGTTGATGGAGTTTCTAGATACAACTGAATATAAATAAAGTACAATAGCGGTCACGATGTGAGTGAACCCACCTACCAAAGCAATCACCCAATAAGGAGCAGTGTGCCAGCAAAGACGCAATGAAACCTGTACGGCAAAACCTATAAGAAACTGTGGCACAACGGGGGTGAGTTGCCAACTTGTGAGTAGAAAACATCACCGAGCAGAAATCGTATGTATGACTTAATCCTAGGTCATACGATTATAATACCCTCAAATAATAATATGGCCTGAAGCATAATAAAATGGCAAGGGTAAACATCTGTGCATAAGTGTAATCCCACATGCTCGTGTCAGTGCCTCAGGTAGCAATATATCATAAATATGATGTATGAATGCATGAAAACAGAATGCATCTAAATGTGGAAACTGTTTTCTTATCTCAGTGAGATTTCTGTATAAAATCGAGTATCATCAATGTAATAATGCAGAAAATCAGTGTCAATCATCGACACAAAATATAAATCTCAAATCTCGATATCTCAGGCTCCGGCTATCCGGACTGGCCTATATCATCAAATCTCAATATCTCAAGCTCCGGCTATCCGGACTGGCCTGTATCATCAAATATCAATATCTAGGGCTCCGGCTATCCGGACTGGCCTGTATCATCAAATAATAATCCACGTCGGTATCCTCCGGATATCCGGCACGTCACAATGAAATCACCGGTCAGCAGTGCTCCCCTGTCTCAGGCTCAACGCCATCATCTGCGACCTTCTCGTCCTGGGGTACCGTACCGGGTCCACCATGCACCCACAGACGGTTCCTCCTCCTCCTCGAATCGGATGTATGATATCGCTCAAGAGCCGAGAAAACTCATGGTTAACATATCTCAAATCATATCAGGAGAAAACCGCACTTTTGTATCTTTAAAAATGATAATACATTTTTATAAATCCTTGCGGTTTCTCCAAATCCAGAAATCTCATGGAAATCCTAAATAACAATCTCTAGTGTAAATAACAGTGAATATAGGGCTCCGGCAATCCGGACTGGCTCATAGTATTGCATGACAAATGAATATAAAATGCATGGGTATCTAAATAAAGAATGCAATATCTAAACTAGCACATAAAACCAATAACATATAGGAACAATTAGCTAGTAAGCTATGTCAATGAAATAATATTCTCTAAAGTGTACGTGACATAGCAATTACCGATGAAGATGTGTGCGAGCCGGAAAGCAAGTGTACGTGGAGCATACGCATCATCGGTAATGGTGCTGGTGTCCTAATAACAGGTTTCATAATTATTAACGAAAATACATATAAGCATGCAATGCAATACGAACAGCAAAATAAATGGCAAATGAATAGTAAATGCAGCAATAAAGAAATAACATTCCTATATACGAGTCATACAGTTTTCGGTATCTGAAATCGCACGAATCATGGTGTTTAGAAAATAGGGCTACGGTGTTTTTATGAAAGAGTATATCCTTTGAAATATCCATAGTATCCATTAGCCTGTATTTAAAATACTCACGATTCGTTTGTTTAAAATAGGTATGACTCGTGCCCAGTTTAACATATACTAAGTAAACTACAGTACTAAACTAACAGACTAATCGAAAGGGATAAGGAAAACCATCTATGTTTGAGTCGATATATATACATCTAGTAGTCGTTGATCTTGCCTCAATAGTATCACATACGATACAATATATATAATATGACATTCTCGAGTCAAGAGTGCAGATCTATCATCATAATTATAGCTCGTACGGTAAATCAATCGCACGGCATCCCAAATCTGGGTACGGGTCGAATGTCACATTTATCTCATTATTCATCTGGTATCCTTATCATCATATATCACGAACTGGGGGTACTGATCTAAAGTCTAGTACTGACACCATCAACATATATTTATGTGCGTGTGTATGAAAATATATCGCCTAAAGATCCGCTATAATATCATGTCGTATCTCAAAATACGAACCAAGTCTCATCACCGATCTTGTGGCGTCATGCCCAATCACATCGACTCATCTCCAAGTATCATGTACTATCCTCATCATCCATGTATATATATATATATATACATATTCACAACCATATATGTATATATATATCCCCATATACGCACAAGATGGTAAAATGTATGCGAGTGTGTGTGAGTGTGTGCGCGCGCGCGTGTATGCAAAAACTTAACTCTTGGGTTTCGCGACTAAGAAACTACACAATAAGCGCTTTCCTACAACTATGCTAAACTAATCCCAAAGTCACATAATCATTTCCTGCTAAGCATGCACATCTCATAAAGCACATAAGGATATATATATATATATATATATATATATATATATATATATATATATATCATAACGCATTCGCGTTCTATACTACGAAACTGCGGGGGTGCTATACGCCATCCACCCGACTTCCCCCGTAGATATATATCTACTCACCTGGATGCCTCAGCTAATCTGATCTGATCTCCGCCTTGTCATTTCTGCGCCACGCCCGATACCTCTGCATCCGATCCTAGGAATGTACATAAGGAAAACAAGAGGATAAATATAAATAGTCGCGGACACAACCAATAAAAGTCAACCACGCGCATCAACTTGACGCGCGCACACTCAGTGCACGAAACGCTCCGCGACAATTCCACAAACTACAACTTGGGCCACTATAAGTGAAAATCCCCAAACATAAAATCCAAACGTACCGATCGCGGTTTCACAATACACTAAATATTATGTGAAAAAGGTTGTAATTCACCAAAACCTCAGACTCACTTTAAAATCTATTTTTCCGAAAACCTAGTGAGCAAAATTAACCGTTTTAATACAAATATTGATATTTTAGCAAAACTAGTGGTCGCAATATTCACTAATTAGCTTAATTAGGCAACATAAATATTTACTAGATTTTTAATCTCGCTAAATTATATTAATCCAAAAATCTAGTTTGCTCAATTAGCTTAATTAGAAAAAATTTAAAATAATAATTAGCAAACTAGCAAATAGGTTAGGTTTTACATGTCTTAAAGTGTCAAACTACGCATTTAAACCATGATTAAAAGACATAAACCCTAACTTGATCCAAACCCTTTCTTGCATATTCAACTTGAACATGAAACCATATTGCTAACTAATTGAGCTTGGTTAAGTGTTTAAGCAACAATTTAACTAAAGGTTTAAGATTGATACCTCCACAAATTTAGAGATCTCACTTGAAATGTATCGTTCCAAAATGCTCTCTTGCACCTTGATTCATGCTATCGTGGGCAAAAAAATAATAGGTAAGATTTGGATTGAAGAATTTTTGAGGTTTTAGCTTAATTTTTGAGGCAAAATGATGAATTTTTGAAGAGAAATGAGAGGAGAAATTGGGGGGGTGATGTGGGAGCTGCTGGCCGAGCCAAGGAAAGAGGAGAGAGAGTGAGGTGAGGGAAAAAAATCTAAGTGAAGAAAGTCCCAAGTCAACCCAAACCCATATCTCTTTTCTTATTCTTTTTCTTTTGAATTTCCTTTTCCTTTTCTTTTCTTTTGTGAGGAAATGAGGTGGGCCAAATGGGGGATTGGGGGCAGCCCATGGTCGGCCAGCCAAGGGTGGGGGTGTGTAGGTGTGTGGGAAGAAAGTCCAAGTTAAGAAAAATACCCCATGTCTCAAGTATATACTCATAGCTCCCTTTAATTTAATTATTTTTCACAATTTAAGCCTTTTTATTTTATATTTTCCAAAACCAACTTGACAACTTCTTTTCATTTCAAAAACCACATGTTACACTTTGGTTTAATGTGTCATGATGCACAAAACTTGTATTAACCCATTCCAATTTGTAATTATCACTAATTTAATGTATATTTAAAAACTTAAAATAGTATTTAAAATAATTAATTACGGAAAATATTTTGTAAACTGGAAATTTTACAAGTGACCCATTAAATACCAAATACTAGCAACTTCATAGCTAGAGTAGGTATATTTAAGTCTATGAAGAAAAATAATTATATCTGGGTTTTTACGGAAAACACCAGTTATTTTACCGATTAACCAAAATTTTACCTAAACGATTTTCAAAACGTTACACTTCCACCCCGATACAGCGTTGTGCTGTGGTGTATACGAAGGAGTAAGCTAAGTGAGACTCGCATTCTCCATTAAATAATCGAAGAACTGCATGCCCAAGTATTCTCCTCCTCGATCACATCGCAGGACTATAATACTTCTACCCATCTAGTTCTCAACTTCAAGCTTATATTCGTTGAATTTCTCAAAAGTTTCAGACTTGTGTTTCAACAGGAACACATGTCCGAATCTTGAAAGATCGTCAATGAATGTAATGAAGTATAAAGAACCAATCCTAGAATTAGTAGACTTAGGACCATATACATCATCATGTATCAGTCCAAGAGTTCAGTAACTCTTTCTCCGTTTCTAATAAACGGAGCATTGGTCTTTTTACCTTTGTGACAAGACTGGAAAGTATCATAAGATGAAAATTCGAACAGATTCTCATTTTCATTCTTATATAACTTAGCTGGCCGTGATGCATAGATATGACCTAGTCTATAATTCCACAAGAAGGATTCGTTCATTTCTGAACTACTCCTCTTGTGTGTGTTCTAGATACTTTGAACTGTTGTTTGATTTTGAATGCATATGCTATTTCATGACGTGCCTGATCTAATGAAATCTTGATTCATGAAAATGTTCATAACATTATCCTCTAATACAGAATTATATCCTTCTTTAACTTAATAAAGAATCTAATCTAATGTTGTATATCAGGTTCGGTATATAATAACATTCGTTCAGAATCAATGTATTTACCACTTGGTATTTGCCAACTGACTTGGCTGCAACAATTGCACCATTCTCTAACACTTAGAGACATATCACCTAATCCCAGTTCTCTACCTTTCTGTAGTCCATGTAACTCTTACATATATGGCATTCTAATCCGGTATCTCATACCTAGAACGTAGAGGATAGTGAGAAACAGTTCTTGGTAATGAACACACCCGAAGAATATACATCAACACGCTTAATCCTCGATTGGGTGGCATGGGAATCCGAATATTACCCTAATTCCTGCTCGGACATATAACAATTATAAGATGGAGCAGAACCAACGTTCCCTAGCTCAGTATAATAAGCAGGTTCGGTCAATACATCCATATTATTATCTTAATTAAGGCATGTTACGGTCGCTACTAGGAGAGAGAGAGAAGAAAACATTCAGCGTATGCTCTTGCAAGATCAGATTGGTTATTATTTTATCTAATCAGGATGGCTCCCACTGTTTTTATCAAATCTTCCTTCAAACCCTAAAAGGTAAGATTAGCCAGGATTAATTACACCCTATAAGTTCGCCAATCTTTCGGCCAGACCAGTGTCGGTACTTTGAGGGAGATTCCCCATGCTTTCGTACGGACCTAATTAAAATAAACCTCATTTTCCCAAGGGCGTAACCCCGTTAACACGTTTCTAGACACATACTTTGATCGGCTAATTGTAATGTGTAAAACTCTCCCAGGAGTAACTCTTACTCGCAGTGAGTATCGGGATCCAACTATCCGATAGAAGGTATCCAATCTCATTGCAAATTTTAACACTTGAAATCCCCGATAATATTTTACCCCTAGCTTCCTATGACCTTGACAGAGGCCAACAAACCATAGGCTGCTAGTTAAGTTCAACCCGTACATTTCATGATTGAATTAAACCCAACCGCACGACCCTTGACGGAGGCTAAAAAAGTCGCACGACTACTCTAATCCAATCTCATCTTATGTTGCAGACAAGCACTAGATAGCTACCGCACACTACGCCTTGACGGAGGCCAACAAACGTAGCACGAATACTAGGTAGTACTTATCTAAAATGACGGAGGGCTACGACTGGTATTTAAGAAAACCTTTTGCGTAATGAACTTGATATCATTGTAGAATCAAGTGATTTTTAAAAAGGAGTGTTTTTTAGGCTTTTGCTTATTTTGATAAAGAGGTTACTCCCGGTGAAGGGATCTCGGCTCTTTCCTCATCGAATGAGGTGCTGGATATTTCAAAAATACTACTATGCAAAGCATAAACTAACAAAGCAATCAAAAGACAAAACCGAGTGGGTTGTAGCATCTGCGAGTTTCGCTAAAGAGGTCACTCCCGGTGAAGAGATCTTGGCTCTTTCCTTATCGAATAAGGTGCTGGATATTCTACAAGGAATACTGCTATGCAAAACAAGAACTAGAGCTACCAGTTTTTAAAACAAGATTCTGCAACATTTTTAGGTTTCTTTTATTTCATTAATCTCATTAATGAAGTCCCATCAATTATGCTTCCTAAGCATCACAGAAGAAACGAAAGCAGCAATATTTATTATATATCATATATATAATATAAGCTTTCGTCTCAGAATATCAAGTGATCACATCGCAGAATATCAGCAGCAGAAGAACACATATGAAATATTGGATATACTAGGAATTCCGTGTTTTAAATTTAACCAGTAAAAAACACGGATTCCACGGTCGTGATGAATTGCCAAACCTACATCCCTAGACCCCTACGAGAGCGGCAAGCAACCCTACCAATTCTAGAGTTAGGAGATCCGGTCTTGACTCTTCGATATGGTCTCCTACTAGACCCTAGAACCCGGTTACTTGTGCTCCCCGTCTTGGGTCTATCCTAATGCGGAAAAGTAAATAATATACATCAATGGTGACATCATATTCAACCCGAAAGTGCCCCAATAAAAGAATATTATATACAAGCTATTACATGAATGAAAATGAAAAACTCTTATCACACATAAAAAAAACCCGGCTATTCAAAATACGACGATCCAATATAACATATCACAGCAACACATAACATCACATGTCATCAACGTAAGTAAATATGCATATACCAATTGTCGTTGATATATAGCAACGAAACCGGCGATACACCACATATTACACTTACGGACGCAGAAAAGAAAGTGGAAAACTACAACAATTGGAATCCGCAACCACCTTAGACATCATAAACCAATGTATCACATACTTTGGATTTCATGCCTAACCAAATGAATTCGTTAGACATCGCATGCCTAACAATTATAAACCCCGCATTTTAGTCTCGTTATTGAAAACACTTTCCAATAACCAGTCGGGTAATTTAACAAGATTCCCAACAACCTGATCGAATGCTTGTCGGAAACTTTAGCAGACGGCCGCACCCCCGATGTCGTCGACGAAGTGCACTTAGGAGGAACACTGCGGCCGCGAGCACCCGAACGGATGATTTTGGCAACGAGGTTTTCCTATAGTCACTTGGTCAGGGTTATCTGGTAAGGTTACTCGGTGAGTATCCGTGTACACTACGTAATTGCGACGAACTTTTGGTCCACATCAAAATCCCGTGGCAACCGATCAAATGAGACTAACTTGCTAAATTTATAAAATTCAAATTAGTTTTCACAAAACTAAATTTGTTGATTCCAAATATTGTATTACAATCACAGATAGTTAGACGATGTTAAACCTTTCGATCAAATCAACAAACACCCAAAATTTCCCAAAGAGCTCAACACTTGAGCAGAGTTTAAAAACTACCCAGAACATGCCACAACACCTATGGACCAACCATAGAAGGGTCAACCCTTGCCTCACCTGTGGTGCCACGGAACTACCACAAACCATAGGGTTTGATGCCGGTTCCAACGGTCACAGAATTGAGTTAGGGTTTTGTTCTTCTAGAGGGTCCATAGAAAACACTTGCACGATTTTCTGAAGATTTTAAACACGGAAAAATCCAACTCTTAGAAAATTTCCAGCGAGGAAAAAAATGGGTTATTGATTAGAACTTTTTAACGTCGTCTAAAATAACCCGAAATGATATTAGAATTACGACTATGAAACACTCCAAATTGCCTTTGCACAAAGATAACATCACATGCAATCTTAGCAAAAATAAGCAACACCTGAAACACCAAAACCCAGAGCTTGAACCACCAAACCAAAACGAACCCGAAATGAATAAACTAGACCGGCCAGGCCGGTTTAAATGACAATGTCGCTGGGAAAAAACCGGCCAAATAGGTTGATTTTGGTTCAGTGTTCATGTTACATCATATGCAACATTTTGCAGTTGCTTAAAAAAATTTTAGACACTCTTAAAAATTCGACAGAAACTGGGTCTATGTTTTGAGTGTTTCGGAGTTTTTTCGGTTTCGTAATACTACAACATCGTCTAATTCTCTAGCATGGCTCTGATACCACTGCAGGGTTCCCTAGACGGTCGTTAGATTTCGGGAGGCATCGACCATGTCGTTTTCAAAAAATTGGCGCGCTAAAGAACCCTAACGCTAGAATCTAAACTAAAGAATTAGACGAACAAGCATGTAAATATCTTTATATCTAAGTGAACAAGGAATACAACCTTTGAAGACCGGTCCTTTACTTCAATAGCTCTGTGTAGTAGTCCCTTCGCTCCAAGTAGTGATCTTCCGGACTCTAGTGAGGCTCCATAAGGTGAAATGAACAAACTTGCTTGAAGTCTTCGTGGCCGAAGATGATCCACGTCGAGGAGACACTAACTCAAGCTATATCTTCACTAAGTGATGAACTTGGTGAATAAACAACCCAATCTAAATGTCTAGTAGAGAAGAGCTTGATGAAGTAGGAATTTTGCTCACTTTAGAAATAATTTTCTTACTATATTTCTTCACCTCTCATGAAGCTAAAAAGCTTTTTGGAGATGAGGAAGAAGATGAAGTGTAGATGGAATAATGAGTGAGAATAGCAACCATGGATTAGTATCATATACTAACTCATGAAGAGACTAAACCATAGGTAAACAATAATGGTTGGGTTAATAAATATCTTCAAGTAAAACAAAATTAGTGGACTTGGTCAATGGTTCCACAAGCTTCTACAAGCTTCAACCATGTGGCAATTTCCAACTAATTTGATTTACTTTAAATAAACAAAACGCTCACATTATTATAAGCATGGTGTGAGTCTCATACACCCATGTAGCATGTGGCATCTAGCATGACACAAAAAATGTACATTAATATATATCACATATATACCAAGTGTACACTAGTGAGAAAAAGAAAATTTATGTGAGCTAATATTAGTTAATATAAGATAATATATCAAATATATAATTATACATTAAATTATTAAATCAACACTTGATTTAATAATCCGGCTATATCACATACAACCGACTAATATCAAATATATCAATTTGTCGAATCAACACTTGATTCGACAGCCCGGCTATATCACATGTAACCGACCGATATCACATATCACATGTAACCGACCGATATCACATATCGCGAGAATAGAATACGGTATCACATACGCATATTACTCTCGGTCCCGCACATATCACATATGTGCTCCTACTTCATTTCTCTTGAGCCAAGAAACCTCTGTGTAGGACTCTAGAAACTCGTCAATACGCTGGCAATAGGTGTTGATCATATCAGTCACCCACAAGCCGCAAGCGGTCTGCTAAACGGAACGGCCACCCGGGTATTGAGTGATGATAAGATCAACAAGCAAGCCTTCTCATACTCCTGCGAATCCATCAAGTAACACTACCGAACAGTCCGGTCTCTTCGTCAGATATGTCGCATATCACAGCCTAGGGGTGTTATAATGTCAGACCCCAATAGCCTGATAAGTCCTGCCGATGTGAGGCTCATAACGGTTCGAGAAACTACAGATAAGACTTACCAGTAGATCTCAGCAACCCTGGCCAGGTATTTCCTATTATGGCCAATCAAGCATAGCGCAACATCAACCCCCAATACCGGGAGAGACGAAATCCCCTCCTATCGCTCATTGTCTCCATGTGACTCAGGACTGTACCCAAAAAACACCGTTTTGCATGATCTCTTGAACGTGGTAAAGTGGAAATCAAAGCACAGTGGGAATCACACAAGTCTCTATGGCGATCTCGGGTCGACAGACTAACCTGCACCAGTATCACCAGAGAACTGCTATCTGACGATTGGTATAATACCATCTAGGAGTTCTCGGCGAGTCCATTCAGTGTACCCAGTCTCCACTGAGCACCTGTATTACTTCTCTGATGTCCAACACCAATGGATGTGGGATCATCCATCGCCCATCATATGGGTCGAGAAGCGTATACGCTAGTCTACTCTGGAATATCGATGCCCCATCTCGATACTCCTACGATTAGGAACATTTGAAGGACGTACTTACCGACTACCTCTGACCCACCAGTATGATCTATATCATAATCCTGGTAGTCAAGTAATCATTCTAAGGGCTTTATCAACATGTAATAGAGAGACTATAAGTGTACATGTTAAGATAAAGAGCAACCAGATAACATACTATCATGTCGAGCAAAAAAGTCCTCCCAATATATGTCTAAGTATCCACTACAATATACATCGTATGTATTATAATAGCCTCTAGGGCATACATATTACTAACATTTGGAACCAAGTTTTTGAAAAACAGACATTAGAGACGTTTACTTTTGTTTTGCACGGTGGTATTCAATTGGGAATATCCTGCACCTCACTCGACGAGGCAAGGGCCGAAATCCCTTCATCGGGAATGACCCCTTGGGTAGAATTTTGCATCAACGTAATAACTTTTCTATAGTCGATTCTTTTGCTTTGCATCATTGTTTTTGGTTTGGAATATCCTGCACCTCATTCAACGAGGAAAGAGCCGAGATCCCTTCACAGGGAGTGACCTCTTTATCAAAAGTTTTCGCCACTATATATTTGTAAAACCACTTGGATTCCTTCAACGGGATCAAGTTCATTAAGTTAAAGGTTTTTTGCCAAAAACCAGCCGTAGCCCTCCATCATTTCAGATTAGTATTGCTTAGTATTCATGCTACGTAAGTCGTGCATTGCCGAGGCGTAGTGTTCGGTAGCTCTGTAATGCTTTTCTGTCGCATGGATATATGGATTGTTTAGGACAGTCGTACGGTTATGTTGCCATTTTCAAGGGCTCGTATGGGTGTGTTAACACAATCAAGATAATAACGGGTTGAACTTGACTAGGACTCTTTGATATGTTGGCATTGTCAAGGTCACTTGGGTCCTAGGGGAAAAAACCACATCAGGAGTTTCAAACCTATAGGAAACTTGCCAGGAATGCGCATACCTTCTGGAGTGTGGTGACTTGAGTAGATTCCATCAAGTTATCATACGATGATAGTTAGATCCCGATTCTCACTGATGAGTAGATGTTACTCCTCGGGTGATTTTTGATGATCCCGACTAATTCTCCTTTAGGGTTTGAAGGAGAATTCAAGGAAACAGTGGGAGACATCCTGATTAGATAAATAAATAACCATTCTGATTTAGGTTAAAGTGCACGCTGAGTGTTTCTTCTCTCTCTCTCATTGTAAGCTACCTTGACCCGCCCTAGGCTAAAATCATGAACCAAGTTAACCGAACCTTTTTAAAACACTTTGGCTTTTGGATTGTCATGGTCGCATATATCATTGCCGCTCCTATATTACCCTTTGCATTTCTCTGGAACATTTTATAAAACTATGAAGATCCACATTTATTGGATATGCTATCGTATAGTTACATACGAACTCGATGAAACTGTTAGTTATATGTATGCCCTAGAGGCCATTACTGTACATTGGATGTATATTGTAGTGGATGCTGGGACATATATAGGAAGGACTTTCTTGCTCGACATGATAGTACGCTATCTGGTTGCTCTTTATCTTAACATGTATACTTTCTGTCTCTCTGATTACATGTTGATAAAGCCCTTAGGATGTGTACTCGACTTCCAGGACTATGATGCAGATCATACTAGTGGGGCCTGGGTAGTCAATGAGTACATCCTTCATTGTTCCTAGTCGAGGGAATATCAAGACGGGGCATCGATATTCCAGAGTAGACTAGCGCGTATCTTCTCGACCCATGCGATGGGCGATGGATGATCCCATATCCATTGGTGTTTGACATCGAAGATGGTATGCGGGTGCTCAGTGGAGACTGGGTACACTGAACGGACTCGCCGAGAACTCCCAGATGGTATTATACCTCACGTCAGATGGCAGTTCTCTGGTGACACTGGTACAGCTTAGTCTGTTGACCCGAGATCGTCATAGAGTCTTGTGTGTCTCCCACTGTGCTTTGATTTCCACCCTACCACGGCTCTACTGAGTCGTGCAAACAGGTGGTTTTTGGGTACAGTCCCGATTCACATGGAGGCAATGAGCGATAGGAGGGGATTCGTCTCTCCCGGTATTGGGGGTTGATGTTGTGCTATGCTCGACTGGCCATAACAGGAAATCCCTGGCCAGGGTTGCAGTGATATACTGGTAAGAGTTATCAGTAGTTTCACGAATGTTATGGACCCTACGTCGGCATGACTTATCGAGCTATTGGGGTCTGACGTTTACCATCCCTAGGCGAGATATGCGACATATCAGACGAACAGACCGGACTATACGGTAGTGTTACTGGTCGGATTCGCAGGAGTGTGAGCGGGCTTGCTCGTCGACCTTCTGATCGCTCAATACCCGGGTGGCCGTTACGTTTAGCAGACCGCTTGCGGCTTGTAGGTGTTTGATATGATCATCATCTGCTGCCGGCGTATTGACGAGTCTTTAGAGTCCTACACAGAGGTTTCCTGGCTCAAGCGAAACGAAATAGGAGCGCATATGAGATATGTGCGGGACCGAGAATAATGCATGTATGTGATACCGTATTCCATTCTCGCGATCTATGTATCGATTGGTTATATGCGATATAACCTAGTTATCGAATCAAGGATTGATTCGATAAGCCGATACATAGGATACTGGCCGGTTATATGCGACATGACCGGATCATTGAATCAAGTGTTGATTTAATGATTTAATGTATAATTATATATTTAATATATTACTTTGCATTAACTAGTATTGGTTCACTTTAAAAGGATTTTCTCACTTGAATTGTGCAAGTTGTATATGTGATATATTTCTTTGTGCACATGATTGTATCATGTTTGATGATACATTCTTGTTTGGTTTTGTGTAAAGTATTAAACCATGGTTAGTTAGTGATTAGGGTTTCATTTAATTCATTTATCTTTTTATTTTATTTATTTCAAAAGAAAAAGAAAATGAGAAATGAATGGTGGCTATTTTTGTTTTTAGTTGAAGATTCATGTAGCATTGTTTTAGTCACCATTCTTGTCTCATGCCTAACCCTAACCACTCATCTAACCTAAGTTAAGTCTCTACACTAAACCATGGTCAAAGATATGATAAGTATTGTATTTTCTTTTCTATTTTAATTTTTAAGTTATCATATCTTCTTCTTCTTCTTCATCTTCTTCAACATTGAAGAAAGCTTGCTACTTCAATGGAAAGTCATGAAGTCTAGTGAGAAATCCAAAACTAAAGTTTACCCACTTCCTATTTCTTCATCCTCTACCTCTTGCCAAGTAGTATAGGGTGTTTCCTTCACAAGTTTTTCCGACTTGGTGAAGTAGGAGCTTGTTCTAGCGATGCCTCGACGTAGATCATCTTCGGCATCGAACCGACGATCAAGCCCGCCCATTCTTCGATGATGCCGACGCTAGAGCCCAAGACATGATTTGGACAGCGAGGGGACTTCATTGCGGAGCCGTGGAGGTGGTGGACCGGATCTACAAAGGTTGTATATCCGTTCCCTTAGTTAAAATGTTAACTAGTTTATGTTTTCGCCTAAATATCTAGTAAACGATCCGTAGTCGGGTTTGTAGGCACCCGTAAAATTAGATTTGTGCATGTTTGATCACTTGTGAGACTTCACTAGAGTGCCTAGGAACCCTACAGTGGTATCAGAGCCTAGCTAGAGCCTTAGGCGAAGTCTAGACGGATTTTGAAACCTGAACGAACCCGAAAACCCAAAACCAAAATGCTCTCTGTCCAGATTTTAAAATCGTGGATTTTTCCGTATTAAAAATGCCTAAAAAATTCAATAAATAATTATAAGAATTACTGTGCAAACTCAGGCAAAAGATTCATCCAACAGAGCGCGGAACCGCGGCAGAAGCCCAGCTTCTGCGGCGGTTCCGCGGCTAGGTGATGACGTCACCTCCCAATTGCTGCACAGTAATTCCTATTTTAATTTTATGGGTTTTCTGGGAATTTTTAATAATTTTTCAAGAGTTGAATTTTCTGCAGTTGTTTTTGGGGATTCGGTGTTTCGATCGGACTATCAAAATTTTTTCTGTGTGGCTTTCCGGATAAATTTTAGAATATGTTAAAAAATTCGACTGGATATTAATACCCAATTTTTCCCCTATCGGGAAATTTCCAAGTGTTGGATTTTTCCGTAGTTTAATGACGTTCTAAGTAGTGCAAGTAACGCGATGGTCCCTCTAGAAGACAACAAACCTTAACTCGATTATGTGACCGTCTTGAACTTCCCTTTGAACCTTCGGGTTTGGGGCAGTACGGCGTGCCACATGTGAGGCGTTGGCTTGACCCTTCTACGGCTGGACCGTTGGTACTGAGGTACGGACTGAATGTTGTTAGACTTGTTTCATGTGTTGATCTATATTGGGAAAACTTGGGTGTTCGATTGTTCGATCGAAAAGTTTAGCATTTTCTATTTATCTGGAATGTGATACAATAATTGGAATTCACAATAGTTATGAGATAACTGAATGAATGTTATAAACGTAGCAGTTTAGTCTCACTTGATCGGTTGCCACGGAATTTTGATGGATCAAAAGTCCGTCGCAATCACGTAGCGTACGCGGATACTCGCCGGGTAAACTTAATAGACAGCCTCACTCCATAGCCCCGACCAAGTGACTGTAGGAGAACCCCATCGCCGAAAGCATCCGTTCGGGTGCTCGCGGCAGCGGTGTTCCGCCTTGGTGCACTTCGTCGACGGTATCGGGGGTGCGGCCGTCTACTGAAGTTTGCGACGAGCATTCGATCAGGCTGTCGGGAATCTTGTTGAATTGCCCGACTTGATATTGAAAAGTGTTTTCGATTTTGAGACTAAAATGCGGGGTTAATAATTGTTAGGCATGCGATGTCTAAGGAATTCATTTGGTCAGGCATGCGATGTCTGAGGAGGTTGTGGATTCCAACTGTTGTAGTTTTACACTTTCTTTTCTGTGACCGTAAGTGTAATATGTGATATCGCCGGTTTCGTTGCTATATGTCAACGACAATTGGGATGGACATATTTACTTACGTTGATGACATGTGATGTTATGTGTTGCTGGATATGTTATATTGGATTGTCGTGTTTGAATAGCCGGGGGTTTTTATGTGAGATGAGTGTTTTTCATTTTCATTCATGTAAAAACTTGTATGTAATATTCTTTTATTGGGGCACTTCCAGGTTGCGGAAGTAGTCACCGTTTGTATATTATTTACTTTTCTGCACTAGGAAGACCCAAGGAGGGGAGCACAAGCAACCGGGTTCTGGGGTCCAGTGGGAGACCAACTCGAGGAGTCGAGTCCGGGTCTCCTAACCCTAGAATTGGCAGGGTTGCTTGCCGCTCTCGTAGGGGTCTAGGGGTGTGGGATTGGCTATTCATCACGACCGTGGAATCCGTGTTTTATACTGGCTCGTATTGAAAACACGGACGTCCTAGTATATCCAATATTTCATATGTTTCTTCTGCTGTGTTTTATCTGTGATCATGTGATGTTCTGTGACAGATATTATATATAGTATATATGATATATTATATAGACGTTGCTTATGTTTTACACCCGCGCTAGCCCTGCCTCGCTCTGGCGTTAGTTACCTAACCTAACGGTGCAGACGGGACATCGAGGCGAATGCGGATGGCATAAGCGTACGTTATATTTATCTGTGATGGTTAGGTGGATTTAAATGATAGGATATTCATTAATGAGATTAATGAAAGAAAATAAACCTAATTGATGTTGTGGAATCGAATTTCAAAATAAAAACAGGTAGCTACAGTTCTTTCTTTGCATCGCGGTGTTCATTATAGAACATCCTGCACCTTATTCGATGAGGAAAGGACCGAGATCCCTTCACCGGGAGTGACTCCTTTAGCAATAACTGGCAGATGCTACACACTCGGTTTGTCTTTGATCGCTTCTATAGTTTCTGCTTTGCACAGTGATATATATGATATATCCCGCACCTCATTCGACGAGGAAAGGGCCGACGATCCCTTCACCGGGAGTGACCCCTTTAGCAAAACTAGAAAAGCCTCAAAAACATTCCATTTAAAAAACCATTTGATTCCGCAACGAGATCAAGTTCAAAGCGTTAAAGGTTTTCACAAAAACCAGCCGCAACCCTCCGTCATTTTAGGAAGTAGAGTACTTAGTATTCGTGCTACGTTTGTCGACCATAGCCGAGGCGTAGTGTGCGGTAGCTAAGTGATGTCTTCCTACACCGCATATGATGCGATTAGTTAGGACAGTCATGTGACTTTGTTGACCTTAGCCAAGGGTCATGTGGGTGGGTCTAATTAATCATGAAATGACGGGTAGAACTTGACTAGTACCTGTGATTTGTTGACCTTAGCCAAGGTCATAGGTGCTAGGGGTAAAAACCATTATCGGGAGTTTCAAGTGTTGAAACTTGCAATAAGATTGCATACCTTCTATATGATAGTTGGATCCCGATACCCACTGCGAGTAATTGTTACTCCTAGGAGAGTTTTGCACTTTGCAATTAGCCGGTCAAGTAGGTGTCTAGAAAGGTGTCAACGGGGTTACGCCTCTGGGAAAACGAGGTTTACAGTAATTAGGTCCGTGCGAAAGCACGGGGAACCTCCCTCAAAGTACCGACACTGTCCTGGCTGAAAGATTGGCGAACTTGTAGAGTATAATTAATCCCGGCTAGTCTTTCCTTTTAAGGTTTGAAGGAAGATTTGATAAAAACAGTGGGAGCCATCCTGATTAGATAAATTATATAACCAGTCTGATCTTGCAAGAGCGCACGCAGAGTGTTTTCTTCTCTCTCTCCTGGTAGCGACCATATCACGCCTTAATCAAGATAATAATATGGATGTATTGACCGAACCCGCTTGTTATTCTGAGCTGGGGAACGTTGGTCCCGCTCCAACTTATAATTGTTATAAGAAAGAGCAGGAAATAGGGAATACCAGAATTCCTATGCCGCCCAAACGAAGATAGTGCATATGATGCATCTCCTTCGGGTGTGTTCATTACAAAGGACTGTTTCTCAGTATCCTCTGAATCCTGGGTATATGATGCCGGATCAGGATCCCAGATATGTAATCTGTTACATAGGGCTACAAAAAGGTAGAAAAACTGAGAACGGGTGATAAGTTTCATGAGGCAGAAAACGGGGCAAGTGTTGCAGCCAAGTCTGTTGGTCACTGTCACCCTGTATTACGAATACATTGATTCTGAACAAATGATGTTAGATACCGAACCTGATATACAAAATCATATCAGTCTCTTTATTAGTAAAGAAGGATATAATTTTGTATTGTTGGATAATGTTTTGAACATTTCCTATATCAAAAGTTGATCGGTTCAGGCACGTTATCTAAAAGCATTGACGTTCTAAATCAAACTACAGTTCCTAGTATACAGAACATACACAAGAGGAAGAGTTCAGAGATGAACGAATCCTTCTTGAGGCATTGTAGACTAGGTCACATCAATGCGACCCGACTGGCTGAAGTTACATTTTAGATGCATATTTAAATCAGTTTGAATTTACATCTTATGAAACTTTCCAGTCATGTCACAAAGATTAGATGGCCATAGCCCTGTTTACTAAGAAACAAAGAAAGAGTTTGTGAACTCTTGGGATGATACATGTTGATGTATGTAAGGTCCCCTGTCTACACATACCAGGACTGGTTCTTTATACTTCATTACGTTCTCTGATGATCTCTTCAGATTCAGACATATGTTTTTGTTGAAACACTAGTCCGAACCTTTTAAGATATTCACAGAATATAAGTTAGAAGTAGAGAACCAATATACGGGTATAAGTATTATATCCTTTGATGTGATCAAGGAGGAGAATACTTGAGCATGGAATTCCTGGACTATTCTAAAGGAGAATGAGATTCTCTCTCAGCATTACTCCTCCGAATACACCATAGCACGATGGTATATCGGGGCGGAGCAATCACACAATATTAGATATCGTGTGCTCTATGATGAGTATTACTGAGTTACCTATTTCCTTTTGGGAGTTATGCACTTGAGAAGCTGCATACCTATTCAATTAGGTTCGAATCAAATCAGTGCCTACCATTCCATATGAGATATGGTATGGGAAGAGCCTATCTCTTAAGTAAGTTAAGATTTGGGTTTGTCCGGCCTATGTCAAAAGCAAAATCCGGACAAGATCGAGGCAAGATCAGTTCTGTAGAACTGGAAAGGTTCCAGCTGTACAAAACTGTAGATAATTTGGTAGAACCATAAGATTCTATAGTTCCCGACGAACCTCAGCCTCTCCGCCGATCTAGTAGGGTTCCTCATCCGCCTGAGAGATACCTCGGTTTCTCGATGACAGTGGGAGCAAGGATTGCATCATGAGATGATGACCCAACTAGTTTCGAGCAGGCCATCGAGAGTAGGGACTCTGTAAGAATGACTGGATGCTTAGCGATCTGAGATGGAATCCATGTACACCAGCAAAGTATGGACTTTAGCTGCTATATCTGAAAGGTTAAATCCCCATCAGGAGCAAGTATATCTTGAGAAGATTACTTGGTATAGATGGAAAAGTTGAGACTTTCGAAGCTAGACTTGTTAAAGGTTTTCGTCATCGACCAGGCGTGGATAATGATGAAACCTTTTTCCAGTAGCTATGCTTAAGTCTATCCAGATCCTACTTACCACGGCTACATACCATGACTACGATATCTGGCGGTTGGGTGCCATGACTGCTTTTCTAAATACTGATTTAGAAGAGAACGTCTATAAAAACACAGCCAGAGGTCTTCGTAAACAGTGGGAGAAGCGGAAACGTGTGCAAGTTGCTTTACATGATGAAGCAGGCATCGCGGAGTTGGAACGTCTGTTTTGATGAGATAGTCAAAGTGTTTGACTTCATCAAAATGGTAGACGAACCTTGTATATACAAAAGGGTAGTAGAGAGTAAGGTGGTCATCCTCGTATTGTACGAAGACAACATACTCTTAATAGGAAGAGAGTTTCCTATACTACGATCGGTCAATCTCCTATTATCACAAGGATTCTCCAAATAGGATCAAAGTGATACCTCCTAAATCCTGAGTTTTCATCTATGAGATAGATGTAATTGGATGCTAGGATTCTCACTAGGTGTAGTGAGATGGTATCAATCGATCCTAGGGAGAATCACTGGAAGAGTTCCAGGATGATAAAGACGATTGAATGTCAGTCACAGGCATTGTGTTTACCCTCAGTAAAGGGACGGTATGTTGGAAGAGTTCCAAGCTAGATACCGTGGCAAACTAGACGATAAAGGCTGGTAACATCGCTATTAAAGATACTACCAAAGAGGCAGTTTGGGTGTATACTGGTTCATAAGATGAACTTGGTTCCTGCCATTGTATGACAATGGAAGCGTGGCTTCGACCCTGGAACCCTGGTCCCATCAGTGACCCAGACAAATTCTGAGGCAGCATCACCTGATCATGGAGATAGTTGATCTCCAGGGTGATCGAGGTTAGGAGAGAAGACTCAGAGGACAACACGGCGGATCCACTCACGAAGGCCTTTTTCCCAAAGAGAGATTTTTAGAGGATGGTTGAGTATGTGATACTGCAACCACTACTACAGATGGCCCTAGTGCAAGTGGGAGATTGTTAGTTATATGTATGCCCTAGAGGCCATTACTGTACATTGGATGTATATTGTAGTGGATGCTGGGACATATATAGGAAGGACTTTCTTGCTCGACATGATAGTACGCTATCTGGTTGCTCTTTATCTTAACATGTATACTTTCTGTCTCTCTGATTACATGTTGATAAAGCCCTTAGGATGTGTACTCGACTTCCAGGACTATGATGCAGATCATACTAGTGGGGCCTGGGTAGTCAATGAGTACATCCTTCATTGTTCCTAGTCGAGGGAATATCGAGACGGGGCATCGATATTCCAGAGTAGACTAGCGCGTATCTTCTCGACCCATGCGATGGGCGATGGATGATCCCATATCCATTGGTGTTTGACATCGAAAATGGTATGCGGGTGCTCAGTGGAGACTGGGTACACTGAACGGACTCGCCGAGAACTCCCAGATGGTATTATACCTCACGTCAGATGGCAGTTCTCTGGTGACACTGGTACAGCTTAGTCTGTTGACCCGAGATCGTCATAGAGTCTTGTGTGTCTCCCACTGTGCTTTGATTTCCACCCTACCACGGCTCTACTGAGTCATGCAAACAGGTGGTTTTTGGGTACAGTCCCGATTCACATGGAGGCAATGAGCGATAGGAGGGGATTCGTCTCTCCCGGTATTGGGGGTTGATGTTGTGCTATGCTCGACTGGCCATAACAGGAAATCCCTGGCCAGGGTTGCAGTGATATACTGGTAAGAGTTATCAGTAGTTTCACGAATGTTATGGACCCTACGTCGGCATGACTTATCGAGCTATTGGGGTCTGACGTTTACCACCCCTAGGCGAGATATGCGACATATCAGACGAACAGACCGGACTATACGGTAGTGTTACTGGTCGGATTCGCAGGAGTGTGAGCGGGCTTGCTCGTCGATCTTCTGATCGCTCAATACCCGGGTGGCCGTTACGTTTAGCAGACCGCTTGCGGCTTGTGGGTGTTTGATATGATCATCATCTGCTGTCGGCATATTGACGAGTCTTTAGAGTCCTACACAGAGGTTTCCTGGCTCAAGCGAAACGAAATAGGAGCGCATATGAGATATGTGCGGGACCGAGAATAATGCGTGTATGTGATACCGTATTCCATTCTCGCGATCTATGTATCGATTGGTTATATGCGATATAACCTAGTTATCGAATCAAGGATTGATTCGATAAGCCGATACATAGGATACTGGCCGGTTATATGCGACATGACCGGATCATTGAATCAAGTGTTGATTTAATGATTTAATGTATAATTATATATTTAATATATTACTTTGCATTAACTAGTATTGGTTCACTTTAAAAGGATTTTCTCACTTGAATTGTGCAAGTTGTATATGTGATATATTTCTTTGTGCACATGATTGTATCATGTTTGATGATACATTCTTGTTTGGTTTTGTGTAAAGTATTAAACCATGGTTAGTTAGTGATTAGGGTTTCATCTAATTCATTTATCTTTTTATTTTATTTATTTCAAAAGAAAAAGAAAATGAGAAATGAATGGTGGCTATTTTTGTTTTTAGTTGAAGATTCATGTAGCATTGTTTTAGTCACCATTCTTGTCTCATGCCTAACCCTAACCACTCATCTAACCTAAGTTAAGTCTCTACACTAAACCATGGTCAAAGATATGATAAGTATTGTATTTTCTTTTCTATTTTAATTTTTAAGTTATCATATCTTCTTCTTCTTCTTCATCTTCTTCAACATTGAAGAAAGCTTGCTACTTCAATGGCAAGTCATGAAGTCTAGTGAGAAATCCAAAACTAAATTTTACCCAATTCCTATTTCTTCATCCTCTACCTCTTGCCAAGTAGTATAGGGTGTTTCCTTCACAAGTTTTTCCGACTTGGTGAAGTTGGAGCTTGTTCTAGCGATGCCTCGACGTAGATCATCTTCGGCATCGAACCGACGATCAAGCCCGCCCATTCTTCGATGATGCCGACGCTAGAGCCCAAGACATGATTTGGACAGCGAGGGGACTTCATTGCGGAGCCGTGGAGGTGGTGGACCGGATCTACAAAGGTTGTATATCCGTTCCCTTAGTTAAAATGTTAACTGGTTTATGTTTTCGCCTAAATATCTAGTAAACGATCCGTAGTCGGGTTTGTAGGCACCCGTAAAATTAGATTTGTGCATGTTTGATCACTTGTGAGACTTCACTAGAGTGCCTAGGAACCCTACAGAAACTTGTTTTAGATTCGAGAATGGATTCTGATTCTGGAGAAAAAGAATAAGACTATTTAGTTGTCTTTTCCCTTTAACTTCTCTCACATTGCAAGAGCTCCTGGTATTAGGAGAGTACACCTATTAAACTTATTGGATTGTCTTCTTCCAAACCATAGGCGGGTGCCGAAAGGTTGGAAAAGAAGAAAACCAATTAGCCTAAGTGTGTTGTACAGACGGTAATAAGTAAATACATATAAAGGGATTAGAAAGAGGGCAAAAGGAAATTGCGACTGCTATCATTCACGACGAAACCGCGTATATCATCGCCACTCCTACTTCACCTTTGCATTTCTCCGGAACATTCTATATCACTACGAAGATCTACATTTACTTGGATACGCCATCGTATAGTTACATACGAACTCGAAAGAACTTGTTCCAGTTTGAGGATGGTTTCTGGTTCAGGAGAAATCGAATAGGATTATTTAGTTGTCTTTTCTCTTTACCTTCTCTCAGGTTGCGAGGGCTCCTAGGATTAGGAGAGTACACCTATTACGCTTATTGGATAGTCTTCTTCCAAATCATAGGCTGGTGCCGAAAGGTATGGAAGGAAGAAAACCATTTAGCCTAAAGGTGGTGTATAAAAGATAATAAGTAAAGACATATAAATGGATTGGAATGAGGGAAACAAAATATACGGTTACGGTCATGAATCTGGATAGTGGAAGAGGCATTACTAGGAATACCCGGATACCCCTTTCGAAACATTTTCATGTTTCAGTTTATTTGTGCAGTGTTAATTGAAAACTGTTTGCCCAATTAGATTCTGACTCCAGGGTATGTATTTACCAGATTTGATTCTCACATCTGTATAGCGTTACAGATAGTGAGTGGGAGTAAAATATTGGGAATTAGGTGATTATATCCTCATTATATTGGAATTCTTTGTAATTGGTGATATTTGAGGAAATCACCTGGGTTTTGCCTGATGGCAAATTTTTGGTTTTAAATATCAATTATTATGCACCAATTTCAAACTGATATATCTGTACGTTTATTTTATAATGTAGGATATAAATTTTTGAAATTATGTCTATAACATTTACCTATATCAGTTGGTGATTGGGTAAGGAGCATTCAATAGCGGTGTAATTCTTCTTAACTATAGTACAGTTTTTAACCTACGACACACTGGGTATGAGTTTTTAAACTCAGGGGACTTATATAAAGTATTGTATGTTGTCTCGTGTCCATTAGGACAAAGGGGATGGTGCTTGTACTATATTCTGTTTACTTATGAATTCTCCAGTTTTAGGCAAGTATTTCATTGAAATACAAGGTACAGATTTTGAGAAGTTATAGGTATAAGAATAAAGTGGAAAACCATATGTTGCAAGTATCAGGATTCTTCAAGGTGATCGAAGATGTAGATGCTTGTGTTTGGTATTCCGTTGATAGTAATGGTTTTGAGAACTTACTTCTCTTTCAGATTACTCATATGTGGATGCACTCCTAGATGAGTAATACTGATTGGCCTCCTTCTATTTGGTTGATATACACTGGAAACAGCTGCATGATTTTTGAATCTGGTTCCAATTAAATCAGTGCCTTTGTTTCTATAGTGGATATATAATGGATCATATCTTGACGATGTTGAGGTATATGGAGTTGTCCGGCTGATACTTAAAATCAGAATCTGGACAAACTCAAGGCACGTTTCAGTAATGGCAGTTTGTGGGTTATCCCGGGCATTGACGAGGGTTAACTTTCTACCATTTGGAAAATCAATGGTTATATTGTTCTTGACTCGCCACCAGTTTTAGTAAAATGTATTCTTTTTCAGAAAACATTAGTGGGAGTATGGTAAAAGTGGAAGTGATTTCAGAACCACAAACGATTACTAAAAATTTAGTACTAAAGATTCAATTGGATTCGACATTCCATTAGCTGTTGGGTCCCGGCAGCACCCCGGCCATCAAAACGCGGCTAAAATGCGGAACAAAATTTTTCTAAACTGGCGCTACCGCTGCCCGATTTACGGATCGACCTTAAACCCTAAACTAGTAAATTAAACTAAGAGTTAGAATTGTTATACCGAGATGATCCATGTCCTTCGGTCTTCATTCCATGCTCCTAGTGGCTCTTTGATGTGGTTTGGTCGCCGGTCTTCCTTTGTCTCCGATGATCCACCCGAGGGAAACGGCGCAAGCTCCAGTCTCGTCGAACGAGGCAACCGACGCTCCAAAGTCGCTAGCGATGGAGAATCGAGGTGTATGGAAGTGTCACTACATTTTTCTCTCTACCCAAAGTGCTCATGGAGAAACCATAGAAGATTGAAGGTGATGAAGCATTTGCATGAACAAAAATGGTTAAGTGTTTTGTATGTATGAGAGAGTGAGAGAGTGGGCTAGCATGTATTTGTAAAATCAACCAAATGAAATGAGCCCCATCCTTCAAATTATTGGCCGGCCCCCCCTCTTTACTTCTTGGGTCCCGGCAACGCTCCGGCCATCAAAACGCGGCCAAAATACGGAACAAAAATTTTCTAAACTGGCGCTACCGCTACCCGATTTACGGATCAACCTTAAACCCTAAACTAGAAAATTAAACTAAGAGTTAGAATTGTTATACCGAGATGATCCAAGTCCTTCGGTCTTCATTCCAAGCTCCTAGCGGCTCTTTGATGTGGTTTGGTCGCCGGTCTTCCTATGTCTCCGATGATCCACCCGAGGGAAACGGCGCAAGCTCCAACCTCGTCGAGCGAGGCAACCGACGCTCCAAAGTCGCTAGCGATGGAGATTCGAGATGTATGGAAGTGTCACTATATTTTTCCCTCTACCCAAAGTGCTCATGGAGCAACCATAGAAGATTGAAGGTGATGAAGCATTTGCATGAACAAAAATGGTTAAGTGTTTTGTATGTATGAGAGAGTGAGAGAGTGGGCTAGCATGTATGTGTAAAATCAACCAAATGAAATGAGCCCCATCCTTCAAATTATTGGCCGACCCCCCCTCTCTCTCTCCACTCAAAAAAAATAATATCATTTTCTTTTAATCAAATAAACAATGCAGCATACTTTGCTACATGCACAAAACCATACTTTGAACCATACTTATGCCACACCACACCCTCCACCTCATTATTAAAACAAATGTATTTCCATAAATGGAAAATCATATGAATGAGGTGGCATCTTCTAGTAGCTATTCCGTATAAAATACGGAATACTTCCCGGTACATGTATCGAAATACATATACGCGTATTCGTACAAAAATACGAATAGCCAAGAGAGAAAATGAATAATGAACAATAATACTAGAATACATATATATAAATACATATGTAATTTATTAAATCAAAACCTGATTTAATAATCCGGTTTAATCCTAAGCCGCTAGTATTATCAACCGTCCGATTAAAGTCTGCGCAGCAAGTGCACATATTTAATCGGATACCTGTATGTATCAACATACGCCATGTATACCATATCGCCTGAACCGTGAAAACCCTCTGTATGGGACTCTAAAGACTCGTCAATACGCTGGCAGTGGGTTTAACCACAAGCATGTCAGCGGCACTAGTTGTACGTAACGGCTACCCAGGTATTGAGCGAAAGGGAGGCCGACGAGCAAACTCATCCTGAACCCCTACTGAGCCTGACAGTGACAATATCCGTACAGTCCGGTCTGTTCGTCTATGAGTATCGCATATCGAGTCTAAGGGGGTGGATAAAGTCAGACCCCTAACAACGCGATATTTATGTAAGTCCATATTGCGACCCCCGGTGCTTACGGGGAGGCGGAAACGGTATAAAAAACAAATTTTTATCGCAAGAGGCAACATGGACTAAAACAATGTCGGGATCGTGTCTAAACTAAACTAGCAAACTTGCTAAAGAGAGTTAGCTACTATGGAAGATGGTTATACCTAAACTTGAACTCCTTCTTCTTTAAATCTTGTAGAGGTTGATGGTTCTCTTTTCGTCGCCTTCTTCCGTCGAAGATGGATCCACCTCGAAGGTTCGACCTTTGGGCTCTTCCTCGATCTTTGAGTGAACTAGGGTTTCCGGCTTGCTAAACCTTGAACCTAGAATGAGTAGAGAGTGACTAGGGTTTGCTTTTGTTTTTAAAGAGAAGGATTCTCAACACATGAGAAGGTTTCTCTTTGCTAGAGGAAGAAGAAGATGAAGAGAGGAGAGAGAAGCTAAATGAGATAATGAGCTATGTTTTTCTTTCTTGCAACCATAATGCCAAAAGGAAAAACAATTATCTAAATAATAGTAATTCAAAATGAGAATAGTTGATGGCAATTTGGAATGACCACTACCATGCTTCATTTAATGAAATGTAAGCATGAATCAAGGAGGACTTTTTAAAGCATGATGGTGGTCAACATTCAACCATGGTCAACAAGTCAACCATGGTCAACAAGTCAACAAAATCAACCATAACATAATTCTCATTTAATTACTATTATTAATAGATAATTCACAAATCCATTAGGGTTTGGAAAATGATAACTGTCAACTGTGCATACGCACCCGTTCCGAAACCCTAATGAAATACCTCATCCTCCGCCTCAAGCAACTGTGCATACACACCTGCATTCTCGTTCCGAGGAACAAGAATACCAAGATATAAAAGCAACCCTAAAATATATACCAGTATCTGGCTCAAACCAGAGCCTGCCAGTATAATCCGTCCGGACTCCAAACGTGCACAAGTGCGCGGATGAGAACGAACCCTGTCGCAAAACCATGCGACCTCTACTCTGTTTTGCCCAGAGGCGAATACCCTCTGTGTGGGACTCTAAAGACTCGACACTACGCTGGCAGTGGGTTTAACCACAGACCGCAAGCGGCACTAGCTGTGCGTAACGGTCCCCATGTAGATGCCGACAAGAAGGCTGACGAGGTGAAACCCCATCTGAACTCCTACTGAGTCTGAATGTGACATTCTCCGTACAGTCCGGTCTGTTCGTCTGATACATCGCATGTCGGGCCTAGGGGGCGGTAAAACGTCAGTCCCCCAATAGCGGTACAAGTCGTGTCGGAGTGAAGCCCAAAACACCCTGAGATAACACTGGAAACCTACCAGTATATCTCGCTTGCCCTGGCCAGGGACTACTCGTGTAATGGCTCTCCTAGACACAGCGCGATGTCAACCCCCAATACCGGGAGAGACGAATCCTGTCTAACCGTCACTGCCTCCAAGTGCTTCGGGACTGCACCCAATCACCACCTGTTTGCACGACTCCTTTGAGCCGTGGTAGGGTAGTGATCAAAGTGCAGTGGGAACACACTCGAGGCGAAGTGCCAGTGTCAAGTCAGCGGACTAAGCTGTACTCATGTCACCTGGGAACTGATAACTGACGATAGGTATAATACCAACCTGTCAGTTCCTGACGAGTCCTGTCCAGTGTACTCGTAACCCAACGAGCACCCGTATACTATCTCCAGTACGACGTACTGATGGCTGTGGGACAGACCATCTCCCACACTGGGATGAGAAGCGCATACGCCAGTCTACTCCGGAGTATCGATGCCCTGTCTCGATAGTCCTACGACTAGGGACCTGTATAAGGATGTGCCTATAGATTACCCAGCCCCCACTAGTGTGACTGCCATCACAACGTTGGTAATCAAGCAAAGATCCTAAGGGCTCCACTAATGCGTATAAGTGATATACTGAAATAAACACAAGTACACATTGAAGTAGAAACAAACCAAGTAGCATACTACTATATTGAGCAAGATTGTTTATACAAGGTGAATATCCCAAGCTTCCATTAAGTAATATATAAACTAGTATGATACAGTAATGGCCTCTAGGGCATATACACTAACAATCTCCCACTTGCACTAAGGCCATGTACTGGCGTATCGAAGACCTATCATCTCGATCAGCCGCTCGAACTGAGTCTGGGGTAGGGCCTTGGTGAATGGATCTGCAGTATTCTCTTCTGAAGCAACCCTCCGAACCTCGATCTCCTTGCGATCCACGATCTCCCTGATCAGGTGATACCGCCTCAAGATGTGCCTGGATCTCTGATGGGACCTGGGTTCCTTTGCTAAAGCTATAGCCCCGTTGTTGTCGCAATACAGAGGTACTGGGTCAACAATTGACGGAACCACCTGAAGTTCTTTTAAGAACTTCCTTATCCAGACAGCTTCTTTTGCGGCATCAGATGCAGCGATGTATTCCGCTTCCATAGTCGAGTCTGCAACGGTTTCCTGTTTGGAACTCTTCCAACACACCGCCCCTCCATTGAGGGTAAAGACAAAACCCGACATGGACTTGGAATCATCCTTGTCACTCTGGAAGCTGGAGTCAGCAAAGGCCTCAATCTGGAGGTCTTTTGCGCCATACACCAAGAACATCTCCTTAGTCCTTCTCAGGTACTTGAGAATGTTCTTTACTGCTATCCAATGTTTCTCCCCAGGGTTTGACTGATACCGGCTTACTACACTCAGTGCATAAGCTACATCCGGTCTGGTACACAACATCGCATACATTATAGAGCCTACCGCAGAAGCGTAGGGTATAATAGACATGCGATCCCTCTCCAAATCAGTCTTGGGAGACATCTCTTTAGAGAGGGTGATCCCGTGACAAGCCGGTAGGTTACCGCGCTTGGAATCTTCCATACTGAATCTTTTCAGTACGGTGTCGATGTACCTGGACTGTGAAAGTCCTAATATCCTCTTGGATCTATCACGATGGATCCGGATCCCCAGGATGTAAGAGGCATCACCCAGGTCTTTCATGGAGAACCTGTGTGACAAGAAACCTTTGACAGATTGTAGCATAGGAATGTCATTTCCTATTAAGAGAATGTCATCCACGTATAAAACAAGGAATACTACAATTCTCGCTACAAATCTACTATAGATGCATGGTTCATCTGGATTTTTGATAAAGTCAAATTCCTTGACCGTCTCATCAAAACAGATGTTCCAACTCCGCGATGCCTGCTTTAGTCCATAGATGGACTTAAGCAACTTGCACACCTTTCCGCTGCTCCCACTCTGAATGAAACCCTCTGGCTGATCCATATAGACACACTCCTCTAAACTTCCATTTAGAAAAGCGGTTTTTACGTCCATCTGCCAAATCTCATAATCGTGGAAGGCAGCAATGGCAAGAAGGATCCGAATGGATTTCAGCATAGCCACTGGAGAAAAGGTTTCGTCATAGTCCAAGCCAGGTCTTTGACGGAAACCCTTTGTTACAAGTCTAGCTTTATAGGTTTCAACCTGTCCATCTACACCAATCTTCCTTTTGAAGATCCACTTGCATCCTACGGGTTTTACCCCGTCTGGAGCAATGTCCAACGTCCATACTTTGTTGGTGTACATGGACTCCATTTCGGTCCGCATTGCATCCAGCCATTTTACCGAGTCAACGCTCTGAACGGCCTGTTGGAAGCTAGTAGGCTCATCATAGTCTATGATGCAATCCTCTCTATCCCCGTCTATGAGAAAACCGTAGTATCTCTCGGGCGGATGAGACTGCCTACTACTCCTGCGGAGCGGCGTAGGAATGTCCTGTTCATTTGAACCCTCTGGTTCCTCTAAGCTTTCAGTAATAGCTGGTGGTTCTGGAATTTCTTCCAGTTCTACTGTGCTCCCACTTATCTGGTTTTCCAAAAACTCAGTTTCCAAGAAGTAGGCATGACGAGAAACAAGAACTTTTTGTTCCTCTTCATAGTAGAAGAAATATCCCTTGGAGTTCTTTGGATATCCCACGAACTTACACTGTACTGAGCGTGCCTCGAGCTTGTCCGCATGCTGCTTTTTAACAAAAGCTGGACATCCCCAAGTCTTGATGTGACTGAGATGGGGCCTCTTCCCACACCACATCTCATATGGTGTAGTAGGCACAGTCTTAGTAGGAACTCGGTTCAATAGGTACGCAGCTGATTCTAGCGCATACCCCCAGAATGATCGCGGTAACTCAGCGTTACTCATCATGGACCGTACCATATCCAATAGGGTTCGGTTCCGTCTCTCCGATACACCGTTGTGTTGCGGAGTGTATGGAGGAGTAAGCTGAGAGAGAATCCCATTCTCTTTTAAGTAATTCAGGAACTCGGCACTTAAGTATTCTCCACCTCGATCCGATCTTAGAATCTTGATACTTTTGCCGGTTTGTTTTTCAACTTCATTCTTATATTCCTGGAATTTTTCAAAAGATTCTGACTTATGTTTCATTAAGAAGACATAACCGTATCTTGAAAAATCATCCGTAAAAGTAATGAAGTAAGAATAACCGCTTCGCGCATGTGTAGACATTGGACCGCACACATCGCTGTGTACGAGTCCCAAGAGCTCGCTCGCTCTTACTCCGTGTCCAGTGAACGGAGTCTTTGTCATCTTTCCTTTGAGACAGGATTGACAAGTGGCATATGATTGATATTCGAACGGATCCAAATATCCTTCTGTATGTAACTTAGTCAACCTTCTCTCATTGATGTGACCCAGTCTACAATGCCATAAGAAAGTCTGATTGATATCTGGAGACTTTCTTTTGTGTGTATTCTGGACATTGAAAATCTGTGGTTGGTTTAATACGTATATACCATTGCTCAGTGTACCTGACCCAATCAGAACTTGATTAAGGTGAATGTTTACAACATTACTTACAAACGCAAATTCATAACCTTCTTTAGAAACCAAAGATACAGAAATGATATTACAAGTTGCGTTGGGTACAAAAAAGCAATTACGCAAAACCAAAACATGCCCATCTGACATTCCCAGGTGATAGTCCCCCACGGCTTTAGCATCCATGCTAGCTCCGTTTGCAACTCTGAGGGTCATGTCACCTTCCTTCAAAAACCTACGGTTTCTCAACGCCTGCAAAGAATTACAGATATGAGATCCTGATCCGGTATCCAATACCCAGGAAGTAGAGTTTATAGAAAGACAGTTTTCAATAACATACACACCTGAAGCTGAAGCCACAACCTGCTTCAGTTCCTGTGTCCTGGCTTTCCAAGCCCTGCAATCTTTCTTCCAGTGTCCACTCTTATGACAATAGAAGCATTCTTCCTTTCCAACAAGCTTCCCCGCAATCTTTGTTGCCTTTTCCTTTCCCTTCGTACCCACTTTACTAACACCGCCTCTTGGTTTGGCGGGGGCTTTCTTCCTCTTTCCCTTGGCTTTCGCCTTGGACCTAGAGGAAGAAGATCCTCCTACAAACAAAGCGGGTGTATCCCTACCCTTCTGTAGGGTGCCCTCTGCGCTCCTCAGCATGTTGAGGAGTTCTGAAAGTTCAACTTCTTTTTCTTGCAAGTTGAAATTCAGTATGAACTGGGCGTAAGTGGATGGAAGGGACTGGAGAATTATATCCGTATAGAGTTCACTGTCCAACGTGGTCCCAAGTTCCGCGAGCTCCTCAGTGTAGCCAATCATCTTAAGCACGTGGTTCGCTACCGATGATCCGACGGCCAACTTTGTCGAAAATAACTTCTTCGACACTTCGTATCTTGCGATACGAGACTTCTCTCCATACAGTTCTTTTGTATGAAGAAATATGGATTCCAAATCCATATTCTCGTGCCTCCTCTGATGGTCGTTGTCCATCGAGGCAAGTACGAGGCACCTGGCCTTCGCGCTGTCAATCTCCCAAGTCTTACGGATTTCCTTATCCGCGACGCTGGAGGTGGGACCTGGGACGGGGGGAACTTTGGTGGTAAGAAGATACCCCAGCTTGTCGTAAGTGATTGCCAATTTGACATTCCTGAGCCAATCTTTGTAGTTTGGCCCTGTCAGTATGTTTTTATCTAGAAGTAACTTAAGTCCAGTCATTTCGAATTTGGTCGCTGCAGGGGGGAGAGAAGAAACACTTTAGCACGATGCTCTTGCAAGTTTAGAATGGTTTTTAATTTGTCTAAACAGGATGGCTCCCACTGTCTCTCGAATCCCTCCTCAAACCACAAAGGAAGAATTAGCCGGGATCAATCCCACCGTACAATACTTGCTTAACCGTTCAGCCAGGCCAGTGTCGGTACTTCGAGGGAGGTTTTCCAACGCTTTCGCGAAGTTCCTTAATTTAAGAACCTCTTTTCCCTGGGGGCGTAGCCCCGCTAACACCTTTCTAGGCACCTACTAGGTTTATAGCATTGATCGTTTAGTGAGAAATTTCCCGAGGAGTAGCATATACTCACAGTAGGATCGGGATCCAAATATCATCGCGTGACGAAAATGAAGGAATCCTACCATAATCATCACACTCCAAATGGTATGCAAATCTAGCAAGTTTCAGTACTTATGAAACTCCCGATGTGGATTTTTGCCCCATGCTCTTATAACCTTGACTTTGGCCAACAAATCATAAGTCACATGTCAAGTTCTTCCCGTCGTTCTCCAGGTTAATTTGAATCCACCCGTACATACCCTTGACTTTGGCCAACAAGGCAGTACGACTGTTCCAAATCAACGCATCTATCTATGCTGCACATGAATATCCAATAGCTACCAATCACTATGCCTTGACTTTGGCCAACAAACATAGCTTGAATACTATTGACTATTTATGTGAAACGACGGAGGGCTACGAATGGTTTTGGTAAAACCGTGAACGTAGTGAACTTGATATAATCGATGGAACGAGATAGCTTTTAGAAGGAGTGGCTCAAACTCCGCATTTAAAAGTTAGTTTTGAAAAGAATCGAGTGGTTTTTCGAAAGTGTTCCAACGACTTTTAACTTGGTTTATTATCTTGCATTAGTTCTTTTAATGCGTGATATTCTTGCATTAGTTCTTTTAATGCGTCCCATCATTTAATCCTACCATTGCAGAAAACAACCAAAATATGACGTACGCTTATGCCATTCGCATTCGCCACGGGGTCCCGTCATCACTCGTTAGGTTACTTAACTAACGACAGAGCGGGGGCTGGGCTAGCGCGGCTGTAAAACATAAGCAACGCCTAAATAGAAAGCAATGATAGACATTACAGATCACAGATGAATACATTGGATATACTAGCAATCCGCAATCCTTTCGAGCCTGGAACGAAAAGCGGATAACACGGTCGCGGTGAATAGCCAAATACCCCACCCAAGACCCCTACGGGTGCGGCAAACTACCCGCCAAGTACCCGGCAGTTTGTGCACCCTTCCATGGGTCTATCCTAGGAGCAAAAATAGTAAAAAGAATTATACAATGACGGCTACAACCCCGACCCGGTTGTGCGGCCAAACAAATAATATTATTACATCAATTTACATTTACAATGAATGAAAGAAAAACAAAAGCTCATCTCACATCCACCCCGGCTATTCACCCGCGACAGTCCAACACATTCATATACACAATCCAATATCAAACACAGATCATGTATAACCCCGACTAATCGACTTATAGCGATTAGCCGACGTTCAATACATGCAAACATTACAGATATAACCATCATAGTCAAAGTGCAGTGAAGTTCGGAAAAAAATACGGAATTATAGGACCCCAAAAGTGAATTTCAGTTCTGGAAAATCTGGGTACATATAATATATTTTAAAAATACCAAAACCAACACAGAAGAACACTGCACGAAAAACGATGCACAGAAGACGACAAACCGCGGCGCTTCCGCGGCAAATGCCTACCTCGTGCGGCGGAAGCGCGGCGGTTTGAATGAATTAGGTCAACGTTTTTCTTGTGTGTTCAAACAAAACCCTGAGCCGAATTTACAAGTATAAATGTTTTCATTTTGAGCAGAAAAAATTTCAACAGAAACTTAGGGTTTTGGTTTTTCCGGTTTTGTGATTTTTCGGTTCCGAACTTCGTTACACTTCACTACCAAGCTAGTTTAAGTTTAGTTAGGCTCTGATACCACTGTAAGTCCATATTGCGACCCCCGGTGCTTACGGGGAGGCGGAAACGGTATAAAAAACAAATTTTTATCGCAAGAGGCAACATGGACTAAAACAATGTCGGGATCGTGTCTAAACTAAACTAGCAAACTTGCTAAAGAGAGTTAGCTACTATGGAAGATGGTTATACCTAAACTTGAACTCCTTCTTCTTTAAATCTTGTAGAGGTTGATGGTTCTCTTTTCGTCGCCTTCTTCCGTCGAAGATGGATCCACCTCGAAGGTTCGACCTTTGGGCTCTTCCTCGATCTTTGAGTGAACTAGGGTTTCCGGCTTGCTAAACCTTGAACCTAGAATGAGTAGAGAGTGACTAGGGTTTGCTTTTGTTTTTAAAGAGAAGGATTCTCAACACATGAGAAGGTTTCTCTTTGCTAGAGGAAGAAGAAGATGAAGAGAGGAGAGAGAAGCTAAATGAGATAATGAGCTATGTTTTTCTTTCTTGCAACCATAATGCCAAAAGGAAAAACAATTATCTAAATAATAGTAATTCAAAATGAGAATAGTTGATGGCAATTTGGAATGACCACTACCATGCTTCATTTAATGAAATGTAAGCATGAATCAAGGAGGACTTTTTAAAGCATGATGGTGGTCAACATTCAACCATGGTCAACAAGTCAACAAAATCAACCATAACATAATTCTCATTTAATTACTATTATTAATAGATAATTCATAAATCCATTAGGGTTTGGAAAATGATAACTGTCAACTGTGCATACGCACCCGTTCCGAAACCCTAATGAAATACCTCATCCTCCGCCTCAAGCAACTGTGCATACACACCTGCATTCTCGTTCCAAGGAACAAGAATACCAAGATATAAAAGCAACCCTAAAATATATACCAGTATCTGGCTCAAACCAGAGCCTGCCAGTATAATCCGTCCGGACTCCAAACGTGCACAAGTGCGCGGATGAGAACGAACCCTGTCGCAAAACCATGCGACCTCTACTCTGTTTTGCCCAGAGGCGAATACCCTCTGTGTGGGACTCTAAAGACTCGACACTACGCTGGCAGTGGGTTTAACCACAGACCGCAAGCGGCACTAGCTGTGCGTAACGGTCCCCAGGTAGATGCCGACAAGAAGGCTGACGAGGTGAAACCCCATCTGAACTCCTACTGAGTCTGAATGTGACATTCTCCGTACAGTCCGGTCTGTTCGTCTGATACATCGCATGTCGGGCCTAGGGGGCGGTAAAACGTCAGTCCCCCAATAGCGGTACAAGTCGTGTCGGAGTGAAGCCCAAAACACCCTGAGATAACACTGGAAACCTACCAGTATATCTCGCTTGCCCTGGCCAGGGACTACTCGTGTAATGGCTCTCCTAGACACAGCGCGATGTCAACCCCCAATACCGGGAGAGACGAATCCTGTCTAACCGTCACTGCCTCCAAGTGCTTCGGGACTGCACCCAATCACCACCTGTTTGCATGACTCCTTTGAGCCGTGGTAGGGTAGTGATCAAAGTGCAGTGGGAACACACTCGAGGCGAAGTGCCAGTGTCAAGTCAGCGGACTAAGCTGTACTCATGTCACCTGGGAACTGATAACTGACGATAGGTATAATACCAACCTGTCAGTTCCCGACGAGTCCTGTCCAGTGTACTCGTAACCCAACGAGCACCCGTATACTATCTCCAGTACGACGTACTGATGGCTGTGGGACAGACCATCTCCCATACTGGGATGAGAAGCGCATACGCCAGTCTACTCCGGAGTATCGATGCCCTGTCTCGATAGTCCTACGACTAGGGACCTGTATAAGGATGTGCCTATAGATTACCCAGCCCCCACTAGTGTGACTGCCATCACAACGCTGGTAATCAAGCAAAGATCCTAAGGGCTCCACTAATGCGTATAAGTGATATACTGAAATAAACACAAGTACACATTGAAGTAGAAACAAACCAAGTAGCATACTACTATATTGAGCAAGATTGTTTATACAAGGTGAATATCCCAAGCTTCCATTAAGTAATATACAAACTAGTATGATACAGTAATGGCCTCTAGGGCATATACACTAACAATTTAGTGTCAGCATGTATCCCATCACCTCCTGAGAAACTATCGATCCTGAATCGGTAATCCTCGTCTACTATGGCCATGGATTTGTGGTGATGGCCACCCGTACACAACGCGGCATCAACCCCCAATATCGGGAGAGACGAATCCCCGACGATCCGATCACTGCCACCGTGTGGCTCGGGACTGTACCCAACTAAAACCTGTTTGTACGACTCCTTTGAGCCGTGGTAGGGTAGTAATCAAAGCACAGTGGGAACTCACACGAGACAAATGACGATCTCAGATCGACGGACTAACCTGTATACATGTCACCTGGGAACTGCTATCTGACAATAGGTATAATACCAACTAGCAGGTTCCCGGCGAGTCCGTCCAGTGTACTCATAACCCAATGAGCACCTGTATACTATCTTAGGTGAACAAACTAACACCAATGGCTTGTGAGACCTGGCCACCGCCCTTCGTCGGGGTCTCGATCAGTATACACTAGTCTACACTGGAGTATCGATACCCGATCTCGATACTCCTACGACTAGGGACATTTAAAGATGTGCTTATAGACCCCAGCTCCCACATATATGATCGCCATCATAATGCTGGCAATTAAGCAAGAATCCTATGGGCTCTATCAACATGTACATGATGATAAAGGCAAACCAGATAGTATACTATCATCTTGAGTAAAACTGTTTTATCGGTATAGTTCCTCACTCAATCATCATAATCACAAGTCCGCGACTATGATAATTGCCTTGAGGGCACTATAGCCAACAATCTCCTACTTGCACTTAAGGCCAATTATTGCGATGTCGCATACTCACAGCCCGTGTGATACCGAACACCCAACTTCTCTACTAATCAGCTTCGCAAAGCCCGTTTGCAAAAAATGATTGCGTTCGAGAAATAGCCTCAGTGAGTGGATCCGCTCCAATGTTTCTTTCTGTATCTCTCTATATCTCAACTCCGCGGAGAAAGCTATCTTCCGATATGAGCAATACATGTCTTAGAATTTGTCTGGACATCTGATGGGACCCAGTTCACAAATGAACTCCAAATCCAGCAAACTACTTAGACTGTATCGTCCACTGAATTTAATCAGTAACATGCGCCATGCCTTCCTCGGTATCCGCTTGGACCACCTGTTCAACATACAGTCCCTCAAAGAAGGAAAAACTACAACTCAGATAGTGACTCTGTCATCCAGGTCAACTTGGAAGCCTGATATGATAACCGTCTCCTGAAGGAGGCTGCCGTTACCCTATCCATAGAATATCCATTCGGGTTCAAAAACTGCTTCCCAATGTTTCTCCAGGATTGGATTAATATATCTGCTTATTGCATCTAGTGCAAAAGCAATATCTGGTGTGGTACTCGGCATTTCATGATTAACTCTATTGCCTAAGCAAGTGATATGCTAGTCATGCAGGTCCCTCTCTCCTTTAGTCTATAAGACACCTTTAGAGAGGTTGACTCCATCACCTGCAGGTAGACCACCATGCCAGGAGTCGTCCATTTAATGTCAAAATACCCAGATTAGGATACTTCCCAAATCTAGATCTAAAACCATAGATCTAGTAACCAGAAACCCTGATATTACATCCATATCCTGTGTGGAGAAACAACTTTGTGACAACCATAGTACAACCGATCGTAGTATAGGAATATCTCTTCCTATCAAGTACATGTCATCCCAATACCTGGACATCACTCTCTATTACCTTCGTACCAGATCCATCTCCTATTTTGATGAGGTCAAAGCCTATGACTGTCACATCAAAATTAGATGATCTATTTCCGCTATACCTGCTTTAGTCTATAAATAGACATATGCTACGTGCCCACTATTCTTCCGCTGCTCCCACTGACTACAACAACCCTGTAACACTTTGAAATTCATTTAGGATATTTTCGCGATAATTAGCAATTTTGCGTGTTTTTCATAAAAACCCGAATATCTTATTTTCCTTTTTAATTAGTGATAATTGTGTTGTGAAGTGTTTATATATATGCGTGTGTGTGTGTGTGTATATATATATATATATATATATATATATAGGGTTATTAATTATAATTTAGTCGTGTTTACCCTAATTGGGAAATTTTGTGTTAAGTGCACACATGCACACTTAGCATAATTTTGTGACTTAGGTTTTAAGTGTTAGCAAGCAACCATTTTCTTTCTTGCATGGTTGTTAAATTCTCCACCCATTTTTTATCAAATCAAACCCCTTTTAATAATTCAAAATCCAAATAGAAAATGGGGCATGGTGTTAGGTGAGAAGGATTGACTTTTTTGACCCATTTTTCCCTCTCTCCCTCTCTTCTGAATTCTCTGTAGACAGGCAGCAGCAACAACAAGAAATTCATCACCTTTTCTTTCCATTTACAACTCTCTTTGATCTCTACACAAAACCCTACCCAAAATCCCTTTTCCCTTCACAAAAACCATAGGAAAATGACCTTTTGGGGGAGTTTGATGGCAAGTCTGCACACTTGAGGCAAGGGCTGGAAATTTTGGGTTGTTCTGAGGTCTTTTGAAGGTATTAACTCACACTTAACACCCTTTTCCCATATCTTGTAGTATTTTTAGCAAATATCACATTTTTATGCATTTTTAGTGCCAATGAAGGGATTTCGTGAAGTTTATGTTAAAATAACCTTTTTATGGCTTGCTTAGCTTGGTAATGTGTTATTAGTGTGGTTTTAGACTTGGGTTTGCTACAGGTTTCACAAATATACCCTAATGTATCGTTTTAGTGTCAAAATGGACTTTTTAACTAGAAATTGGGCTCTGTTAAATCTGCTGCTACCCGAGTTGCATCAGATTAAAATTGTAATTACTGTAGCATGTACATAGTATATTGAGTGCACACACAAAACCCGGGAGCCCATCTCCCTACCCTGGCCGCCAGAAAAAAGATTTCTGGCCGCAAATTGCGGCCAGATGGGTGAATTGGGGGTTGGGGCTTGGACAGCAGGAGTCTGCTACTATTTCATGAACTGTGGTATATATATTTTTGTAAAATCATTCCTATATCAAAATCTGGAGTCAAATACCCTATTTCTCGTATTTTAAACCTTCGCGACACGCGTGATACGTGTGTGGGTTTGGGGTTTCTGCGTATCACGATGTGTCGGGGTAGCTTCAGGCGCGTAATCACACGTTTTAGCGTATCGCGCACACGCGCGCTTGGTTCGCGACGCGAGTTACTAGTTTGGCTTTAATGACATGTTTGTGTGACTTCGAGCTTATGTGTGATATATTGTGTAATTCTAGGTTCGCAGGCGAGTAATACGGACGCCGCGAAGAAGGAGAAACAAGTCATTGGCTACACTTAGTGCGAGACTACGGTGAGTAGATTTAACATCTACAGGGATATCGCCCGCATGGCGTTATGCGTCAGGGATGATAGGACCTTATAGCTACATATTGCATTTACCTACATGGCTACTGTTTGTTGCATATCGCATTCCCTGCTATATGTATATAAACTAGAATTGATAGAATACCGCACTATTACTAACGGTTCATGTCGCACGAGCACTAATCTGCATGTTACACACACACCGTTAGTAATTGCCATGACACTCTCACTGTAGAATTGCCATGATCATTATGCTGTAGCTCATCTTCTATGTGTTTCGACATAATTTTGTTACTTATGCACGTACCCATTGACA
Source organism: Agapanthus africanus (assembly GCA_030015575.1). Taxonomy (NCBI): domain Eukaryota; kingdom Viridiplantae; phylum Streptophyta; class Magnoliopsida; order Asparagales; family Amaryllidaceae; genus Agapanthus; species Agapanthus africanus. The sequence continues at coordinate 54,683,141 of JASDDO010000018.1, read as the reverse complement.
TATCTATACTCATGCATTTTCAAACGGTACCTGCCTAGGTAAGCTGATTTTGGGTAGAAACTGGGAACCGCATTATACCTTTTAAAAATTGAATCTACTTAAAGAGCGGGTTCTCCCTTTTACTTATAGTACGACTTCTGTTGCATATATTACATCGCATGGATTTGCGCACTGGCTTTGGATTTCATGTGTTTTCTGGATTTGAGGACCGTGAGATTATTTAAGAAAATATGCACTATTTTAAAAACCCAGTTCCTCTTGATATGATATTTCAGTGCGTCCACCATGCATTTTCTCGGTTCTGAGACGTGTGACTTGTGAACCCAAATCGAAGAGTAGGATGAAGCCGATTGCGGGTACATGGTGGACCCGGTATGGTACCCCGGGATGAGAACGGATCGCTGTGCAGTAGACGGTAAGCCTGGAAGAGGGACTACTACCTACCGGTGATTGGTTGGACCTGGCGGTTATCCGGAGGATACTGACCAGAGTCGATAGATGGATGCGGGATGACTCGTACTGCCAGGGCCGAGGGCCGATACCGCAGACGGAGCCCATGGGCTGATCCGGACTAACAGAGCCCGACGTATGAGGATTTGTGTGTCGATGCTGGACACGAGTATTTATGATTTGAGTGCCAATGTTGGGCATTCGTGATTCTCTGAGATTTACAGGATTTGAGGGCCGATGGGAGTGTCGGCGCCTCAGTTTATTGGGATTTGGGTGCATTGATGGGCACTGATTATTTTTCCACGTTGACATTCCGTGTAGATGTTATTTCATCCCATGCTCAGCATTTATTACTATGTATCTCATCCTGTAGTTATTTTACTTGACAGAGCACTTGCATGATTATGCACATACTGCTTATCGCATTTAGACTTTATCTGTTGGCATATGATAGGGTAGCGCAGTACGTGCATGCTCGCGATTACCTTTATATGTTATCTCTATTCACGAGTTGGCAACTCACCCCCGTTGTGCCACAGTATTTTCAAGTTGCCATCAGAGTAGTCGCGGCAAGCTGCCTTCTTACATCTTTTGGATACAGATACCACTACAGTTGGTGCGAGAGTTGTTTTGCTGTTAGGTGGGTTGTGGTATCTGGTTACTTCTATTGTACACACTTTTGTATCTAGTATTCTCCATCTACCTTTATATGTATTTGACTTAGAGACAGTGTGAGGACGATGATGTATATTATTTTTATTCTGGTCTCGAGCTCGTGGGAGCCGACTTTATATTTGCAGTTTTAGTATTCTGTGATGTTTTTACTTCTTGCTCATATCTTCGCTACGGCGTCGTATATTACTCTTGTGGTGATGGTTTCCGCTGTTAGGCATGATTGCTCCCGTTTGGGATGCTTTATTATATCCTGTATCATTTTCGCTTATATCCTGTTTTATACCCGACTTCGGGGTTAGTTTTACAAAGAAAATGCTGCCAAAATTATTAAGGCAATAACTTAACTTTAAAGATTGTTATTAAACTACTTAAGCTTTTTCCAAATGTTTTAATCAAATGTTTTCAACACTCACTACTTTTAAATGGTTTTGATTTCTGGCTTCGGCTTACTTAGTCGCGCTACGCCTATAGACGTTGCGTGGTTAAGCGCCGGTCACGAGTCGAATTTCGGGTCGTGACAAAGTTGGTATTAGAGCCAGCTTTTACCTTTCGGAGTGTAGGATGACCTTGGTATGATGGAGTAGGTAGCTGAAGCAGAGTGGCGTAGTGTGCGTATGTTCCGCGGCATACTCACGACACAGTACTCCGCCAAAGCGACCTTAGGATTTATTGATTTAAATTTCCTTCATGAGTATATACATTCTTGCGATTCGATTTCCGTATCCTTATCGAATCCTATTTTTCCTTTCAGCCATTGCCGCCAAAGACTACGAGAGCGCAGAGAGCGGCCGCGAGGGCCGAGATTCGAGTTGACTCGTCCGAGACGAGGACTGATCCGGGTAGTACACCGGTTGTGCCCGAGCAGGCTGTTCCTCCCATGACAGATCAGATCGCCATGTTAGGGGCTGGTATGCAGGAGATGCGCCAGACGGTGGGATCCAGTATGCAGGAGATGAGCCAGATGATGGGATCTCTAGTTGAGACACTTCGAGCGCAGCGACCAGAGGTAGTTCCACCTGTTGCAGAGACCGCGGTGATACCCATAGCACAGGAAGTTGCCCCTACAGCCACAGAAGTCATTACAGTATCGCTGTCAGAGTTTATGAGGCTGAAGCCTCCGGTCTTCACAGGCACCGATGCAGCAGAGGACCCACAATCTTTCATTGATAGGATGGCTCGGATATGCCGTTCCCTCAGATGCACAGATGCGAGATGGGTTGAGTTCGCGAGCTTTCGCCTGGAAGGTCTTGCGCAGAAATGGTGCAAATCAGTCGAGAAAGGTAGAGCAGCAGGTCTTCCTCCTATGACATGGACAGAGTTCGTGGCGCTATTCCTTGCCCGCTTTCTTCCATTGAGTGTCAGAGATGCTAGAGCACGCAGGTTCGAGTCCTTACGCCAGTCTCCAGAGATGTCAGTGGCAGAGTATGATGTGCTGTTCACCGAACTATCAGTTTATGCTCTGTACCTAGTGGTTACTGAGGAGATGCGAGTCAAGAGATTTGTTCGAGGCTTGCTTACACCACCGTTCCTTGCGATCAGCGCACAGCATTACGAGACATATGCAGCAGCTGTAGACGCAGCCCTATCAGTCGAGGAGCGCCTTGCTGAGACTTCGGTAGTTCCAGAGCCGAAGAGAGTTCGTGCTGATACATCAGCACAGAGGCAGCCTTTTCGGCGCCGTGACAGGCACCTTGCAGGTGGCAGAGATTTGGGGCGAGGCCGGTTGTTCAGCTCCTATCCTCAGGAGGGTCAGCGGCCATCTTCGGGATGTTTCCATTGTGGGAGTTCTTATCATCGTGTACGAGATTGTCCTGAGATACCCCGGAGGGAGGCGGCAGCACCGCATGTCATATTACCACCTTCACCACCCCAGAGGGCGTTGCCTATTGTACCTACTGTTACTCCGCGTCAAACTCATGCACAGAGAGGTCGTGGTCGCGGAGGATTTGTTCATAGAGGACGAGGTGACCGAGGTAGAGGGCAGCCAGCTGTCGGCAGGCGACAGTCAGTCACAGCTGGAGGACAGGCGTGAGTTTTTGCTTTGATGCATCAGGACGCTCAAGCGTCCAATGCGGTGGTCTCAGGTATCCTTTCAGTATGTTCTGTTGATGCACACGTGTTGTTCGTTCCCGGATCCACGCACTCGTACGTATCCACATACTTTGTGCCAAGTTTGGGTAGAGAGTCCGGTTTGCTTGATCAGCCGCTTGTTGTGACCACTTTTGTGGGAGAGTCGTTTGTTGCTAGGCACGTGTTCCGATCCTGTACCGTCCGTATTGGCGAGAGAGAGTTGCCTGTCGACTTGATCCTTCTTGAGATGTTGGACTTCGACGTTCTTTTGGGCATGGATTAGTTAACCACGTGCTATACTTCTGTGGACTGCCGTGAGAAGACAGTTAGATTTTGTTTTCCCGGCGAATCGGTTTTTGTTGTGTTGGGGGACCGGGGTGCCGCCCCTCACAGTGTGATTTCTTCTTTTTGCGCTGGACAGCTTTTGAAGAAGGGATGTCAGGGATTTCTCGCCTATGTTTGCGATACTAGAGCTACAGAGGTTCCGTTGGATCAGGTTCCGGTTGTTAGCGAGTTCCCTTATGTGTTCCCTGAAGAGCTTCCTGGGCTACCGCCCGAGCGTGATATTTCTTTCTGTATTAATTTGGTTCCTGGCACGGGGCCTATTTCTGTACCGCCTTATAGGATGGCCCCGGCGGAACTTCGAGAATTGAAGGGTCAGTTGCAAGATTTGCTGGATAAGGGACTTATTCGACCCAGTGTTTCTCCTTGGGGTGCTCCAGTCCTGTTTGTCAAGAAAAAGAACGGCAGTATGCGTTTGTGTATCGACTACCGCAAGCTGAACAGGGTTACAGTGTGGAATGGTTATCCTTTGCCACGCATCGACGATTTGTTCGACCAGCTTCAGGGGGCAGGATACTTTTCGAGGATCGATTTGCGATCAGGCTACCATCAGCTGCGAGTTCGACAGGAGGACATTCCTAGGACGGCTTTCCGCACGCGCTACGGCCATTATGAGTTTTTGGTGATGTCGTTCGGACTCACCAATGGGTCAGCAGCATTCATGGACTTGATGAACCGTATTTTACGGTCGTATCTTAATCTGTTCATCATTGTATTCATTGATGATATCTTGGTGTATTCCTGGAGTAGAGAGGAGCACGAGCAGCACCTGCGGATTACACTGCAGACCTTGAGGGAGCATCAGCTTTTCGCCAAATTCTCCAAGTATGCTTTCTGGCTGGACAGCGTAAACTTCTTGGGCCACGTGATTACACGAGATGGTATATGTGTAGACCCGAGGAAGATCGAGGCTGTTCGGAGTTGGCCCAGACCCACATCAGTTACGGAGATTCGCAACTTTCTAGGACTGGCCGGCTACTACAGGCGATTCGTGCAGAACTTCTCCCTTATTGCTACACCTTTGACCGGGTTGACCCAGAAGGGAGTTCCTTTCGATTGGACGGAGGAGTGTGAGCACAGTTTTCAGCAGTTACGAACTCGACTAACTACGGCGCCGGTGTTATCATTGCCTTCAGGATCAGGCGGATTTGTGGTCTATTGTGATGCTTCTCGAGTGGGTCTAGGGTGCATATTGATGCAGCATGGCAGGGTGATCGTGTATGCTTCGCGACAATTGAAGGAACATGAACAGAACTACCCCACTCACGATTTGGAGATGGCTGCAGTGGTCTTTGCACTTAAGATCTGGCGATATTACCTATATGGCGAGTCGTGCCAGATATTCACTGATCACAAGAGCTTAAAGTATATATTTTAGCAGCGAGTCCTGAACCTTAGACAGCGCCGTTGGATGGAGTTAGTGAAGGACTACGATTGCGAGATCTTGTACCACCCGGGTAAGGCTAATGTAGTGGCGGATGCTTTGAGCAGGAGGCCCGGGGGTAGTCTATCCTGTTTGAGCGTAGTACAGAGGCAGTCGTCGGCAGATTGGCAGATCTTATGCGACAGCCAGGTACGGTTCGAGTTTACGCCGATCGGAGGACAGATTGCGCATGTTCGTACACGCCCACAGTTGCTTGATCGTATACATGAGGCACAGCACAGTGATGACCGATGTTCAGAGATCAGGGCACAGATTGGACAGGGCAGATTTTCCGAGTTCGTGATCGATGATCAGGGGATACTATGATTTGGGGCTAGACTGTGCGTACCAGATGCTGAGTGACCGCGGCATGAGATTCTTGAGGAGGCACATCGATCGGTGTACAGTGTTCATCCAGGTTCAACTAAGATGTACCATGATATGAGAGATGTTTACTGGTGGGACGAAATGAAGAGGGACATCGCAGATTTCGTGTCGAGATGCCTGACTTGTCAGTAAGTCAAGGCTGAGCACCAGAGGCCCGCGGGAGAGCTACAGCCGTTACCCATTCCAGAGTGGAAATGGGAACAGATTTCTATGGGCTTTATTGTGGGTCTACCCAGGACTAGTCGAGGGTATGACTCCATCTGAGTGATCGTGGATCGTTTGACGAAAGCAGCTCACTTCCTACCGGTGAAGATGGCTTTCGGATTTGCTCAGTATGCCTAGATATACATCAACGAGATCGTACGACTGCACGGAGTTCCGACATGTATCGTCTCCAACAGAGGCACCCAGTTTACCAGCCGACTATAGCAGAGGCTTCAGGAGGCTTTGGGCACCCGCTTAAGTTTCAGCACAGCATTTCATCCGCAGACCGACGGACAGTCAGAGTGGACTATTCAGACTCTCCAGGACATGCTCAGAGCATGCGTAGTAAACTTGGGAGGTAGCTGGGATCATCATTTACCCTTAGTAGAGTTCTCCTACAACAACAGCTACCAGGAGACCATTCAGATGGCACCATATAAGGCTCTTTATGGGAGGAGATGCAGATCGCCCACCTGTTGGACAGAGCTCAGTGAGAGCAGTATTTTAGGGCCACAAATTGTTGAGGAGACGACCGCGAAGATCAACTTGATTCGCGATAGGATGAGAGCAGCCCAGAGTAGGCAGAGATCTTATGCGGACCGTCTTCGGTACAGACTTGAGTTTTCTGGTTGTGATCATGTTTTCTTGAGGGTCTCCCCAATGAAAGGTGTGATGAGATTTGGGAAGAAGGGGAAGCTTAGTCCCCGATATGTGGGCCCCTTCGAGATCCTCGAGCGTGTTGGAGCAGTTGTGTATCGGTTAGCCCTTCCGTCCAGTTTTCTAGATGTGCACCCCGTATTTCACGTTTCGATGCTCCGCAAGTATCTTCATGATCCTTCGCATGCGATTCAGCACCCGACGATCCAGCTTGAGCATGACCTTTCCTATGCAGAGCAGCCAGTGATCATCTAGGATCGACAAGTGAAGAAATTGAGATCGAAAGAGATACCGTCCGTCAAGGTACTTTGGCGTGGTCCGAGCAGCGAGGAGGTCACTTGGGAGACCGAGAGCGAGATGAGGAAGAAGTATCCCCATCTTTTTGAAGGTACGTGTAGTTAGGTTTTTAAATTCGGGGACCGAATTTCTTTAAGGGGGGTAGATTGTAATACTTTGAAATTCGTTTAGGATATTTTCACGATAATTAGCAATTTTGCGTGTTTTTCATAAAAACCCGAATATCTTATTTTCCTTCTTAATTAGTGATAATTGTGTTGTGAAGTGTTTATATATATATATATATATATATATATATATATATATATATATATATATATATATATATATATATAGGGTTATTAATTATAATTTAGTCGTGTTTACCTTAATTGGGAAGTTTTGTGTTAAGTGCACGCATGCACACTTAGCACAATTTTGTGACTTAGGTTTTAAGTGTTAGCAAGCAACCATTTTCTTTCTTGCATGGTTGTTAAATTCCCCACCCATTTTTTATCAAGTCAAACCCCTTTTAATAATTCAAAATCCATAGAAAATGGGGCATGGTGTTAGGTGAGAAGGATTGACTTTTTTGACCCATTTTTCCCTCTCTCTCTTTCCTCTCTCCCTCTCTTCTGAATTCTCTGCAGAGAGGCAGCAGCAACAACAAGAAATTCATCACCTTTTCTTTCCATTTTCACCTCTCTTTGATCTCTACACAAAACCCTACCCAAAATCCCTTTTCCCTTCACAAAAACCATGGAAAAATGACCTTTTGGGGGAGTTTGATGGCAAGTCTGCACACTTGAGGCAAGGGCTGGAAATTTCGGGTTGTTCTAAGGTCTTTTGAAGGTATTAACTCACACTTAACACCCTTTTCCCATATCTTGTAGTATTTTTAGCAAATAACCCATTTTTTTGCTTTTTTAGTGCCAATGAAGGGATTTCGTGAAGTTTATGTTAAAATAACCTTTTTATGGCTTGCTTAGCTTGGTAATGTGTTATTAGTGTGGTTTTAGACTTGGGTTTGCTTCAGGTTTCACAAATATACCCTAATGTATCGTTTTAGTGTCAAAATGGAATTTTAAACTAGAAATTGGGCTCTGTTGAATCTGCTGCTACCGAGTTGCTTCAGATTAAAATTGTAATTACTGTAGCATGTACATAGTTATTGAGTGCACACACAAAACCCGGGAGCCCATCTGCCTACCCTGGCCGTCGGAAAAAAGATTTCTGGCCGCAAATTGCGGCCAGATGGGTGAATTGGGGTTGGAGCTTGGACAGCAGGAGTCTGCTACTATTTTATGAACTGTGTTATATATATTTTTGTAAAATCATTCATGTATCAAAATCTGGAGTCAAATACCCTATTTCTCGTATTTTAAACCTTCGCGACACGCGTGATACATGTGTGGGTTTGGGGTTTCTGCGTATCACGACGCGTCGGATTAGCTTTAGGCGCGTAATCTCAAGTTTTAGCGTATCGCGCACACGCGCGCTTGGTTCGCGATGCGAGTTACTAGTTTGGCTTTAATGACGTGTTTGTGTGACATCGAGCTTATGTGTGATATATTGTGTAATTCTAGGTTCAAAGGCGAGTACGACGGACGCCGCGAAGAAGGGGAAACAAGTCGTCGGCTACACTTAGTGCGAGACTACGGTGAGTAGATTTAACATCTACAGGGTATCGCCCGCATGGCATTATGCGTCAGGGCTGATAGGACCTTATAGCTACATATTGCATTTACCTACATAGCTACTGTTTGTTGCATACCGCATTCCCTGCTATATGTATATAAACTAGAATTGATAGAACACCGCACTATTACTAACGGTTCATGTCGCAGGAGCACTAATCTGCATGTTACACACACACCGTTAGTAATTGCCATGACACTCTCACTGTAGAATTGCCATGATCATTATGCTGTAGCTCATCTTCTATGTGTTTCAACATGATTTTGTTACTTGTGCACGTACCCATTGACATATCTATATTCATGCATTTTCAAATGGTACCTGCTTAGGTAAGCTGATTTTGGGTAGAAACTGGGAACCGCATTATACCTTTTAAAAATTGAATCTACTTAAAGAGCGGGTTCTCCCTTTTACTTATAGTACGACTTCTGTTGCATATATTACATCGCATGGATTTGTGCACTGGCTTTGGATTTCATGTGTTTTCTGGATTTGAGGACCGTGAGATTATTTAAGAAAATATGCACTGTTTTAAAAACCCGGTTCCTCTTGATATGATATTTCAGTGCGTCCACCATGCGTTTTCTCGGTTCCGAGACATGTGATTTGTGAACCCGAATCGAGGAGTTGGATGAGGCCAATTGCGGGTACATGGTGGACCCGATATAGTACCCCGGGGCGAGAACGGATTGCTGTGCAGTAGACGATGAGCCTGGCAGAGGGACTACTACCTACCGGTGATTGGTTGGACCTGGCGGTTATCCGGAGGATACTGACCAGAGTCGATAGATGGATGCGGGATGACCCGTACTGCCGGGGCCGAGGGTCGATACCGCAGACGGATCCCGTGGGCTGATCCGGACTGACGGAGCCCGATATATGAGGATTTGCGTGTCGATGCTGGACACGAGTATTTATGATATTTGAGTGCCAATGTTGGACATTCGTGATTTTCTGAGATTTACAAGATTTGAGGGTCGATGGGAGTGCCGGGGCCTGAGTTTATTGGGATTTAGGTGCATTGATGGGCACCGATTATTTTTCCACGTATACATTCCGTGTAGATGTTATTGCATCCCATGCTCAGCATTTATTACTATGTATCTCATCCTGTAGTTATTTTACTTGACAGAGCACTTGCATGATTATGCACATACTGCTTATCGCATTTAGACTTTATCTGCTGGCATATGATATGGTAGCGCAGTACATGCATGCTCGCGATTACCTTTATATGTTATCTCTATTCATGAGTTGGCAACTCACCCCCGTTGTGCCACAGTATTTGCAGGTTGCCATCAAAGTAGTCGCGGCAGGCTGCCTTCTTACATCTTTTGACTACAGATACCACTACAGTTGGTGCGAGAGTTGTTTTGCTGTTAGGTGGGTTGTGGTATCTGGTTACTTCTATTGTACACACTTTTATATCTAGTATTCTCCATCTGCCTTTATATGTATTTGACTTAGAGACAGTGTGAGGACGATGATGTATATTATTTGTATTCTGGTGTCGAGCTCGTGGGAGCCGACTTTATATTTGCAGTTTTAGTATTCTGTGATGTTTTTACTTATTGCTCTTTTCTTCGCTACGGCGTCGTATATTACTCTTGTGGTGATGGTTTCCGCCGTTGGGCATGATTGCTCCTGTTTGGGATGCTTTATTATATCCTGTATCGTTTTCACTTATAACCTGTTTTATATCCCACTTCGGGGTTAGTTTTACAAAGGAAATGCTGCCAAAATTATTAAGACGATAACATAACTTTAAAGATTGTTATTAAACTACTTAATCTTTTTCCAAATGTTTTAATCAAATGTTTTCAACACTCACTACATTTAAATGGTTTTGATTTCTGGGTTCGGCTTACTTAGTCGCGCTACGCCTATAGACGTTGCGTGGTTAAGTGCCGGTCACGAGTCGAATTTCGGGTCGTGACAAACCCTCTGCCAGAGTCATATACACGTGCACTTCTAAACCTAGTTTAGAACGACGCTATACTCATCCTGTTAGTTATATGTATGCCCTAGAGGCCATTACTATACATTTGATGTATATTGTAGTGGATGCTTGGACATATATAGGGAGGACTTTCTTGCTCGACATGATAGTATGCTATCTGGTTGTACTTTATCTTAACATGTACTCTGATTGTCTCTATATTACATATTGATAAAACCCTTAGGATATGTACTCGACTATTGGGACTATGATGAGATCATACTAATGTTAGTTGTATGTATGCCTAGAGGCCAGTATTGTACAGATGATGTATATTATATTGGATGCTTGGACATATATAGAGATGACTTTCTTGCTCGATATGATAGTATGCTATCTGGTTACTCTTTATCTTAACATGTACACTTGTCTCTTTAAACTATCTTATAGTTACATGTTGGTAAAGCCCTTAGGATGTGTACTTGACTACCTGGACTGTGATACAGATCATACTAGTGGGGACATGGTAGTCCATAAGTACATCCTTCAAGGTCCCTAGTCGTGGGTGTATCGAGACAGGGCATCGATATACCAGTGTAGACTAGCGTATACGCTTCTCGACCCATGAGATGGGCGATGGATGATCCCATATCCATTGGTGTTTGACATCAGAGATCGTGTACGGGTGCTCAGTGGAGACTGGGTACACTGGACGGACTCGCCGAGAACTCCCAGATGGTATTATACCTCACGTCAGATGGCAGTTCTTAAGTGACACTTGTACAGGTTAGTCTGTAGACCCGAGATCGTCATAGAGTCTTGTGTGATTCCCACTGTGCTTTGATCTCCACCTTACCACGTCCATGAGGGCGTGCAAAACAGTGGTCTTTGGGCACAGTCCCGAATCACATGGAGGCAATGAGCGATAGGAGGGGTTTCGTCTCTCCCGGTATTGGGGGTTGATGTTGCGCTGTGCTTAATTGGCCGTAACAGGGAAGTCCCTGGCCAGGGCTGATCAGAGATTTGCTAGTAAGTGTTACCAGTAGTTTCTCGACCCGTTATAAGCCTCACATCGACACGACTTATCGGTTATTGGGGTCTGACGTTTACCACCCCTAGACTTGATATGCGACGTATCAGACGAACAGACCGGACTGTACGGTAAGTGTTACTGGTTGGATTCACAGGAGTGTGAGCGGGCTAGCTCGTCGATCTTCTGATCGCTCAATACCCGGGTGGCCGTTATGTTTAGCAAACCGCTTGCGGCTTGTGGGTGCTTGATATGATCATCATCTGCTACCGGCGTATTGACGAGTCTTTAGAGTCCTACACAGAGGTTTCCTGGCTCAAGCGAAACGAAATAGGAGTGCATATGAGATATGTGCAGGACCGAGAATGATGCGTGTATGTGATACCGTATTTCATTCTCGCGATGAATGTTTCGATTGGTTATATGCGATATAACCTAGTTATCGAATCGTAGATTGATTCGATAAGTCGATACATTGGATACTAGTCGGTTATGTGCGACATGACCGGATCATTGAATCAAGTGTTGATTTAATGATTTAATGTATAATTATATATTTGATATATTACTTTGCATTAACTAGTATTGGTTCACTTTAATAGGATTTTCTCACTTGTAGTTCACAAGTTGTATATGTGATATACTTTTGTGCACTACAATGTGTCATGTTTGATGATGCATGTAAATTGGTTTTGTGTTAAGACTTAAACCATGGTTATGATAATAGTTAGGGTTTTGATTTATTTACTTATTTATTTATCTATTCTTTTTTGATAAATAAATAAAAGATAACAAAATGGTTTCTTTCATGAAGCTTGATGAAGCTTCATGAAGCTTTGACTAAAGTGACCATTTTGTCATCATCCTTAACCCTAACCATTCTCACTTGACCATGGTCTATTCTCTACACTTAACCAAGGTTAGAAGATGATAAGTATTCATTTTTATTATTCTTTTAAGAAGACTTATCATAATTCTAGCTTCATCATCTTCTTCTTCAGGATAGAAAGCTTGATGCCATCAATAGCAACTTGAGATCTAAAGTGAGAAATCCAATTCTAAAGTGAACCCACCTCCTATTTCTTCACCCTCTACCTCTTGCGAAGTTGTTTTGGGTGTTTTCTTCACAATTTTCACAAATTTGTGAAGTCGGAGCTTGAACTTGTGATGCTTCGACGTAGATCATCTTCGGCACGAAGCCGACGACCTAGTCCGCCCATTTCTCCGATCAAGCCGACGATTGAGTCCGGGATTCGAGATGGACAACGAGAGGACGCCTACGTGGAGCTAAGGAAGTGGATATCCAGATCTACAAAGGTTGTAGCTTCTTATCTTTAGTTAAGTTGTTAACTAGATACGTTTTTCGCCTAAATTTCTAGTTAACGATCCATATTAGGGTTTCTCGGCACCCGTAAAATTTGAAATTGGCATGGTTGATACCTTATGAGACCTCTTGAGAGTGCCTAGGAACCCTACAGTGGTATCAGAGCTACTAGACATTGGATGTCGACTTATGGGGGGTTCTCACTGTGTGACAGTGTGGCGAAGCATAGGCTGTTACCCCCAGGGTGTCCCGAGACCGGAAGGTGTTCCGGCGGGTTGTAGTCCTCGCGTGGGGGAATGCGTAAAAAGTAGCTGCTGAGGGACCCGTTGGTGCCACGGCGACCCCATTGGATGGGGTTGCTGCCTGACCTACAGTGGTATCAGAGCCTAGCTAGAGCCTTAGGCGAAGTGTAGACGGAGTTTGAAGTCCGATCGAACCGAAACCCTAATATCAAAGTTGCTCTCTGTACATTTTTTAAAAAAACTGGGTTTTTTCCAAATTAAAAATATGCAGAAAATTCAGCAGGACTTTCTAAGAGTTACTGTGAAATTCGACAACCCAATTCCATCAACCCACCGCGGAACAGCGGCAGAAGCATGGCTTCTGCGGCGGTTCCGCGGCCGTATGGTCACAATACCCTATAATTTTTGCACAGTAATTCCTCTTTTCTGATGCTGGATTTTCTGGGAATTTTTAAATATCACTCAAGAATTGAGTTTTCTGGGTTGTATTAGGGACTCGGTATTTCGATCGGATTATCAGACTTTGTCAATGTGGCTTTCCGGATATTTTGGAATATGTTAAAAAGTTCGACCGGATGTAAATACCCAATCTTTCCCCTGCCGGAAAATATCCAAGTGTTGGATTTTTCCGTGGTTTAAGGACGTTCTGAGTAGTGCAAGTAACGCGATGGTCCCTCTAGAAGAAAACAAACCTTAACTCGATTATGTGACCGTCTTGAACTGCCCTTTGAACCTTCGGGTTTGGGGCAGTACGGCGTGCCACATGTGAGGCGTTGGCTTGACCCTTCTACGGCTGGACCGTTGGTACTGAGGCATGAAGTGAATGTCTTTGAACTTATTTCATGTGTTGATCGGTTTCGGGAAAACTTGGGTGTTCGAATGTTCGATCGGAAAGTTTAATATTTTCTATTTATCCGGAATGGGATACAATAATTGGAATTCACAAATAGTTATGAGATAACTGAATGAATGTTATAAATCTAGCGGTTTAGTTTCATTTGATATTGAAAAGAGTTTTCGATAATGAGACTAAAATGCTGGGTTTATAACTGTTAGGCATGTGATGTCTAAGTATTTCATTTGATTAGGCATGTGATGTCTAAAGAGATTGCGGATTCCAACTGTTGTAGTTTTACACTTTCTTTTCTGTGACCGTAAGTGTAATATGTGATATCGCCGGTTTCGTTGCTATATGTCAACGACAATTGGGATGCGCATATTTACTTACATTGATGACATGCAATGTTATGTGTTGCTGGATATGTTATATTGGATTGTCGTGTTTGAATAGCCGGGGTTTTTTATGTGAGATGAGTGCTTTTCATTTTCATTCATGTAAAAACTTGTATGTAATATTCTTTTATTTGGGGCACTTCCAGGTTGCGGAAGTTGTCACCTTTTGTATATTATTTACTTTTCCGCATTAGGAAAGACCCAAGGAAGGGAGCACAAGTAACCGGGTTCTGGGGTCCAGTGGGAGACCAACTCGAGGAGTCGAGTCCGGGTCTCCTAACCCTAGAATTGGCAGGGTTGCTTGCCGCTCTCGTAGGGTTCTAGGGGTGTGGGATTGGCTATTCATCACGACCGTGGAATCCGTGTTTTATACTGGCTCGTATTGAAAACACGGACGTCCTAGTATATCCAATGTTTCATATGTTTCTTCTGCTGCGATATCTGTGATATGATCATGTGATGTTCTGTGATAGATACTTTATATAGTATATATGATATATTATATAGACGTTACTTATGTTTTGCACCCACACTAGCCCTGCCCTGCTCTGTCGTTAGTTACCTAACCTAACGGTGCACGAGGGGACATCGAGACGAATGCGGATGGCATAAGTGTACGTCATATTTATCTGTGATGTTTAGGTATTTAAATGATGGGACTTCATTAATGTGATTAATGAAAGAAAAGAAACCTAAGATGTTGTAGAATCAAATTTTAAATAAAAACAGGTAGCTACAGTTCTTGCTTTGCACAGCGGTATATGTGATATATCCTGCACCTTATTCGATGAGGAAACGACCGAGATCCCTTCACCGGGAGTGACTCCTTTAGCAATAACTGGCAGATGCTACACACTCGGTTTGTTTTTGATAGCTTCTAAAGTTTCTACTTTGCACAGCGATATATATGATATATCCCGCACCTCATTCGACGAGGAAAGGGCCGACGATCCCTTCACCGGGAGTGACCCCTTTAGCAAAACTAGAAAAGCCTCAAAATCTCTCCATTTCAAAACTTCATTTGATTCTACAACGATATCAAGTTCATTACGCAATAGGTTTTCAGAAAAAACCTGTCGTAGCCCTCCGTCATTTCAGATAAGTAGTAGTTAGTATTCGTGCTACGTTTGTTGGCCTGCGTCAAGGCGTAGTGTGCGGTAGCTAACTAGTATTTATCTGCTTATGCATATGATGCAGATTGGATTAGGGTAGACGTACGACTTTGTTGGCCTGCGTCAAGGGTCGTGCGGGTGGGTTTAATTCAATCAGGAAATGACGGGTTGAACTTGACTAGCGCGCTGTGATTTGTTGGCCTGCGTCAAGGTCATAGGACGCTAGGGGCAAAATATTATCGGGAATTTCAAGTGTTGAAATTTGCAATGAGATTGCATACCTTCTATGAGATAGTTGGATCCCGATACCCGCTGTGAGTAAGAGTTACTCCTGGGAGAGTTTTACACATTACAATTAGCCGATCAAGTAGGTGTCTAGAAAGGTGTCAACGGGGTTACGCCTCTGGGAAAACGAGGTTTACATTAATTAGGTTCGTGCGAAAGCACGGGGGACCTCCCTCAAAGTACCGACACTGGCCTGGCTAAAAGATTGGCGAACTTGTAGTGTGTAATTAATCCCGGCTAGTCTTTCCTTTTAGGGTTTGAAGGAAGATTTGATAAAAAGCAGTGGGAGCCATCCTGATTAGATAAGATAATAACCAATCTGATCTTGCACGAGCTTACGCTAAAGTGTTTTCTTCTCTCTCTCTCCAGGTAGCGACCATTTCATGCCCTAACAAAGATAATAATATGGATGTATTGACCGAACCCGCATGTTATACTGTGCTGGGGAACGTTGGTTCCGTTCTTTCCTATAAGAGTTATAGGAATGAACAGGATATAGGGGAATACCAGGATTCCCATGCCACCCGAATGAAGAAAGTACATGATGATGCATTTTCTTCGGGTGTGTTCGTTACAGAGAACTGTTTCTCCATTTGCTCTACGTCCTGGGTATTAGATACCGGGTCAGGATCCCATATATGTAATCAGTTACATGGGCTTAGAAAAGGTAGAGAACTTGGAGAAGGTGATAAAGACATAAGAGTTGGAAATGGTGCAATTGTTGCAGCTAAGACTGTCGGGGAATATCACCTTGTGTTACCAACTGGTAATACATTGGTTCTGAACGACTGCTATTACATGCCGAACCTGATATGCAACATTATATCAGTTTCTTTATTAAGTAAAGAGGGATATAATTTTGTATTACAGGACAATGTTATGAACATTTTCCGTAACCAAAAGTTGGTTGGATCAGGCACGTTGTGCAATGGCATTTATATTCTAAATCAATCAACAGTTCTGATCATAACAAACACATACAAGAGGAAGAGTTCTGAACTTAACGAATCCTTCTTGTGGCATTGTAGACTGGGTCACATCAATGCGACACGACTGGCTAAGTTGCATAAGGATGGATATTTGAATCCATTTGAATTTTCATCTTATGACACTTGCCAGTCATGTCTCAAAGGCAAGATGACCAAAACTCCGTTTACGGGACACGGAGAAAGAGTTACTGAACTCTTAGGACTGATACATAGTGATATATGCGGTCCTATGTCTACACATGCCAGGGATGGTTCTTCATACTTCATTACATTCACTGACGATCTCTCTAGGTTCGGGTATGTGTTCCTGATGAAACACAAATCAGAAGCTTTTGAGAAATTTAGAGAATATAAACAAGAAGTTGAGACCCAAACCGGAAAAAGTATTAAAATCCTTCGATCTGATCGAGGAGGTGAATACTTGAGCAATGAATTCCTGGACTTCCTAAAAGAGAATGGGATTCTCTCTCAGCTGACTCCTCCATATACACCACAGCACAACGGTGTATCAGAACGGAGGAACCGCACCCTATTAGATATGGTGCGCTCCATGATGAGCACGGCTGAGTTACCTATTTCCTTCTGGGGATATGCACTGGAAACAGCTGCAGACCTATTGAATATGGTTCCCACCAAAACCGTGCCAACCACTCCATATGAGATATGGAAAGGAAAGAGACCATGTCTTAATTATGTTAAGATATGGGGTTGTCCGGCATATGTAAAAACGCAAAATCCGGACAAACTCGCGGCAAGGTCCATTCTGTGTAAGTTTATTGGATATCCCAAACATTCGCGCGGGTATATCTTCTACCACACCGAGGAACAAAAGGTGTTTGTTTCTCGACATGCCACCTTTTTAGAAAAGGAATTTCTTGATAAAGAGATTAGTGGCAAAGAGGTTGAACTGGAAGAGGTTCCAGCAATACAGACTACGACAGAAGAATTGGTTGAACCAGAGGATTCAGTAGTTCCTGATGAACCCCAACCTCTCTGCCGATCTATTAGGATTCCTCGCCAACCTGTGAGATACTACGGTTTTCTCATAGATGGTGGAAGCGAGGATTGCATCATGGAGGATGATGACCCAACTAGCTTCGAGCAGGCCATCACGAGTGGGGACTCGGTAAAATGGATGGATGCTATGCAGTCCGAGATGGAATCCATGTACACCAACAAAGTATGGACTTTGGAAGTTGCTCCTGAAGGGGTAAAAACCATTGGGAGCAAGTGGATCTTCAAGAAAAAACTTGGTGTAGATGGGAAAGTGGAGACTTTCAAAGCTAGACTTGTAGCAAAGGGTTTTCGTCAAAGACCAGGTGTGGACTATGACGAAATCTTTTCTCCAGTGGCTATGCTTAAATCCATCCGGATCATGCTTGCCATCGCTGCATATCATGATTATGAAATCTGGCAAATGGATGTTAAGACAGCCTTTCTAAATGGTGATTTAGAAGAGTGCGTGTACATGACTCAGCCAGAGGGCTTCGTAGACAGTGGGAGCAGCGGGAAGGTGTGCAAGCTGCTTAAATCCATTTATGGATTAAAGCAAGCATCGCGGAGTTGGAACATCTGCTTTGACGTCGTTATCAAAGAGTTTGATTTCGTCAAAAACCCAGATGAACCTTGTATTTACAAGAAGGTAGCAGAGAGTAAGGTTGTCTTCCTCGTATTGTACGTGGACGACATACTCTTGATAGGAAATGATATTCCTATGCTGCAATCGGTCAAGCTCTTCTTATCACAAAGATTCTCAATGAAAGATCTTGGTGATGCCTCCTGCATATTGGGGATCAGGATCTATAGAGATAGATCCAAAAGGATACTGGGATTGTCCCAATCCAGGTACATTGACACCATACTAAAGAGGTTTAGTATGGAAGAATCCAAGCGTGGGAACTTGCCCACGATCTCTGGAGTCACTCTCTCCAAAGAGATGTCTCCCAAGACTGATTTGGAGAGAGCTCGCATGCAAGGGATACCCTATGCTTCGGCTGTAGGCTCTATCATGTACGCGATGCTATGTACCAGACCCGATGTTGCATACTCACTAAGTGTAGTGAGCAGGTATCAAGCTGATCCTGGAGAGAGTCACTGGACAGCTATGAAGAGCATTCTCAAGTACTTGCGAAGGACTAAAGAGATACTCTTGGTGTATGGTAACGGAGAACTCCAAGTGGAGTCCTTTACCGATTCGAGCTTCCAGAGTGATAAGGACGACTCTAAGTCGCAGTCGGGCTTTGTCTTTACCCTTTATGGAGGGGCGGTTAGCTGGAAGAGTTCCAAGCAGGAAGCCGTGGCAGACTCGACGATGGAGGCTGAATACATCGCTGCCAACGATGCTGCCAAAGAGGCTGTTTGGATCAAGAAGTTCATTACTGAACTTGGAGTGGTTCCATCCATTGAGCATCCAATACCTTTGTATTGCGATAACAATGGAGCGGTGGCTTTGGCCAAGGAACCCAGGTCCCATCAGCGATCCAGGCATATTCTGAGGCGGTATCACCTGATCCGGGAGATAGTTGATTGCCGGGAGATCGAGGTCAGGAGAGTTGACACGAAGAACAACACGGCGGATCCACTCACGAAGGACATTCCCCAGATACAGTTTGAGAGACTCTTCGGGATGCTCGGTATGCGATACTACAGCAGCTGGCCCTAGTGCAAGTGGGAGATTGTTAGTTGTATGTATGCCCTAGAGGCCAGTATTGTACAGATGATGTATATTATATTGGATGCTTGGACATATATAGAGATGACTTTCTTGCTCGATATGATAGTATGCTATCTGGTTCCTCTTTATCTTAATATGTACACTTGTCTCTTTAAACTGTCTTATAGTTATATGTTGGTAAAGCCCTTAGGATGTGTACTTGACTACCTGGACTGTGATACAGATCATACTAGTGGGGACATGGTAGTCCATAAGTACATCCTTCAAGGTCCCTAGTCGTGGGTGTATCGAGACAGAGCATCGATATACCAGTGTAGACTAGCGTATACGCTTCTCGACCCATGAGATGGGCGATGGATGATCCCATATCCATTGGTGTTTGACATCAGAGATCGTGTACGGGTGCTCAGTGGAGACTGGGTACACTGGACAGACTCGCCGAGAACTCCCAGATGGTATTATACCTCACGTCAGATGGCAGTTCTCAGGTGACACTTGTGCAGGTTAGTCTGTAGACCCGAGATCGTCATAGAGTCTTGTGTGATTCCCACTGTGCTTTGATCTCCACCTTACCACGTCCATGAGGGCATGCAAAACAGTGGTCTTTGGGCACAGTCCCGAGTCACATGGAGGCAATGAGCGATAGGAGGGGTTTCGTCTCTCCCGGTATTGGGGGTTGATGTTGCGCTGTGCTTGATTGGCCGTAACAGGGAAGTCCCTGGCCAGGGCTGATCAGAGATTTGCTGGTAAGTGTTACCAGTAGTTTCTCGACCAGTTATAAGCCTCACATCGGCACGACTTATCGGTTATTGGGGTCTGACGTTTACCACCCCTAGACTTGATATGCGACGTATCAGACGAACAGACCGGGCTGTACGGTAAGTGTTACTGGTTGGATTCACAGGAGTGTGAGCGGGCTAGCTCGTCGATCTTCTGATCGCTCAATACCCGGATGGCCGTTACGTTTAGCAGACCGCTTGCGGCTTGTGGGTGCTTGATATGATCATCATCTGCTACCGGCATATTGACGAGTCTTTAGATGGCTCAAGCGAAACGAAATAGGAGTGCATATGAGATATGTGCAGGACCGAGAATGATGCGTGTATGTGATACCGTATTTCATTCTCGCGATGAATGTTTCGATTGGTTATATGCGATATAACCTAGTTATCGAATCGTAGATTGATTCGATAAGTCGATACATTGGATACTAGTCGGTTATGTGCGACATGACCGGATCATTGAATCAAGTGTTGATTTAATGATTTAATGTATAATTATATATTTGATATATTACTTTGCATTAACTAGTATTGGTTCACTTTAATAGGATTTTCTCACTTGTAGTTCACAAGTTGTATATGTGATATACTTTTGTGCACTACAATGTGTCGTGTTTGATGATGCATGTAAATTGGTTTTGTGTTAAGACTTAAACCATGGTTATGATAATAGTTAGGGTTTTGATTTATTTACTTATTTATTTATCTATTCTTTTTTGATAAATAAATAAAAGATAACAAAATGGTTTCTTTCATGAAGCTTGATGAAGCTTCATGAAGCTTTGACTAAAGTGACCATTTTGTCATCATCCTTAACCCTAACCATTCTCACTTGACCATGGTCTATTCTCTACACTTAACCAAGGTTAGAAGATGATAAGTATTCATTTTTATTATTCTTTTAAGAAGACTTATCATAATTCTAACTTCATCATCTTCTTCTTCAAGATAGAAAGCTTGATGCCATCAATGGCAACTTGAGATCTAAAGTGAGAAATTCAATTCTAAAGTGAACCGACCTCCTATTTCTTCACCCTCTACCTCTTGCCAAATTGTTTTGGGTGTTTTCTTCACAATTTTCACAAATTTTTGAAGTCGGAGCTTGAACTTGTGATGCCTCGACGTAGATCATCTTCGGCACGAAGCCGACGACCTAGTCCGCCCATTTCTCCGATCAAGCCGACGATTGAGTCCGGGATTCGAGATGGACAGCGAGAGGACGCCTACGTGGAGCTAAGGAAGTGGATATCTGGATCTACAAAGGTTGTAGCTTCTTATCTTTAGTTAAGTTGTTAACTAGATTCGTTTTTCGCCTAAATTTCTAGTTAACGATCCGCATTAGGGTTTCACGGCACCCGTAAAATTTGAAATTGGCATGGTTGATGCCTTATGAGACCTCTTGAGAGTGCCTAGGAACCCTACAACTAGTGGGGCTACGGTAGTCGACGAGTACATCCTATAACTGTTCCTAGTCGAGGGTGTATCGAGACAGGGCATCGATACACCAGAGTAGACTAGCGTATACGCATCTTGACCCATATGATGGGCGATGGATGATCCCATATCCATCGGTGTTTGACATCAAGGATGGTGTACGGGTGCTCAGTGGAGACTGGGTACACTGGACAGACTCACCGAGAACTCCCAGATAGTATTATACCTTACGTCAGATGGCAGTTCTCCGGTGACACTGGTACAGAGTAGTCTGTTGACCCGAGATCGTCATAGAGTCTTGTGTGATTCCCACTGTGCTTTGATTTCCATCATACCACGTCCAAGAGGGTGTGCAAAAAGGTGGCTTTTGGGTACAGTCCCGAATTACATGGAGGCAATGAGCGATAAGAGGGGATTCGTCTCTCCCGGTATATGGAGTTGATGTTGTGCTGTGTTCGATTGGCTATAACCAGAAATCCCTGGCCAGGGTTGCTGAGATTTACTGGTAAGTGTTATCAGTAGTTTCTCAAACTGTTATAGACCTCATATCGACACGACTTATCGAGCAACTGGGGTCTGACGTTTACCACCCCTAGGCGAGATATGCGACATATCAGACGACGAGACCGGACTGTACGGGAGTGTTACTGATTGAATTCACAGGAGAATGTATAGGCTTGCTTGTTGATCTTCTGAGCGCTCAATATCTGGATGGCTGTTACGTTTAGCTGACCGCTTGCAGCTTGTGGGTGTTTTAAATGATCATCACCTACTGTCAGCGTATTGACGATTCTTTAGAGTCCTACACAGAGGTTTCTTGGCTTAGGCAAAATGGAGTAGGAGCACATATATGATATGTGCGGGACCGAGGATAATGCGGTATATGATACCGTATTGGATTCTCACGATATGAGATATCGGCCGGGTATATGTGATATAGCCGGGTCATCGTATTAGTCGGTTATATGCGATATAGCCGGATTATCGGATCAAGTATTGATTCGATAATTTAATGTATAATAATATATATGATATATTGAATTACATTAACTAATATTAGCTCACTAAAAGATTCATTTTCTCACGGGATAATACATTGATATATATGCGATATATGTTAATTGTATTATTATCTATTGTTACAAAATATATTGTATATGTGATATATAATATTGTAACATGTTAGGGTTACAAATTTAACATTGGATTAGGGTTTAAACTTGGTTAGGGTTTGGATTAGGGTTAGCTTTTGCATGAAGCTTCCATGAAGCTTCATGAAGCTTTGACTTTGTGGTTGCTTGATATTTTTGTGAGATATTATGTTAATTCAATCCAAACCATTAATCCTAGTTAACTCTCTACAAGGGTTAACTCTCTCATACTTAATCCTTGGTTAGATTTGTAACCACTACAATAATTCATTGTTCATCACAAAAGGATTAAGGTTATTATCTTCATTCTTCTTCTTCATGCTTGAGTTCCTTCATGAAAAAGCTTTCTTTTGTGATGAAAGTGGGTGAGAAAAAGATGATAAAAGAGAGCAAAAATCCTACTTCATCATCCTCATCTATCCTTACCATTTAGATGAGGGTGTTCACTTCATATTATGAGTGTTAGCTTGTGTTAATGAAACTTCAAAGTAGATCATCTTAGTATCGAAGATCAGAAGCAAAGGTTGCATCATTCTCTTCGTGAAGCCTCTCGAGAGTCCACAACACGATGATCACAGCGAAGGGACCTCAACACGGAGCTTAAGAAGTGAAGGAACGGATGTACAAAGGTTGTAATCCCTCTCACTTAGTGTTAAAGTGTTTAACACGCATGTTTTCGCCTAAACCTTAGTTTAAAGATCCGTATTAGGGTTGTTCGGCACGGCTAAAATTTTAATCGGGCATGGTTGATGCCTCGTAGACCCTTGTGCGCATGCCTAGCAACCCTACAGTGGTTTCAGAGCCAAGCTAGAGCTTTAGGCGAAGTGTAAGCGAAGTTTAAAGTCCGATCGAAACACGAAACCCTAATCCGAACCCTTCTCTGGACATTTTCTGAAAATGCGATTTTTTCCAAATTAAAAATCCTTTAAAAAATCAGCAGGGAATTCTATGGACACGTGTGCAAAACGACACACTGAATCGCTCAAAGCGCCGTGGAACCGCGGCCAAACTAGGGTATTGGCGGCGGTTCCGCGGCCGTATCTGGGGATTAAGTGTTAGTTTTTGCACAGTAATAACAGTTGGTACTTGCTGATTCTTCTGGGAATTTTTATTTTTCACTCAAGTGTTGAGTTTTCTGGGTTGTATTGGGGAATTAATGATTCGATCGAATATTTTAACTTTGTTTTTGTTTTTCCGGATAATTTTAGAACGTGTTAAAAAGTTCGACCGGATATCAATAACTCACTTTTTCCCGACCCGGAAAATTTCCAAGTGTTGGATTTTTTCGTTGTTTAAGAACGTTCTAAGTCATGCAAGTAATGCGATGGACCCTCTAGAAGACAACAAACCTTAACTCGATTATGTGACCGTCTTGAACTGCTTTTTGAACCTTAAGGTTTGGGGAAGTACGGCATGCCACATGTGAGGCGTTGGCTTGACCCTTCTACGGCTGGACCATTGGTACTGTGGCATGTGATGGATATTTTTGAACTCCGCTCAAGTGTTGAACTATTTGGGAAAACTTGGGTGTTTGATTATTCGATCGAAAAGTTTGACATTGTCTATTTATCTGGAATGTGATACAATATTTGGAATCCACAAAAAGTTATGAGATAACTAATTTGAATGTTATAAACATAGGAGTTTAGTTTCGATGATCGGTTGCTATGGAATTTTGATGTGATCAAAAGTCTGTCGCAATCACATAGCGTACGCGGATACTCGCTGGGTAAACTTAATAGACAGCTACGCCCCATAGCCCCGACCAAGTGACTATAGAAGAACCCCGTCGCCGAAAGCATCCGTTCGGGTGCTCACGGCAGCGGTGTTCCGCCTTAGTGCACTTCGTCGACGGCATCTGGGGGTGCGGCCGTCTACTAAAGTTTGCGAAGAGCATTCGATCAGGATGTCGGGAATCTTGTTGAATTGCCCGACTTGATATTGAAAAGAGTTTTCAATAACGAGACTAAAATGCGGGGTTTATAATTGTTAGGCATGCGATGTCTAAGGAATTCATTTGGTTAGGCATGCGATGTCTAAGAAGGTTGCGGATTCCAACTATTGTGGTTTTACACTTTCTTTTCAGTGACCGTAAGCGTAGTATGTGGTGTATCTCCGGCTTCGTTGCTATACATCAACAACAATCGGGATACGCATACTTGCTTACATTGATGATATGAGATATTATGTGTTGCTGTGATATGTTATATTGGATTGTCGCGTTCTGAATAGCCGGGGGTTTTATGTGAGATGAGAGTTTTTTCTTTTTCATTCATGTAAAATTCATTTGTATGTAATATTCTTTTATTGGGGCACTTCCGGGATGAGGTTGATGTCACCATTGTATATTATTTACTTTTCCGCATTAGGTAGACCCAAGGCGGGGAGCACAAGTAACCGGGTTCTAGGGTCCAGTGGAAGACCATCTCGAGGAGTCGAGACCGGGTCTCCTAAACCTAGAATTGGCAGTGTTGCTTGCCGCTCTCGTAGGGGTCTAGGGATGTGGGTTTGGCTATTCATCGCGACCGTGGAATCCGTGTTTTATACAGGCTCGTATTGAAAACACGGACATCCTAGTATATCCAATATTTCATATATGTTCTTCTGCTGCAATGTTCTGTGATGAGATCATATTACTGCCTGACACGAATGTTTATATTATATATATGAGATATATGTTATATTGCAGATTTTGTTTCAAATGCAATGCTTGTGAAGCATAATAAAATGGGACTTCATTAGTGAGATTAATGAAACTAAAAGAAACCTAAAGATGTTGTAGAAACTTGTTTAAAAGCTGGTAGCTCTAGTTCTTGCTTTGCATAGCGGTGTTCCTTGTAGAACATCCAGCACCTTATTCGATAAGGAAAGGGCCGAGATCCCTTCACCGGGAGTGACCCCTTTAGCAATAACTGGCAGATGCTACACCCCTCGGTTTGGTTTTGATTGCTTCTATAGTTTTTGCTTTGCATAGTGATATATATGATATATCCTGCACCTTATTCGATGAGGAAAGGGCCGACGACCCCTTCACCGGGAGTGACCCCTTTAGCAAAACTAGAAAAGCCTTAAAAATACTCCATTTAAAATCACTCGATTCTACAATGATATAAAGTTCATTACGCAAAAGGTTTTCTTAAAAACCTGTCGTAGCCCTCCGTCATTTCAGATAAGTAATAATTAGTATTCGTGTTGCGTTTGTTGACTCAGTCAATGCGTAGTGTGCGGTAGCTGATTAGTGCTTATCTGCAAAGCATATGATGCGATTGGATTAGGGTAGTCGTACGGCCTTGTTGACTCAGTCAAGGGTCGTGCGGGTGGGTTTAATTCAATCGGGAAATGACGGGTTGAACTTTACTTACGGTCTATGGTTTGTTGACTCGGTCAAGGTCATAGATTGCTTGGGGCAAAATATTATTGGGAATTTCAAGTGTTGAAATTTGCAATGAGATTGCATACCTTCTATGAGATAGTTGGATCCCGATACCCGCTGCGAGTAAGAGTTACTCCTGGGAGAGTTTTACACATTACAATTAGCCGATCAAGTAGGTGTCTAGAAAGGTGTTAACAGGGTTACGCCTCTGGGAAAACGAGGTTTACTTTAATTAGGTTCGTGCGAAAGCACGGGGGACCTCCCTTAAAGTACCGACAGTGGCCTGGCTGAAAGATTGGCGAACTTGTAGCGTGTAATTAATCCCGGCTAGTCTTTCCTTTTAGGGCTTGAAGGAAGATTTGATTAAAACCGTGGGAGACATCCTGATTAGATATATTAGATAACCAATCTAATCTTGCAAGAGCATACGCTGAGTGTTTTCTTCTCTCTCTCTCCAGGTAGCGACCATATCATGCCTTAATCAAGATAATAAAACGGATATATTGACCAAACCCGCTTGTTATACTGAGCTGGGGAACGTTGGTCCCGCTCCAACTTATAATTGTTATAAGACAGAGCAGGAAATTGGGGAATACCAGATTTCCCGTGCCGCCCAAACGAAGAAAGTGCATGCTGATGCATCTTCTTCGGGTGTGTTCATTACAGAGAACTGTTTCTCAGTATCCTTTACGTCCTGGGTATGAGATACCGGATCAGGATCCCGCATATGTAATCTGTTACATGGGCTACAGAAAGGTAGAGAACTGAGAACGGGTGATAAGTTTCATGAGATAGAAACGGTGCAAGTGTTGCAGCCAAGTCTGTTGGTCACTGTCACCCTGTATTACCAGAATACATTGATTCTGAACAAATGTTATTAGATACCGAACCTGATGTACAACATCATATCAGTCTCTTTATTAGTAAAGAAAGGATATAATTTTGTATTGGTGGATAATGTTTTGAACATTTCCTATATCAAGAGTTGATTGGTTCAGGCACGTTATCTAAAAGCATTGACGTTCTAAATCAAATTACAGTTCTTAGTATACAGAACACACACAAGAGGAAGAGTTCAGAAATGAACGAAACCTTCTTAAGGCATTGTAGACTAGGTCATATCAATGCGACCTGACTAGCTGAAGTTACATATAGATTCATATTTAAATTAGTTTGAATTTACATCTTGTGAAACTTGTCGGTCATGTCACAGAGATAAGATGACCACAGCTCTGTTTATTGGAAACAGAGAAAGAGTTAGTGAACTCTTGGGATTGATACATGATGATGTATGTAAATTCCCCTGTCTACACATGCTAAGACCGGTTCTTTGTACTTCATTATATTCTCTAATGATCTCTCTAGATTCAGACATATGTTCCTGTTGAAACACAAGTCTGAACTTTTTGAGATATTCACAAAATGTAAGTTAGAAGTAGAGAACCAAAATACGGGTAAAAGTATTATGTCCTGTGATGTGATCAAGGAGGAGAATACTTGAGCACGGAATTCCCGGACTATTCTAAAAGAGAATAGGATTCTCTCTCAGCATTACTCCTCCGTATACACCACAGCACGTCGGTGTATCGGGGCGGAGCAATAGCACCCTATGTGATATGGTGTGCTCTATGATGAGTACTACTGAGTTTCCTATTTCCTTTTGGGAGTTATGCACTTGAGAAGCTGCATACCTATTGAATAGGGTTCAAATCAAATCAGTTGCCTACCACTTCATATGTGATATGGAAAGGGAAAAGCCCATATCTTAAGTTTGTTAAGATTTGGGGTTGTCCGGCCTATGTTTAAAAGCAAAATCCGTACAAGCTCGAGGCAAAGTCAGTTCTGTAGAAGTTTGTTGGATATCCCAAGCATTTGCAAGGGAATATCTTCTACCAAACCGAGAAACAAATGTGTTTTATTTCTCAACATGCCACCTTTGTGAAAGGGAATTTCTTGTGAAGAAATTAGTGGTCATGAGGTAGAACTGGAAGGAGTTCCTGCTATACAAACTACAGCAGATGATTTGGTAGAACCAAAGGATTCATTGGTAACCAACGAACCTCAGCCTCTCCGCCGATCTAGTAGGGTTCCTCACCCACCTGAGAGTTACTTCGGTTTCTCTATGACAGTGGGAGAGAGGATTGCATCATGAGATGATGACCCAACTAGTTTCGAGCTGGCCATCAGGAGTGAGACTCTGTAAGAATGGCTGGATGCTTATCGATCTGAGATGGAATCCTTATACACCAACAAAGTATGGACTTTAGTTGTTTTATCTGAAGGGTTAAATCCCCATCAGGAGCAAGTATATCTTGAGAAGATTACTTGGTGTACATGGAAAAGTTGAGACTTTCAAAGCTATGCTTAAGTTCATCCAGATCCTACTTGCCACGGCTACATACCATGACTACGATATCTGATGGTTGGGTGTCATGACAGTTTTTCTAAATGATGTTTTAGAAGATAGCGTCTATAAGTACACGGCCAGAGGGCTTCGTAGACAGTGGGAGCAGCGAAAACGTGTGCAAGATGTTTTATGTGATAAAACAGGCATCGCGGAGTTGGAACATTTGTTTTGATGTGATAGTCAAAGAGTTTGACTTCATCAAAATGGTAGATGAACCAAGTATATACAAAAAGGTAGTAGGGAGTATGGTGGTGATCCTCGTAGAGTACGTGGATAACATACTCTTGATAGGGAAGGAGTTTTCAATGCTACACTCGGTCAATCTCCGCTTATCACAAGGATTCTCCATATAGGATCAAACTGATACCTCCTAAATCCTGGATTTTGGATCTATGAGATACATCTAATTGGATGTTAGGATACTCACTAGTTGTAGTGAGATGGTATTGTTGGATATATGTATGCCCTAGAGGCCATTATGTGATAGTGGATGTATCTATACATGTATATATATTCAGTTTGCATTCTTGCTCGACATGATAGTATGCTATCTGGTTCTTCTTTATCTGACATGTTTATTTGATCATGCTTCTATTCATTCATACATGCTGATAAAGCCCTGAGGATATCGGCTTGACTACTCTGATTATGATGGAGATCATACTAGTGGGACATCTGTAGTCTATAAGCATATCCTGGAAAGTCCCTAGTCGTAGGTATATTGAGACGGGGCATCGATATACCAGAGTAGACTAGCGTATATGATACTAGACCCATACGATGGGCGATGGATGTTCCCACATTCATCGATGTTTGACATCAAGATCATATACGGGTGCTCAGTAGTGACTGGGTACACTGGACGGACTCACCGAGAACTCCTATATGGAATTATATCTATCGTCGGATAGCAGTTCTCAGGTGACACTGGTACAGGTTAGTCTGTAGACCCAAGATCGTCATGGAGTCTTGTGTGTTCTCCCACTGTACTTTGATTGCCACCCTACCACGGCTCTACTGAGTCGTGCAAACAGGTGGCCGTTGGGTACAGTCCCGAGACACACGAAGACGATGAGCGATAGGAGGGGTTTCTTCTCTCCCGGTATTGGGAGTTGATGCTGGGCTGTGCCCGACTGGTTATAACAGCAAGTCCCTGGCCAGGGCTGCTGAGATTTGCTGATAAGTATTATCAGTAGTTTCTCGATCTGTTATAGACCATTCACCGGCACGACTTATTGAGTTATTGGGGTCGACGTGACCATCCCTAGGCTCGATATGCAGCATATCTGACGAAGAGACCGGACTGTACGGTAGTGTTGCCGGATGGCTCGACGGGAGTTGTAGCAGGTTCGCTTGTTGTCTTCTGATCGCTCAATACCCGGGTGGCCGTTACATTTAGCTGACCGCTTGCGGCTTGAGGGTACCTGATATGATCATCACCCTCTGCCGGCGTATTGACGAGTCTTAGAGTCCCACAAAGGAGTTACCCAGTCCAGGCGAAACGTTGTGGTGCGCGTATGCGATATGCGCATGCACCCGATTGAAATGTGCGTATATGATACCGAACATTGATCGGGTGAACTACTTTTGGTGGGGTCATATGAGATATGACCGAATTGATAAATCAAGTGTTGATTTATTATTTAACCATTAGTTTTCTCACTTAAAACCTTTTCTTGGATGATGGATGTGTGCATGCATGTGTGCTTTTCTTTCTTTCTTTCATGCTAGTTTCATGCACATGTGGATGTGCATACATGCACACATACATACACTCATCCATCATGGTTGTTAGCATATGGAAATGGTGGCAATGCAAGACTCATACCATGGATTAAATAATGGATAATAATTTAATTTTGGTTTTAAAGTTAAATGAAAAAGGAAAGGATAATCATGTTAGTTTCCACACTCTTCTTCTAACCTAACCTAGCTCAACTACCACTAACCTATGGTTATCCTTCTCTTTATCATTCTAAACCCAAGTTAAATTAACTATCTATCATTTAATCATGGTTGAAGTCAAGAAGGAATTAAATATATATAGTGATATATATTTCTTTCTCTTGTTTTTTAACTCAAGGTTATCTTTTTACCTCTTGCAAAGAAAGGCCACCATCTTCATCTTCCTTCATCTTTTCCTCTCTAGGTTTTTCTAGTGAGTTAAATACAATCAAAGAAAGGTTTTTGAAGTGAGATCCAAAGCCACAACACCATTCTACTCAAGTCTAGCCAACTTGATTAGAGTGTTTCCTTTGATTTTACAAAGTAGCGAGCTTGGACGGAGATCTCCGCGGTGGATCGTCGTGGACACAAGGGGAGTTCAAGAGGACCTCAATTCAACACCCAAGACACCAAGGAGTCTTGCAAAGGGGAGCTACAAAGGTTGTAGCCTTCAAACCCTAGTCTTTACTAGCTTAAAGCTTTGATAACCCTAATTTTCTAGGATCTATCCTTTGCATGTTAGCTTAGCACCTTAAAAATACAAACCTTGAGACATGTGATGCTTCAAAACTCTTCATAGGGTGCTAGACTAAACTTACATTGGTATCAGAGCCGACCTAGAATATTAGGCGACCTTTTTACGAAGTCAGAACTCCGATCGAACCGAAATACGGCTTTTTAGGGGGCTCTCTGGAAATTTTCTAAAAATTGACATTTTGCAGAATTAAAAATATGTTAAAATCATAGCAGGAAAATATAAGGATTACGGCAGAAAAATAATCACATGAACAGTTAGAACCGCCGCGGTTCCGCGGCCACATATATAAATTGATGGATCATTTTTCTTCTGTAATTCATTAATCTGCTTGTACATAATTTTGGATATTTTTGATCTGTATTTAGTTTAGAAAAATTCTGGAGATTATTTTGGACCCGTCGATTCGATCGGAATTTTGTTTTCGTAGCTTTTCCGGGTAAATTAGGAAGTATTGAAGTGTTTGAACGAATGTCATTTGCTCACTATTCACGGGGTTTGAATACTTTGGAAATACGTGCAAGTCTTTTTGTGGTGGTCCCTCTAGAAGACAACAAACCTTAACTCGATTATGTGACCGTCTTGAACTGCCCTTTGAACCTTATGGTTTGGGGCAGTATGGCGTGCCACATGTGAGGCGTTGGCTTGACCCTTCTACGGCTGGACCGCTACTACTGTGTCACACTCCAGGTGTTTGAATCCTGCTCAAGTGTTGGGCTTTAGTGAATCCTGGGTATTTGATAGTTCGTTCGAAAAATTCAATACTGTCTGTTTATCCGGAATGTGATACTATTTTACACTTTCTTTTCTGTGACCGTAAGTGTAGTATGTAGTGGTATTGCCGATTGCCGTTGCTATATGTCAACGACAATCGGGGTACGCATACTTACTTACGTTGATGATATGTGATATTATGTGTTGCTGAGATATGATGTGCAGGATTGTCGCGATCGAATAGCCGGGGGGTTTTTGTGAGATGAGAGTTTTATATTTTCATTCATGTAAATTCAAATGTAATGTAATATTCTTTTATTTGGGGCACTTCCAGGTTGCGGTTGTGTCACCAGTGTTGTATATTATTTACTTTTCCGCATTAGGATGGACCCAAGGAGGGGAGCACAGGTGACGGGGTTCTGGGGTTCAGTGGGAGGCCATCTCGAGGAGTCGAGACCGGGTCTCCTAAACTCCAGGATTGGTAGGGTCACTTGCC
This sequence comes from Agapanthus africanus, assembly GCA_030015575.1. Taxonomy (NCBI): domain Eukaryota; kingdom Viridiplantae; phylum Streptophyta; class Magnoliopsida; order Asparagales; family Amaryllidaceae; genus Agapanthus; species Agapanthus africanus. The sequence continues at coordinate 54,651,295 of JASDDO010000018.1, read as the reverse complement.
GCTCTCGTAGGGGTCCAGGGTGTGGGCTTGGCTATTCATCGCGACTGTGGAATCCGTATTTTCTATTCTGGCTAAATACTAAATACGGACGTCCTAGAATATCCCACGTTATATCTATGTTTCTGCTGCCTGTGTTCTGTGATATCTGAGACGAATGACATATTATATATATGATATATAGTAGACGTTGCTTATGTTTTACACCCGCGCTAGTCCCGTCCTGGTATGCCGTTAGTTAAGTAACCTAACGGTGCATAACGGAACATTGCGGCGAATGCGGATGGCATAAGCGTACGTGTTATTTTCGTTTCTTTTCTGTGATTGGCTTAAGGACTTAAATGATGGGATTACATTAATGTGATTAATGTAAAGAAAATAAACCTAAAAGATGTTGTAGAATCGGATTTGAAAACTACTCGGCTATTTATGAAAAAGCTATATTTCAAAACCGCGGAGCTTAAGCCACTCCTTTTGAAAACTGTTTGATTCTACAACGATATCAAGTTCAAAGCGTTAAAGATTTTCTTAAAAATCATTCGCAACCCTCCGTCATTTTAGGAAGTAGAGTACTTAGTATTCGTGCTACGTTTGTTGACCTTAGCCAAGGCGTAGTGTACGGTAGCTAAGTGATGTCTTCCTACAAACGCATATGATACAGATTAATTAGGACGGGCATATGACTTTGTTGACCTTAGCCAAGGGTCATGTGAACGGGTCTAATTAATCAAGAAATGACGGGTTGAGCTTGACTAGTGCTCGTGATTTGTTGACCTTAGCCAAGGTCACGAGTATTAGGGGTAAAAACCACATCGGGAATTTCAATAGTTGAAATTTGCAATGAGATTGCATACCTTCCATATGATGGTTGGATCCCGATCCCACTGTGGGCAATAGTTGCTCCTAGGAGAGTTTTACAGTTTACAATTAGCTAACTCATTAGGTGTCTAGAAAGGTGTTAACGGGGCTCCGCCTCTGGGAAAACGAGGTTTACTCTAATTAGGTCCGTGCGAAAGCACGGGGAACCTCCCTCAAAGTACCGACACTGGCCTGGCTGAACGGTTAGCGAAGTTGTAGACTGTAATTAATCCTGGCTAGTTTTTCTTTTTAAGGTTTGAAAGAAAAACTTGATAAAAAGCAGTGGGAAACATCGATTAGACAAGATAATAAACCAATCTAATCTATGCAAGAGCTTTCGCTGAGTGTATTCTTTTCTCTCTCTTAATGGCAGATACCAATGACTGGACTTAAGCTTCTACTAGATAAAAACAAACTGAATGGGACCAACTATAAAGACCGGCTAAGGAATCTGAAGATCGCCTTGACTTATGATAAAGTATCATATGTCCTCACGGCTTCAGCCCCGCCCGTCCCAGGTCCAAAATCCTCAGTTGCGGACATTGAAGTCCGCAAGACATGGGACGCTGACTGTGCCACGGCCACATGCCTCGCGCTTGCATCGATGGACAATACACATCAAAAGCAGCACGAGGACATGGATATTCACGGTATATTGCTCCATACAAAGGAGTTTTATGGGGAGCAATCCCGCGTATTACGATACGAAGCATCAAGGAAACTGTTTCAGATGCGAATGGCCCCTGGCACACCAGTGGGAGACCATGTATTGAAGATGATAGCTCTTATAGAAGAGCTTGAGGACCAGGGATGGACAATGGACAATGAACAATATATAGATATTATTCTGCAGTCCCTCCCCTCCACCTTTGCTCAGTTCATAGTGAACTTCAACATGCACAGCATGGAGAAGGATCTCCCTGAACTCCTTTACATGTTAAGGAGTGCAGAGAGCACTATGAAGTCAGTTCGAACTCCCGTTATGACTATTGGACAGTCTTCTTCTTCTCGCCCGAAATCTAAAGCCAAGGGAAAGAAAAAGAAGAAACCCACTAATCCTAAAGGCGGAGTTCAAAAGGTGAAGGGAAAGGGAAAGTCCAAGGCTGGAGACTCGGGGAAGGGCGAATGTTTTCATTGCCACAAGACAGGACATTGGAAGCGCAATTGCACAGAGTACTTAAGTCTCAAGAAGAAGCATGGTGATGCTTCTGCTTCAGGTGCGTTTGTGACTGAAAACTGTTTTTCTATAAACTCTGCTTCCTGGGTATTGGATACCGGTTCAGGCTCTCACATTTGCAATTCTATGCAGGGGCTGAGAAATAGCAAGGTTTTGAGGACAGGTGACCATACTCTCCGCGTTGGAAATGGTTCCAATGTACATACAGTCGCAGTGGGAGAGTATCACTTGGGGTTGCCTTCTGGATGTATTTTGGTTTTAAATCCATGTTATTTTGTACCAACTATGCTATGTAATATAATATCCGTTTCTTTGTTGGACAATGAAGGATATAATTTTGTATTGCAAAACAATGTTATGAACATTCACCTAAATCAAATGTTGGTTGGGTATGGTACGCTAAATAACGGAATATATGTCCTAAATCAACACACAGTTTTCAGTATACAACACACTAATAAAAGAAAACTTTCAGAATTAAACGAAGCTTTTCTTTGGCATTGTAGACTTGGTCATATTAACGAAACAAGACTAAACAAGTTACATAAAGATGGATATTTAAACTCTTTTGAATATGAATCTTATGCGACTTGCCAGTCTTGTATCAAGGGTAAAATGACCAAAACTCCGTTTACCGGACACGGAGAAAGAGCTACTGAGCTCTTAGGCCTCATACATAGTGATGTATGTGGGCCAATGTCTACACAGGCTAGAGGCGGTTTTTCATACTTCATTACATTCACTGACGACTTCTCAAGATTCGGTCATGTATTTTTATTAAAGCACAAGTCCGAAGCTTTCGAGAAATTCATTGAATATAAACAAGAAGTAGAAAAACAAACCGGCTTGAGTATCAAGATGCTTCGATCAGATCGAGGTGGTGAGTATCTCAGTACAGAATTTGCAAACTTCCTAAAAGAGAATGGGATTCTCTCTCAGCTCACTCCTTTTTACACACCACAGCACAACGGTGTGTCAGAACGACAGAATAGGACCCTATTAGATATGGTCCGGTCCATGATGAGTGACACTGAGTTACCAGTCTCGTTTTGGGGGCATGCATTGGAGACTGCAGCGTTTCTACTAAACAGGGTTCCAACCAAAGCCGTGTCTACCACGCCATATGAGATATGGCATGGGAAGAGACCATCTCTTAAGAGAATTAAGATTTGGGGTTGCCCGGCCTATGTTAAAAAGCAGAATCCGGACAAACTCGAGACACGGTCAGTCATGTGTAACTTTGTAGGATATCCAAAGAATTCTTATGGATATCTGTTCTACCACAAAGAGGAACAAAAAGTGTTTGTTTCTCAACATGCCACATTCTTGGAAAAAGAGTTTTTCACAGATAAAGATGATGGCAAAGTGGTGGATCTAGAAGAGGTTCTAGAGACACAAACTACAAATGACGATTTGGTTGAACCGACTGTTGCAGCAGAAACTGAAGAACCTCGGCCACTCCGTAGGTCTGGTAGGACTTCTCGCCCACCGGAGAGGTACTACGGTTTCCTCATTGATGGTGACAGAGAAGACTGTATCATGGAAGATGATGATCCTACCAGTTTTCAGCAAGCTATCACGAGTGGTGACTCTGTGAAGTGGCTGGATGCCATGAGATCCGAAATGGAGTCTATGTACACCAACAAAGTATGGACTTTGGACGTTGTACCCCCTGGGGTAAAACCTGTAGGGTGCAAATGGATCTTTAAAAGAAAGATTGGTGTGGATGGGCAGGTAAAGACCTATAAGGCAAGACTTGTGGCGAAAGGTTTTCGTCAAAGACCAGGTTTGGACTATGACGAAACTTTTTCGCCCGTAGCCATGCTTAAATCCATTCGGATCCTACTTGCTATTGCTGCTCACTACGACTATGAAATCTGGCAGATGGACGTTAAAACAGCATTTCTAAATGGAGATTTAGAAGAATGCGTTTATATGGATCAGCCAGAGGGCTTCATTGACAGTGGGAGCAGCGAGAAAGCATGTAGATTGCTTAAATCCATATATGGGTTAAAGCAGGCATCTCGGAGTTGGAACATCTGTTTCGATGATGTTATCAAAGAGTTTGATTTCATCAAAAATCCAGATGAACCTTGTGTTTATAAGAAGGCTGTAGGAAGAGCTGTTACATTCCTCGTATTGTACGTGGATGATATTCTTCTGATAGGAAATGATATTCCTATGCTACAGTCGGTCAAATCATTCTTATCACTGAGGTTCTCCATGAAGGACCTGGGTGATGCCACATACATCCTGGGCATAAGGATCTATAGGGATAGATCCAAAAACATATTGGGATTGTCCCAAACCAGGTACATCAACACCATCCTAAAGAGGTTTAGTATGGAAGACTCCAAGCGGGGTGCCTTACCCGCTTGCCATGGAGTCACTCTCTCTAAGGATTCTTGTCCAAAGACCGATGAAGAGAGAGCTCGCATGAGGATTATACCTTATGCTTCGGCAGTAGGATCTATAATGTATGCGATGTTATGTACACGCCCAGAGGTAGCTTATGCACTTAGTGCTGTAAGCAGGTATCAATCCAACCCAGGGGAGAACCACTGGACAGCTGTGAAGAACATTCTTAAGTACTTACGAAGAACTAAAGAATTGTTCTTGGTGTATGGTAATACAGACCTCCAAATGGAGGCCTTTACCGATTCGAGCTTCCAGAGCGATAAGGATGACAGCAAATCTATCTCAGGGTTTGTATTTACCCTCAATGGAGGGGCGGTAAGTTGGAAGAGTTCCAAACAAGATACTGTTGCAGACTCTACGATGGAAGCTGAGTACATTGCTGCAAATGATGCCGCCAAGGAAGCCGTCTGGATGAAGAAGTTCGTCTCGGAGCTAGGAGTAGTTCCAACCATTATTGATCCAATACCTTTGTATTGTGACAATAATGGGGCGATGGCGTTAGCCAAGGAGCCCAGATCCCATCAACGGTCCAGACACATCCTGAGGCGCTTTCATTTGATCCGGGAGATTGTAGATCGCCGCGAGATCGAGATTAAGAGAGTAGACACAAAGAACAACGCCGCGGATCCATTCACCAAGGCCCTCCCTCAGCCGCAGCATGAGCGACTTTTTGAAATGTTGGGTATGAGATACGCCAATAACTGGCCTTAGTGCAAGTGGGAGATTGTTGGATATATGTATGCCCTAGAGGCCATTATGTGATAGTGGATGTATCTATACATGTATATATATTCAGTTTGCATTCTTGCTCGACATGATAGTATGCTATCTGGTTCTTCTTTATCTGACATGTTTATTTGATCATGCTTCTATTCATTCATACATGCTGATAAAGCCCTGAGGATATCGGCTTGACTACTCTGATTATGATGGAGATCATACTAGTGGGACATCTGTAGTCTATAAGCATATCCTGGAAAGTCCCTAGTCGTAGGTATATCGAGACGGGGCATCGATATACCAGAGTAGACTAGCGTATATGATACTAGACCCATACGATGGGCGATGGATGTTCCCACATTCATCGATGTTTGACATCAAGATCATATACGGGTGCTCAGTGGTGACTAGGTACACTGGACGGACTCACCGAGAACTCCTATATGGAATTATATCTATTGTCGGATAGCAGTTCTCAGGTGACACTGGTACAGGTTAGTCTGTAGACCCGAGATCGTCATAGAGTCTTGTGTGTTCTCCCACTGTACTTTGATTGCCACCCTACCACGGCTCTACTGAGTCGTGCAAACAGGTGGCCGTTGGGTACAGTCCCGAGACACACGAAGACGATGAGCGATAGGAGGGGTTTCGTCTCTCCCGGTATTGGGAGTTGATGCTGTGCTGTGCCCGACTGGTTATAACAGCAAGTCCCTGGTCAGGGCTGCTAAGATTTGCTGATAAGTGTTATCAGTAGTTTCTCGATCTGTTATAGACCATTCACCGGCATGACTTATTGAGTTATTGGGGTCGACGTGACCATCCCTAGGCTCGATATGCAGCATATCTGACGAAGAGACCGGACTGTACGGTAGTGTTGCCGGATGGCTCGACGGGAGTTGTAGCAGGTTCGCTTGTTGTCTTCTGATCGCTCAATACCCGGGTGGCCGTTACGTTTAGCTGACCGCTTGCGGCTTGAGGGTACCTGATATAATCATCACCCTCTACCGGCGTATTGACGAGTCTTAGAGTCCCACAAAGGAGTTACCCAGTCCAGGCGAAACGTTGTGGTGCGCGTATGCGATATGCGCATGCACCCGATTGAAATGTGCGTATATGATACCGAACATTGATCGGATGAACTACTTTTGGTGGGGTCATATGAGATATGACCGGATTGATAAATCAAGTGTTGATTTATCATTTAACCATTAGTTTTCTCACTTAAAACCTTTTCTTGGATGATGGATGTGTGCATGCATGTGTGCTTTTCTTTCTTTCTTTCATGCTAGTTTCATGCACATGTGGATGTGCATACATGCACACATACATACACTCATCCATCATGGTTGTTAGCATATGGAAATGGTGGCAATGCAAGACTCACACCATGGATTAAATAATGGATAATAATTTAATTTTGGTTTTAAAGTTAAATGAAAAAGGAAAGGATAATCATGTTAGTTTCCACACTCTTCTTCTAACCTAACCTAGCTCAACTACCACTAACCTATGGTTATCCTTCTCTTTATCATTCTAAACCCAAGTTAAATTAACTATCTATCATTTAATCATGGTTGAAGTCAAGAAGGAATTAAATATATATAGTGATATATATTTCTTTCTCTTGTTTTTTAACTCAAGGTTATCTTTTTACCTCTTGCAAAGAAAGGCCACCATCTTCATCTTCCTTCATCTTTTCCTCTCTAGGTTTTTCTAGTGAGTTAAATACAATCAAAGAAAGGTTTTTGAAGTGAGATCCAAAGCCACAACACCATTCTACTCAAGTCTAGCCAACTTGATTAGAGTGTTTCCTTTGATTTTACAAAGTAGCGAGCTTGGACGGAGATCTCCGCGGTGGATCGTCGTGGACACAAGGGGAGTTCAAGAGGACCTCGATTCAACACCCAAGACACCAAGGAGTCTTGCAAAGGGGAGCTACAAAGATTGTAGCCTTCAAACCCTAGTCTTTACTAACTTAAAGCTTTGATAACGCTAATTTTCTAGGATCTATCCTTTGCATGTTAGCTTAGCACCTTAAAAATACAAACTTTGAGACATGTGATGATTCAAAACTCTTCATAGGGTGCTAGACTAACCTTACAGGTATCAATCGATCCTGGGGAGAATCACTGGAAAGGTTCCAGGGTGATAAGAACGACTGAATGTCAGTCATAGGCATTTTCTTTACCCTCAGTGGAGGGATGGTATGTTGGAAGAGTTCCAAGCTAGATACCGTGACATACTAGACGATTAAAGGCAAGATACATCGTTACCAAGGATGCTACCAAAGAGGCAGTCTGGATATATATATAAGTTCATGAGATGAACTTCATTCCTACCATTGTGTGACAATGGAGTTGTGGCTTTAGCCAAGGAACCCCGACCCATCTGAAATCCAGATATAATTCTTAGGCAGTATCACCTGATCATGGAGATGGTTGATCTCCAGGGAGATCGAGGTTAGGAAAGCGAGGACAACAGCGTGGATCCACTCACAAAGGCCTTTTTCTCAGTAGAGACTTTTATGGGATGGTTGAGTATTAGATACTTTAACCGCAGCTAATTGTTGGGTATGTGATACCACAACAGATGGCCCTAGTGCAAGTGGGAGATTGTTAGTTATATGTATGCCCTAGAGGCCATTACTGTATATTTGATGTATATTGTAGTGGATGCTTGGACATATATAGGGAGGACTTTCTTGCTTAACATGATAGTATGCTATCTGGTTGTACTTTATCTTAACATGTACTCTGATTGTCTCTATATTACATGTTGATAAAGCCCTTAGGATATGTACTCGACTACTGGGACTATGAAGAGATCATACTAGTGGGGCCACGGTAGTCGACAAGTACATCCTATAACTGTTCCTAGTCGAGGGTGTATCGAGACAGGGCATCGATACACCAGAGTAGACTAGCGTATACGCATCTTGACCCATATGATGGGCGATGGATGATCCCATATCCATCGATGTTTGACATCAAGGATGGTGTACGGGTGCTCAGTGGAGACTGGGTATACTAGACGGACTCGCCGAGAACTCCCAGATGGTATTATACCTTAGGTCATATGGCAGTTCTCCGGTGACACTGGTACAGAGTAGTCTGTTGACCCGAGATCGTCATAGAGTCTTGTGTGATTCCCACTGTGCTTTGATTTCCATCATACCACGTCCAAGAGGGCGTGCAAAAATGTAGCTTTTGGGTACAGTCCCGAATCACATGGAGGCAATGAGCGATAGGAGGGGATTCGTCTCTCCCGGTATATGGAGTTGATATTGTTCTGTGTTCGATTGGCTATAACCAGAAATCCCTGGCCAGGGTTGCTGAGATTTACTGATAAGTGTTATCAGTAGTTTCTCGAACTGTTATAGACCTCATATCGACACGACATATCGAGCTACTGGGGTCTGACGTTTACCACCCCTAGGCGAGATATGCAACATATCAGACGACGAGACCGGACTGTACGGGAGTGTTACTGATTGGATTCACAGGAGAATGTACAGGCTTGCTTGTTGATCTTCTGAGCGCTCAATATCTGGGTGGCTGTTACGTTTAGCTGACCGCTTGCAGCTTGTGGGTGTTTGATATGATCATCACCTACTGCCAGCGTATTGACGATTCTTTAGAGTCCTACACAGAGGTTTCTTGGCTCAGGCAAAACGGAGTAGGAGCACATATGTGATATGTGCGGGACCGAGGATAATGCGGTATATGATACCGTATTGGATTCTCGCGATATGAGATATCGGCCGGGTATATGTGATATAGCCGGGTCATCGTATTAGTCGGTTATATGCGATATAGCCGGATTATCGGATTAAGTGTTGATTCGATAATTTAATGTATAATAATATATATGATATATTGAATTACATTAACTAATATTAGCTCACTAAAAGATTCATTTTCTCACGGGATAATACATTGATATATATGCGATATATGTTAATTGTATTATTATCTATTGTTACAAAATATATTGTATATGTGATATATAATATTGTAACATGTTAGGGTTACAAATTTAACATTGGATTAGGGTTTAAACTTGGTTTGGGTTTGGATTAGAGTTAGCTTTTGCATGAAGCTTCCATGAGGCTTCATGAAGCTTTGACTTTGTGGTTGCTTGATATTTTTGTGAGATATTATGTTAACCCAATCCAAACCATTAATCCTAGTTAACTCTCTACAAGGGTTAACTCTCTCATGCTTAACCCTTAGTTAGATTTGTAACCACTACAATAATTCATTGTTCATCACAAAAGGATTAAGGTTATCATCTTCATTCTTCTTCTTCATGCTTGAGTTCCTTCATGAAAAAGCTTTCTTTTGTGATGAAAGTGAGTGAGAAAAAGATGATAAAAGAGAGCAAAAATCCTACTTTATCATCCTTATCTATCCTTGCCATTTAGATGAAGGTGTTCACTTCATATTATGAGTGTTAGCTTGTGTTAATGAAACTTCAAAGTAGATCATCTCAGTATCGAAGATCGGAAGCAAAGGTTGCATCATTCTCTTCGTGAACCCTCTCGAGAGTCCACAACACGATGATCGCAGCGAAGGGACGTCAACACGGAGCTTAAGAAGTGAAGGACCGGATCTACAAAGGTTGTAATCCCTCTCACTTAGTGTTAAAGTGTTTAACACGCATGTTTTCGCCTAAACACTAGTTTAAAGATCCGTATTCGGGTTGTTCGGCACGGCTAAAATTTTAATCGGGCATGGTTGATGCCTCGTAGACCCTTGTGCGCGTGCCTAGAAACCCTACACATCCTCCTGCCAGGTCTTATAGTCTAGAACAACAGCAATGGCAAGTTTGGCTAAACAAGAACCTCCCTGTCACCGTCTCTGAGAAGACTGAAGTACCTCTCGAGTGACTGAGGTTGCCCACCAAATCCGCGAAGTGGCTAATGGAACGTCAAAAATAATTGAATCCTCAGTTTCTATTAAATCTTCAGTAATCGTTTGTGGTTCTGGAATCACTTCCAGTTCTACCATACTCCCACTTTTGTTTTTTCTGAAAAAGTCCATATTACTAAAACTGTGGCGAGTCAAGAACAATATATATATTGATCTTCCTGATGATAGAAAGTTAACCCTCGTCAAAGCCTGGGATAACCTACAAACAGCCATTACTGAAACGTGCCTTGAGTTTATCCGGATTCTGGTTTTAAGCATCAGCCGGACAACTCCATATACCTCAACATCGTCAAGATATAAATTGATTCTATATATATCTGATACAGAAACAAAAGCACTAATTTAATTGGAACCAGATTCAAAATCATGCAGCTGTCTCCATTGCATATCAACCAAATACAAAAAGGACAATCAACATTACTCATCTAGGAGTGCATCCATATATGAGTAACCCGAAAAAGAAGCAAGTTCTCAAAACCATTACTATTAACTGAATACCAAACACAAGTATCTACATCTTCAATTTCCTCGAAGAATCCTGATACTTACAACAAATGGTTCTCTACTTTATTCTTATACCTATAACTTCTGAATATCTGGACCTTGCATTTCAACGAAATACATATCTAGAACTGGAGAAGTCATAAGTAAACAGAATATAGTACGAGTACCAACCCCTTTGTCCTAATGGACACTGGACAACATACAATACTTTGTATAAGTCCCCTGAGTTCAATAACTCAAACCCTGTGCGTCGTAGGTTGAAAAACTGTACTATGGTTAAGAAGAATTACACCGCTGTTGAATGCACCTTACCTAATCACCAACTGATATAGGTAAATGTCATAGACACAATATCAAAAAGTTATATCTCACTTTATAAAATAAATGTACAGATATATCAGTTTGAAATTGGTGCATAACAACGAATATTCAAAACCAAATATTTGCCATCCGGCAAAATCCAGATGATTTCCTCAAATATCACCAATTACAACGAATTCCGATATAATGAGGATTTAATCACCCAATTCCCAATATCTTACTCCCACTCACCATCCGTAATAACATGCAGATGTGAGAAACTGATCTGGTAAATACATACCCTGGAGTTAGATTCCAATTGGGAAAACAGTTTTCAATTAACATTGCACAGTGAAACTGAAATATGAAAATGTTTCAAAAAGGGTTAACTGGTATTCCTAGTAATGCCTCTTCCATTATCCTGAATCATGACAGTAACCATATACTTACATACCCTCACTACTATCCCTTTATTATGTCTTTACTTATTACCTTCTGTACACCTCCTTTATGCTAATTGGTTTTCTTCATTCCCTACCCTTCGGCACCAGCCTAAGGTTTGGAAGAAGACTATCCAATAAGCATAATAGGTGTACTCTCTCCTAATCCTAGGAGCCCTCACAACCTGAGAGAAGGTAAAGAGAAAAGACAACCGAATAATCCTATTCAATCTCTCCAGAACCAGAATCCATCCTCGAAAAAGTTCCTTCGAGTTCGTATATAACCATACGATGGATTTATCCAATGGAATTGGATGTTCGTAGTGATACGGGGTGTTCTGGAGAAATGCAAAGGTGATATAGAAGTGGCAATGATATATGCAACACCGTGACTTTCAAAAAGCCAAAATGTTTTAAGAGGGTTCGGTTAATTGGGTTCATGAGTTTTAGTCAAAAGTCGGGTCATAGTCGCAGCTAGAGAGAGAGAGAAGAAACACTCAGCGTGCACTCTAACATAGATTAAAATGGTTAATCATTTTATCTAATCTGGGATGGCTCCCACTATTTCCTCGAATTCTCCTCCAAACCCAAAAGGAGAATTAGTCGGAATCACCCGAGGAGTAATGCTACTCATCAGTGGGAATCGGGATCCGACTATCATCGCATGATAACTTGATGGAAGACACTCAAGTCACCACACTCCAGAAGATATGCGCAAGCCTGGAAAGTTTCCTGTATGTTTGAAACTCCCGATGTGTGTTTTTACCCCTAGGACCCAAGTGACCTTGACAATACCAACATATCAAAGAGTCCTAGTCAAGTTCAACCCGTCATTATCTTGATTGTGTTAAACCCACCCGTACGAGTACTTGACAATGCCAACATAACCGTACGACTGTCCTAACCAATCCACATATCCATGCGACAGAAAACCATTACAGAGCTACCAAACACTATGCTTCGGCAATGCACGACATACGTAGCACGAATACTAAACAATACTGATCTGAAATGACGGAGGGCTACGGCTGGTTTTTGGCGAAAAACCTTTAACGTAATGAACTAGATATCTTTGAAGGAATCCAAGTGGTTTTTTATAAATATATAGTGGCAAAAACTTTTTCTAAAGAGGTCACTCCCGGTGAAGAGATCTCGGCTTTTTCCCCGTCGAATGGGGTGCAGGATATCCCAAACTGAATACCACGATGCAAAGCAAAAGAATCGACTATAGTGAAGTTATTACGTTGACACAAACTTTTACTCAAGGGGTCACTCTCGATGAAGGGATCTCGGCCCTTGCCTCATCGAATGAGGTGCAGGATATTCCAAAATGAATACCACGATGCAAAGCAAAAGCGTACGTCTGTAATGTCAGTTTTTTTAAAAAAACTTGGTTCCAACAACATCATATATAGGTTTGTTTTATCCTTGCATTGATAAGAATCTATGCAGTCCCATCAATTAATCACACCAGAAAAGAACGAAAATAAAATGTATGTATATGCCATCCGCATTCGCCACTGGGTCCCGTCATCACCCGTTAGGTTACTTAACTAACGACAGAGCGGGGACTGGGCTAACGCGGGTGCAAAACATAAATAACATCTACTAGTATATATAAATATATATATATAACATTCGTCCCAGACATGATATAAAGCAACATCACAGAAGCAACACAGAATTGGGGATAATCTGGAGCCCCGGGTTTCACTTGAGCCGCAAGTAAGACCTGACGTTCCCTGTCGTGCTGATAGCCTGTGCAATGAAACCTAGACCCCTACGAGCGCGACAAGTTACCCACCAAAACCAGAAGTGAGGCAGCCCCCTTCAGCAACGTGAATGGACCACCAGGCACTTCTCAGAATCTGGTAACTTGAGCACCCCTCCTGGGTCAACCTATACCCCCTACGAGTGCGGCGAATAGCCCGCCAATTCAAGAGTAAGGTCCCCTTCGTCCCAACGCCATGAGATGTGGACAAGTTGCTCTCTAGAACCCGGCTATTCGTGCACTGCACCTCAGGGTAATCTTAGTACAGAAAATAAAATAATATACAAGGGTGACATCGACCTCAGCCCGGTCGTGCCCCAAAAGAATAATATACAAACTGGCAGTGACGGCAGTCCACATGTCGAACGCTCGCCCCGCAATATCAAATGTACAAATGAAATAAAACTGTACTAACATTGCACCACAGCTATCCACCACGACAATCCAACCAACATCACAACACATCACAGAACATCAACGTGAATGCCACGTTCGCAAACCCGTCTAAAAGACATATAGCAATTAGACGAGTTTACCGATCAAATGACATTCACGGTCGCAGAATATAATGTATTTACTGTCAAACGCACGCTTAAAATATCGATCGACTAAGTTCTAAATTGGCCCCAATAGCAAAATAACACTTCACAGAAACCTGGGCCAAAACAGAATATCACAAAAAAGACATTTCCAAGTAAATGAGCTACAGAAAAAATTTGGCCGCACGTTGCCACTAAACCGCCGCGGAGCCGCCGCCAATAGAGGCTAAGTGCGGCGGATCCGCGACTTTTTTGAGGAATCACGAGCCCAACATTTTTGTGTACCCATAAAATCGCCTGCACGGATTTTTAAGATGCCTGAAATAATTTTTTGACCACTTTGGAAAATCGACAGCAAACAGAAAAAATGAAAACGTGATTTCGGTAAATTCCGTTGATCGATCTTTTAAGCACGTTTAAACAAGCTAGTAAGGGGTTTAAAGGGTGTCTCTGATACCATGTTGGGTCCCGGCAGCGCCCCGGCCATCAAAACACGGCCAAAATGCGGAACAAAATTTTTCTAAAATGGCGCTACCGCTACCCGATTTACGGATCGACCTTAAACCCTAAACTAGAAAATTAAACTAAGAGTTAGAATTGTTATACCGAGATGATCCATGTCCTTTGGTCTTCATTCCAAGCTCCTAGCGGCTCTTTGATGTGGTTTGGTCGCCGGTCTTCCTTTGTCTCCGATGATCCACCCGAGAGAAACGGCGTAAGCTCCAACCTCGTCGAACGAGGAAACCGACGCTCCAAAGTCGCTAGCGATGGAGATTCGAGGTGTATGGAAGTGTCACTACATTTTTCACTCTACCCAAAATGCTCATGGAGCAACCATAGAAGATTGAAGGTGATGAAGCATTTGCATGAACAAAAATGGTTAAGTGTTTTGTATGTATGAGAGAGTGAGAGAGTGAGAGAGTGGGCTAGCATGTATGTGTAAAATCAACCAAATGAAATGAGCCCCATCCTTCAAATTATTGGCCGGCGCCCCCTCTCTCTCTCTACTCCAAAAAAAATAATATCATTTTCTTTTAATCAAATAAACAATGCACCATACTTTGCTACATGCACAAAACCATACTTTGAACCATACTTATGCCACACCACATCCTCCACCTCATTATTAAAACAAATGAATTTCCATAAATGGAAAATCATATAAATGAGGTGGCATCTTCTAGAAGCTATTCCGTATAAAATACGGAATACTTCGCGGTACATGTATCGAAATACATATACACGTATTCGTACAAAAATACGAATAGCCAAGAGAGAAAATGAATAGTGAACAATAATACTAGAATACATATATATAAATACATATGTAATTTATTAAATCAAAACCTGATTTAATAATCCGACTTAATCCTAAGCCGCTAGTATTATCATCCGTCCGATTAAAGTCTGCGCAACAAGTGCACATATTTAATCTGACACCTGTATGTATCAACATACGCCATGTATACCATATCGCCTGAACCGTGAAAACCCTCTGTGTGGGACTCTAAAAACTCGTCAATACGCTGGCAGTGGGTTTAACCACAAGCACGTCAGCGGCACTAGCTGTACGTAACGGCTATCCAGGTATTGAGCGAAAGGGAGGCCAACGAGCAAACTCATCCTGAACCTCTACTGAGCCTGACAGTGATAATATCCGTACAGTCCGGTCTGTTCGTCTAAGAGTATCGCATATCAATTCTAAGGGGGTTGATAAAGTCAGACCCCTAACAACGCGATATTTAGTGTCGGCATGTATCCCATCACCTCCTGAGAAACTATCGATCCTGGATCGGTAATCCTCGTCAACCATGGCCATGGATTTGTGGTGATGGCTACCCGTACACAACGCGGCATCAACCCCCAATACCGGGAGAGACGAATCCCCGACGATCCAATCAATGCCTCCATGTGGCACGGAACTGTACCCAACTAAAACCTGTTTGCACGACTCCTTTGAGCCGTGGTAGGGTAGTAATCAAAGCATAGTGGGAACTCACACGAGACAAATGACGATCTCAGGTCGACAGACTAACCTATATATATGTCACCTGGGAACTGCTATCTGACAATAGGTATAATACCAACTAGCAGGTTCCCGGCGAGTCCGTCCTGTGTACTCATAACCCAATGAGCACTTGTATACTATTTTAGGTGAACAAACTAACACAATTGGCTTGTGAGACCTGGCCACCGCCCCTCGTCGGCGTCTCGATCAGTATACACTAGTCTACACTGGAGTATCGATGCCCGGTCTCGATACTCCTACGACTAGGGACATTTAAGGATGTGCTTATAGACCCCAGCTCCCACATATATGATCGCCATCATAATGCTGGCAGTCAAGCAAGGATCCTATGGGCTCTATCAACATGTACATGATGATAAAGGCAAACCAGATAGCATACTATCATCTTGAGTAAGACTGTTTTATCGGTATAGTTCATCACTCAATCATCATAATCACAAGTCCGCGAATATGATAATTGCCTTGAGGGTACTAAAGCCAACATTAGCCACTCTGCATATTTGGTGGGTAACCTCAGATATCCGAGAGGTACTTCAGTCTCCTCAATGACGGTGACATAGAGGTTCTTGTTTACCCAAACTTGCCACTACTGTTGTTCTAGACTATGAGATCCGGCATGAGGATGAGTATAGCGTCGTTCTAAACTAGTTTTAGAAGTGCACGTCTATATGACTCTTCCAGAGGGTTGTTGTAGTCAGTGGGAGCAGTGGAAGTATAGTGGGCAAGTTGCTTATGTCTATTTATAGACTAAAGCAGGTATTGAGGAGATAGATCATCTATTTTTTATGTGATAGTCATAGAGTTTGACTTCATCAGAATAAGAGATGGATCTGGTAAGAAGGTAGTAGGGTGTGATGTCCTGGTATTTGGATGACATGCACTTGATAGAAAGAGAACTTCCTATACTACGATCGGTTATACTGTGGTTGTCACAAAGTGTTTCTCCACATAAGATCTGGATAAAATATCAGGATTCTGGTTACTAGATCTATAATTTTAGATCTAGATTTGGAAAGTATCCCAATTCGGGTACTGACATTATTCTAAATGTGTTTTAGAATAGTTGACTCCTAGCATGGTAGTGTACCTGCAGGTGATGGAGTCACCCTCTCTAAAGGATGTCTTACAGACTAAAGAGAGGAAGGATTTGCATGATTAGCATATAACTTGCTTAGGAAACAAGTACCACACCAGATATTGTTTTTGCACAAGTTGTAATAAGTATGTATTAATCCAATCCTAGAGAAACGGAGGGAAGCAGTTTTGAACATAACTGGATGTTCTTAGTATTTGGTAACTGCAGCCTCCTTCGGGAGGCGGTTATCATTTCAGGATTTCAAGGTGACCTGGATGACAGAGCGACTGTCTGAGTTATAGTTTTCCCTCTTATGAGGGGCAGTATGTTGGACAGATGATCCAAGCGGATACTGAGGATGGCATGGCGCTGGATACTGATTAAATTCAGTTGATGATACAGTCTGAGAAGTTTTTTTAGATTTAGAGTTCATTTGTGAACTGGGTCCCATCAGATATCCGCACAAATTCTAAGACGGGCATTGCTCATTTCGGGAGATAGTCATTCTCCGCGAAGTTGAGATATAGAGAGATATAGAAAGAAACATTGGAGCGGATCCACTCATGGAGGCTACTTTTCGAACGCAATAGTTTCACAAACAGGCTTTGTGAAACTGATTAGTAGAGGAGTTGGGTGTTCGGTATCACACGGGCTGTGAGTATGCGACTCCGCAATAATTAGCCTTAAGTGCAAGTGGGAAATTGTTGGCTATAGTGACCTCAAGTCAATTATTGAATCGCAGGCACGCTATTAAGATGATTGAGGGAGGACATATACGGGTAGAAAAGTCTTACTCAAGATGAAAGTATGCTATCTGGTTTATCTTTATCATCATGTACATGCTTTGGGTGGTATTAAAGATCACTATTACATGTTGATGGAGCCTATAAGATTGTTGCTTGACTACCAGCATTATGATGGCGATCATATACGTGGGAGCTGGATGGTCTATAAGCACACCCTTAAATGTCCCTAGTCGTGGAAGAATCGAGACCGGGCATCGATACTCCATAGTAGACTAGTGTATATTGATCGAGACCCCGACGAGGGGCAGCGGCCGATCTCACAAGCTATTGGTGTTAGTTTGTTCACCTAAGATAGTATGCAGGTGCTCATTGGGTTATGAGTATAATGGACGGACTTGTCGGGATCCTGCTAGTTGGTATTATACCTATTGTCAGAGAGCAGTTCTCAGGTGACATGTGTACAGATTAGTCTGTTGACCTGAGATCGTCATTTGTCTCATGTGAGTTCCCACCGTGCTTTGATTACTACCCTACCACGGCTCAAAGGAGTCATGCAAACAGGTTTTAGTTAGGTACAATCCCGAGCTATATGGAGGCAGTGAGCGGATCATCGGGGATTCGTCTCTCCTGGTAATGGGGGTTGATGTCGCATAGTGCATGGGTGGCCATCACCAAAAATCCTTGATCAAGGTAATCAAGAATTACTGATCCAGGATCAGTAATTTCTCAGTTTGTGATGGGCTTCATACCGACAATAAATGTCGCGTTATTAGGGGTCTGACTTTATCCACTCCCTAGACTCGATATGCGATACTCTTAGACGAAGAGACCGTACTGTACGGATATTGTCACAGGATAGGCTCAGTAGGGGTCAGGATGAGTTTGTTCGTCGGCCTTCTTTTCGCTTAATATCTGGGTAGCCGTTACGTATAGCTAGTGCCGCTGACGTGCTTGCGGTTAAACCCGCTGACGTGCTTGCGGTTAAACGATGTAGAGGCCGTATATTGACAATTATTTAGAGTCCCACACAGAGGGTTTCCCTGCTTCGGGCGAAACGATGTAGAGGCCGTATGGTTTTTACAGCAGGGTTCGATCATATACGTGCATTTTTGCACGTATCATGATTCGGACGGATAATGCTAGTGGGCTTTGATTTAAGCTGGATCCTAGTATTATATTGTTGGATTATTTTCGTCTCGTTGTATTCGTATTTTTCGTAATACGGTTGCGGGTATGTATATACAGATGAGGGGCATTCTTATAATTTATTACAAGATTGTTTTCTAGAAGATAACACCTTGGTTTGTTAATTAACCATTTTAGGTTAAATGGTTAATTAAGGTGGAGGGATGAGTGTGCTTAGCTTTAATTCAAGCATGCTCACTTAGTGACTCATGGTGGTGACTTATGTGGTGACTCATGGTGATGACCCATGGTGTGACTCATGAAACACTATTGTGGCGTGCTTGAGTTTTTATTTGTGGTGTGAGATA
Source organism: Agapanthus africanus (assembly GCA_030015575.1). Classification (NCBI taxonomy): domain Eukaryota; kingdom Viridiplantae; phylum Streptophyta; class Magnoliopsida; order Asparagales; family Amaryllidaceae; genus Agapanthus; species Agapanthus africanus. The sequence continues at coordinate 54,632,297 of JASDDO010000018.1, read as the reverse complement.
TTTTGTGAACTTGAGATATTATTTCTTGAGTTTCCTTATTATACTCTCACATGCTCACAACACTAAGCCATTGCATCATTCTTTCTTGAGTTGCTCAAGCTTCACACTCTCATCTCTCATGGCATCTTCTTCTTCCTCCACCCTAACCCTCTCATGTGTTGAGAAACCTAGGATGTTTAGAGACAAATCAATCCCTCATTAGACTCTACATCTTCTAGGCTTACTAGTTTAGCAAACTAGATACCCTAGTTACTTCGGTTTTGAAGTAAGAGCTCGATTCATAGACTCTCGGGTGGATCATCTTCGATGGAGGAAGACCGGCGACCAAATTTGATCATGGTGGCCACTAGGAGCTTAGGAAGCTTGTCAAAGACCGAAGGACATGGATCATTCGGTATAACATCTTAACTCTTTTTTATGCTTCTTAAATTTAGGGTTAATGGTCGATCTGTATTCAGGGTTGTGTTAGCGCCAGCTTTAGAAAATTTTTGTTCCGCATTCGGCCACGGTTTCATGGCTAGGGCGCTGCCGCAACCCAACATGGTATCAGAGCTAACCCTTAAATCCTATACTAGCTTGTTCTTACATGCTTAAAAGATCGATCGGGAAAAATTCCCGAAATCACGAATTGAAAATCTTGGTTTTCTGCCGTTTTTTAAAAGTGGTCGAAAAATAATTTCTAGTGCCTCAATAATACGTGCAGGGTTTTTCAGAAGCCCAGAAGAAAATTGGGCACACGAGCCAATCATTAGGCCGCGGAACCGCGGCAGAACATGCATGTTTGCCACGATTACGCGGCCGTAATGAGGCTACCATGCACAATTTATATTCTGGTGCTCTATTGTTTGGAAATATGATTTCTGGGATGCTTTGTTTCTATCCCAGATTTGTTTGAGTACTGGATTGCACTTGGGGCCAATACGGAAAGTTTTTGACGATCGAAATTTTAAATGCGTAAGTTTACAGTACATGCATTTCTATCTGCGACCATGAATGTCATTAGAACGGTACAACTCGTCTAATTGCTATATGCTCTTTTAGACGGGTTTGCGAACATGACATTCACGTTGATGTTCTGTGTTGTGTTGTGGTTGTGGTTGGATTGTCGTGGGGGATAGCCAAGTGGTGCAATGATAGTACAATTTAGATTTATTTATACATTTGATATTGCGGGGCGAGCGTCCGAATTGTGGACTGTCGTCACTGCCAGTTTGTATATTATTTGTTTGGGGCATGACCGGGTTGAGGTCGATGTCACACTTGTACATATTTTCTTTTCTGTACTAGGATTACCCCGCGATAGAGTGCACGGATAGCCGGGTTCTAGAGGGAAACGGGCCGGCATCTCATGGCTTTGAGACGTAGAGGGCCTCACTCTAGAATTGGCGGGCTATTCACCATACTCGTAAGGGGTATAGGTTGACCCGTGGAGGGGTGCTCGAGTTACCGGATTCCGTGAAGTGCTGGGTGGCCCATTCACGTTGCTAATTAGGGGTGACTCGCTTCTGGGATTAGCGGGTAGCTTTTTGCACTCGTATGAGTCTAGGTTTTCATTGCACGGGCTATCCACACGACAAGGAACGTCGGGTCTCATTTGCGGCTCAAGTGAAACCCGAGGCTCCAGGTTTATCCACCACTCTGTGTTGCTTGGCTGAGATTCTGTGATGTTGCTTTATATCGTGCCTGGGACGATTGTTATATATATTTATATATATATACTAGTAGATGTTGTATATGTTTTGCACCTGGGCTAGTCCAGCCCCCGCTCTGTCATTAGTTAAGTAACCTAACGGGTGATGACGGGGTCCAGTGGCGAATACGGATGCCATATACGTACATCATATTTTTGTTCCTTTATCTGGTGTGATATGTTTAATTGATGGGAATGCGTTGATTCTGATCAATGCTGGGATAAAACAAACCTATTTGGTGTTTTTGGAACCAAGTTTTTGAAAAACAGACATTACAGACGTTTACTTTTGTTTTGCACAGTGGTATTCAATTGGGAATATCCTGCACCTCATTCGACGAGGCAAGGGCAGAGATCCCTTCATCGGGAATGACCCCTTGGGCAGAATTTTGCGTCAACGTAATAACTTTTCTATAGTCGACTCTTTTGCTTTGCATCGTGGTATTCAGTTTGGAATATCATGCAGATGTGACAGTCATTGATGATTGACTAAAGCAAGGATAGCGGATGCGGATCATTTGTTATTGATGTGACAGTCAAGGTGATTGATTTGTCAAAACAAAAGATGAACCAAGTAAGAAGGATGTAGGGAGTATTGTCCATGATTTAGATGATATACTCCAGATAGGAAGTGATGTTCCTATACTACAATCGGTCAGATTTTGGTTGTCACACAGTGTTTTCTTCACGTTGGATATGGATAGTATATCAGGAGTTCTGGTGACTAGATTTATGATTTTAGATCTAGATTTGGGAAGTTCCCAAATCGGGTACTTAGAAAGCATTCTAAAAGTATTTTAGAATGGACGACTCCTGACATGGTAGTGTACCCGCAAGTGATAGATTCACCCTCTCTAAAAAGGATGTCTTTTTGACAGATGAAGAGAGGGGAAGGAATGAATGACACATCATTTGCTTAGGCAATTGAGTCAATCATGCAAAGTATTGAACAACACCAGATATTGCTTTTGCACTAGTTGCAATAAGCATATATTAATCCAATCCTCGAGAAACAAAGGGAAGCAGTAAAGAACATAAGTGGATGTTCTTGGTATAGGCTAGCAGCAGCCTCTCCCTGGAGGCGGTTATCATTTCAGGTTTCCAAAGTGACGTGGATGACAGAGATGCTGTCAAAGTTATGAGTTTAGCCTCTTCTAAGAATCAGTGTATTGGATAGTGTTCCAATAAGGATACTGCGGTAATCATGGTGCAGGATGCCGGTTATAACTCAACAGAGGATACAACCCAAGAAGTTTGTTGGATAGGAGTTGTTCATTGATGAAGATGGTCGCATCAGGTATACAGACAAATTCTTGTGGAAGGGTATCGCTCAGTTTGGGAGATTGTTGATCTCTGCAAAGCTGAGATATAGAGAGAAGAAGTTGAAACATTATAGCAGATCTACTCACTGAGGCTATTTCTCAAACACGGATGTTCCTCAAACGAGATTTGAGAAACTGATTAGTAGAGAAGTTGGATATTCTATAGCATACGGGATGTGGATATGCCATGTCGCAATAATTATCCTTAAGTGCAAGTGGGAGATTGTTGGATATAGTGCGCTCAAGGCAATTATTGTAATTGCAGGCGGGCGATTATCATAATTGAGGGAAGACCTATACAGGTAGAACAATCTTACTCGAAATGATAGTATGCTATCTGGTTTGTCTTTATTATTATATGCACACGTTTTACTTGTTCTTGAATGTCACTAATACATAATGATGAAGCTCGTATGATTCTTGCTTGACTACCAGTATTATGATGGCGATCGTATACGTGAGAGCTGGGTAGCCTATAAGCACATCCTTAAATGTCCCTAGTCATAGGAGTATTGAGACTGGGCATCAATATTCCGGAGTAGACTAGTGTATACGTTTCGAGACCCCGACGAGGGGAGGTGGCCGGTCTCACAAGCCTTTGGTGTTGTGACACCTAAGATAGTATACAGGTGCTCACTAGAGGTGAGTACACCGGACTCGCCGAGAACTTCTAGATGGTATTATACCTATCGTCAGATGAAAGTTCTCAAGCAGCATTAGTACAGGTTAGTCCTTTGACCTGAAGTTATCATTTGTCACGTGTGAGTTCCCACTATACTTTGATTACTACCCTACCACGGCTCAAAGGAGTCGTGCAAACAAGTTTTAGTTGGGTACAGTCCCGAGCCACATGGAGGCAGTGGTCGACTGTCAGGGATTCGTCTCTCTTATTATTAAGAGTCGATTTCACGCTGTGTTCGGTTGGTTATCACCAGAAATCTGTGGCCACGGTAGGGGAGATTTACTGATAGTTGAACAGTAGTATCTCAGTTGGTGATGAGCTTGACTCAAACACGACTTATCGGGTTAGTAGGGGTCTGACGTTATCCGCCCCCTAGATCCGATATGTGATACTCTTTGATGAAGAGACTGGGATGTACAGAGATTGTCACATTCAGGAAAAGTAGGGTAAGGACGTACTTGATTGTCGACCCCCCTTTCGACAACTACCTGGGTAGCTATTACGTACAACTAGTGTCGCTAACGTGCTTGTGTTTAAACCCACTGTCAGCATATTGTCGAGTCTTTAGAGTCCCATACTGAGGGTTTTCCCAGTTCAGGCGACAGATGTAGGAGCCGTATGGTGGTACGTGCAAGGGTCTGATTAAATACGTGTACGCGGTATACGAACTTTAATCGGATAGTTGATAATACTAGCTGGCTTAGGATTAAGCCGGATTATTAAATCAGGTTTTGATTTAATAATTTATATATGTATTTTGATACATATATTTTAGTATTATTTTTCACTATTCATTTTCTCTCTTTTGTGCTATCCGTATTTTTTATACGGATACGCGTATATGTAGCGATACATATACAAGATGAAGTATTCTGTATTTATACAGCAATGCTTCTAGAAGAAGGACACCTCATATTTAATTTTCTATTTTGGAAATTAAAAAGGGAAATGAGGTGTAAAGTTGGAGACGATGAAGCATGGCTACAACATTGTAGAGAGGCATGGTTTTCTTTTAAAAATGAGATAATCATTTGGATGCACTATTGTTGCATGATGCAAAAAGTGCAAGCCATCCTCACTTCAACATTAGATGAGATATTGATTTTCCGCACTTGCACCATGGTTGGTTCATGCTTCTTCTTCTCTTTCTCCTTCTTCTTCTTGCTCCCATTTTTTATAAAGATTCTTGAGTGAAAAATTTAGTGGAGTATTCCTACATCATCGACCATCCAAACCTAGCAACTTTGGGTCGTCGGTTTGAGCCTCCTCCACGTTCCCTCGGGTGGATTTTCTTCGGCAAGGGTGGTCAATTCTTAAGCGCGATCTTGGCGGCTACGAGCTTGGAGGGGTCTTCCATAATTGGATGGACACGCGACAAAGGTTGTATTTCTCAACCTCTGTCACTTGTAGAATAGCTAGTTTAGGTATATGGTTCAAATCCTGGGTATTTCGGGCATCCGGTTCTTGCAAGAATTTTTCGTTTTCGCTTCCGCCTCGGCCGCGACCTCCGCGGCGCGAGCGCCGGATCCCAACAATAATGCCCTTCCATTGAGGGTAAAGACAAAACCCGAGACCGACTTGCTGTCATCCTTATCACTCTGGAAGCTCGAATCAGTAAAGGACTCCGCCTGGAGTTCACCGTTACCATACACTAAAAACATTTCTTTAGTCCTTCTCAAGTACTTAAGAATGCTCTTCACAGCTATCCAGTACTTCTCTCCTAGGTCTGATTGATACCTACATACCACATCTAGTGCGTAACCTACATCCGGTCTGGTATATAATATCGTGTACATGATAGACCCAACCGCAGAAGTATAGGGTATCACGTGCATGCGAGCCCTCTCTAAATCAGTCTTAGGAGATATCTCTTTTTTTAGAGTGATTCCTGAACAAGCGAGTAAATTGCCACGCTTAGAATCTTCCATACTAAACCTCTTCAGTATGGTGTCTATGTACCTGAATTGGGACAATCCCAACATCCTTTTAGATCTATTTCTATAGATCTTTATCCCCATGATGTACGAAGCATCACCTAGATCTTTCATAGAGAACTTTTGTGATAGGAAGAGTTTGACCGAGTGCAGTATAGGAACATCATTTCCTATCAAAAGTATGTCATCCACGTACAATAAGAGGAAGAAAATCTTACTCTCTACAATATTTTTATATATAAAAGGTTCACCCACGTTTTTGATGAAGTCAGACTCTTTGACTGCTACATCAAAATAGATGTTCTATCTCCGCGATGCCTGCTTTAATCCATAAATTGATTTAAACAGCTTGCACACCTTTCCGCTGCTCCCACTGTATATGAAGCCCTCTGGTTGTGTCATGTACACACTCTCTTCTAAATCACCATTTAGAAAAGCGGTCTTGACGTCCATTTGCCAGATTGCGTAGTCATGGTATGCAGTAATGGCAAGTAGAATCTTGATCGACTTGAGCATAGCCACTGAGGAAAAGGTTTCATCATAATCGATACCTGGTCGTTGACGAAAACCTTTTGCTACAAGTCTAGCTTTGAAGGTCTCAACCTTTCCAACTACACCGAGTTTTTTCTTAAAGATCCACTTGCTCCCAATAAGTTCTACCCCTTCAGGAGAAACTTCCAAAGTCCATACTTTGTTGGTGTACATGGATTCTATCGCAAATCGCATAGTATCCAGCCATTTCACAGAGTTCCCACTTGTGATGGCCTGCTCATAACTAGTTGGGTCATCATCTTCCATGATGCAATCCTCGCTCTCACCATCTATGATAAAACCGTAGTATCTCTCAGGTGGATGAGGAAACCTATTAGATCTACGGAGTGGCTGAGGTTCATCGGGAACTATTGAATCCTCCGGTTCTACCAGATCTTCAGTTGTAGTTTTTGTATCTGGAACTTCTTCCAGTTTTACCTTATTGCCACTAATTTCTTTTACAAGAAATTCATTTCCCGGATCGGGCCATTAACCTAACTCTAGCAAACAAGAAAAGGAGTAGAGAAGCTATACCAAGCGATCCGTTTCCTTCGGTCTTTGCCTCCACTCCGATCTCCTCGCGGAATCTCCATCGTCACCTTCTCGTCGGAACGGGCACCACAACGCCGGGTTCTTTTACGGGCTCCCACCTTTGGACCGAGACAACTCGGGCGTGAAGTTGGCTAGCCGACGCGTCCAAGGAATGCTGTAGGCAAGTGTAGAATCACTTTGTCTCTTGCGGGTAGAAGTTGCCTTTGATGGAGGTAAAGAGAGAAAAAGCTTTTGAAGGAAAAAAATGGTGCTCTCATTTTTAGCAAGCAATGAGATGATAAATGTCCACACATTAAAATGAAAACTCCCCCTTTCACCAAAAAGTGGCTGGCCTCCTTAATCATGGTGGAAAAAAGGAATCAATAATATGGGAGAAGAAAAGATAAGAAAAATGGTCACACCCATTTCAAATCCAACTCTAATCTCAATCCATCATAATAAATGCAATGGAAGAGACCAAAAAAGAATCTCATGATGATAGTCTTATCTTGAAGCCACAAAAGCAAGAAAACCCTCGACAAAACTTATTTGCACACTTGCAAATAACCCCTCCATCGGAAAAGTCCGGCCGTGAAGGAACAAAGGAAAACTGGCCGGAACAATGCAAACTGGCAACTTCAGAAAACTGATTCCGTAATAAATTACAGGAAAACCCCGCGACTGTATATACATACCCGCATTTGTATTCCCACTGAATACAAATGCAAAGAGACAAAATCTACACTATACAATACTAGGATCCGGCTTAAACCAAAGCCCGCTAGTAAAAACCGTTCGATCACGATCCGTGCAATACCGCATGTATCTGATCGAACCCTGCCATATCTCCATACGGCCTCTACAGCGTTTCGCCCTAAACTTGAGAAAACGGTTTGTGGGGGACTCTAAAGACTCGTCAATACTTTGGTTGTGGATTTAACCACAAGCACGTCAGAGGTATTAACCAATACGTAACGGGCTACCAGGTATTGACCAAAAGGGACGTTGATGAGCGAACTCATCCTGACACCCTACTGAACCTATCAGTGAAAATATCCGTACAGTCCGGTCCGTTCGTCTATCAGCATCGCATGGCGAGCCTAGGGGGTTGGTAAAAGTCAGACCCCCAAAAGCGGTACAAGTCGTGTCGGAGTGTAGTCCAGAACAGCCTGAGATACTACTGGAATACCTACCAGTAAATCTCCTGCCTCGGCCGAGGGCTTTATGTAATGGCTCTCCTAGACACAGCGCGACCTCACCCCCAATACCGGGAGAGACGAACCCCTGCAGATCCGCTCACTGCCTCCATGTGGCTCGGGACTGTACCCAACTAAAACCTGTTTGCACGTCTCCTTTGAACGTGGTAGGGTAGTAATCAAAGCACAGTGGGAACTCACACGAGACAAATGACGATCTCAGGTCGATGAACTAATCTGTACACATGTCACCAGAGAACTGCTATCTGACGTCTGGTATAATCCCAACTAGCAGGTTCCTGGCGAGTCCTGTCCGGTGTACTCATAACCCAATGAGCACCTGTATACATCTTAGGTGAACCAACTGACACCAGTAGCTTGTGAGACCGGCCACTGCCCCTCGTCGGGGTCTTGACTGTATACACTAGTCTACTCTGGAGTATCGATGCCCTGTCTCGAAACTCCCACGACTAGGGACCTTTTAAGGATGTGCATATAGACACCAGCTCCCACGTATATGATCGCCCTCATACTGCTGGTAGTCAAGCGAGAATCCTAAGGGCTCTATCAACGTGCAATAGTGACCTGTAAGGTCACCTAAAGCAGTACACGATGATAAAGATAAACCAGATAGCATACTATCATCTTGAGTAAGACTATCCTACTGGGACAGGTCCTCCCTCAATTATTGCAATCATGTGCCTGTGATCCAATAATTGAATATGAGGGCACTATCTCCAACAATCTCCCACTTGCACTCAAGGCTAATTATTGCGATATCGCATACTCACAGCCCGTGTGATACCGAACACCCAACTCCTCTACTAGTCAGTCTCACAAAGCTCGTTTGCGAAACTATTGCGTTCGAGGAATAGCCTCAGTGAGTGGATCCGCTATGGTGTTTCTTTCCATGTCTCTCTTTATCTCAAGTTCGCGGAGAAACCCATCTCCCGAAATGTGCAATACCTGTCTTAGAATATGTCTGGATGTCTGATGGGACCTAGTTCACAAATGAACTCCAAATCCAAACTTCTTAGACTGTATCGTCAACTGAACTTAATCAGTATCCTGCGCCATGCCTTCCCCCAGTATCCACTTGGACCATCTGTCTAAAATATTGCCACTCTTCAGAGGGAGAACTATAACTCTGACAGTCACTCTGTCATCCAGGTCACCTTGGAAGCCTGGAATGATAACTGTCTCCCAAAGGAGGCTGCCGTTATCATTTATCTATAACATCAACTTATGTTCTAAAACTGCATCCGAATGTTTCTCCAGGACTGGATTAATATCCTATCTGGAGAAACCACTGTGTGACAACCAAAGTATAACCGATCGTAGTATAGGAATTTCACTTCCTACTCTGTGTATGTCATCCAAATACCAGGACATCACACCCTACTACCTTCTTAACAGATCCATCCCATATTCTGATGAAGTCAAACCTATGACTGTCATATCAGAAATAGATGATCTATCTCCGCTATATCTGCTTTAGTCTATAAATAGACATAAGCCACTTGTCCACCATGCTTCCGCTGCTCCCACTGACTACGACAACCCTCTGGCAGAGTCATATAGACGTACACTTCTAAAGCTAGTTCAGAACGACGCTATACTCATCCTCCTGCCGGGTCTCACAGCCTGGAGCAACAGCAATGGCAAGTCTGGGTAAACAAGAACCTCCCTGTCACCGTCCTTGAGCATACCGAAGTACCTCTCGAGCGCTTGAGGTTACCCACCATATCTGCGGAGTGGCTAATGGAATGTCAAATCAGATTGAATCTTTAGGTTCTTATCAAATCTTCAGTAATCGTTTGCGGTTCTGGAATCACTTCCAGTTCTACCATACTCCCACTACTGTTTTCTGAAAAAATCCATTTTTATTAAAACTGTGGCGAGTCAAGAACAATAACACTATTGATCTTCCAGATGGTAGAAAGTCAACCCTCGTCCTAGCCTGGGTCAACCCACAAACAGCCATTACAGAAACGTGCCTTGAGTTATCCAGAGTCTGGTTTTAAGCATAAGCTGGAAAACTCCCCGTACCTTAACAACGTTAAGATATGAACTGTTCTATATCCAATATAGAACCAGAGGCACTGATTTAATTGAACCAGATTCAAATCATGCAGCTGTCTCCAGTGCATGTCAACTAAATGGAAGGAGGCCTATCAGCGTTACTCAACTTAGGAATGCTTCCAATTATGAGTAACCTGAAAGAGAAGCAAGTTCTCTTAATCAATTACTATCAACTGAATACCGTACACAAGTATGTACATCTTCGATCACCTTGAAGAATCCCGATACTTGCAACACCTGGTTCTCTACTTTATTCATATACCTATAACTTCTCAAAACTCAGACCCTGTATTTCTACGAAATACCTGTCTAAAACTAGAGAAGTCATAAGTGAACCGAATATAGTACGGGGACCAACCCCTCTGTCCTGATGGACACTGGACAATATACAATACTCTGTATAAGTCCCCTGAGTCTAATAACTCATTCCTTGTGTGTCGTAGGTTGAAAACTGTACTTATGGTTAAGAAGAATTACACTGCTGTTTAATGCTCCTTACCAAACCATCCACTGATATTGGTAAATGTCATAGACATAATTTCAAAAAGGTATATCTCACTCTATAAAAATAGACGTACAGATATATCGATTTGAAATTGGTGCACAACGATGGATATTCAAAACCAAATATTTGCCGTCCGGCAAACAACCCAGGCGATTTCCTCAAATATCACCAATTACAACGAATTCCGATATAATGAGGATGATCACTCAATTCCCAATAACTTACTCCCACTCATCATCTGTAAAACCATATAGATGTGAGAATCATACTTGGTAAATACATACCCTGGAGCAAGTGTCTAATTAGGAAATCAGTTTTCTTTTAACAGTACACAGTGAAACTGAAACATTGAAATGTTTCGATGGGGTATCCGGGTATTCCTAGTAATGCCTCTTCCATTCACAACTGTAACCGTATAATTCTTTTCCATCTCTCCAAATCCCTTTATATGTCTTTAGTCATTACCTTCTGTACACCCCTTTAGGCCAAATGGTTTTCTTCCTTCCCTACCGTTCGGCACCAGCCTATGGTTTGGAAGAAGACAATCCAATAAGCATAATGGGTGTACTGTCCTAATCCTAGGAGCACTCGCAATGCGAGAGAAAGTGAAGATAAAAGACAACCGAATAAACCTTATTTCTATTTCCCCTAAACCAGAATCCATCCCCGAAATGGAACAAGTTCCTTTCGAGTTCGTATATAACCATACGATGGAGTATCCATTAAACTGTGGATCTTCGTAGTGATACGGAGTGTCCTGGAGAAATACAAAGGTGAAGTGGAAGTGGTAATGAAATACTTGGTTTGGTCGTGAATAGCAGTCGCAGTTTACTTTGCCCTCTTACTAATCCCTTGATATGTCTTTACTTAATACCTTCTGCACACCATCGTTATGCTAATTGGTTTTCTTCATTCCACACCGTTTGGCACCAGCCTAAGGTTTGGAAGAAGACTATCCAATTTGCGTAATAGGTGTACTATCTCCTAAACCAAGGAGTACTCGCAACATGAGAGAAGGTAAAAGGAAAAGACAACTGAATAGTCCTATTCGTTTTCTCCAGAACCGGAAACCATCCTCGAATAAATTCCTTCGAGTTCGTATATAACCATACGATGGTTTTGTCCAATGGAAGTGGACGTTCGTAGTAATACGGGGTGTCCTGGAGAAAAGGGTAAAAGTATGAGTGGCAATGAGGTTTGCAACTCTGACAATCCAAAAGCCAGTCTTATAAGAAGGTTCAGTCAACTTGGTCACTGAGTCATAGTCTAGGGTCGGGTCAATGGTCGCTGCCAAAGAGAGAGAGAAAAGAAATACTCAGCGTGCACTCTAACCTAGATCAGAATGGTTATCACTTTATCTAATCAGGAAACCTCCCACTGTAACGTCAAATTCTTCCCCAAACCTGAAAGAAGAATTAGTCGGGATCACCCGAGGAGTAAACCAACTTATCAGTAGGAATCGGGATCCAACTATCATCGCATGATAACGTGACGGAATCCGCTCACGTTATCACACTCCAGAAGGTATGCGCATATCTGGCAAGTTTCAGTTTCTTTAGAAACTCCCGATGTGATTTTTACCCCTAGGACCCAAGTGACCTTGACACAGTCAACAAATCAAAGAGTCCTAGTCATGGTCAACCCGTCATTATCCTGGATTGCATTAAACCCACCCGTACAAGCCCTTGACACAGTCAACAAGGCCGCACGACTGTCCTAACCAATCCCATCAATATGCCACAAATGAACACTACTTAGCTACCGTACACTACGCCTTGACACAGTCAACAAACGCAGCACGAATACTAAGTAATGCTTGTAAGAAATGATGGAGGGCTACGTCTAGTTTTTGGCGAAAAACTTTTCATGTAATGAACTTGATATCGCTGAAGGAACTGCATAGCCTTTTTTTTTTATAAAATATAGTGACGAAAACCTTTGCTAAAGAGATCACTCCCGGTGAAGGAATCTGGTTCTTTCCCCGTAGAATGAGGTGCAGGATATTCCAACTGAATACCATGATGCAAAGCAAAAGGAAATCGGCTATAGTGAAGTTATTGCCCTAACGCAAACTTCTGTCCAAGGGGTCACTCCAGGTGAAAGGATCTCGGCCCTTGCCTCGTCGACTGAGGTGCTGGATATTCATAACCGAATACCACTGTGCAAAACAAAAGAGAACGCCCTTGCAATAATAGCTTTTTTTGAAAAATGTTCCAACAACATCTGAATAGGTTTGTTTAGCTTGCATTGATCCGAATCAACGCAGTCCCATCAATTGATCACACCAATAAAGAACGAAAATAATGATCTACGTATATGCCATCGGCATTCGCCACTAGGTCCCGTCATCACCTCTTAGGTTAGTTAACTAACGACAGAGTGGGGACTGAACTAGCGTGGATGCAAAACATATACAACATCTACTAGTATATATATCAACATATAATATTCGCTCAAGGCGTGATAAAATGCAATATCACAGAAATGTAATAAGCATCACAGAACAATACAGATATCTGGAATCCCCGGGTTTCATAGAGCTGCTACTGAAACCCGATGTTCCCCTGGTCCTGTGGATAGCCTGTGCAATGAAAACCTAGACCCCTACGGGCGCGGTAAGTTACCCGCCAAAACCTGAAGCGAGGCAGACCCCTTCAACAACGTGAATGGACCACCCAGCACTTCACGGAATCCGGTAACTCGGGCACCCCTCCTGGGTCAACCTGTACCCCCTACGAGTGCGGCGAATAGCCCGCCAATTCTAGAGTGAAGCCCCCTCCGTCTCAACGCCATGAGATACGGGCCCGTTGCCTTCTAGAACCCGGCTATCCGTGCACTCCTCCGCGGGGCAATCCTAATACAGAAAGTAAAATATACATACAACGGGTACATCGACCTCGACCCGGTCGTGCCCCAAAAGAATAATATACAAACAGGAAGTGACGGCAGTCCACATGTCAGACGCTCGCTCCTCAATATCAAATGTACATATAAAACGAAACTGTGCTAACATTGCATCTAGGCTATCCTCCATGACCAATCCGCAACATCACAGCACAACACAGAACATCAACGTGAATGTCACGTTCGCAAATCCGTCTAAAAGGGCTATAGCAGTTAGACAGGATTTACCGATCAAGTGACATTCATGGCCGCAGATATAATGTAAATACTGTGAACTAACATGTTTAAAATTTTCGATCGACTGAATTTTCCAAAGTGGGCCCCAAGCACAACTGTAGCACTCAAAAACGTCTGGGCCCAAAAAGAATATACCAGAAACCCTATTTCTATGTCAGTAAACAACTGTAGAAATTTAGTACGGTTTGGCCACAAAAAGGCGGCAGTTCCGCGGCTAAAATGTGATTTTGGCCGCTGAACCGCCGCGATACAGTAACATCAGCTTACCAAAATTTCAAAGAATTCATAAAAAACCCTGCACATAATTTTCCAATGTACCAAATATTTTTTAGAGCACAGAAATATTCGACAGAAAGTACGACATGGAAATACGGTTTTTGGAAAATCCGTTCGATTGAACTTGTAAACACGTTAGAGCAAGCTAAACTAGGTTAATGGCATGGCTCTGATACCATGTAGGACTACAGCGGCGCCCCGGCCGTCAATCCGACGCCGGAATGCGGAAACGAAAAACTTTTCTAGAACTTAGAAACCGGCACCACCGCGCACTAAAATCCCGGATCGGGCCATTAACCTAACTCTAGCAAACAAGAAAGGGAGTAGAGAAGATATACCAAGCGATCTGTGTCCTTCGGTCTTCGCCTCCACTCCGATCTCCTCGCGGAATCTCCGTCGTCACCTCCTCGTCGGAACGGGCACCACAACGCCGGGTTCTTTTACGGGCTCCCACCTCTGGACCGAGGCAACTCGGGCGCGAAGTTGGCTAGCCGACGCGTCCAAGGAATGCTGTAGGAAAGTGTAGAACCGCTTTGTCTCTTGCGGGTAAAAGTTGCCTTTGACGGAGGTAAAGAGAGAAAAAGCTTTTGAAGGAAAAAAATGGTGCTCTCATTTTTAGCAAGCAATGAGATGATAAATGTCCACACACTAAAATGAAAACTCCCCCTTCCACCAAAAAGTGGCCGGCCCCCTTAATCATGGTGGAAAAAAGGAATCAGTAATATGGGAGAAGAAAAGCTAAGATAAAAATAAGAAAAATGGTCACACCCATTTCAAATCCAACTCTAATCTCAATCCACCGTAATAAATGCAATGGAAGAGACCAAAAAAGAATCTCATGATGATAGTCTTATCATGAAGCCACAAAAGCAAGAAAACCCCTCCACAAAACTTATTTGCACACTTGCAAATAGCCCTCCATCGGAAAAGTCCGGCCGTGAAGAAACAAAGGAAAACTGGCCGGAACGGAATGCAAACTGGCAATTTCAGAAAACTGATCCCGTAATAAATTACAGGAAAACCCCGCGACTGTATATACATACCCGCATTTGTATTCCCACTGAATACAAATGCAAAAAGACAAAATCTACACTATACAATACTAGGATCCTGCTTAAACCAAAGCCTGCTAGTAAAAACCGTTCGATCACGATCCGTGCAATACCGCACGTATCTGATCGAACCCTGCCATATCTCCATACGGCCTCTACAGCGTTTGGTCCGAAACTTGAGAAAATGGTCTGTGGGGGACTCTAATGACTCGTCAATACTTTGGTTGTGGATTTAACCACAAGCACGTCAGAGGTATTAGCCAATACGTAACGGGCTATCAGGTATTGACCAAAAGGGACGTCGATGAGCGAACTCATCCTGACACCCTAATGAGCCTGTCAGTGACAATATCCGTACAGTCCGGTCCGTTCGTCTATGAGCATCGCATGGCGGGCCTAGGGGGTTGGTAAAAGTCAGACCCCCAAAAGCGGTACAAGTCGTGTCGGAGTGTAGTCCAGAACACCCTGAGATACTACTGGAATACCTACCAGTAAATCTCCTGCCTCGGCCGAGGGCTTTGTGTAATGGCTCTCCTAGACACAGCGCGACCTCACCCCCAATACCGGGAGAGACGAACCCCTGCAGATCCGCTCACTGCCTCCATGTGGCTCGGGACTGTACCCAACTAAAACCTGTTTGCACGTCTCCTTTGAGCGTGGTAGGGTAGTAATCAAAGCACAGTGGGAACTCATATGAGACAAATGACGATCTCAGGTAAATGAACTAATCTGTACACATGTCACCAGGGAACTGCTATCTGACGTCTGGTATAATCCCAACTAGCAGGTTTCCGGCGAGTCCTGTCCGGTGTACTCATAACCCAATGAGCACCTGTATACATCTTAGGTGAACCAACTGACACCAGTGGCTTGTGAGACCGGCCACCGCCCCTCGTCGGGGGTCTCGACTGTATATACTAGTCTACTCTGGAGTATCGATGCCCTGTCTCGAAACTCCCAAGACTAGGGACCTTTTAAGGATGTTCTTATAGACCCCAGCTCCCACGTATATAATCGCCCTCATACTGCTGGTAGTCAAGCGAGAATCCTAGGGGCTCTATCAACGTGCAATAGTGACCTGTAAGGTCACCTAAAGCAGTACACGATGATAAAGATAAACCAAATAGCATACTATCATCTTGAGTAAGACTGTCCTACTGGGACAGGTCCTCCCTCAATCGTTGCAATCACGTGCCTGTGATCCAATAATTGACTCTGAGGGCACTATCTCCAACACGAATCTTGAGAGATCATCAGTGAATATAAAGAAGTACAAAGAACCGGTCCTGGAATATGTAGACTGGGGACCTTCATTCATCTCTATGTATCAGTCCCAAGAGTTCACCAACTCTTTCTCTGTTTTTAGTAAACGGAGCTATGGTCATCTTATCTTTGTGACATGACTGGCAAGTTTCATAAGATGTAAATTCAAACTGATTTAAATATGCATCTAAATGTATCTTAGCTAGTCGGGTCGCTTTGATATGACCTAGTCTACAATGCCTCAAGAAGGATTCGTTCATTTCTGAACTCTTCCTCTTGTGTGTGTTCTGTACGTTAAGAACTGTGATCTGATTTAGAACGTATATGCTTTTAGATAACGTGCCTGAAACCGATCAACTCTTGATATAGGAAATTTTCAAAACATTATCCAACAATAAAAAATTATATCCTTCTTTAATAAATAAAGAGACTGATATGATGTTGTATATCAGGTTCGGTATCTGACAACATTCGTTCAGAATCAATGTATTTGGTAATACAGGGTGTAACTGCCAACACCTTGGCTGCAACAATTGTACTGTTTCCAACTCTTGAAATTTATCAACCGTTCTCAGTTCTCTACCTATCTATAGCCCATGTAACAGATTACATATTTGGGATCCTGATCCAGTATCTCATACCCAGGACGTAAAGGATACTGAGAAACAGTTCTTTGTAATAAACATAACCGAAGAAGATGCATCATCATGCACTTTCTTCGTTTGGGCGGCATAGGAATCCTGGTATTCCCCTATTTCCTTCTCGTTCTTATAACAATTATAAGTTGGAGCGGGACCAACGTTCCCCAGCTCAGTATAACAATACATCCATATTATTATCTTGATTAAGGCATGACATGGTCGCTACCTGGAGAGTGAGAGAGAAGAAAACACTCTGCCTGCGCTCTTGCAAGATTAGATTGGTTATATATTTTATCTAATCAGGATGGCTCCCACTGTTTTTTATCAAATCTTCCTTCAAACCCTAAAAGGAAAGACTAGCCGGGATTAATTACACTCTACAAGTTCGCCAATCTTTCAACCAGGCCAGTGCCGGTACTTTGAGGGAGGTTCCCCGTGCTTTCGCACGGACCTAATTAAAATAAACCCTGTTTTCCCATGGGCATAACCCCGTTGACACCTTTCTAGACACCTACTTGATCGGCTAATTGTAAAGTGCAAAGCTCTCCCAGGAGTAACAATTACTCGCAGCGGGTATCGGGATCCAACTATCTCATAGAAGGTATGCAATCTCATTGCAAATTTCAACACTTGAAACTCCTGATAATGGTTTTTACCCCTAGTACTTATGACCTTAACTATGGTCAACAAATCATAAGTACTAGTCAAGTTTGACCCGTCATTTCATGATCAATTAGACCCACCCATATGACCCTTAACTAAGGTCAACAAAGTCACATGACTGTCCTAACTAATCGCATCATATGCAGTGTAGGAAGACATTACTTAGTTACCGTACACTGTGCCTTAACTAAGGTCAACAAACACAGCACGAATACTAAGTACTCTACTTCCTAAAATGACGGAGGGTTGCGGATGGTTTTTAAGAAAACCTTCAACGCTTTGAACTTGATCTCGTTGCGGAATCAAATGGTTTAAAATGGAGTGTTTATAGGCTTTTGCTAGTTTCGCTAAAGAGGTCACTCCCGGTGAAGGGATCTCGGCTCTTTCCTCGTCGAATGAGGTGCAGGATATTTACAATACCACTATGCAATGCAAGAACTAGAAAAGCGGTCAAAAGACAAACCGAAGGTTGTACCATCTGCTAATTATTGCTAAAGAGGTCACTCCCGGTGAAGGGATCTCGGCTCTTTCCTTATCGAATAAGGTGCTGGATGTTCTACAAGGAACACCGCTATGCAAAGCAACAACTAGAGCTACCTAATTTTTTGAAATTCGATTCCACAACATCTTTTAGGTTTATTTTCTTTCATTAATCTCATTAATGAACGTTCCATCATTTAAGTCCACCTAACCATCACAGATAAATATAACGTACACTTATGCCATCCGCATTCGCCTCGATGTCCCGTCTGCACCGTTAGGTTAGGTAACTAACGGCAGAGCGGGGCAGGGCTAGCGCGGGTGTAAAACATAAGCAACGTCTTTATAATATATCATATATACTATAAACAATATCTATCTGAACATATCACATGATCACATCATAGATAACACAGCAGAAAAAAAAACCATATGAAATACTGGATATACTAGGACGCCCGTGTTTTATTTTGAGCCTGTATAAAACACGGATTCCACGGTCGTGATGAATAGCCAATCCCACACCCCTAGACCCCTACGAGAGCGGCAAGCAACCCTACCAATTCTACAGTTAGGAGACCCGGACTCGACTCCTCGAGATGGTCTCCCACTGGACCGTAGAACCCGGTTACTTGTGCTCCCCGCCTTGGGTCTATCCTAATGCGGAAAAGTAAATAATATACAATGAATTTTACATGAATGAAAAAGAAAAACTCTCATCTCACATAAAAAAAACCCGGCTATTCAAACACGACAATCCAATATAACATATCCAGCAACACATAACATCACATATCATCAACGTAAGTAAATATGCGTATCCCAATTGTCGTTGATGTATAGCAATGAAACCGGTGATACACCACATATTACAGTTACGGTCGCGGAAAAGAAAGTGTAAAACTACAACAGTTGGAATCCGCAGCCTCTTTAGACATCGCATGCCTAATCAAATGAATTCCTTAGACATCAAATGCCTAACTATTATAAACCCCGCATTTTAGTCTCAATATCGAAAACTCTTTTCAATATCAAGTTGGGCAATTCAACAAAATTCCCGACATCCTGATCAAATGCTCGTCGCAAACTTTAGCAGACGGCCGCACCCCCGGATGCCGTCGACGAAGTGCACTAAGAAGGAACACCGCTGCCGCGAGCACCCGAACGGATGCTTTTGGCGACGGGGTTCTCCTACAGTCACTTGGTCGGGGCTATGGGGCGTGGCTGTCTATTAAGTTTACCCGGCGAGTATCCGTGTACGCTACGTGATTGCGACGGACTTTTGATCACATCAAAATTTCCGTGGCAACCGATCATTTGAGACTGAACTGCTAGATTTACAACATTCAATTTAGTTATCTCATAACTGCTTGTGGATTCCAAATATTGTATCACATTCCAGATAAACAGACAATGTTAAACTTTCCGATCGAATAATCAAACACCCAAGATTTCCCAAATAGTTCTCAACACTTGAAATTAGTTTAAAAACATCCATCACATGCCACAGTACCAATGGTCCAGCCGTAGAAGGGTCAAGCCAACGCCTCACATGCGGCACGCCGTACTGCCCCAAACCCTAAGGTTTTAGAGGCAGTTCATGACAGTCATATAATCGAGTTAAGCTTTGTTGTTTTCTAGAGGTTCCACCGCGTTACTTGCACGATTTAGAACGTTCTTAAACTCGAGAAAAAATCCAACTTTTGAAAAAATTTCCGACAGGGGAAAAAGTGAGTTATTGATATCCGTTCGAACTTTTTAACAGTTTCTAAAATTATCCGGAAAAAAAATAAACGAAGTTAAATTATCCGATCGAATCAACAAGTCCGTAATACAACCCAGAAAACTCAACTCTTGAGTAGAATTAAAATTTCCCAGAAAAATCAGGAAACAGCTACGGGTGTAACTGTAGAAAAAGGAGTCCCTAATCTCCACATACGGCCGTGGAACCGCCACCAAAACCAGGGTACGGCCGCGGTTCCGCGGCGCTACAGTAGAGTTAGGAAGTCGTATTCTACAGTTATTCTTAGATTTCCCTGCTCAATTTTCTGAGTATTTTTAATACGAAAAAATGTCAACTTTTGAAAAATTTCCAGAGAAGGGTAAAATATGGGGTTTCGGGGTTCGATCGGACTTCTAACTTCGTATAGACTTCGCCTAAAGCTCTGGCTTGGCTCTGATACCACTATAGGGTTACTAGGCACTCTCACATGGTTCTACAAGGCATCAACCATGCCCAATTCAAAAATTAGACGTGCCGAACAACCCTAACCAAGATCGTATACTAGAGATTATGCGAAACAAATAACAAGAAAACAACTTTACTTCTAAGAGTTTATGATTACAACCTTTGTAGATCCGGTCCTTCACTTCTAAAGCTCCGTGTTGACGTTCCTTCGCTGCGATCATCGAGATCCCAGACTCTAGCGATGGTTTCCTCGGAGAAATGAACGGGTTAGCTCGTTGACTTCGAGGCCGAAGATGATCTACGTCGAGGAGACTCAAACTCAAGCTCCATCTTCACTAGTTCATGAACTTTATGAAGAGAACACCCTAAACTAAATGGCAAGTAGTAGAGGATGATGAAATAGGAACTGGGTTCACTTTGGATTTTGATTTCTCACATTATTTCTTCACTTGAAAATTTCTAGCAAATTTTTCTTCTTTTTTGAAGAAGAAGAAGAAGAAGAAGAAGAAAGAATATGAATAATGAATTATCTAAAAAGAATAATCAAGTGAAGTCTATCATAATGTAACCATGGGTGATTTTACCTTTGTAGAGAATAAACCATAGTTTGAGGTAATGGTTTGGTTAATGAAAATCTTATGCAAAACAAAATGAGTGGACTTTGTCAAAGATGCTTAAAAAGCTTCATGAAGCTTCAAGCCAAAACAAAGAAAGCCACCATTTTGTTTTACCAAAATAAATAAAAACCCAAACCATTATCTTAAATATTGTGTAATTCATACACACACCCAAGTTTGCATGTATCATCAATCATGATACAAACTAGTGCACAAACCTATACACATATACAACTTGTGCACATCAGGTGAGAAAATCAATCTTAAGTGAACCAATACTAGTTAATGTAAAGTAATATATCAAATATATAATTATACATTAAATTATTAGATCAACACTTGATTTAACGATCCGGTCATATCAAATATAACCGACTAATATCTAGTGTATCAATATATCGAATCAACACTTGATTCGGTAACCTGGTTATATCTCATATAACCGTCCGATGATACAAATCACGAGAATAGAATATAGTATCACATACTGGTATTATTCTCGGTCCCGCACATATCTCATATGCGCGCCTATTTCGTTTCGCTTGAGCCAGAAAACCTCTGTGTAGGACTCTAAAGACACGTTAATACGCCGGCAGTAGGTGGTGATCATATCAATCGCCCATAAGCCGCAAGCGGTCTGCTAAACGTAACGGCCACCCGGGTATTGAGCGATCAGAAGATCAATGAGCAAGCCTGCTCACACTCCTGCGAATCCAACCAGTAACACTTACCGCACAGTCCGGTCTGTTCGTCTGATATGTCGCATATCTCGCCTAGGGATGGTAAACGTCAGACCCCAGTAGCTTGATAAGTCATGCCGACGTAAGGTCCATAACAAGTGTGAAACTACTGATAACTCTTACCAGTAAATCACTACAACCCTGGCCAGGGATTTCCAGTTATGGCCAGTCGAGCATAGCGCAACATCAACCCCAAATACCGGGAGAGACGAATCCCCTCCTATCGCTCATTGCCTCCATGTGAATCGGGACTGTACCCAAAAACCACCTGTTTGCACGACTCAGTAGAGCCGTGGTAGGGTGGAAATCAAAGCACAGTGGGAGACACACAAGACTCTATGACGATCTCGGGTCAACAGACTAAGCTGTACCAGTATCACCAGAGAACTTCCATCTGACGTGAGGTATAATACCATCTGGGAGTTCTCGACGAGTCCGTTCAGTGTACCTAGTCTCCACTGAGCACCCGCATACCATCGCTGATGTCAAACACCAATGGATATGGGATCATCCATCGCCCATCACATGGGTCGAGAAGATATACGCTAGTCTACTCTGGAATATCGATGCCCCGTCTCGATATTCCCACGACTAGGAACATTGAAGGATATACTCATGGACTACCCAGGCCCCACTAGTATGATCTGCATCATAGTCCTGCAAGTCGAGTACACATCCTAAGGGCTTTATCAACATGTAATAGAGAGACAGTAAGTAT
Source organism: Agapanthus africanus (assembly GCA_030015575.1). Classification (NCBI taxonomy): domain Eukaryota; kingdom Viridiplantae; phylum Streptophyta; class Magnoliopsida; order Asparagales; family Amaryllidaceae; genus Agapanthus; species Agapanthus africanus. Next base: position 54,610,045 of record JASDDO010000018.1, on the reverse strand, counting down.
ACATGTTAAGATAAAGAGCAACCAGATAGCTTACTATCATGTCGAGCAAGAAAGTCCTACCTATATATGTCCCAGCATCCACTACAATATACATCTCATGTACAGTAATGGACTCTAGGGCATACATATAACTAACACTGCAGGTACACCACCATGCCAGGAGTCGTCCATTCTAAAATACCTTTAGAATAATGTCTAAGTACCCAGATTAGGATACTTCCCAAATCTAGATCTAAAACCATAGATCTAGTAACCGGAAGTCCTGATATTATATCCATATCCTATGTGGAGAAACAACTTTGTGACAACCACAGTATAACCGATCGTAGTATAGGAATATCACTTCCTATCAAGTGCATGTCATCCTAATACCTGGATATCACTCTCTACTACCTTCTTAGCAGATCCATCTCCTATTTTGATGGAGTCAAAGCCTATGACTGTCACATCAAAAACAGATGATCTATTTCCGCTATACCTGCTTTGGTCTATAAATAGACATAAGCTACTTGCCCACTATGCTTCCGCTGTTCCCACTGACTACAACAACCCTCTGGCAGAGTCATATACACGTACACTTCCAAAGCTAGTTTAGAACGACGCTATACTCATCCTCCTGCCGGGTCTTATAGTCTAGAACAGCAGCAATGGGAAGTCTGGGTAAACAAGAACCTCCCTGTCGCCATCTCTGAGAACACCGAAGTACATCTCGGATGCCTGAGGTTACCCACCAAATCTGCGAAGTGGCTAATGGAATGTCGAAACTAATTGAATCATTAGGTTCTATTAAATCTTCAGTGATCGTTTGTTGTTCTGGAATCACTTCCAGTTCTACCATACTCCCACTTCTATTTTTATGAAAAAAAATCCATTTTACTAAAATTGTGGCGAGTAAAGAACAATATAATTATTGATCTTCCAGATAGTAGAAAGTTAACCCTCGTCAAAGTCCGGGATAACCCACAAACATCCATTACTGAAATGCGCCTCAAGTTTATCTGGATTCTGGTTTTAAACATCAGCCGGACAACTCCCTATACCTTAACATCGTTAAGATATAAATTGATTCTATATATATACAATATAGAAACAAAAGCACTAATTTAATTGGAACCGAATTCAAATCATGCAGCTATCTCTAGTGCATATCAACCAAATAGAAGGTAGCCATTCAACATTACCCATCTAGGAGTGCATCCATATATAAGTGACCTGAAAGAGAAGCAAGTTCTCAAAACCATTACTATCAATAGAATACCAAACACAAGTATCTACATCTTTGACTTCCTCGAAGAATCCTGATACTTCCAACAAATGGTTCACTACTTTATTCTCATACCCATAACTTCTGAAAATCTGAACCTTGTATGTCAACGAAATACTTGTCTAGAACTAGAGAAGTTATAAGTAAACAGAATATAGTATGAGTACCAAACCTATTGTCTTAATGGACACTGGACAACATACAATATTTTGTATAAGTCCCCTAAGTTCAACAACTCAAACCCTGTGCGTCGTAGGTTGAAAAACTATACTATGGTTAAGAAGAATTACACCGCTGTTGAATGCAGCTTACCTAATCAACAACTGATATAGGTAAATGTTACAGACATAATATCAAAAAGTTATATCCCACTTTAAAAATAAAAGTACAGATATATCAGTTTGAAATTGGTGCATAATAACAGATATTCAAAACCAAATATTTGCCATCCGACAAAATCCAGACGAGTTCCTCAAATATCACCAATTACAACGAATTCCGATAAAATGAGGATCTAATCACCCAATTCCCAATATCTTACTCACACTCACCATCCGTAATAGAATACAGATGTGAGAAACTGATCTGGTAAACACATACCCTAGAGTTAGAGTCCAATTAGGGAAACGGTTTTCAATTAACATCGCACATTGAAACTGAAGCATGAAAATGTTTCAAAAACAAGGGTTAACTGGTATTCCTAGTAATGCCTCTTTCACTATCCTGATTCATGACAATAACCATATACTTACATGTCCTCACTCCAATCCCTTTATTATGTCTTTACTTATTACCTTCTGTACATCTTCTTTAGGCTAATTGGTTTTCTTCCTTCCCCACCCTTCGACACCAGCCTAAGGTTTGGAAGAAGACTATCCAATAAGCGTAATAGGTGTACTCTCCTAATCTTAGGAGCCCTCGCAACCTGAAAGAAAGTAAAGGGAAATGACATCTGAATAATCCTATTCTATTTCTTCTGAACCGAAAACCATTCTCGAATCTGGAACAAGTTCCTTCGAGTTCGTATGTAACTATACGATGGCATATCCAATAGGAGCGGATATCCGTAGTGATACGAAGTGTTCTGGAGAAATGCAAAGTGGATGTAGGAGTGACAGGTGTATACACGGTTTTTGTCATGAATGATAGCAGTCGCAATTTTCTTTGTCTTTATTCTAGTCCCTTTATATATCTCTACTTATTACCTTCTATACACCACACTTAGGCTTAATTGGTTTTCTTCCTTCCTTACCCTTCGGCACCTTCCTATGGTCTGGAGGAAGACTATCCAATAAGCTCAATAGGTGTACCCTCTCCTAATCCTAGGAGCCCTCATAACCTGAGAGAAGGTAAAGGGAAAAGACAACCGAATAATCCTATTCAATCTCTCCAGAACCAGAATCCATCCTCGAATCTGGAACAAGTTCCTTCGAGTTCGTATATAACTATACGATGGATTTATCCAATAGGAGTGGATGTTCATAGCGATACGGGGTGTTCTGGAGAAATTCAAAGGTTATATAGAAGTGGCAATGATATATGCAACATCGTGACATTCCAAAAGCCAAAGTGTTTTAAGAAGGTTCAGTTAACTTGGTTCATGAGTTTTAGTCTAGGTCGGGCCATGGTCGCTGCCAGAGAGAGAGAAAAGAAACACTCAGCGTGCACTCTAACCTAGAATATAATGGTTAATCAATTTATCTAATCATGATGGCTCCCACTGTTTCCTCGAATTCTCCTCCAAACCCAAAAGGAGAATTAGTCGGAATCACTCGAGGAGTAATCTTACTCATTAGTAGGAATCGGGATCCAACTATCATCGCATGATAACTTGATGGAAGCCACTCATGTCACCACACTCCAGAAGGTATGTACATGCCTAGCAAGTTTCCTGTATGTTTGAAACTTCCGATGTGAGTTTTTACCCCTACGACCTAAGTGACCTTGACACAGTCAACAAATCAAAAAGTCTTAGTCAAGTTCAACCCGTCATTATCCAGGATTGCATTAAACCCATCCGTATGAGCCCTTGACACAGTCAACAAGGCCGCACGGCTTTCCTAACTAATAATATTAATATGCCACAAACAAGCACTACTTAGCTACCGCACACTACGCCTTGACACAGTCAACAAACTCAGCATGAATACTAAGCAATACTTGTAAGAAATGATGGATGGCTACGACTAGTTTTTAGCGAAAAACCTTTAACGTGATGAACTTGATATCGTTGAAGGAATCCTGGTGATTTCATAAATATATAGTGGCAAAAACTTTTGCTAAAGAGGTCGCTCCCGGTGAAGGGATCTCGGCTCTTTCCTCGTAGAATGAGGTGCATGATATTCCAAACTGAATACCATGATGCAAAGCAAAAGAATCGACTATAGTAAAGTTATTACATTGACGCAAACTTTTACCCAACGGGTCACTCCCGATGAAGGGAACCCGGCCCTTGCCTCGTCGAATGAGGTGCAGGCTATTCCAAACTGAATACCACTATGCAAAGCAAAAGTGAACGTCTGTAATGTCAGTTTTTAAAAACATGGTTCCAACAACATCATATAGGTTTGTTTTATCCTTGCATTGATAAGAATCAACGCAGTCCCATCAATTAATCACAACAGAAAAGAACGAAAATAAATTATATGTATATGCCATCCGCATTCGCCACTGGGTCCCATCATCACTCGTTAGGTTACTTAACTAACGACAGAGTGGGGACTGGACTAGCGCGGGTGCAAAACATATACAACATCTACTAGTATATATATAAATATATATAACAATCGTCCCAGGCATGATATAAAGCAACATCATAGAAGCAACATAGAATGGTGGATAATCTTGGAGCCCCGGGTTTCACTTGAGCCGCAAATGAGATCCGATGTTCTCTATCGTGTGGATAGCCTGTGCAATAAAAACCTAGACCCCTACGAGCGCGGCAAGTTACCCGCCAAAACCAGAAGTGAGGCAACCCCCTTCAACAGCGTGAATAGGCCACCCAGCACTTCACGGAATCCGGTAACTTGCGCACCCCTCCGTGAGTCAACCTATACCCCCTACGAGTGCGGCGAATAGCCCGCTAATTCTAGAGTAAGGTCCCCTCCATCTCAATGCCATGAGATACAGACATGTTGCCCTTTAGAACCTGGCTATTCGTGCACTCCACCGTGGGGTAATCCTAGTACATAAAAGAAAATAATATACAAAGGTGACATCGACCTCAACCCGGTCGTGCCCCAAATATCAAATGTACAAATCAAACTAAACTGTACTAATATTGCACCATAGTTATCCACCACGACGATCCAACCACAACACAGCACAACACAGAATATCAACGCGAATGTCACGTTCGCAAACCCGTCTTAAAGAACTATAACAATTAGACAAGTTGTACCGATCTAATGACATTCACGGTCGCAGATAGTAATGTAAGTACTGTAAACATTTAAACAATGTTAAATTATCGACTTCGAAACACCCCGAGTTGCCCCTGATCAAAAGATAACATAATATCCAAAATGGGCAAAACAAGCAATACCACTGAACCAATATTCCAGAGACCAGACAACACCCAAAATACGAAGCCCAAACTCCTCACTATGGCCGGCAAGCTCAGAAATTTTGAGCATGTGCTCGGGTGAAAACAGGAGAAATAGGTTCGTATTTGGGGTATTTTCTAGTTGTCACCTAGTAGTCTTCTGCAGTTGCTTAAAAAATTTTTTGAAGACTTTAAAATCGACAGAGACTGGAATGTGCAGTGCACTGTTTCGGAATTGTTTCAGTTTCGATACTTTAATATTGTCTAAACAAGCTAGCTTAGGTTTTAAAGGCTGGCTCTAATACCATGTTGGGTTACGGTAGCGCCCCGGCCATCAAACCGTGGCCAAATGCGGAACAAAAATTTACTAAACTGGCGCTACCATTACCCAATACCCGGATCTACCCTAAACCCTAAATTAGCAAGCTATATATAAGAAGTTAGATGGTTATACCGAGTTGATCCGTGTCCTTCGGTCTTCAACCATCATCCCCAAGCTCTTGGTGGCTTCTTGATCGAGTTTGGTTACCGGTCTTCCTCCATCTACGATGATCCACCTGAGGGAAACGACGCAAGCTTCAGTCTAGCGAAACGAGCCAACCGACGCTCCAAGGTTGCTAGCAATGGAGAGTGGAGGTGTAGGAATGTGTCACTATATTTTTCTCTCATCACAATTTCTCAAGGGAGCAACCATTGACGATGAAGGAGGTGAGGAAACAATGGCATGAGCAACACAAGAATGGATAAGTGTTGAAGTGAGTGGTGAATGAGAGAACTAGCAAGTAAAGAACCAAGGCCACCCAAGAGTTGTGGCTGCCCCTCTCTCTCTCATGCACCAAAATATCTCATATCAATATCCAAATAAACAATTCCAAGCCATACCTATGACCTATGCTCATGCCACCTCACTCCTCCACCTCATTTGTGAAACAAATGAATTTCCAAAAATGGAAAATCATACAATTGAGGTGTCCACTTCTAGAAGCTATTCCGTATAAATACAGAATACTTCCCGGTACATGTATCGAAATACATATATGCATATTCGTACAAAAATACGAATAGACAAGAGAGAAAATGAATAGTGAACAATAATACTAGAATACATATATATAAATACATATATAAATTATTAAATCAAAACCTGATTTAATAATCCAGCTTAATCGTAAGACGCTAGTATTATCAACCGTCTGATTAAAGTCTACGCAGCATGTGCACATATTTAATCGGACACCTGTATGTACCAACATACGTCGTCTATACCATATCGCCTGAACCGTGAAAACCCTCTGTATGGGACTCTAAAGACTCGTCAATACGCTGGCAGTGGGTTTAACCACAAGCACGTCAGCGGCACTAGATATACGTAACAGCTACCCAGGTATTGAGCAAAAGGGAGGCCGACGAGAAAACTCATCATGAACCCTTACTGGGTCTAACAGTGACAATATCCGTACAGTCCGGTCTGTTCATCTAAGAGTATCTCATATCGAGTCTAGGGGTGGATAAAGTCAGACCCCTAACAATATCCGTACAGTCCGGTCTGTTCGTCTAAGAGTATCGCATATCAAGTCTAGGGGTGGATAAAGTCAGACCCCTAACAACGCGACATTTAGTGTCGGCATGAAACCCATCACCACCTGAGAAACTATCGATCCTAGATTGGTAATTCCCGTCCACCTTGGCCATAGATTTCTGGTGATGGCCACCCGTGTACAACGCGACATCAACCTCCAATACCGGGAGAGACGAATCCCCGACGATCCGATCACTGCCTCCATGTGGCCTAGGACTGTACCCAACTAAAACCTGTTTGCATGACTCCTTTGAGCCGTGGTAGGGTAGTAATCAAAGCACAGTGAGAACTCACATGAGACAAATGACGATCTCAGGTCGACAGACTAACCTGTACACATGTCACCTGGGAACTGCTATCTGACAATAGGTATAATACCAACTAGCAAGTTCCCGGCGAGTCCGTTTAGTGTACTCATAACCGAATGAGCGCCTGTATACCATCTTAGGTGAACAAACTAACACAAATGGCTTGTGAGACCTGGCCACCGCCCCTCGTCGGGGTCTCGATCAGTATACACTAGTCTACACTGGAGTATCGATGCCCAGTATCGATACTCCCACGACTAGGGACATTTAAGGATGTGCTTATAGACCCCCAGCTCCCACGTATATGATCGCCATCATAATGATGGTAGTCAAGCATAAATCCTATTGGCTCTATCAACATGTAATAGTGATCTGTAATACCACATAAAGCATGTACATGATGATAAAGACAAACCAGATAGTATACTATCATCTCGAGTAAAGCTGTTCTACCGGTATAGGTCCTCCCTTAATCATCATAATCACCTACCTGCGACTATGATAATTGCCTTGATGGAACTATAACCAACAGAAACATCATGAAAACTCGTGTTCAGCATCGACACGTAAATCCTCATATCTCTATCCCTAGGACTCCATCAATCCGGATCGACTTACGGCTCTCTCAGTCCGGATCGGTCCATATCATCTCACGACTCCGGTCGGTATCCTCTAGATATCCGCCGAGCCCTAAACTATCACTGGTAGGTAGTGTTCTCCTGCCAGGTTCATCGTCTGCATTTCGAGCTTCTTGCCTTGGGGTACCACACCGGGTCCACCATGTACCCGCAAACGGCCTCATCCAGCACCTCGAATCGGGTATCATATAACTCATAACCGAGAAAACATATGGTGAAAGTCTCGAAATATCATATTAAGAGAAACCGCATTTTTAAAACAATACACAATTTCCTTTGAAATCAAACTGCGGTTCTCAAATCCAGGGATCTCATAAAAACAGCATCTCAATGCATATAACTATAAAGTACAATGTATGCAACATAGAGTAGTAATATGAGCATATCGAATATATCATGCAAGCATATAACCACAAGGTATAATGTATGCAACATAGAGTGGTAATATGAGCATATCGAGTATATCATGCAAGCATATAACCATAAGGTACAATGTATGCAATATAGAGTAGTAATATGAGCATATCGAGTATATCATGCAAGTATGTCAAGTGATAGTACTGAACAATGAGTGTACTTTTTTAATTTTAAGACTAATATCATGATAGGGCCGTTCTCCTGTATAAATGGCCCGACAATTCTACTGTATAAGTGACATGGCAATTCTACTGTATAAGTGACATGGCAATTCTACTGTGTCGGTGACATGGCAGTTACCGATGAAGAATGTGTGTGAGCCGGCAAATCTATGTATGTGTAATATGCGCATCAACGGTAATTGTGCTGGTGTACTAGCAATAATATCATATAGTATTAAATACCGGCATATGGTTTGTACATCACGAGGGTAATATCCTACACAGCATGAACAATAAATGGGTATATCTATCTACACACGAATCATACGGTCACTTTTAAACGATACACATCGTCATTTGAAAATAGGTATGGTTCAAGTAACAATCTCTATATCGGCTATTCCGCCTCATAACATCTGATATGACAATAATCATCGATCATCATCCTCAAATCAGTAGCACATATCAATCATCCGATACATCTCATCGCGTATGGTAATCCATCGTACTGAGTCGTCAAGCAGAATAGGGAATATATCGACCGATACAATAATGAGGGTACGGATCTAAAGTCTCGTACGACATATTACTCATTATACTCATAAATATACACACATATATCTCAAATCACATTTGTATAACGTCATATCTTATTAATTCCGCCACACCTCTAACTCAATCACGTGTCGTGTTTATCGATCTCGATCTCATATCCTATCATTAACACTTATACTTGTTCTCTTTTCAATTCATACCATTAACAACTCATATATCAATTTGTGTTAACTTTTATCATAATATATCTTATTTAAATCCTATAACCATGTCCATACGTTTGTAACATATCCATTATCGAAATTATACGTTATATCACAATCTTCCATATTAGTGGTTGCGGGGGTGCTATACGCCATCCACCCTACTTCCCCCGTAGATATAACCTACTCACCAACAATTCTCCTCGCTTAGCCGAAGTCGATGTGCTTCGTCGTCTCAGAAGTCCACGCAAAGGTACCTACAATCAATACACAATCGCAATCGCAATTAAAACCCATCAGAAAACCGATACGGCACACGGTTCGCTCATAGGTTAAAACCTATAGCTTCGCATGTAAATTCAACCAAATAACCCCCGTCCGTTAATATATAAACGTCCAATGACGGATCCAAACTCAAATCAAAAAACCACGTTTTAGAAATCGGAAAACGAAATTCAGCAACAAGGGAAATCCATCCCAGATTTTGACTCAGGTAAAATTAACCAATTTTGCATATCAGTTTGCTCTAGATATAGGATAAGAAAGCTACAGAACAAAAATCATATGATTCCACTCCCATGTAGCCGCAATTTGTGGCCACAATGAATTAATTTGCGGCCAGAAGTGCAGGGAATGGGCTCGGGTTTCTAGGGGTGCTTCTAGGTTGCCTGCTCATCTCTCTATGTTTTCTAAATAATTCTCAGGTCCTTCGGTTTAGAGCAGATCTCAGAATCCCATCACAAATCTCACAAAATACGATATCGGCCAAATTCTAACTTCGTGTTTTGGGTTCTAAACTCGATTCCAGGCCTTAAAATCAATCCCTAAGGTCTTGTAAACACTCACTGCACCTCAATTGGCCACTTGACAGCAAACTTTCAATTTTCTAAAATCAATATCCTAAATAACTCAATTTCTAACTAAAATACAATATTTAATGCAAACAACAATTCTAAAGTGAAAAGATATACCTCATAAGCAGCTAAAGAAATTTCTTGAGTTGCCCAAGTCTTCAAAATCCAAATTTGGATGGTTCTAAGGTCTTAGAATGACGTTGTGCATGTTTTTAATGAAGGAGGCATGAGGGTTTTGAAAAGGGATGAAGGTGATGCATGGAGGTAGTGAGGTGATTGAAGAAGATGAAGAAAACCATGGAGGATGAAGGAATGGGCAGCCAACTATACCCCCCTCTCTCGTAAGCTCACCCTCTCTCACTAATATCTCCCCCTACACTCACTCTCTCACAAATATCTCATCTCTTTTGTTTTTCATTCATAACTCCTTTTCACACTCAACTCTTTATTTTCCTTTGCTTTTCTTTTCATTTATTTGTTTTTCTTTTCCTTTCTCTTCTCAATTAAATCTCACAAGTCATACACTTAACATGCACAAGACATGGTGCACAAGTCATGAAAAAAATGTAAAAATACGGATTTTACCAAAAATCCGATAAATATCATTAAAATAAATAAAGCATTTTAATCTCCGATTAATTTTCAAATATTGGTATATACTTATACCATTTTACGAAAAATCCCTATTCATAAATTCGAATAGATTTCGCGAAATATATTATTTTAATATTAAATTCCAAAAATAATATTTTTATATTTCTGAAATGTTACACAACTGGACCTGGGTAGACCCATAACGAAATCCATGGAGATCTGCTCCGATTTCCACTCCGGACCGGGTTGTTAGTTATATGTATGCCCTAGAGGCCATTACAGTACATACGATGTATATTGTAGTGGATGCTAGGACATATATAGGGAGGACTTTCTTGCTCGACATGATAGTATGCTATCTGGTTGTACTTTATCTTAACATGTACTCTGATTGTCTCTATGTTACATGTTGATAAAGCCCTTAGGATATGTACTCGACTACTGGGACTATGATGAGATCATACTAGTGGGGCCACGGTAGTCGACGAGTACATCCTATAACTGTTCCTAGTCGAGGGTGTATCGAGACAGGGCATCGATACACCAGAGTAGACTAGCGTATACGCAGCTTGACCCATATGATGGGCGATGGATGATCCCATATCTATCGGTGTTTGACATCAAGGATAGTGTACGGGTGCTCAGTAGAGACTGGGTACACTGGACGGACTTGCCGAGAACTCCCAGATAGTATTATACATCACGTCAGATGGCAGTTCTCCGGTGACACTGGTACAGAGTAGTCTGTTGACCCGAGATCGTCATAGAGTCTTGTGTGATTCCCACTGTGCTTTGATTTCCATCATACCATGTCCAAGAGGGCATGCAAAAAGGTGGCTTTTGGGTACAGTCCCGAATCACATGGAGGCAATGAGCGATAGGAGAAGATTCGTCTCTCCCGGTATAGGGAGTTGATGTTGTGCTGTGTTCGATTGGCTATAACCAGAAATCCCTGGCCAGGGTTGCTGAGATTTACTGGTAAGTGTTATTAGTAGTTTCTCGAACTGTTATATACCTCATATCGATACGACTTATCAAGCTACTGGGGTCTGACGTTTACCACCCCTAGGCGAGATATGCGACATATCAGATGACGAGACCGGACTGTACGGGAGTGTTACTGTTTGGATTCACAAGAGAATGTACAGGCTTGCTTGTTGATCTTCTGAGCGCTCAATACCTGGGTGGCTGTTACGTTTAGCTGACCGCTTGCAGCTTGTGGGTGTTTGATATGATCATCACCTACTGCCAGCGTATTGACGATTCTTTAGAGTCCTACACAGAGGTTTCTTGGCTCAGGCAAACCGGACTAGGAGAACATATGTGATATGTGCGGGACCGAGGATAATGCGGTATATGATACCGTATTGGATTCTCGCGATATGAGATATCGGCCGGGTATATGTGATATAGCCGGGTCATCGTATTAGTCGGTTATTTGTGAAATAGCCGGATTATCGGATCAAGAGTTGATTCGATAATTTAATGTATAATAATATATATGATATATTAAATTACATTAACTAATATTAGCTCACTAAAAGATTCATTTTCTCACGGGATAATACATTGATATATATATGCGATATATGTTAATTGTATTATTATCTATTGTTACAAAATATATTGTATATGTGATATATAATATTGTAACATGTTAGGGTTACAAATTTAACATTGGATTAGGGTTTAAACTTGGTTAGGGTTTAGATTAGGATTAGCTTTTGCATGAAGCTTCCATGAAGCTTCATGAAGCTTTGACTTTGTGGTTGCTTGATATTTTTGTGAGATATTATGTTAACCCAATCCAAACCATTAACCCTAGTTAACTCTCTACAAGGGTTAACTCTCTCATGCTTAACCCTTGGTTAGATTTGTAACCACTACAATAATTCATTGTTCATCACAAAAGGAAAAAGGTTATCATCTTCATTCTTCTTCTTCATGCTTGAGTTCCTTCATGAAAAAGCTTTCTTTTGTGATGAAAGTGAGTGAGGAAAAAATCTTAAATGAGAACAAAAATCCTACTTCATCATCCTCATCTATCCTTGGCATTTAGATGAGGGTGTTCACTTCATATTATGAGTGTTAGCTTGTGTTAACGAAACTTCAAGGTAGATCATCTTTGTATCGAAGATCGGAAGCAAAAGTTGCATCATTCTCTTCGTGAAGCCTCTCGAGAGTCCACAACACGATGATCGCAGCGAAGGGACCTCAACACGGAGCTTAAGAAGTGAAGGACCGGATCTACAAAGGTTGTAATCCCTCTCACTTAGTGTTAAAGCATTTAGCATGTTCGTTTTCGCCTAAACCCTAGTTTAAAGATCCGGCTTCGGGTTGTTCGGCACGGCTAAAATTTTAATCGGGCATGGTTGATACCTCGTAGACCCTTGTGCGCGTGCCTAGCAACCCTACAGTGGTATCAGAGCCAAGCTAGAGCTTTAGGCGAAGTTTAGACAAAGTTTAAAGTCCGATCGAATTCCGAATACCCGATATTAACCCCTCTCTGTACATTTTCTAAAAATGTGATTTTTTCAGAATTAAAAATGCTCAGAAAAACAAACTGGAAAAACTAAGAATTACTGTGAAGTACGGTCCACTGAGTCAACTATTTAACCGCGGAACCGCAGCCAAACCAAGGGTTTGGCGGCGGTTCCGTGGCCGAAATTGTGACTTAGTCCCTGAAATTTCATGTAATTGTTCTTAGGTCCTTTCTTGTTTTTTTTTCTGGGAATTTTTTTTATTCCACTCAAGTGTTGAGTTTTCTAGAGTTGTATTGGGGACTCGTTGATTCGATCGGATAATTTAACTTTGTTTTGTTTTTCCGGATAATTTTAGAAACTGTTAAAAAGTTCGAACGGATATCAATAACTCACTTTTTCCCCAGTCGGAAATTTTTTCAAAAGTTAGATTTTTTCTTGAGTTTAAGAACGTTATAAGTCGTGGAAGTAACGCGGTGGACCCTCTAGAAGACAACAAACCTTAACTCGATTATGTGACCGTCTTGAACTGCCTTTTGAACCTTAGGGTTTGGGGCAGTACGGCGTGCCACATGTGAGGCGTTGGCTTGACCCTTCTACGGCTGGACTATTGGTACTCTGGCATGTGATGGATGTTTTCAAACTGATTTCAAGTGTTGAGAAAGATTTGGGAAAACTTGGGTGTTTGATTATTCGATCGGAAAGTTTAACATTGTCTATTTTTCTGGAATGTGATACAATATTTGGAATCCACAGGTAGTTATGAGATAACTAATTTGAATATTATAAACATAGCAGTTTAGTCTCAAACTGATCGGTTGCCACGGAATTTTGATGTGATCAAAAGTCCGTCGCAATCACGTAGCATATGCGGATACTCGCCGGGTAAACTTAATAGACAGCCATGCCCCAAAGCCCCGACCAAGTGACTGTAGAAGAACCCCGTCGCCAAAAGCATCCGTTCGGATGCTTGCGGCAGCGGTGTTCCGCCTTAGTGCACTTCGTCGATGGCATCTGGGGTGCAGCCGCCTACTAAAGTTTGCGACGAGCATGCAATCAGGACGTCGGGAATCTTGTTGAATTTCCTGACTTGATATTGAAAAGAGTTTTCGATAATGAGACTAAAATGAGGGGTTTATAATTGTTAGGCATGCGATGTCTAAGGAATTCATTTGGTTAGGCATGCGATGTCCAAAAAGGTTGCGGATTCCAACTGTTGTAGTTTTACACTTTCTTTTCTGTGACCGTAAGCGCAGTATGTGGTGTATCGCCGGTTTCGTTGCTATACATCAACGACAATCGGGATACGCATACTTGCTTACGTTGATGATATGAGATATTATGTGTTGCTGTGATATGTTGTATTGGATTGTCGTGTTCTGAATAGCTGGGGATTTTATGTGAGATGAGAGTTTTTATTTTCATTCATGTAAAAATTCAATTGTATGTAATATTTTTTTTTGGGGCACTTCCGGGATGAGGTTGATGTCACCATTGTATATTATTTACTTTTCCGCATTAGGTAGACCCAAGGCGGGGAGCACAAGTAACCGGGTTCTAGGGTCCAGTGGGAGACCATCTCGAGGAGTCGAGACCGGGTCTCCTAACCCTAGAATTGGCAGTGTTACTTGCCGCTCTCGTAGGGGTCTAGAGATGTGGGTTTGGCTATTCATCGCGACCGTAGAATCCGTGTTTTATACAGGCACGTATTGAAAACACGGACGTCCTAGTATATCTAATATTTCATATATGTTCTTGTGCTGCAATGTTCTGTGATGAGATCATATTACTGCCTAAGACGAATGTTTATATTATACATATGAGATATATGTTATATTGCAGATTTCGTTTCAAAAGAGATGCTTGTGAAGCATAATAAAATGGGACTTCATTAATGAGATTAATGAAATTAAAAGAAACCTAAAGATGTTGTAGAAACTTATTTAAAAACTAGTAGCTCTAGTTCTTGCTTTGCATAGCGGTGTTCCTTGTAGAACATCCAGCACCTTATTCGATAAGGAAAGGGCCGAGATCCCTTCACCGGGAGTGACCCCTTTAGCAATGACTGGGAGATGCTACACCCCTCGGTTTGTCTTTTGATTGCTTTTGGAGTTTTTGCTTTGCATAGTGATATATATGATATATCCTGCACCTTATTCGATGAGGAAATGGCCGACGATCCCTTCACCGGGAGTGACCCCTTTAGCAAAACTAGAAAAGCCTCAAAAACACTCCATTTAAAATCACTCGATTCTACAACGATATCAAGTTCATTACGCAAAGGGTTTTCTGAAAAACCCGTCGTAGCCCTCCGTCATTTCAGATAAGTACTGGTTAGTATTCGTGCTGCGTTTGTTGACCTTAGCCAAGGCGTAGTGTGCGGTAGCTGATTAGTGCTTATCTGTATAAGCATATGATGCGATTGAGTTAGGGTAGTCGTACGACTTTGTTGACATTAACCAAGGGTCGTGCGGGTGGGTTTAATTCAATCGGGAAATGACGGGTTGAACTTGACTAGCACTTATGATTTGTTGACCTTAGCCAAGATCATAAGATGCTAGGGGCAAAATATTATTGGGAATTTCAAGTGTTGAAATTTGCAATGAGATTGCATACCTTCTATGAGATAGTTGGATCCCGATACCCGCTGCGAGTAAGAGTTACTCCTCGAAGAGTTTTACACATTAGAATTAGTCGATCAAGTAGGTGTCTAGAAAGGTGTTAATGGGGTTACGCCTCTGGGAAAATGAGGTTTACTTTAATTAGGTCCGTGCGAAAGCACGGGGAACCTCCCTCAAAGTACTGACACTGGCCTGGCTGAAAGATTGGAGAACTTGTAGCGTGTAATTAATCCCGGCTAGTCTTTCCTTTTAGGCTTTGAAGGAAGATTTGATTAAAACAGTGGGAGACATCCTGATTAGATATATTAGATAACCAATCTAATCTTGCAAGAGTATACGCTGAGTGTTTTCTTCTCTCTCTCTCCAGGCAGCGACCATATCACGCCTTAATCAAGATAATAATACGGTTGTATTGACCGAACCCGCTTGTTATACTGAGATGGGGAACGTTGGTCCCGCTCCAACTTATAATTGTTATAAGACAGAGCAGAAAATTGGGGAATACCAGATTTCCCGTAACGCCCAAACGAAGAAAGTGCATGCTGATGCATCATCTTCGGGTGTGTTCATTACATAGAATTGTTTCTCAGTATCCTTTACGTCCTGGGTATGAGATACCGGATCAGGATCCCGCATATGTAATCTGTTACATGGGCTACAGAAAGGTAGAGAACTGAGAACGGGTGATAAGTTTCATGAGATAGAAACGGTGCAAGTGTTGCAGCCAAGTCTGTTGGTCACTATCACCCTGTGTTACCAGAATACATTGATTCTGAACAAATGTTATTAGATACTGAACCTGTTATACAACATCATATCAGTCTCTTTACTAGTAAAGAAAGGATATAATTTTGTATTGTTGGATAATGTTTTGAACATTTCCTATATCAAGAGTTGATCGGTTCAGGCACGTTATCTAAAAGCATTGACGTTCTAAATCAAACTACAGTTCTTAGTATACAGAACACACACAAGAGGAAGAGTTCAGAAATGAACGCATCCTTCTTGAGGTATTGTAGACTAGGTCATATCAATGTGACCCGACTAGCTGAAGTTACATTTAGATGCATATTTAAATTAGTTTGAATTTACATCTTGTGAAACTTGCCGGTCATGTCACAAAGATAAGATGACCATAGCTCTGTTTATTGGAAACAGAGAAAGAGTTAGTGAACTTTTGGGATTGATACATGTTGATATATGAAAGTCCCCTGTCTACGCATGCCAAGACCGGTTCTTTGTACTTCATTACATTCTCTGATGATTTCTCAAGATTCAGACATATGTTCCTGTTGAAACATAAGTCCGAACCTTTTGAGAAATTCACAGAATGTAAGTTAGAAGTAGAGAACCAAAATACGGGTATAAGTATTATGTCCTTTGATGAGATCAAGGAGGAGAATACTTGAGCACGGAATTCCTGGACTATTCTAAAGGAGAATAAGATTCTCTCTCAGAATTACTCCTCCGTATACACCACAGCACGTCGATGTATCGGGGCGGAGCAATAGCACCCTATGTGATATGGTGTGCTCTATGATGAGTACTACAGAGTTTCCTATTTCCTTTTTAGTAGTTATGCACTTGAGAAGCTGCATACCTATTGAATAGGGTTCAAATCAAATCAGTTGCCTACCACTTCATATGTGATATAGAAAGGGAAGAGCCCATATCTTAAGCTTGTTAAGATTTGGGATTGTCCGGCCTATGTCTAAAAGCAAAATCCGTACAAGCTTGAAGCGAAGTCAGTTCTGTAGAAGTTTGTTGGATATCCTAAGCATTCGCAAGGGAATATCTTCTACCAAACCGAGAAACAAAAGTGTTTTATTTCTCAACATGCCACCTTTGTGAAAGGGAATTTCTTGTGAAGAAATTAGTGGTCATGAGGTAGAACTAGAAGGAGTTCCAGCTATACAAACTACAGCAGATAATTTGGTAGAACCAAATGATTCAATAGTAACCTACGAACCTCAGCCTCTCCGCCGATCTAGTAGGGTTCCTCACCCACCTGAGAGATACTTCGGTTTCTCTATGACAGTGGGAGCGAGGATTGCATCATGAGATGATGACCCAACTATGTTCGAGCTGGCCATCAGGAGTGAGACTCTGTAAGAATGGCTGGATGCTTATCGATCTAAGATGGAATCCTTATACACCAACAAAGTATGGACTTTGGTTGCTTTATCTGAAGGGTTAAATCCCCATCAGGAGCAGGTATATCTTGAGAAGATTACTTGGTGTACATGGAAAAGTTGAGACTCTCAAAGCTAGACTTGTTAAAGGTTTGCATCATTGACCAGATATGGATTATGATGAAACCTTTTCTAAGGAGCTATGCTTAAGTCCATCCAGATCCTACTTGCCACGGCTACATACCATGACTACGATATCTGGTGGTTGGGTGTCATGACTGCCTTTCTAAATGATGTTTTAGAAAAGAGCGTCTATAAGTACACAGCCAGAGGGCTTCGTATACAGTGGGAGCAGCGGAAACGTGTGCAAGATGTTTTATGTGAAAAAACAGGCATCGTGGAGATGGAATATCTGTTTTGATCTGGTAGTCAAAGAGTTTGACTTCATCAAAATGGTAGATGAGCCTTGTATATACAAAAAGGTAGTAGAGAGTATAGAGGTGATCCTCGTAGAGTACGTGGATGACATACTCTTGATAGGGAAGAAGTTTCCTATGCTACGCTCGGTCAATCTCCGCTTATCACAAGGATTCTCAATATAGGATCAAAGTGATACCTCCTAAATCCTGGGTTTTTTGATTTATGAGATAGATCTAATTGGATGTTAGGATACTCACTAATTGTAGTGAGATGGTATCAATCGAAATTATACGTTATATCACAATCTTCCATATTAGTGGTTGCGGGGGTGCTATACGCCGTCCACCCGACTTCCCCCGTATATATAATCTACTCACCAGCAATTCTCCTCGCTTAGCCGAAGTCGATGTGCTTCGTCGTCTCGGAAGTCCACGCAAAGGTACCTACAATCAATACACAATCGCAATCGCAATTAAAACCCATCAGAAAACCGATACGGCACACGGTTCGCTCATAGGTTAAAACCTATAGCTTCGCATGTAAATTCAACCAAATAACCCCCATCCGTTGATATATAAATGTCCAATGACGGATCAAAACTCAAATCTAAAAACCATGTTTTAGAAATCGGAAAACGAAATTCAGCAATAAGGGAAATCCATCCCAGATTTTGACTCAGGTAAAATTAGCCAATTTTGCATATCAGGTTGCTCTAGATATAGGATAAGAAAGCTACAGAACAAAAATCACATGATTCCACTCCCATGTGGCCGCAATTTGTGGCCGCAATGAATTAATTTGCGGCCACAATGAATTAATTTGCGGCCAGAAGTGAAGGGAATGGGCTCGGGATTCTATGGGTGCTTCTAGGTTGCCTGCTCATCTCTCTATGTTTTCTAAATAATTCTCAGGTCCTTCGGGTTAGAGAAGATCTCAGAATCCCATCACAAATCTAGCAAAATACGATATCGACCAAATTCTAACTTCGTGTTTTGGGTTCTAAACTCGATTCCAGGCCTTGAAATCAATCCCTAAGGTCTTGTAAACACTCACTGCACCTCAATTGGCCACTTGACAGCAAACTTTCAATTTTCTAAAATCAATATCCTAAATAACTCAATTTCTAACTAAAATACAATATTTAATGCAAACAACAATTCTAAAGTGAAAAGATATACCTCATAAGCAACTAAAGAAATTTCTTGAGTTGCCCAAGCCTTCAAAATCCAAACTTGGATGGTTCTAAGGTCTTAGGATGACGTTGTGCATGTTTTTAATGAAGGAGGCATGAGGGTTTTGAAAAGGGATGAAGGTGATGCATGGAGGTAGTGAGGTGATTGAAGAAGATGAAGAAAACCATGGAGGATGAAGGAATGGGCAGCCAACTATAACCCCCCCCCCTCTCGTAAGCTCACCCTCTCTCACTAATATCTTCCCTTACACTCACTCTCTCATAAATATCTCATCTCTTTTGTTTTTCATTCATAACTCCTTTTCACACTTAACTCTTTATTTTCCTTTGCTTTTCTTTTCATTTCTTTGTTTTTCTTTTCCTTTCTCTTCTCAATTAAATCTCACAAGTCACACACTTAACATGCATAAGACATGGTGTACAAGTCATGAAAAAAATGTAAAAATACGGATTTTACCAAAAATCCGATAAATATCATTAAAATAAATAAATCATTTTAATCTCCGATTAATTTTCAAATATTGGTATATACTTATACCATTTTACGAAAAATCCCTATTCGTAAATTCGAATAGATTTCGCGAAATATATTATTTTAATATTAAATTCCAAAAATAATATTTTTATATTTCTGAAATGTTACACAACTGGACCTGGGTAGACGCATAACGAAATCCATGGAGATCTGCTCCGATTTCCACTCCGGACCGGGTTGTTAGTTATATGTATGCCCTAGAGGCCATTACTCTACATACGATGTATATTGTAGTGGATGCTAGGACATATATAGGGAGGACTTTCTTGCTCGATGATTAGTCCAAAAAAATTGTATTTACCGTAATCAGAAACGGCGTCGCTTTGCAGCTAGCCGGTGAATACGGGTCGATCCACAGAGATGTGTAACTTTCTGTTTTTGTGTAATCACAAGTTGATTCCGATGGTGGTTTGGTTTTTATCGATTGATTTAAAACTAATTAATATGATATTAAAGAACTTGTTAGGGTTAGGTGTAAGGTAGGGTTGATAAGATCGATATTGTCACCTCTTTCAATGTCGTTTAATTAAAACTTTTTAGAAATCATAACAATTATTAGCAAAGGGGATTAGGATGATTTGGGAAGAAACGAAGTTTCTTCCTCTAGATCCTTGTCCGTCCTTTCCTATTAATTGGTACATTCTTCATGGACGTCATATATGCCCGGCCCTTTATACTACGGTTCACCGTTACCTCGTAGGTAGGGTGCCGTAGGGAGCGGGTCATGCATGCGTGCATGAAGTTCTAGTTATGAGAAAAAGTATCGGCATTGAAGGAGGTGAGAGATATTCATCTCTCACTCCCTTCCTTGTTCCTAACCCTAACAAGCGAGGATTTTACTCGCTCATTAGGGAATTTTCTAAAAATGACATTTTTTGTTGTTATGTTTTAAAGTGTTTTGTTCAAATCTTGAATTATTACTTACTGCAGAT
This sequence comes from Agapanthus africanus, assembly GCA_030015575.1. Lineage (NCBI taxonomy): Eukaryota > Viridiplantae > Streptophyta > Magnoliopsida > Asparagales > Amaryllidaceae > Agapanthus > Agapanthus africanus. Next base: position 54,589,616 of record JASDDO010000018.1, on the reverse strand, counting down.
TAAAAGGAGCTAGACTAGTTAACTAAGGCAAGTAATAAAATTACTCTACTGCAAGAATGATATTAGATAACTAGGGCAAGAATTAAATTAGAACTAAGGCAGGAATTTAAAAGAAAAACTTACAAAAGTGATGCTCTAGATCTCCCAATAATTCTGATTTTATTGATTGAAAAGAGGCATAGCATTTTACAGATTTTGAGTACAATTTATAAGCAAACAGTGAAGCTAGGGTTACAGACTCTCGCAGAGGTGCAATTACAGATTTGCCCCCTCAAAATCCCAACACCCGCACCTTCGCACCGACACGAGAAGTCGGTGCCGACAAGGACACCATACGGCCGCGGAACCGCGGCAATGATGGGCCTTGGGACGCGGTTCCGCAGCCCTTTGGTGGCTTCATTTCACCATTTTCTCTGGTCTTCATGCTGGGTTCATGGGCTTGTTTGTTCTTCACTATTTTTCTCTGTTTGGCTTCTTGGTCTTTTCCAGATCTTCAGTGAAAACTTGTAAGGAGCTTTTGACCGTTCACTTTGACATTTCGGACCGCACTGCTTTATACAATTGTAACCTGTCCTTCGTGACTCGGATCCATCTTCTTGTTGGTCAAAAGTCTCTCTTTTGTATCATCTTCTGTCTTTTCTCACTGTCTTCGCTCCAAGAGCCTGTATCCTATATCATGCAACAAACGTGCGTCAAAAGTACCTGTTTACTTATAAAATGAATAAAAGTGGGGCGTATGAATTGCAATATTATGATATGAACAAATACCCCCAAACTTATTTTTGCTCGTTCTCGAGCAAACTTATTATTTTATTCTAACCTAGCCGCACTTTCGCAGGGAAACGCGATTACACTGAGCACATGCAACAAGCCGTTAAACCTCTAGGTGTCCCTAGTAGGAGGAGTGTTGTCTCCTGAGGGTTTTCAGCGGATTACACCCATAAAATCCTATCAATTTGGTTTTTCGACTTTTGCTCTCCAATTAGGTTTTCTAACAAGGAATTCTATTATCGTCACCCCGCAAATTATTCACCCATATTCTTCACACTTCCTTATTATGTAAGTTAAGATTGTACATGTTCAATAAAATTACTTAGAATTCAGCATTTCTTAAGTTTTTCTTCTAGAGTTTCATCTCCACTTAGGAATTTCTATCAACTCTATTAAAGATACAAGTTTTATTCTTCATTCCTTTCTCTGATCTAAACTCTAATCACATATCCCCACGTGTGTGTAATTGTCACCTCTACATTTGGAAATTCAAATCAAGCAATCGTACTCTCGTCCATTGTCCAAAGCACTTATTAATTTGTGAATTTTTCTTAACTTTCGCTTACACATCCTTCATGCGACCGTTAATACTTCTTGAGGTACCAACAGCCGATTACAAGATGCGTTTAGCACTTTAAAGCGTATTTCCTAGTTTTGCAACACCCAAGGCTTTTAGCAGTGACTCCCAAACCAGTTGGTCTAAGGCACTAGGTGATGAAGCACCCTTGCTAAATAATTTTCTAGCCCTAAGTAATCACAAAAACCAGTGTTCATTTTTTTTTATTCACTTTTTTTCTTTTATTTTCATTGTGCTAAGGACTTTAGACAAGAGTAATTCAAGGTCTCTTCTACTAATCCAAGTTTCAAGGTGCGTGATTGTGCATTTGTAGGGTACATGTTTTCAGAATCTAAACTTAAGCTAGGAACTATTTTTCGAACTTATACTCTAATAAGAATATTAATACTTTTCCCTCATTTTGGCTTAGCCCAAGAAGTGAACCCAAAATTTGCCTATTCCTAAATAACCTACATAGACATATATTCTCTACCGTTAAACTCTAAGGAATGTTATTTTTAGAGTTTTTAATTTGCTAAGTCTAAGATCTAGTTTTTCCTAGCCAGTTAACCTTTTTATCAAACTCAAGTCAATTAACCAAAATTGAATACAATAATTTTTATAATTTTTGAATTTTTTCAATTTTTATGGGTTTTTCAGTTTCCTAATTTTTTTATTTTTCAAATTTTCAAATATTTATGATTTTTTGATATAAAGATGCAATGCAGAAATTAAATATGCAAAAGGAAGAGAAAAATATATACAATATGCAATGCAAAAGATAACTATATACATTACCCTCTTCCCCAAACTTGAGCAAAGCAGTGCCCTCACTGCCCGGCCCCACGTCGCGCTCGTGAGCGTGAACGTGATCGTTCCCCTCTAGCTAAAAGTGTTTGGATTCCCCTCTCAATTTCCGTCAACCGACGGTGGTGATCTCGTGCAGTCGCCCGAAACTCATCCCTCAAAGAGTCGATTCTTCTCACTGTTCTCCGCATCAATCGCGCATGCTCCTGGGGAGTTAGTTCTTCCCCGCTCGAAGTCGAGCTCGAGCTAGGGTTGTGTGTGGGTACATTTTCTGCCGGTTCCATTCGTGTCTAAATATCAGTGAGTCTAGAGTAGGACGACGTGACGCCCTCTACAAGTGGTCGAACTGGAACACCGTCTATTATGTATGAGTCAAATTCCTCGACGGGGAGGAAATAACGGCAGAGTTGGGTAACAAGCATGGGACATGGGTATACGGTACCTCGTTTCCCCGTACCTATAGATTGGAGCAAAACCGTGCACATGTCGAACCTTGGATTTTTCATCATCAGTGTGTGTACGACATGTAATGAAGGGGTGAAAAAGTCGTGTTGTGGGAACTACCAAAGATATTGTTTTGTGCCCACCGGCACACAGTTAAAACGTTTGCGAAAAGGGTCCGTGCTTGGATACCCTTACGCGGCTCTCGTGCACAGTCATTCCCCATCAAGGGCATATAATCTTCAAAGTGCAATGGGTGTTCATGTGCAGGTACACGTGGTATGAGTGTAATCTCGTGGATCATGTCCCTATCGATGTGAATTTCACGATTTCCCCAATTTATTTTAATGTAACCTAAGTTTTCAAGACTATTATCCTCCATTGATTCATAGAATAGAGCAAATAGGTTAGGTAGGGCAAACACAGATGAGTGATTATAGAGCAGGAAATTCCAACCCCTTTGTTCGATTTCATGTGCGAAATATCTACCGTATACTTCGTGTGCGAAAACAGGGGAAAAATCCTTTTCAAACTGCATTTTATGTGCCATTTAGATTTTTCAGTAAAAAAGATATGCAGGAACAGAGAGGAAACACTCAGATTTACCTCCCCTGAAAATTTCAGGGGGCGACGACTCCAGACGGCGGCGGTTGCGCGGCAGGAGGCGGAAACGGCGGCGGAATCGCGGCGGCTTGGTGGCGGCACGGCGAGATTTTTCTGCAGCAGGTTGATAGCGGCGGCTAGGGTTTTTTAGAGAGGAAAAATTTAGGTTTAAGAAAACAGGGGGCTCGGGTTCCTTTAAATAGGGGATGGGAGGGATATTTGTATAGAAAAATCCTGAAAAATTGCAAATCAGCTCTTAATTCTGAAAATTTGCCATTAGGTCCAAAAAAATTTATTTATATTTTTTTTTCTTCAAAATTTTTTTTATGGTATTTACAAATAATATACACACCCCCAAACTTATTTGAAATAATGTTTTGGAAAAAAGAAATTTGGGGGTGAAAGTGGAGGACCATTACTCAGTGTAGCTCGGCTCCTGCAAGAATAGGAGCTCCTCCGAAGGGTCCACTATGAAGAACGGTTTCAGTCGATGCCCATTCACTTTGAATAAAGTACCGTCTTCAGGATTTTCAAGATCAACCGCACCGTGCGGATAAACGGTGCGGACTACAAAAGGTCCTTTCCATCTAGACCGGAGCTTGCCGGGATGATAATGTAACCGAGTGTCATAAAGTAAAACCTGTTGTCCCGGTTCAAAAGTTTTTCGCAAAAGGTGTTTGTCGTGGAACACCTTAGCTCGGTTTTTGGTAATTAGGGCATTATCATATACCTCATCCCTCAGCTCCTCTAATTCATTCAATTGCAGCTTTCGATTGCTGTCCGCATCTCCTAAAAATAAATTCATCTCTTTGATAGCCCAAAATGCTTTATGCTCAATCTCCACTGGGAGGTGGCAAGCCTTCCCGTACACAAGCCGGTATGGAGACATACCAAGATCGGTCTTATATGCAGTACGAAAAGCCCATAGTGCATCGATCAGTTTAAGTGACCAATCTTTACGGTTTTTAGAAACCGTTTTCACCAAGATTTGCTTTATTTGGCGATTTGAAACCTCGGCTTGCCCACATGTTTGGGGGTGATATGGCGTTGACAACTTGTGGGTGATAGAGTATTTGCGCATTAAGGACTCGAAAGTCCTATTGCAGAAATGAGAACCATTATCACATATTATCGCCCGAGGGTGCCCAAATCGAGAAAATATGTGTTCTTTAAGAAACCGAACGACAACTTTATTATCATTCGTTCGGCTGGGCACAGCCTCGACCCACTTTGAAACATAGTCAACCGCCAAAAGAATATACACATTTCCAAAAGAGTTAGGAAATGGTCCCATGAAATCTATACCCCAAACATCAAAAATGTCCACAACCAAAATAGGTTGGAGCGGCATTTCGTTTCTCCGCGAAATCCGGCCCAAGTGTTGGCACCGGGAGCAAGTTTTGCAGTATTCAAATGCATCCTTGAAGAGTCGTGGCCAATAGAAACCACACTGCAAAACTTTTTCGGCTGTCTTCTTTGGGCCAAAATGCCCGCCACATGCTTGATCGTGGCAAAAAGACATCACACTCTTGACCTCACTTTCAGGCACACACCGACGAATGATTTGGTCGGAACAGTATTTTAAAAGATAGGGTTCATCCCAGTAAAAATGCTTTACTTGGGATAAAAATCGAAGTTTGTCCTGTTTCGACCAATCATTAGGTATCAGGCCGGTGGCTAAGTAGTTTACAATATCGGCGAACCATGGTTCGTAAGAAACGGTCAAGAGTTGCTCGTCGGGAAAACCATCAGTGATTGGAAGATCGAGCGTGGGCGAAGAAGGGAGTCGTGATAGGTGATCAGCTACTACGTTTTCACATCCTTTTTTGTCCTTAATGACAAGGTCAAACTCTTGTAATAAAAGGATCCAACGTATTAGCCTTGACTTAGCATCCTTCTTCGCAAAAAGGTGGCGAAGAGCTGAATGATCAGTATATACAACGACTGGAGAGCCAATTAAATAAGGCCAAAATTTTTCGATTGCAAACACAACAGCTAAAAACTCTTTCTCTGTTATTGTGTAGTTGAGTTAGGCTTCATTTAGTGTTCGGCTAGCATAATAAATCACGTGCGGCATCTTATTAATGTGCTGTCCAAGAACAGTGCCAATAGCAAAGTCTCATGCGTCGCACATGATTTCAAAAGGGTGCGTCCAGTCAGGAGATGAGAGGATGGGCGCAGTGATGAGTGAATGTTTCAAAGACTCGAATGCTTCAATGCAAGTGGAGTCGAAAGCAAAAGTTATGTCCTTGGCCAGTAAGAGAGTCAAGGGTCTAGCAATCTTGCTAAAGTCCTTGATGAACCGTCTGTAAAAACCGGCGTGGCCAAGGAAGGCTCTGATATCTTTAACGTATTTTGGGGGGGAGGTTAGAAATCACTTCGATTTTTGCTCTATCTACCTCGATGCCGTTTTGCGAGATGACATGTCCTAAGACAATGCCCTCTCGTACCATGAAATGGCACTTCTCCCAATTCAATGTGAGGTTCTTATCCCTGCAGCGGGTAAGAACAGCGTCAAGATGCCGTAAACACTCGTCGAAGGAGTCGCCAAAGATGGAGAAATCATCCATAAAGATCTCCAAGAACTTTTCGACCATGTCTGAAAAGATCCCCATCATACACCGCTGAAATGTCGCGGGTGCATTGCATAACCCAAAGGGCATGCGACGATAAGCAAAAGTGCCAAAGGGACAAGTGAATGTTGTCTTGTCTTGATCCTCTTTGGCGATGGGGACTTGGTTGTAACCGGAATAACCATCGAGAAAGTAATAGAACTCGTGCCCTGCCAATCGCTCGAGCATTTGGTCAATGAAAGGTAAAAGAAAGTGGTCTTTCCTTGTTGCGGCATTGAGTTTCCTATAGTCTATGCAGACTCGCCACCCAGTTTGGGTGCGAGTGGGAATTAACTCATTTGCCTCATTGGTAATGACCATAATGCCTGATTTCTTTGGCACGACGTGGATTGGGCTAACCCATTGGCTGTCCGAGATAGGGTAAATGATACCGCTATCCAGACACTTGACAATTTCCTTCTTAACAGCCTCTTTCATGATGGGGTTGAGGCGCCTTTGTGGATCCCGTGCTGGCTTAGCATCATCCATCAAGTGTATATGATGTTCGACTATGAGGGGACTAATCCCCTTAATGTCCGCCATAGACCAGCCGAAAGCTTGCCGATTATTATGTAAGACCATCAAAAGAGCCTTCTCTTGCTCAAGAGCTAGAGAGGCTGATATAATGACGGGTAAGGTCTCATTATCACCTAGATAAGTATATTTTAGGTGTGTCGGCAAAATCTTTAATTCGAGTTTAGGAGGTGAAACAATAGATGGTAACAATGGGGTAGTTGTTTCAAACTCGAAGGATTCCATCAAAGGTTCGAACCGAGTGTATACAACAGTGTCGGATGGTTCAACTAACTCATCCGAAAAAGCAAAAGACTCCAATTCAGGTGATGAGTCTTCAATGTTGTCAACAAAGGTAAAACAGTCAAAATCGTTATCCGCTGTGAAAGCTGTGTCGGATTCTAGGAGGAACGCACTAGTGGCGTTAACAGTGCTGTGATCAAACAAAAAATTCTCGAACTCACAGTCCTCCTCCGCGATCTCATTGATCGAGCAAACATCGAGTACGCTAGCATTAGGCTCAGCAGGCTGACTTCCCAACTTGAAAATATTGAGCTCAATTGTCATATTGCCAAAAGATAGGTTCATTGAACCATTACGACAATTGATTACTGCGTTGGAAGTAGCCAGAAATGGTCGACCAAGTATTACCGGAATTTGGTTCCGGGGGTTAGCGATAGGTTGTGTATCCATCACAATAAAGTCAACGGGGAAAATGAAATCCCCTACTCTAATTAACACATCCTCCAGCTCTCTCCTAGGATGGGTTATTGACCGGTCGGCCATTTGGAGAGTACAGTGAGTGGGCTTAAGCTCTCCAACGCCCAATTGCTCGTACACAGAATAGGGTAGCAAATTGACACTTGCGCCAAGATCTAATAGTGCTCTATTGATGTTCTTGTCCCCAATTGTTATCGAAATGGTAGGACACCCCGGGTCCTTTTGCTTTGGGGGTAGGGAATTTACAAGAGCATCACTAATAGCACTAGCCACAAAAACTTTCTTTGGCACTTGCGACTTCCTCTTTTTGGTGCATAAGTCCTTTAAAATTTTTGCATATGAAGGAACTTGTTGGATTGCATCCAAAAGAGGGATATTTATGCTAACCTGTTTGAACAACTCAACAATCTTCTCCATCTGTGGAGTTGGTTTATTGGATCTCAACCGATTAGGAAAAGGAACATTTTGAAAGGTGGTTGAGTCCAACTTTTGCGGATCAGATTGTCGAGTAGGAACGGCACCCCGTGTAGATGTGTTCGTGTTGTGAGAAATAGGTCCGTTCGAGCTAGAAGAGGTAGAGCCATGTGAAGGGTGGAGAATAGGCTCTAAAGAAGAAGAAGATGGTGAAGAAGATGAAGAGGGGCCACCGGCAGGGGTGTCATTGTTAATGCCCACATTGTTTTGCAACACTTTTCCCGATCTCAACGTGGTCACAGCATTTACGTTATGATTTTGCTGTTGATATGCAGCATGTGCGTGACCGGGGTTGGGCAGTGGTTGAGACGGGAGTTTTCCTTTTTCGCGCTCGATCAAAGCTGCATTGAGTTGTGCAATTTGTGCGTCAATAGATTTGATGCTTTGATCGTGTGAGGCACTGTTTTGCACTAAAGATTGAATAGAAGTCTCAAGTCTTGCTGTAGACTGTGCAGATTGCTTAAGGAACGCATCTAGACTTCTTTCGAGCGAGCTAACCTTATCATTATTAGGTTGAACATAATTATTTGGCTGGTAAGCATTGTTAGGCACAAAATTGTTCACCTGATTAAGGTAAGGTTGTTGTGGAAATTGTTGCGATTGAAATTGAGTTTGTGAAGGTGCTTGTTGTTGTTGTGGAGGAGGAGGTCTTTGAAAATTGTTATTTCCTTGGAATTGTTGATTTTGGTTCCAAGCGAAATTTGGGTGACTCCTCCAACCCGGATTATATGTCGAAGAGTACGGATCGTTTCTTTGTCGTTGCTGAAATGCAGCATTGACTTGATCCTGTCTTTGAGTGGATGCATTATAAGGACACTCTTCGGTTAGGTGCGACGGATCCGCACAACAAGCACAGACAGTTCGTGGGGGCATAGCAGGGGCAGGAGAAGGCGATGAGATTTTGGTCTCAATTGCTTCTAGCTTTTTCGTAAGAGCGGCCATCTCGGCCTTCATGGCAATCGACATCTCTACTTGATGTATGCCAGCCCTAGATTGACCACTAGAAGATGATGTGGTCTTGGTACTCTCCCACTGTATTGTTTGCTCACTAAGATCCTCAAGAAACTGCCACGCTTCATCACTAGACTTAGAGAGAAAATGACCTTGACATATGGTTTCTAGCAACTGCTTCATTGCCAAGTTCAATCCCTCGTATAATGTTTGGCAAAGTTGCCAACTTTCGATCCCATGACGAGGGCATTGAACTAGTAGGTCCTTAAATCTCTCGAAGCACTTCCAAAATGGTTCGGAAGGAAGTTGTGAGAATTGAATTATTTCATTGCGGATTCTGGCAGTTTTGTGATGAGGATAGAACTTTTTCAGAAAAGCTTTCACAAACTCGTCCCAATTTCTTATGGAATGTGATGCTGTGCTGTATAGCCACTTATCGGCTAGGTCACATAAGGTGAAAGGAATGACCCTTAGCCTTATAGCGTCATCACTTAATTGGGTTGTTTTCATCATAGCGCACACATTTTGGAATTTATTGATAAAGATATATGCATCTTCAGATTCCAAACCATGAAATTTTGGCAGCATATTGATGAAATGTGGTTTTGTTTCAAAATTGTCCCCATTTGCCGGTGGGGGTGAAAGACAAGTAGGTAAAGAAGTGCGGATGGGGTAAAAGAGATCCTGGAGCGCAACTCGTGCAGGAGCTTCAATAGGCGGCCGATTCGGGTTATTCGCACCTAACGGAGGTGGAATCCTTCCCGTCGGTAAGGTATTGTTGGGGTTGAATCCCGACATGCCTTCGGTGAAAGAATTTGAAGTTGAGGGTAAGAAAGTGGACGGAGTGTCGACTTTAGTGTCGAAAGGTTCGTCAGTCGGTACCAACGAAACACGGACTAATCGGGCGTCAGTATCCCTAGTCCAAAGTGACATACACTAAAGGGTAGTGCAGTCAGAAAAAAGAAAAAGACAGAATGTGGAGGTAAGATAACGTCAGTGAGGGAAAGTGGTGGAAGTGAGTTGCAAGTTTTTTTTTAGTGGCAAGTTGCAAGTTTTGAAAAGATTTTTCTCTTTTTTTTTATGTGAGAGTTTTGCAAAAAGGTTTTTGGAAAGGGACTCATGACACGAATCAACCACACATGCACAATCAGGCCTAGATCTAGGGTCACCTAGGTCTTCTAGACAGCTCCTAACTAGGGCTAGAAATAGGACCTCAAACCGCTTCTTCACGGACAAGTACGGCAAGGTAAGTGGGAAGGAACCACTACTACAGTGGGCCTAATTAATAACCACTAGCCTAGACACCGCAATGTCGGTTAGGATAAACGGTCGATGCCTATACTAGTCCTTTTCCTATGGAGCTCGATGTCCTTAGGTCTGAGTCTAATATTTTTTTAATTACTTGTGGTCAATGCACATGCTTTAGGTGTTTTCTGGGGTCCTGGAAAGGGTAATGAAATCCCCACCCAATCTGAGTTTGGTCAATTAGCCCCTTAAAGTCTGATTAAATTATGCAAAACAGTAAAATTCACTTGCAATCAATTTTTTTAGCGCGGCGCAAAGAAACCTGCAGAAAATCTGTTATTTAGAAAGGGAGAGAAGATTTTTAGCGCAAAGAATTCCTGCATAAAGGTTTTACAGAGAGATATATGGGAGGTTGCAGAGGGGAGAATGAGGGATCAAACCATGTAAAATTGATGTGCTGACGTGGCAATTGTGCGGCGGAACCGCGGTCTTGGGGCTTCTTCTGCGGCGGAAATGCGGCAGCTTGGTAGGTTCAGCCTCTGAAAAATTTTGTGCTGCTCCTGTTAACCAATTCTACTCTGTTCTGATGTTCCCTTTTCTGTTTTGCTCTCTGTAAAATTCCAGATTCACAATCCTTTGCTGTTCCTGCAAGATTCAAAACATAGAACCCTTCAAACAGATAAAAATCGCTAAAATGTTTTTGTATTTTCTATTTCCTGATTTTTGTGATTTTTCAAAATTTATATCAACCCGAAATCATACAAAACAAAAACAAATTACGCCATCCCCGGCAATGGCGCCTTTTGATTAGTCCAAAAAAATTGTATTTACCGTAATCAGAAACGGCGTCGCTTTGCAGCTAGCCGGTGAATACGGGTCGATCCACAGAGATGTGTAACTTTCTGTTTTTGTGTTATCACGAGTTGATTCCGATGTTGGTTTGGTTTTTGTCGATTGATTTAAAACTAATTAATATGATATTAAAGAACTTGTTAGGGTTAGGTATAAGGTACGGTTGATAAGATCGATATTGTCACCTCTTTCAATGCCGTTTAATTAAAGCTTTTTAGAAATCATAACAATTATTAGCAAAGGGTATTAGGATGATTTGGGAAGAAACGAAGTTTCTTCCTCTAGATCCTTGTCCGTCCTTTCCTATTAATTGGTACAATCTTCATGGACGTCATGTATGCCCGGCCCTTTATACTACGGTTCACCGTTACCTCGTAGGTAGGATGCCGTAGGGAGCGGGTCATGCATGCGTGCATGAAGTTCTAGTTATGAGAAAAAGTATCGGCATTGAAGGAGGTGAGAGATATTCATCTCTCACTCCCTTCCTTGTTCCTAACCCTAAAAAGCGAGGATTTTACTCGCTCATTAGGGAATTTTCTAAAAACGACATTTTTTGTTATTATGTTTTAAAGTGTTTTGTTCAAATCTTGAATTATTACTTACTGCAGATTAAAAGGAGCTAGACTAGTTAACTAAGGCAAGTAATAAAATTACTCTACTGCAAGAATGATATTAGATAACTAGGGCAAGAATTAAATTAGAACTAAGGCAGGGATTTAAAAGAAAAACTTACAAAAGTGATGCTCTAGATCTCCCAACAATTCTGATTTTATTGATTGAAAAGAGGCATAGCATTTTACAGATTTTGAGTACAATTTATAAGCAAACAGTGAAGCTAGGGTTACAGACTCTCGCAGAGGTGCAATTACAGATTTGCCCCCTCAAAATCCCAACACCCGTACCGTCGCACCGACACAAGAAGTCGGTGCCGACAAGGACACCATACGGCCGCGGAACCGCGGCAATGATGGGCCTTGGGCCGCGGTTCCGCGGCCCTTTGGTGGCTTCATTTCACCATTTTCTCTGGTCTTCATGCTGGGTTCATGGGCTTGTTTGTTCTTCACTATTTTTCTCTGTTTGGCTTCTTGGACTTTTCCAGATCTTCAGTGAAAACTTGTAAGGAGCTTTTGACCGTTCACTTTAACATTTCGGACCGCACTGCTTTATACAATTGTAACCTGTTCTTCGTGACTCGGATCCATCTTCTTGTTGGTCAAAAGTCTCTCTTTTGTATCATCTTCTGTCTTTTCTCACTGTCTTCGCTCCAAGAGCCTGTATCCTGTATCATGCAACAAACGTGCGTCAAAAGTACCTGTTTACTTATAAAATGAATAAAAGTGGGGCGTATGAATTGCAATATTATGATATGAACACTCGACATGATAGTATGCTATCTAGTTGTACTTTATCTTAACATGTACTCTGATTGTCTCTATGTTACATGTTGATAAAGCCCTTAGGATATGTACTCGACTACTGGGACTATGATGAGATCATACTAGTGGGGCCACGGTAGTCGACGAGTACATCCTATAACTGTTCCTAGTCGAGGGTGTATCGAGACAGGGCATCGATACACCAGAGTAGACTAGCGTTTACGCATCTTGACCCATATGATGGGCGATGGATGATCCCATATCCATCGGTGTTTGACATCAAGGATGGTGTACGGGTGCTCAGTAGAGACTGGGTACACTGGACGGACTCACCGAGAACTCCCAAATGGTATTATACATCACGTTAGATGGCAATTCTCTAGTGACACTGGTACAGAGTAGTCTGTTGACCCGAGATCGTCATAGAGTCTTGTGTGATTCCCACTGTGCTTTGATTTCCATCATACCACGTCCAAGTGGGCGTGCAAAAAGGTGGCTTTTGGGTACAGTCCCGAATCACATGGAGGCAATGAGCGATAGGAGGGGATTCGTCTCTCCCGGTATAGGGAGTTGATGTTGTGCTGTGTTCGATTGGCTATAAATAGAAATCCCTGGCCATGGTTGCTGAGATTTACTGGTAAGTGTTATCAGTAGTTTCTCGAACTGTTATAGACCTCATATCGACACGACTTATCGAGCTACTGGGGTCTGACGTTTACCATCCCTAGGCGAGATATGCGACATATCAGACGACGAGACCGGACTGTACGGGAGTGTTACTGTTTGGATTCACAGGAGAATGTACAGGTTTGCTTGTTGATCTTCTGAGCGCTCAATACCTGGGTGGCTGTTACGTTTAGCTGACCGCTTGGAGCTTGTGGGTGTTTGATATGATCATCACCTACTGCCAGCGTATTGACGATTCTTTAGAGTCCTACACAGAGGTTTCTTAGCTCAGGCAAAATGGAGTAGGAGCACACATGTGATATGTGCGGGACCGAGGATAATGCGGTATATGATACCGTATTAGATTCTCGCGATATGAGATATCGGCCGGGTATATGTGATATAGCCGGGTCATCGTATTAGTCGGTTATTTGTGAAATAGCCGGATTATCGGATCAAGAGTTGGTTCGATAATTTAATGTATAATAATATATATGATATATTAAATTACATTAACTAATATTAGCTCACTAAAAGATTCATTTTCTCACTGGATAATACATTGATATATATGCGATATATGTTAATTGTATTATTATGTATTGTTACAAAATATATTGTATATGTGATATATAATATTGTAACATGTTAGGGTTACAAATTTAACATTGGATTAGGGTTTAAACTTGGTTAGGGTTTGGATTAGGGTTAGTTTTTGCATGAAGCTTCCATGAAGCTTCATGAAGCTTTGACTTTGTGGTTGCTTGATATTTTTGTGAGATATTATGTTAACCCAATCCAAACCATTATCCCTAGTTAACTCTCTACAAGGGTTAACTCTCTCATGCTTAACCCTTGGTTAGATTTGTAACCACTACAATAATTCATTGTTCATCACAAAAGGAAAAAGGTTATCATCTTCATTCTTCTTCTTCATGCTTGAGTTCTTTCATGAAAAAGCTTTCTTTTGTGATGAAAGTGAGTGAGGAAAAGATCTTAAATGAGAACAAAAATCCTACTTCATCATCCTTATCTATCCTTGCCATTTAGATGAGGGTGTTCACTTCATATTATGAGTGTTAGCATGTGTTAACGAAACTTCAAGGTAGATCATCTTTGTATCAAAGATCGGAAGCAAAGGTTGCACCATTCTCTTCGTGAAACCTCTCGAGAGTCCACAACACGATGATCGCAGCGAAGGGACCTCAACACGGAGGTTAAGAAGTGAAGGACCAGATCTACAAAGGTTGTAATCCCTCTCACTTAGTGTTAAAGCGTTTAACATGTTCGTTTTCGCCTAAACCCTAGTTTAAAGATCCGGCTTCGGGTTGTTCGGCACGGCTAAAATTTTAATCGGGCATGGTTGATGCCTCGTAGACCCTTGTGCGCGTGCCTAGCAACCCTACACGGGTAACGGCTGCAACTCTCCTGCCGGTCTCTGATACTCAGCCTTGACTTGCAGACAAGTCAGGCACCTCGAAACGAAGTCCGAAACATCTCTCTTCATCCTTTCCCACCTGTATATATCTATCAAATCACGATACATCTTCGTGGAACCTAGATGAACACTGTATGTTGACTGATGTGCATGTACTAGGATCTCGCGTCTCAGCCCCTCGGAATCTGGTACACATAAACGAGTCCTAAAACATAGCACACCCTGGTCATCAATCACAAACTCCGAATCTCTACCCTGCCGAACATGCTCCAAAATCTCGGACAAATGAGCATCGTTGGGCAGCGCCTCACGGATACGATCAAGTAGAAGTGGACGGGCGTGGACATGAGCAAGCTGTCCTCCAGAGGAAGTGAACTCGAACTACACTCTATGTCACACAAGATCTGCAAATCTGTAGAAAACTGTCTCTGAACTGCGCTCAAATGGAACAAGCTACCTCCGAGCCTATGACTCAAAGAATCAGCTACCACATTCGCCATGCCCGGGTGATAAAGGATTTCACAATCATAATCCTTCACAAGCTCCATCCAATGGCACTGCCTCAAATTCAGATCCCGCTGTTGGAAGATATACTTCAAGCTCTTGTGGTCTGTGAAGATCTGACACGACTCTCCGTACAAGTTGTGTCTCCAAATCTTGAACGCAAAGACAACCACGGCTATCTCAAGATCATGAGTGGGATAGTTCTGCTCGAGCTTCTTCAACTTCTAAGAAGCTTAAGCGATAACTCTGTCATGATGCATCAACACACAACCCAGCCCCACTCGAAAAGCATCACAATAAACGACATAGCCGTGTAATCCAGAAGGTAAAGATAGAACTGGTGCAGTCATCAAACAAGTCTTCAACTGCTGAAAAGTCTGCTCACATGCCTCAGTCCAAAGAAAAAGAACTCCCTTCCGGGTCAGTCCGGTCAGTGGTGCAGCGATACTCGAGAAATCCTGCACGAAACGGCGGTAATAACCGGCTAAGCCCAAGAAGCTGCAGACTTCTGTCACTGATACAGGTCTGGGCCAAAGCTGTACGGCCTCGATCTTCTTCGGGTCCATTCGTATACTGTCTCCCATAACCACATGACCCAAGAAGTCGACACTATCAAGAAAGAATGAGCACTTCGAGAATTTGGCAAACAGCTGGTGCTCTCTCAATGTCTGCAAGGTAATTCTCAAGTGCTGCTCATACTCCTCTCGACTTCTGGAATAGACCAGAATGTCATCAATAAATACAATAACGAACTGGTCAAGGAACGGCCTGAAAATCTGATTCATCAAATCCATGAACGCTGCTAGGGCATTGGTGAATCCGAACAACATCACCAAAAACTCATAATGCCCATAGCGCATACGAAAAGCAGTCTTCGGAATGTCATCTTTCCTAACCCGCAACTGATGATAACCCGACCTCAAATCAATCTTCGAAAAATGTCCTGCACCCTGGAGCTGATCAAACAAATCGTCAATGCGAGGTAAAGGATACCTATTCCGCACTGTAACTCGGTTCAATTGACAATAATCAATGCATAGTCTCATACTGTTGTCCTTCTTCTTAACGAACAGGACATGAGCTCCCCATAAAGAAACACTCAGACGAACAAGTCTCCCGTCAAGCAACTCTTGCAACTGATCCTTAAGCTCTTTAAGTTCCACCGGGGCCATCCAATAAGGCGATATAGAAATAAGCCCCGTGCCGGGAATCAAATCGAGGCAAAACTCGATATCGTGCTCTGGCGGAAATCCAGGTAACTCATCAGGAAATACGTCGGGAAACTTTCTCACAATAGGAACCTGATCCAACGGATCTGCTGTGGCTCCAGTATCACAAATAAAGGCTAAGAATCCCTGACATCTTTTCCTTAAGAGACGACTACCGCAAAGGGAAGAAATCAAATTGTGAGGGGAGGCACTAAGGTCCCCCTGCACAACAAGAACAGACTCGTACGGAAAACAAAACCTGACTGCCTTCTCACGGCAGTCCACAGACGCATAGAAAGTAGCTAACCAGTCCATACTAAAGAGAACGTTAAAGTCCAACATATCAAGAACGAACAAATCGACGGACAAATCTTTATCTCCAATACGAACGGCACACGACCGAAACACGTGTCGCGCAACAAAATGTTGGATATATATGCCCTAGAGGCCTACATTGTATAGGATGCTTGGGATATGTATGTACATGACAGTCTTGCTTGATATGATAGTACGCTATTTGGTTTGACTTTGTCTTAACGTATGATATTTTTTACTTGGTATCTATATATATATATATGTTGATAAAGCCCATAGGGTGTTTTGTCTGACTACCGGCGTTGTGATGGCAGTCATACTAGTGGGAGCTGGATAGTCAATAGGCACACCCTTAGATGTCCCTGGTCGCAGGAGTATCGAAATTGGGCATCGATACTCCGGAGTAGACTAGTGTATACATATCTAGACCCTGATAAGGGGCAATGGATTGGTCCCGCAACCATTGGTGGTGTTCACCTAAGATTGTATACAGATGCTCACTAGGTGTGAGTACACCGGACAGGACTCGCCGAGAACTGACTGGATGGTATTATACCTAACGTCAGATAGCAGTTCTCAGGTGACATGTGTGCAGATAGTCCGTTGACTTAAGGTCATCATTTGTCTCGTGTGAGTTCCCACTGTGCTTTGATTATTACCCTACCACGGCTCAAAGGAGTCGTGCAAACAGGTTTCAGTTGGGCACAGTCCCGAGCCACATGGAGGCAGTGAGCAACTGTTAGGGATTCGTCTCTCCCGGTATAGGGAGTTGATATCGCACTGTGGTCGTTTGGTCATTACCATAAGTCCCTGGCCAGGGCTGATTGAGAATTACTGATGGAATGATCAGTAGATTCTCGGGTGGTCTTGAACCATACCGACACGACTTGTACGGTTATTAGGGGTCTGACGTCCACCACCTCCCTAGACCATACATGCGATACTCTTAGACGAACAGACCGGACTGCGCGGATATTGTTACAGACAGGCTCAGTAGGATTTCAGATGGGTTACCTCATCACCTTTCTTATCGACAACTACCTGGGGACCGTTACGTACAGCTAGTGCCGCTTGCGGTCTGTGGTTAAACCCACTGCCAGCATGGTAGTCGAGTCTTTAGAGTCCCACACAGAGATTTCCCAAACCCAGGCGAAAAGATATAGAGGTCGTATGGTTTTACGACAAAGGTTCGGACGCATACGTGTTTGAACGCACGTACGACATTCGGACAGTTTTTTACTAGCCGGCTTTGGTTTAAGCCAAATTCTAGTATCAGGTTATTGGATTTATACAGTCTAAAGTTTTTCCGTGTTTTCACGGATGAGAGGGGCGTTCTCGTAATTTTCCGAGAAGCTTCTAGAAGGATGTGACATGAAGGGAGAGGTGGCATTTTCATTTAATGAATTAGTGACTCATTGTGAGTGATTCATCATGTCATTAATGCATTATTAAATGCTTAATGACTCACATAATGAATCACCCACTTGCACTAATGAAACATGATGAATAATCTCTTATTATTCATTTCTTTTTAATTCATTATGTTTCATATATCTAGTGAGAAGCTTTTTCATTTCAATATTATTATCATTATCATCTTCTCACTCTCTCTCTTCAAGTTCTCTCTCCTTCACCAAGCCTAATCCTACCCCTCATGAGTTGAGAACAAGGATTAGGAAAGACTAATTACTCCATAACCTATCTCTACATCACCTTAGCTACTCTATTTAGCAACTAGAGTAACTAAGTAACCTCAAGTTTAGAGGTTATAGCTTGGATTAGGGTTCTCGGGTGGATCGTTTATCACGGAAGAAAGCCGAAGAGGACGTGGAGATCCAAAGAGGCCGTAGATAACATTAAGACGAAGGACTAGAACCGTATGGTATAATCTCTTAACATAGTAGTCTAGAACTCTATAGCTTTTGTTAAAACTTGTTTAGCAAACGATTCATACGGTTAATCGATGTTTAATCATAGAACAAGATTGTTATTCATATTTCCGCCTCCCTATAAGTATTGGGGTGTTGAACATCGACTTACAGTGGTATCAGAGCCTAGCTAAACAGTATTTAACACACTTGCAAATTTGTATGAATTTTTGAACGGAAAAACAAACCGGAAAAACCCCGATATCATGTACTTTCTGTCGAATTTTAAATGAGGTCCAAAAATTTTTCAGGGTGCTTCAGAATGACCTAAATGAATGTATTAGAACACCCAAGAAAATTGGGCTCATGAATCGGCCATAGCGCCGCGGAACCGCGGCCGATCCCACCGATCCGCCGCGATTCCGCCGCGCTTTGGACGATTCATCATCCCAACTTTCTTGTGTTGTTTCTCTGTGATATTTGGTGTTTTCTGGTAATTTTTATTTTTGCTCAGGTTTCAGATTTACAGAGAAGTATTGGAGCAAGATTAAATGTGTTTAATCGATCGAAATTATACAGTATTTGCTTGTTTGATTATATCTGTGAAATGTTATATGTGTTCGTAAACCTCCCCTAACTGCTAGTATGTCGGTTGACAGGGGGTTGCACATATCTGTGATGTTATATATAACTGTTTGTGTATATAAACTGTATTGGACTGTTGTGGTGTTTAGCCGGGTTTTTGTATCAATTCATTTGATGTAAATGTAATAAGTTGTAATATTATTTTGCGGGGCACATCCAGGTTGCGATTGTAGCCACCGTTGTATTATTTCTTTTTACAGTTTTTGCTCCTAGGATAGACCCAAGGTGGGGTGCACAAACTACCGGGTATTTTGAAGTGTTGGGGCAGACCGCTTCACTTCTGGTACTTGGCGGGTAGTTTGCCGTACCCGTAGGGGTCTGGGGTGGGAAAATGGCTATTCATCACAACTGTGTAATCCGTCTTTCATTGCAGGCTCAAAAGAAATGCGGATTGCTTGCAAATCCAATATTGTTTATCTTTGATCTGGAATGCCTATTATTGCGTCTGACGAATGTACAATATCTATATATGATAGCTATTTAGACGTCGCTTATGTTTTACACCCGCGCTAGCCCAGCCCCCGCTCTGTCGTTAGTTAAGTAACCTAACGGGTGATGACGGGACCCCATGGCGAATGCGGATGGCATAAGAGGACGTTGTATTTTCGTTGTTATCTGTAATGATAGGTTATAGATGGGACGCATTATTGTTAATGCAAAGAAAATAAAACCTAAACTGAAATCGTTGGAACAATTTCTAAAAACCACTCGGTTTTCTTGAAAAAGCAAATTTTAAATGCGGAGCTTAAACCACTCCTTTTAATAAAAGCTATCTTAGTTCCTTCGATCAAATCAAGTTCACTACGTTAACGGTTTTTTGCCAAAAACCAGCCGTAACCCTCCGTCGTTTCAGATAGACAGCACATCGTATTCATGCTATGCTTGTTGGCCTACGTCAAGGCATAGTGAATGGTAGCAGTGTGTGTGCCTATTTGTTGCATAGATAGATGCATTAGTTTAATACAGACGTACACCTTGTTGGCCTACGTCAAGGGCTTGTACGATGTATCTAAATTGATCAGGACAACGACGGGTAGAACTTGACTTGCGTCTTATGACTTGTTGGCCTACGTCAAGGTCTATAAGAGCTTGGGGTAAAAATCACATCGGGAGTTTCAAACATAAAAGAAACTTGCAGATTTAGCTTACCTTCTGGAGTGTGGTGACTAGAGTGGCTTCCATCTAGGGCATCATGCAATGATAGTTGGATCCCGATCTCACTGATGAGTAGGATTACTCTCGGGAATTTTCTCTCACTTAACAATCAATGCTATAAATCAAGTAGATGCCTAGAAAGGTGTTAGAGGGGCTACGCCTCCAGGGAAAAGAGGTTCTTTAATTAAGGAACTTCGCGAAAGCGTTGGAAAACCTCCCTCGAAGTACCAACACCAGCCTGGCTGAAAGGTTAAGCAAGAATTGAAACGTGTGATTAAATCCTGACTAGTTCTTCTTTTAGGTTTTGAAGAAGGATTTGAGGAAACAGTGGGAGCCATCCTGTTTAGATAAATAATAACCAATCTAAACTTGCAAGAGCATATGCTGAGTGTTTTCTTTTCTCTCTCTCTGGCAGCTACCATGACTGGACTAAAACTATTACTTGAAAAGAATATACTGACCGGGCAGAACTATAAAAATTGGCTAAGGAACGTCAATATTGCGCTGACTTATGACAAAGTTGCATATGTTACCACCGTTGTTCCTCCCCTTATCCCAGGACCAGATTCCTCAGTTGCGGACAAGGAAGTTCGTAAAACCTGGGATCTAGACTGTGAGCGAGCTAAGTGTATCGTGCTGGCGTCCATGAATAATGAACTCCAGAAACAGCACGAGAGTATGGATATTGCATCCATATTCCTCCATTGCAAGGAATTGTATGGTGAACACTCCCGTATCGCAAGGTACGAAACCTCAAGGAAACTCTTCCAGATGAGGTTAGCTCCAGGATCGCCTGTTGGAGAGCACGTCCTCAAAATGATCACCCTCATTAAGGAACTCGCAAACCTGGGATGCGTGCTAGAGAATGATTTGTATATCGACTTGATTTTGCAGTCCCTTCCCCACACCTTCTCTCAGTTCGTGCTGAACTTCAACATGCACGAAATGGAAGCGGATCTTCCAAAGCTTCTCAATATGTTGAGGGTAGCAGAGACCTCCTTGAAAAAGGAGAAGACCCCCGTTCTGTATGTTGGCCAATCATCTTCTTCTAAATCTAAAGCGAAAGCTAAAGGGAAGAAGAAGATGAAAGCCACCAAACCGAAGGGTGGGGTCAAGAAGGTGCAGGGAACGAACAAGGCAGGAAGGGTAAAGGCAGAAAAGAACGAGTGCTTCTATTGTCACAAGCAAGGGCACTGGAAGAAGGACTGTTTGGCCTTTAAAGCCAAGGACATGAAGCAAGCTGTTGCTTCTTCTTCAGGTGTGTTCGTAATCGAAAAATTGTCTTTCAGTAAACTCTACTTCATGGGTACTTGATACCGGTTCTGGTTCTCACATCTGTAATTCTTTGTAGGATCTGAGAAATAGTAGAGTACTGGGGGCAGGTGATATGACTCTCCGGATGGGCAATGGAATGCATATAGATGCAGTTGCAATAGGGGAATATCACCTAGGGTTGAATAGTGGGAGCGCGGTAGAACTGGAAGAAATTCCAGAACCTCAAACTGCAACCGAAGACTTAGAAGAATCTCAGATTTCAATAGAACATGACGAACCAATGCCACTCCGCAGATCTAGTAGGCTTTCTCATCCTCCTGAAAGATACTATGGTTTTCTTCTTGATGGGGATCGAGAGGATTGCATCATCGATGATGATGAGCCTACTAGTTTTCAGCAGGCTATCACAAGTAGCGACTCAGTGAAGTGGCTGGATGCAATGAGATCCGAAATGGAATCCATATACACCAATAAAGTATGGACTTTAGAAGTTGCTCCTCCTGGGGTAAAACCAGTTGGGTGCAAATGGATCTTCAAAAAGAAGATTGGAACATTTGGACAAGTGGAAACCTACAAAGCTAGACTAGTAGCAAAAGGTTTTCGTCAAAGACCAGGATTGGACTATGATGAAACTTTTTCAGCAGTAGCTATGCTTAAATCCATTCGGATCATGCTTGCCATTGCTGCCTTCCATGACTATGAAATCTGGCAAATGGATGTAAAAACAGCTTTTCTAAATGGACATCTAGAAGTGAGTGTTTACATGGATCAACCAGAAGGTTTCTTAGACAGTGGGAGCAGCGGAAGAGTGTGCAAATTGCTTAAATCCATTTATGGGTTAAAGCAAGCATCGCGGAGTTGGAACATCTGCTTTGATGAAACAGTCAAGGAATTTGACTTTATCAAAAATGTAGATGAACCATGTATTTATAGGAAGATTGTAGAAGGAGCAGTAGTCTTCCTCGTTTTGTACGTCGACAACATACTACTGATAGGGAATGATATCCCTATACTACAATCAGTAAAGCTCTTCTTGTCACAGAAATTCTCTATGAAAGACTTGGGAGATGCATCATACATTCTGGGCATTAAGATCTATCGAGATAGATCTAATAGAATATTGGGACTTTCACAGTCCAGGTATATAGACACTATACTAAAGAGATTTAGTATGGAAGATTCCAAACGCGGCAATATGCCCGCTTGTCACGGAATCACCCTCTCCAAAGAGATGTCTCCAAAGACTGATAAAGAGAGGGCTCGCATGGGCATTATACCCTACGCTTCGGCGGTAGGATCAATAATGTATGCGATGTTATGTACCAGACCGGATGTAGCTTACGCACTTAGTGTGGTAAGCAGGTATCAGTGTCACGACCCGAAAGAGCACGTGACTGGCCCTTGAACCATATGAAGTCTATAGGACTCCATCTGATCCAAGTAAGCCAAAAGCCCAGAAATCTAGAACCATTTAAGAATAAGTAAAGAAATTTGTTTAAAGGAGTGAAGAAAAACATTTTGGAAATCAAGGTTTTTAAATAACTAAGCCGAATATGCAATTTAAAACAGTACAGTCTTTTCTAAAAAATTCGGCAGAGTTTCTTTTGTAAAATTGGCCCCGAATGGGGTACAACAAGGATAACAATATATATATGCAATGATAAAGGCATCCCCAAGCGGGAGCTAGCTCTTCGTCAATCGACGGTCACAACCACGCAATGATATAATATACAACGCCAAGTGGCGAGGATCAAAACCAAAAGAAAGCTCAAGCAACAAGAAAACCGCAATACTACTAAGCGCGACTCTATGGTCGAATAATACATCACTAGTCTAGGTCTGAAACAATATACAAGTTTTGGTTGATGGAAATTCTAGATACAATGAAATAAATAAATACAATGGTGTTTCTTGATGCGAAAGAATCCACCTACCAAAGCAAATCACCCGCAAGAAGGTAGTGTGCCAGAAATGCCGCAATAAAACCTGTACGGCAGAACCTGCAAGAACTGTGGCACAACGGGGGTGAGTTGCCAACTCGTGAATAGAAACATCTACAAGCAGAAACCGAATGCAAGACATAAACCTAAGTCAACGATCAGTAATACAATCCACAAGAGTACATCTAAGTGTGATAAGGTGGCAAGGTAACATCTAATCATGTATGTAGTGCCAGGTACTCAGGTAAAAACATGTCATCAGTAAAAGGTATGTCTGCATGAAGTAAATATGATGAAATATCAATGATATCAATACACATATATTAGCGTCCCATACCACTAATATTGGTGTAAGGGTATATATAACAGCGCCCTCATACCCTGTTATATATACAAAATGAAGTATGATAAGTGTAAATCCAGTCTGTATATGATCCCAATCTGTATATAATCCAAGTCTGTATATATGTGGAACCCGTCCACCTGTCACCCACTGACAATGAGCATCATGCATGCAATGTGAGGATATAAACAAAAGCATGGAAAAACATCATGAAACCCGTGCCTAGCATCGACACGTAAATCCTCATCTAACGGGCTCCGTCAGTCCGGATCGGCCCGCGGGCTATGTCTGCGGAATCGGCCCTCGGCCCCAGCAGTACGCCCATCTCTCGTCTCCGGTCGGTATCCCCCAGATATCCGCCGAGCTCAAATACAATCACCGGTAGGTGCTCGCCCGCCTCCAGGCTCAATCGGCAAACTCATCGATCATCTTGCCGAGGGGAACCATACCGGGCCCACCACGAACCCGCAAACGGATCATCACCTCCTCGAATCGGGTTTCAAGCACACGTCTCAGCACCGATAAAACGCGTGGTGGACGCACCGAAATATCATATCACGAGGTACCGGGTTTTTCATAAAAGAGCATCTTTTCTTAAATAATCCCACGGTCCTCAAAATCAGAAATCACATGAAAATCCAACTTCAGGAAGTAAATCCAATGCGATGTGCTATGCAATCAATCCATGATGTATGCGACATGTAAAGAAAAGTAATCATATCGGAAATCATGCAACATAGAAGTAATGTGCATATGTCGAAGGAAGAATCATATCATGAATGCAGTAGTACTACAGTGTAGTGGCATGGCAATTATCGATGATGAAGTGTGTGAGCCGGCAAATAGTGTACGTGGAACATACGCATCATCGATAATGGTGCTGGTGTCCTAACAGCATGATAGTAATATAGCAATGAACATATGCCAGCAATGCAAATAACATGAAGATGCAGAACTCTAGTAGTCAACACCACAGTGAAGTATCTACTATGCAAACTACATCTAAGTAACAGGTCGATCAGGAGGGGTAGGTGTGGAAACCACCTAAATCTGAGTCGGTATATATAAAGATACATAGTCGGTGATCTCTCCTCAATGTCATATCGTAAGATATCCTCGAGTTTTGAGTGCGGATCTATCATCAATATCGGCTCGTACGGTAAATCATCGTACGGCATCCCAATAGCTGGGTACAGGTCAACATCTCACTATCTCGTCACATAACAGGTATCACTATCATCAGATCATATAATCTGGGGGTACTACTCTATGTCTAGTACAAATCGATACCATCAATAAAGTATGCATGCGGGGGTAAACACATATCCCGAGCCCGCAAGAATCACAAGTCATATCCCACATATGAATCGTATCAATCACCGATCTCACGGCACCAAGCCCACATCATCGACTCATCTCCAAAGTCATCACATATCAACAATCACAGTGCAAGTATAAGTGATAAGCAAGGGTGTGTGTGTGGGTGTAATTCTATCCTAGGGTTCGCGACTATGAACTACACTAGTCACTTCTAACCCTATACTATCCATAATACACCCAACTATCACAATTAAACTACATAGTAATCTATCTACGGACTGCGGGGGTGCTATACGCCATCCACCCGACTTCCCCCTGTAGATATAATCTACTCACCTTGCATCATCATTTGCGGACGTCACCACGCATTTGCTTGTCGTCCCGAAGTCTTCATGGGTACCTACACATCAAATATCGTATATGCGCATTAAAACCAAATCCAAGCTAAAACGGCGCATGAAATCCAAAACGATACGATAAGGGGGCCTATAGGTGAGAACCTATGGCACGCCTTCAAAACCAGCAATAAATCCTCTATATCGTCGTATAAACGCCAAATAGTCGAGGCAAAACACAAACCACAATTTCAGAATCAAAAACACGGAATACGAAAACACGAAACCAAAATGGTAACTTAGGATATATGTCCCAGATTTTACCCTAGATAGAATCTGTCAAAACTAGAAGTACCCAGGGCCAAGAATTAAGGAAATAGGGCCATGCACGCAAAACGAGGAATTTCCTCTCAGGTCTGGCCGCAAATTGCGGCCAGAAAGGGGATTTTGGCGGCCTCACAGTGGAATGGGGAGCTAGGGTTTGGTGTGGTGGTTCTCTGGTGCCTGCACATCTCACTGTCCACTCAATTTTATTTTAGGAGTCTCGGGATGTTAGCAGATTCTTAATAACAGTGGCAGATTCCAGTTTTTCCCCGATATCGGTTTCAAAAATCCGTATTCTGGTTTTAGCTTCAGGTTTCGGGTTCCAAATCATACACTAAGGTGTTGGTATAACCTTAACTGAGCTCTATTTCATAATGCAACACCAATTTCACTCAAACCCTAAATAGGTTTTCATCAAGTCCTCAAAAATCCATAATATCGATTAAATCTTAACATGGGGTTATAGGAAAAGCTATAATTAAGCTAATGGTTCAGAAATTACCTCCATTAGCAACTCAAGAATTTTCTTGAGTTGCCCTTAGTGGCCAAAATCCTTGCTTTTTAGCTCCATGTGTAGATCTAGGGATTTTGCACAAATTTAATGAAATGGACATGTGGTTTTGGGGTTGTTTTTGAGATGAAGAGAGGGATTGAAGGTGGAGGAGGGGGGAAAGGAAGCAGCAGCAGCAGGAGCCAAGGGAGAGGGAGAGAAATGAGGAGGAGAAAACAATGGCTAAGGGTTTTGGTCAAAGGTCCACCTCTCTCTCTCACCTACCCTCATCATTTCATTTTCTTTTCTCTTTTCTTTTAAATCCAAACCTTCTCACAAGAATAGTAAACCCAAATGATAAATCATGGCAAGAAAGATGCACAAGTGTAGAAAAAGTGATATGTGCAAGTTTTGCACAAAATTGCCAAAAAACCCGATTAGCGATTTTTAATCGCGATTAGCACTAAATTAGTGTCAAACTAATCACAAAAACTTAAAAATGTCATAATTCCAATAAATAACCCATTTTAGAATTTTCCATAATTTTTCATAATTTTTCTAGCATTTTTCCTATTTAATTTCATTTAATTATAGATTTAATATTAAAATAATCAATAAAATAATATTAAATTATAAAAATTCCCAAAATTAATATTTTATCTTTTTGAAAATGTTACAATCTACCCCCCTTAAAGAAATTCGGTCCCCGAATTTAAATTTAAACTCCCAATACTGAAGCAATTTCAGTAATAATCCAATTTGTCGGGGCTCCGAAAACATCAATACAGAGAGAATATCATAAAATGTACTGCTCTACTAGAAATCAATCCCCAAAATGCATATATAAGAACATCCTATGCGTCTGGTGCGCAAGGAATCAAAATCCATATATGTGTCAAACAGGTGTACAAAACAACATCTAGGTGCAACTGGTGTGCACAAAACATCTGTCGTAGGCAACGTGTGTGCCTGGCAGAAAAAAAATCAGGTGCATGTGACATGCACGAAGAATCCCGATTTAGTGCATCTGGCGTGCACCAAAATCGTATATCAAAACACCAAAGGTGCATGAAAACTACGCTGGAAGTGCAAATCAAATCACTGCATACTGTAGGCATGAAATCTCGATCAATATCTCAAATGTAATAACTCTGCGCAAAATATATAAATATCCAGTGGGTGCATGAAACCAATATCATGAAACTCAATCATCAAAACTAAATCATGCAAACAGAACGCCCCAAAATACCGAAATCCAAAATGACGGATACGTGATAATCGAATCACAAAATCACAAATCATAAATACCGTCGTCGGTAGTTCCTCCTTCGAGGTCGAGAAGGAGTCGGTGCATCCACTGCTAGCAGCGCAGGATATCTACTTGCCTCTTGTTCACGGTCTGGCGTCCTCTGACTCTGGGTCCTTATCTTCCTTGCGGATTTCCTATCTCGCGGTCAATCGTCTCATCGGCCCTGTCAGGTGTGCTAACGGGAACGGTTCCGCTCGGGCACTTCTCTGGTCATCTCTCGGTCAAACCTCACGACTACTCGTAAGGTAGCATATCACTGGCGTCGGCCTCTGGCTCTCTGAAAGCACGTCACACATATGATCCTGGGTGCAAACATCATTGCAGCAATGTCCTGCAAGAATCCTGCTCAAGGTCTCTTCCAATCATGCCTATGCCGATCTGTACGGAGGCTGACTCTCTTACATAACCTCTTTACACTGGAGAGACATCTGTGTCCTCAACACAACATTTCTCGGAAATTGGTCACATCCCAACGTCTCTGTAAGCATATCTGGTCTCTAGTCTCGACGGGAAGTAATGACAGCTCGTCAGCGTCTCGCCCGAACCTCTGGTTCCACCAGTCTCTATCGTCGTCCACTATGACGTCACGCCAAGCTACTATGCACTGCACTGTTCTCGGCCACGGTCAATCTGAAGTCTCTCACATGGACTCGAAATCGCGTATTCTGTAGCTTCATCATTCTGTAGAAGATGTCAGGCCGAATAGGTCCTCGGGAACACGTCCCAACCATCGGAGGAGTACTCATCACTCGTCCGTCCTTGATCAATTCGCAACATATCTGGGTAAGTTCCTTTATTCGAACCTGGTCAACTAGCTCGTCGACCACGCCGAACTCCGTCCTGCTGGGTGTGCGCAATACGACTACTCCTGGGTCTAGGTCTTCTCGTATCGTTTCCCGAAGGGTCCTGTCGAGGTCTCCTTCTCAAATCTCAATCCTGCCGAAATGCCCGGAAGTCGTCATCCAATGCTGAAGCTAAAGCTTATTCCGGAACGGCTGCATACTTATCGCGCTTCTTTCTGGAAGATACATCCATATACCATGCCTTCGGGTGCGTATCACATCTCTGATGTCAGCGGAGTGGGACGTCATCTCGTCGAAACCTCGTACGAACTCTTTACTCCACCTTGCTCAAATGTCGACTGATTCGGACTTAACTCATCGTGGCTACACGAACTGCGCTCCGACGGCTACGCTCGCATCTGGAGTCTCCCAAGCAGTGTCCCATCACGATATCCGAAAGATGTCGAACCATCCGATCGACTCGTCAGATCCTCATAATCCCCCAAGAGCTCACATCTCGGGTACAGTTTAATAGTATCAAGTACATGCCACAGCGTCGGTGGTCCAGCCGTAGAAGGGCAAACCCAAGCCTCACTAATGGCGCCGAGGAACCGCCGCAAACCCGAAGGTTCAAAGGCTTTCACACGGTCATTAAGTCGAGTTAGGGTTTCATTCTTCTAGAGGGTCCATAGAATCACCTGCATGTCTTTCCGTATACTTTAAACTTGGAAAATAGGTTCCTGACATTCGACCGTCTCTATCGACTCTCAACGAATCTGCGTGAAGTCGTCTCTAGCTGGAAACAATCTATCTGTCTGCACGGTAGGCGACATCACAATCTCTGAGGTATGCTGTACATCAACAGTCCTCTCTCAACTGGCAGCTCTAACAATGGCCCGATCGTCCGGTGCAAGACCAAGCACTCGCCTCCGCTAGAGGTCACAACCCACAACACTAACTCGAGACGTTCCCATGTCACCAGAAAACACAATGGTCGGCCCTCGTACCAAACGAGCTCACACCGGCCGTAACCCTAGCAGCAGCCCAAACTGCGCTCAAACACGGTGAAAGGAACCTCAATCGAGTATCAAGAGAGTACACCAATGGCAAGAAAGGAAACAACAGATCCAAAGTGGATACATGATCATAGGAAGGAACAGCATCAATGAAGGTATGATCATGAAACTAATAGAATCGGGGATCTCAAATGGATGTATAATTATGGAGATAAAGAGAATCACTGATCTCGAAAAATATGCTCATCCTAAGGTTCCTTAAGCGGAGTAGCGTGTCGTAAGTATGCCGCGGAACATACCAACGGTACGTCACTCTACTTTAGTCACCTATTCCATCAACCAAGGGTCATCCTAAAACGACGAAAGTTCGGGTCTAATACCCCCTCGACCAAGTCTAAGTTCCGTAAGGTCAAGCCTAAGTTCCGTATATAAATAACTCCCTAGGCTCCACATAGTCAAACTTAGACTCGAACCAAGGTCAACCTAGCGCTCTGATACCAACTTTGTCACGACCCGAAAGAGCACGTGACTGGCCCTTGAACCATATGAAGTCTATAGGACTCCATCTGATCCAAGTAAGCCAAAAGCCCAGAAATCTAAAACCATTTAAGAATAAGTAAAGAAATTTGTTTAAAGGAGTGAAGA
Organism: Agapanthus africanus; assembly: GCA_030015575.1. Lineage (NCBI taxonomy): Eukaryota > Viridiplantae > Streptophyta > Magnoliopsida > Asparagales > Amaryllidaceae > Agapanthus > Agapanthus africanus. The sequence goes on along the minus strand of JASDDO010000018.1, from coordinate 54,560,117 downwards.
AAAACATTTTGGAAATCAAGGTTTTTAAATAACTAAGCCGAATATGCAATTTAAAACAGTACAGTCTTTTCTAAAATTTTCGGCAGAGTTTCTTTTGTAAAATTGGCCCCGAATGGGGTACAACAAGGATAACAATATATATATGCAATGATAAAGGCATCCCCAAGCGGGAGCTAGCTCTTCGTCAATCGACGGTCACAACCACGCAATGATATAATATACAACGCCAAGTGGCGAGGATCAAAACCAAAAGAAAGCTCAAGCAACAAGAAAACCGCAATACTACTAAGCGCGACTCTATGGTCGAATAATACATCACTAGTCTAGGTCTGAAACAATATACAAGTTTTGGTTGATGGAAATTCTAGATACAATGAAATAAATAAATACAATGGTGGTTCTTGATGCGAAAGAATCCACCTACCAAAGCAAATCACCCGCAAGAAGGTAGTGTGCCAGAAATGCCGCAATAAAACCTGTACGGCAGAACCTGCAAGAACTGTGGCACAACGGGGGTGAGTTGCCAACTCGTGAATAGAAACATCTACAAGCAGAAACCGAATGCAAGACATAAACCTAAGTCAACGATCAGTAATATAATCCACAAGAGTACATCTAAGTGTGATAAGGTGGCAAGGTAACATCTAATCATGTATGTAGTGCCAGGTACTCAGGTAAAAACATGTCATCAGTAAAAGGTATGTCTGCATGAAGTAAATATGATGAAATATCAATGATATCAATACACATATATTAGCGTCCCATACCACTAATATTGGTGTAAGGGTATATATAACAGCGCCCTCATACCCTGTTATATATACAAAATGAAGTATGATAAGTGTAAATCCAGTCTCTATATGATCCCAATCTGTATATAATCCAAGTCTGTATATATGTGGAACCCGTCCACCTGTCACCCACTGACAATGAGCATCATGCATGCAATGTGAGGATATAAACAAAAGCATGGAAAAACATCATGAAACCCGTGCCTAGCATCGACACGTAAATCCTCATCTAACGGGCTCCGTCAGTCCGGATCGGCCCACGGGCTATGTCTGCGGAATCGGCCCTCGGCCCCAGCAGTACGCCCATCTCTCGTCTCCGGTCGGTATCCCCCAGATATCCGCCGAGCTCAAATACAATCACCGGTAGGTGCTCGCCCGCCTCCAGGCTCAATCGGCAAACTCATCGATCATCTTGCCGAGGGGAACCATACCGGGCCCACCACGAACCCGCAAACGGATCATCACCTCCTCGAATCGGGTTTCAAGCACACGTCTCAGCACCGAGAAAACGCGTGGTGGACGCACCGAAATATCATATCACGAGGTACCGGGTTTTTCATAAAAGAGCATCTTTTCTTAAATAATCCCACGGTCCTCAAAATCAGAAATCACATGAAAATCCAACATCAGGAAGTAAATCCAATGCGATGTGCTATGCAATCAATCCATGATGTATGCGACATGTAAAGAAAAGTAATCATATCGGAAATCATGCAACATAGAAGTAATGTGCATATGTCGAAGGAAGAATCATATCATGAATGCAGTAGTACTACAGTGTAGTGGCATGGCAATTATCGATGATGAAGTGTGTGAGCCAGCAAATAGTGTACGTGGAACATACGCATCATCGATAATGGTGCTGGTGTCCTAACAGCATGATAGTAATATAGCAATGAACATATGCCAGCAATGCAAATAACATGAAGATGCAGAACTCTAGTAGTCAACACCACAGTGAAGTATCTACTATGCAAACTACATCTAAGTAACAGGTCGATCAGGAGGGGTAGGTGTGGAAACCACCTAAATCTGAGTCGGTATATATAAAGATACATAGTCGGTGATCTCGCCTCAATGTCATATCGTAAGATATCCTCGAGTTTTGAGTGCGGATCTATCATCAATATCGGCTCGTACGGTAAATCATCGTACGGCATCCCAATAGCTGGGTACAGGTCAACATCTCACTATCTCGTCACATAACAGGTATCACTATCATCAGATCATATAATCTGGGGGTACTACTCTATGTCTAGTACAAATCGATACCATCAATAAAGTATGCATGCGGGGGTAAACACATATCCCGAGCCCGCAAGAATCACAAGTCATATCCCACATATGAATCGTATCAATCACCGATCTCACGGCACCAAGCCCACATCATCGACTCATCTCCAAAGTCATCACATATCAACAATCACAGTGCAAGTATAAGTGATAAGCAAGGGTGTGTGTGTGGGTGTAATTCTATCCTAGGGTTCGCGACTATGAACTACACTAGTCACTTCTAACCCTATACTATCCATAATACACCCAACTATCACAATTAAACTACATAGTAATCTATCTACGGACTGCGGGGGTGCTATACGCCATCCACCCGACTTCCCCCTGTAGATATAATCTACTCACCTTGCATCATCATTTGCGGACGTCACCACGCATTTTCTTGTCGTCCCGAAGTCTTCATGGGTACCTACACATCAAATATCGTATATGCGCATTAAAACCAAATCCAAGCTAAAACGGCGCATGAAATCCAAAACGATACGATAAGGGGGCCTATAGGTGAGAACCTATGGCACGCCTTCAAAACCAGCAATAAATCCTCTATATCGTCGTATAAACGCCAAATAGTCGAGGCAAAACACAAACCACAATTTCAGAATCAAAAACACGGAATACGAAAACACGAAACCAAAATGGCAACTTAGGATATATGTCCCAGATTTTACCCTAGATAGAATCTGTCAAAACTAGAAGTACCCAGGGCCAAGAATTAAGGAAATAGGGCCATGCACGCAAAACGAGGAATTTCCTCTCAGGTCTGGCCGCAAATTGCGGCCAGAAAGGGGATTTTGGCGGCCTCACAGTGGAATGGGGAGCTAGGGTTTGGTGTGGTGGTTCTCTGGTGCCTGCACATCTCACTGTCCACTCAATTTTATTTTAGGAGTCTCGGGATGTTAGCAGATTCTTAATAACAGTGGCAGATTCCAGTTTTTCCCCGATATCGGTTTCAAAAATCCGTATTCTGGTTTTAGCTTCAGGTTTCGGGTTCCAAATCATACACTAAGGTGTTGGTATAACCTTAACTGAGCTCTATTTCATAATGCAACACCAATTTCACTCAAACCCTAAATAGGTTTTCATCAAGTCCTCAAAAATCCACAATATCGATTAAATCTTAACATGGGGTTATAGGAAAAGCTATAATTAAGCTAATGGTTCAGAAATTACCTCCATTAGCAACTCAAGAATTTTCTTGAGTTGCCCTTAGTGGCCAAAATCCTTGCTTCTTTAGCTCCATATGTAGATCTAGGGATTTTGCACAAATTTAATGAAATGGACATGTGGTTTTGGGGTTGTTTTTGAAATGAAGAGAGGGATTGAAGGTGGAGGAGGGGGGGGGGAAAGGAAGCAGCAGCAGCAGGAGCCAAGGGAGAGGGAGAGAAATGAGGAGGAGAAAACAATGGCTAAGGGTTTTGGTCAAAGGTCCACCTCTCTCTCTCACCTACCCTCATCATTTCATTTTCTTTTCTCTTTTCTTTTAAATCCAAACCTTCTCACAAGAATAGTAAACCCAAATGATAAATCATGGCAAGAAAGATGCACAAGTGTAGAAAAAGTGATATGTGCAAGTTTTGCACAAAATTGCCAAAAAACCTGATTAGCGATTTTTAATCGCGATTAGCACTAAATTAGTGTCAAACTAATCACAAAAACTTAAAAATGTCATAATTCCAATAAATAACCCATTTTAGAATTTTCCATAATTTTTCATAATTTTTCTAACATTTTTCCTATTTAATTTCATTTAATTATAGATTTAATATTAAAATAATCAATAAAATAATATTAAATTATAAAAATTCCCAAAATTAATATTTTATCTTTTTGAAAATGTTACAATCAGTCTGACCCAGGTGAGAAACATTGGAGAGCGGTGAAGAACATTCTCAAGTACCTGAGAAGGATTAAGAAAATGTTCTTGATTTACGGTAATAAAGACCTCCAGGTAGAGGCTTTTACCGACTCCGGCTTCCAAAGTGATAAGGATGATTCTAAATCCATTTCGGATTTTGTGTTTACCCTCAATGGAGGAGCGGTATGTTGGAAGAGTTCCAAATAAGATACCGTCGCAGACTCAACTATGGAGGCTGAGTATATAGCTGCTAGTGAAGCCGCAAAAGAGGCTGTCTGGATGAGGAAGTTCATTTCTGAACTTCAGGTGGTTCCGTCCATTGCCAATCCAATACCTTTGTATTGCGATAACAATGGCGCTGTAGCTTTAGCGAAGGAACCAAGGTCCCATCAGAAATCCAGGCATATCTTAAGGCGGTTTCACCTGATCAGGGAGATCGTGGATCGTCGGGAGATCGAGATACGGAGAGTAGACACAAAAGACAACACGGCAGATCCATTCACCAAGGCCATTCCTCAAGTACAGTTCGAGAGGCTTATTGAGATGTTGGGCAGGCGGTACGCAAGCAACTGGATCTGGTAGAGACAGTGGGTACTCATTGCGTCAATTATAGGCCTTAGTGCAAGTGGGAGATTGTTGGATATATATGCCCTAGAGGCCTACATTGTATAGGATGCTTGGGATATGTATGTACATGACAGTCTTGCTTGATATGATAGTACGCTATTTGGTTTGACTTTGTCTTAACGTATGATATTTTTTACTTGGTATCTATATATATATATGTTGATAAAGCCCATAGGGTGTTTTGTCTGACTACCGGCGTTGTGATGGCAGTCATACTAGTGGGAGCTGGATAGTCAATAGGCACACCCTTAGATGTCCCTGGTCGCAGGAGTATCGAGATTGGGCATCGATACTCTGGAGTAGACTAGTGTATACATATCTAGACCCTGATAAGGGGCAATGGATTGGTCCCGCAACCATTGGTGGTGTTCACCTAAGATTGTATACAGATGCTCACTAGGTGTGAGTACACCGGACAGGACTCGCCGAGAACTGACTGGATGGTATTATACCTAACGTCAGATAGCAGTTCTCAGGTGACATGTGTGCAGATAGTCCGTTGATTTAAGGTCATCATTTGTCTCGTGTGAGTTCCCACTGTGCTTTGATTATTACCCTACCACGGCTCAAAGGAGTCGTGCAAACAGGTTTCAATTGGGCACAATCCCGAGCCACATGGAGGCAGTGAGCGACTGTTAGGGATTCGTCTCTCCCGGTATAGGGAGTTGATATCGCACTGTGGTCGTTTGGTCATTACCATAAGTCCCTGGCCAGGGCTGATTGAGAATTACTGATGGAATGATCAGTAGATTCTCGGGTGGTCTTGAACCATACCGACACGACTTGTACGGTTATTAGGGGTCTGACGTCCACCACCTCCCTAGACCATACATGCGATACTCTTAGACGAACAGACCGGACTGCGCGGATATTGTCACAGACAGGCACAGTAGGATTTCAGATGGGTTACCTCATCAGCTTTCTTATCGACAACTACCTGGGGACCGTTACGTACAGCTAGTGCCGCTTGCGGTCTGTGGTTAAACCCACTGCCAGCGTAGTAGTCGAGTCTTTAGAGTCTCTCACAGAGATTTCCCAAACCCAGGCGAAAAGATATAGAGGTCGTATGGTTTTACGACAAAGGTTCGGACGCATACGTGTTTGAACGCACGTACGACATTCGGACAGTTTTTTACTAGACGGCTTTGGTTTAAGCCAAATTCTAGTATCAGGTTATTGGATTTATACAGTCTAAAGTTTTTCCGTGTTTTCACGGATGAGAGGGGCGTTCTCGTAATTTTCCGAGAAGCTTCTAGAAGGATGTGACATGAAGGGAGAGGTGGCATTTTCATTTAATGAATTAGTGACTCATTGTGAGTGATTCATCATGTCATTAATGCATTATTAAATGCTTAATGACTCACATAATGAATCACCCACTTGCATTAATGAAACATGATGAATAATCTCTTATTATTCATTTCTTTTTAATTCATTATGTTTCATATATCTAGTGAGAAGCTTTTTCATTTCAATATTATTATCATTATCATCTTCTCACTCTCTCTCTTCAAGTTCTCTCTCCTTCACCAAGCCTAATCCTACCCCTCATAAGTGTTATCAGTAGTTTCTCGACCCATTATGAGCCTCATATCGGCACCACTTATCGAGTTACTGGGGTCTAACGTTTACCACCCCTAGACGAGATATGTGACATATCAGATGAAGAGACCGGACTGTACGGTAGTGTTACTGATTGGATTAGCAGGAGTGTGAGCAGGCTTGCTTGTTGATCTTCTGATCACTCAATACCCGGGTGGCCGTTACGTTTAGCAGACCGCTTGCGGCTTGTGGGTGTTTGATATGATCATCACCTACTGCCGGCGCATTGACGAGTCTTTAGAGTCCTACACAGGAATTTTCTGGCTCAAGCAAAACGGAGTAGGAGCACATATGTGATATGTGCGGGACCGAGATTAATGCGATATGTGATACCGCACTATATTCTCGCGATGTGTGACATGAAAGGTTATATGTGATATAGCCGGGTTATCGGATCAACTGTTGATTCGATAAGATGTTACATTATGAAATTAGTCGTGTTGGGTTTCTTCAGCACCTACTAATGAATATGGAAGCACCACACATGACACTTTAAAATTTCTAGAGGTGCTAAGCAAACTAAGCATGGATCTTTAACTAGAATAGCTAGGGTAACCACACAAGTATCACATACTAAAACTATATTTACACTAAGTGAAAGGAATACAACCTTTGTAGTCCTCTTTGTAGTGACTCCTAGAATCTTTGAGAGGTTGGAAAGGCTTGCTAGTAAGCTCCTACGTGCACGATGATCCACCCGAAGTTCACTAGCTCCAAGCTTGTAGCTCCACTTGATGCAAGAAGAAGATGAAGCTAAACACTCTAAACTAATTGGCTAGATTAGAGTAGAATGATGAAGTTGTGAGTTTTCTTTTGTCAAAACTTTTTCTTTTTATCTCTTACTCACTTTGGAAAACCCTAGAGAGCAAGGAGGAAGAAGAAGATGAAGGCAAAAGCTTTTGATAATGATAAAGCTCTTTGAAATAATAGAAAAGATAAGTATATATATTTTCTACTCTTCATCTCAAACCATGGTTACTTAATTTAGATATTATTGCACTTGAGTTAAAAGGCAAAAGGAATATTAATCCAAGGTTAAAAAGTGGATGAGCAAGGTTAACTTCAAGAAGAGTGTAGAAGATAACTATGGATGAATAATCCTTTTCTTTTCCTTTTAATTTAAATGCAAAAAGAATATATATATATATATATATATATATATATAAATCAAGTTCCATGTAAGTCTTATATTGCCTTCATATGTGTATCAACAACCATGACACTTTGCATGCATGTATCTATGCACATCAACATGTGCATACATGCACATCAACATGTGCATCCATGCATGCATTCTTCCTCTTTAATAAAAAGAGTTTGACTAAAGAATTAAAATAAAACTAAAAGTCAAAATGTTAAATCAACAATTGATTTAACAATCCGGTCATATCGCATACGACCCGACTAATAGAAAAACGCCCGATTAACATACGGTATCACATAGTCGTATTCAATCGGGTCCCCGCGCATATCTCATATGCACACCACATCTTTTCGCCTGGGCTAGAAAACTTCTGTGTGAGACTCTAAGACTCGTCAATACGCCGGCAGTGGGTGATGATCATATCAAACACCCACAAGCCGCAAGTGGACAGCTAAACGTAACGGACACCCGGGTATTGAACGATCAGAAGAAAACCAGCAAAGCTGTCAAAACTCCCGTCGAGCCATCTGGCAACACTTACCGTAAAATCCGGTCTCTTTGTCAAATATGTTGCATATCAAGTCTGGGGATGGTGTCGTCGACCTCAATAACTCAATAAGTCATGCCGGTATATAGCTGATAACAGATCGAGAAACTAATGATAACGCTTATTAGTAAATCTCAGTAGCCCTGGCCAGGGACTTCCTGTTATAGCCTATCGAGCACAGCACAACATCAACCCCTAATACCCGGAGAGATGAAATCTCTCCTATCACTCATTGCCTCTATGTGCCTCGGGACTGTACACAAAGACCACATGTTTGCACGACTCAGTAGAGCCGTGGTAGGGTGGAAATCAAAGTACTGTGGGAGGACACACAAGACTCTATGACGATCTCTGGTCTACAGACTAACCTGTATCAGTGTCACCTGAGAACTACTATCTGACGATAGATATAATACCACATAGGAGTTCTCTGTGAGTCAGTTCAGTGTACCCAGTCTCCATTGAGCACCCGCATACATTCTTTGGTGTCACCTCACCAAATGGATATGGGAACATCCATCACCCATCATATGGGACAAGAAAAGTATACGCTAGTCTACTCTGAAATATCGATGCCCCGTCTCGATACACCTAGACTAGGAACAATTCTAGGATATACTTATAAACTACACGTGCCCCACTAGTATGATCTGCATCATAGTCACAATAGTCTAGCAAATATCCTGAGGGCTTTATCAACATGTGCAAATGAATAAAAACATGATCAAATCAACATGTCAGATAAAGTAAACCAGATAGCATACTATCATGTCGAGCAAGAAAGTAATCTTTATACACACACACACACACACACACACACACACACACACACACGTCCAAGCATCCACTATACATTTAATGGCCTCTAGGGCATACATACATCCAACAATCTCCCACTTGCACTAAGGCCAGTTATTGGCGTATCTCATAGCCAACATCTCAAAAAGTCGCTCATGCTGCGGCTGTGGAAGGGCCTTGGTGAGTGGATCCGCTGTGTTATTCTTTGTATCTACTCTCCGAATCTCGATCTCTCGATGATCTACTATCTCCCGGATCAAATGATATCGCCTTAGGATGTTTCTGGACTTCTGATGGGATCTGGGTTCTTTGGCTAACGCCATAGCCCCATTATTATCATAATACAAAGGTATTGGATCAACAATGGTTGGAACTACTCCTAGTTCCGTGACGAACTTCTTCATCCAGACGGCTTCCTTGGCAGCATCATTTGCAGCAATATACTCAGCTTCCATCGTTGAGTCTACAACGGTATCCTGTTTGGAACTCTCCCAACTAACCGCCCCTCCATTGAGGGTAAATACAAACCCTGAGATAGATTTGATGTCATCCTTATCACTTTGGAAGCTGGTACAAACCCTGAGATAGATTTGATGTCATCCTTATCACTTTGGAAGCTGGAATCAGTAAAGGCCTCCATTTGGAGATCCCCATTACCATACACCAAGAACAATTCTTTAGTCTTTCGCAAGTACTTAAGAATGTTCTTCACTGCTATCCAATGTTTCTCCCCTGGGTTGGATTGATACCTGCTTACAACAGCTAGTGCATAAGCAACATCAGGGCGAGTACATAACATCGCATACATTATAGACCCCACGGCTGAAGCGTAGGGTACAATGCTCATGCTAACTCTCTCTTCATCAGTCTTCGGACAGAAGTCTTTGGAGAGAGTGATTCCATGGCAAGCGGGCAAGGAACCACGCTTAGAATCTTCCATACTAAACCTTTTTAGGATGGTGCCAATGTACTTTGATTGGGACAATCCCAATAACCTCTTGAATCTATCTCTATAGATCCTTATGCCCAAAATGCATGAGGCATCTCCTAGGTCCTTCATGGAGAACCTTTGTGATAAGAATAGTTTGACCGATTGTAGCATAGGAATATCATTTCCTATCAGGAGAATGTCATCCACGTATAATACGAGGAATGTGACAGTATTCCCTACAATCTTCTTATAAATGCATGGTTCATCTATATTTTTGATAAAATCAAACTCTTTGATTGTATCATCAAAACAGATGTTCCAGCTCCGTGAGGCCTGCTTTAATCCATAAATGGATTTAAGCAATCTACATGCTTTCCCGCTGTTCCCACTGTCAATGAAGCCCTCTGGCTGATCCATAAAAACGCATTCTTCTAAATCACCATTCAGAAATGCAGTTTTAACGTCCATCTACCAGATTTCATAATCATGGAGAGTAGCAATAGCAAGTAGGATCCTAATGGATTTAAGCATTGCTACTGGAGAGAAAGTTTCATCATAGTCCAATCCTGGTCTTTGACGAAAACCTTTCACTACAAGCCTTGCTTTATAGGTCTCTACCTGTCCATCTACACCAATCTTTCTCTTAAAGATCCATTTGCACCCAACGGGTTTTATCCCAGGAGGTGCAACGTCCAAAGTCCATACTTTGTTGGTGTACATGCACTCCATTTCGGATCTCAAGGCTTCCAGCCACTTCACAGAGTCACCACTCGTGATACCTTGCTGAAAACTAGTAGGGTCATCATCATTCATGATGCAATCTTATATATCATCATCAATGAGAAACGCATAGTAACTCTCCGGTGGGCGAGAAGTTCTACTAGATCTCCGGAGTGGCTGAGCTTCTTGAAGTTCTACTGTAACATCAGTTTCAACCAATTCGTCCTGAGTAATTTGTGTCTCTAAAACCTCTTCTAGTTCTACCGCATTGCCATCAGTACTTTCTGAAAAGACTTCATTTTCCAAAAATGTGGCATGCTGAGCAACAAACACCTTTTGTTCCTCCTTGTGGTAGAATAGATATCCATAGGAATGTTTTGGATATCCCACAAATTTACACATGACCGATCGTGTCTCGAGTTTATCCGGATTCTGCTTTTTGACATAAGCCGGACAACCCAATATCCTAACTCTTTTAAGAGATGGTCTCTTTCCACTCCATATCTCATATAGAGTGGTAGACACGGTCTTGGTTGGAACTCTTTTTAACAGATACATTGCTGTCTCCAATGCATGTCCCCAAAAGGAAAGCGGTAACTCAGCATCACACATCATGGATCGTACCATATCTAATAGGGTACGATTCCTCCATTCTGACACACCGTTGTGCTATAGTGTGTAAGGAGGAGTGAGCTGAGAGAGAATCTCATTCTCTTTTAAGAAGTCTGAAAACATTGTACTTAAGTACTCTCTACCTCGATCTGATCGAAGTTTCTTGATGCTCATGCCCGTTTGTTTTTCTACTTCAAGTTCGTACTCCTTGAATTTCTTGAAAGCTTCGGATTTGTGCTTTATCAAAAACACGTGTCCAAATCTTGAGAAATCATCAGTAAATGTGATGAAGTATGAAAAACCGCCTCGTGCATGTGTAGAAATTGGTCCGCATACATCACTATGTATGAAGCTTAAGAGTTCCACAGCTCTTTCTCCGTGTCCAGTAAACGGAGTCTTGGTCATTTTACCTTTGATACAGGACTGGCAAGTTGCATAAGATTTATATTCAAAAGGATTTAAATATCCATCTTTATGTAGCTTGTTTAGTCTGGTTTCATTAATATGACCAAGTCTACAATGCCAAAGAAAAGCTTCATTTATATCTGAAAGTTTTCTTTTATTAGTATGTTGTATGTTGAAAACAGTGTGTTGGTTCAGGACGTAAATACCGTTATTTAATGTACCATACACAATCAACTCTTGATTCAAGTTAATGTTCATAACATTATTCTGCAACACAAAATGATATCCTTCATTGTCCAACAAAGAAACAGATATTATATTACATAGCATACTTGGTACAAAATAACACGGGTTCAAAACCAATATACAACCCGAAGGCAAACCCAGATGATACTCTCCTACAGATACAGCATGTACATTGGAACCATTTCCAACCCGCAGAGTATGGTCTCTAGACTTCAAAACTCTACTGTTTCTCAGCCCCTGCATACAATTGCAGATGTGAGAACCAGAACCGGTATCTAATACCCAAGATGCAGAGTTAATTGAAAAACAGTTCTCAGTTACAAACACACCTGAAGTGGAAGCATCAGCATACTTTTTCTACTTGAGATCAGCAAGATACAAAGCACGGTTCCGTTTCCAATGTCCCGTCTTGTGGCAGAAAAAACATTCCCCTTTTCCACTTCCCGCGGCCCCGGTTTTTTCTTTCCCCTTCGCCTTTTGGACTCCTCCTTTCGGTTTGATGGACTTCTTCTTCTTCTTCTTTCCTTTGGCCTTGGCTTTTGGGACGGAAGAGGAAGATGGCCCAGCAAGCAGAGCGGGAGTCTTCGTTGTTTTCAGCGTGCTCTCTGCACTTCTCAACATATTGAGAAGTTCAGGCAATGATTTCTCTAAATCATTCATATTGAAATTCACTATGAACGGAGGAAAGGCGGGGGAGAGAGACTGCAGAAAAACATCCGTATATTGATCATTATCCATAGTCCATCCCAGTTCCTCAAGTTCTTCAATAAGACCAATCATCTTCAAAACATGGTCTCCTACTGATGTACCAGGGGCCATCCACATCTGAAACAGTTTTCGAGATGCCTCATATCTCAAAGTACGAGATTGCTCTTCATACAACTCCTTTGATGAAGAAAGATGGATTGTACATCTATCTTCTCGTGCTGTTTCTGATGGATGTTGTCCATAGAAGCAAGCGCGAAGCACCTGGCCATGTTGCAATCAATATCCCATATTTTTCGGATCTCCCTATCCGAAACAGATGATTCAGGTTCTGGGATGGGTGGGGATTTGGTAGTGAGGACATATGATACTTTATCATATGCGAGTGCAATGTTCAAGTTCCTCTTCCATTCTTTATAATTCGGCCCAGTCAGTTTGTTTTTCTCTAGTAGAAGCTTAAGTCCCGTCATCGGTATCTGCCATTAGGAGAGAGAGACAAGAGTACACTCGGCGAAATGCTTTTGCAAAAAATTAGATTGGTTATTATCTTATCTAATCGATGTCTCCCACTGCTTTTATCAAATTTTCTTTCAAAACTTGAAAAGAAAACTAGCCAGGATTAATTACATTCTACAGTTTTGCTAATCGGTCAGCCAGGCCAGTGTCGGTACTTTGAGGGAGGTTCCCCGTGACTTCGCACAGACCTAATTAAAATAAACCTCGTTTTCCCAGAGGTCAAACCCCGTTGACACCTTTCTAGACACCTACTGGATTAGCTAATTGCAAAATGTAAAACTCTCCTGGGAATAACTCTTACTCACAGTAGGATCAGGATCCAACTATCATATAGATGGTATGCAATCTCATTGCAAATTTCAACTCTTGAAACTCCCGATATGGTTTTTACCCCTGGCTGCTTATGACCTTGGTTATGGTCAACATATCATAAGCACTAGTCAAGTTCTACCCGTCATTTCGTGATTAATTAGGCCCATCCATATGACCCTCGGCTATGGTCGACATAATCATGTGACTGTCCTAACTAATCGCATCATATGCGGTGTAGGAAGACATTACTTAGCTACCGTACACTATGCCTCGGCTATGGTCGACATACGTAGCACGAATACTAAGTACTCTGCTTCCTAAAATGACGGAGGGTTGCGGATGGTTTTTATGAAAACCTTTAACGCTTTGAACTTGATCTTGTTGTAGAATCAAAACAATTTAGAAAAGGAGTGGCTTAAGCTCCGCATCTTTTGAAACTTGCATTTTTCATAAAAAGGCCGAGTGGGTTTCAAATCTGATTCTACAACATCTTTAGGTTTCTTTTACTTTACATTAATCTCATTAATGTAGTCCCATCATTTAAGTTCCTAAGCCATCACAGAAAAGAAACGAAAAATAGAACGTATACTTATACCATCCACATTCGCCACAGTGTCCCGTTATGCACCGTTAGGTTACTTAACTAACGGCATAGCGGGTCGGGACTAACGTGGGTGTAAAATATAAGCAACGTTTATTATATATCATATATATAATAATAATAATCCATTCGTCTCAGATACAAAGTAATCACATTACAGAATATCAATAGCAGCAGAAGCACATATGAAAATAAAAAGGATATCTAGGAGGTCCGTATTTTGTATTCAGCCAGTAATAGAAAATACGGATTCCACGGTCGTGATGAATAGCCAAGCCCACATCCCTAGACCCCTACAAGAGCGGCAAGTGATCCTGCCAATTCTAGAGTTTAGGAGACCCGGTCTCGACTCCTCGAGATGGCCTCCCACTGAACCCTAGATCCCGATCACTTGTGCTCCCCTCCTTAGGTCTATTCTAATGCGGAAAAGTAAATAATATACAATAATGGTGACAGCATTCTCAACCTGGAAGTGCCCCAAATAAAAGAATATTACATACATTTAACTTTTACATGAATGAAAATTAAAACTCTCATCTCACATAAAACCTCCGGCTATTCAATCGCGATAATCCTGCATCATATCTCAGCAACACATAATATCTCATATCATCAACGTAAGCAAGTATGCCTATCCCGATTGTCATTGATGTATAGCAACGAAGCCGGCGATACACCACATACTACGCTTACGGTCATAGAAAAGAAAGTGAAAAACAACAATTGCAATCACAGATATCAAGACGATGTTTAACGTTTTAATCGAATCAACAAACACCCACGTTTTACCCCAAGAGCTCAACACTTGAGCAAAGTTACAAATACCCAAAATCACGCCACAGTGTCTTATGATCCAGCCATAGAAGGAGTTAACCGACGCCTTACCTATGACACCACGGCACTACGGCAAATCCGAAGGTTCGTTCGCGGTTCCGTGGGCATAGAATCGAGTTAAGCTTATTATGATCATCTAGAGGGTCCATAGGATACTTGCGCTACTATTGAATATAAAGTTAACTTAGGAAAATTACAATACTTGGAAATTTCAGCGTGGTAGAAAGTGGGGTGTCCGATGTTCGTTCGAAATGCTAAAAATAGTCTGGGTTACCAATTTAGTGTAAAAAATACGACTACGAATCACTACGAATTAGCCCCAAGTCTAAACAGTTATCACATGAAAACTGGGCTAAAATAAACAATACCACAAAATCCAAAATGAACCCAAATGAGCATTGGAGGAATACAGAGGGTTCTGGGTGAGGGAGCCGGCCTAGCCAGAATTTTGCCTAAGGTGGCCGGTCCTAAATCGATGACCCCCCCTCCCCGTATTTCACCTGTATGCTTATATCTGTCCAAATATGACTCTGTACCTGTTTGAAAAATTTTTAGACGATCTTTTAAAAAATTTCCAGAGAGCAATCCATGAGTTCCGTAATACCGTATTTTCATAGTCGTTTTCATATTTGTATTCGTTATAACACCAAGTCCAGAATTCTAGCTTGGCTCTGATACCATTGTTGGGTTTCCTCAGCACCTACTAATGAGTATGGAAGCATCACACATGCCACTTTAAAATTTCTAGAGGTGCTAAGCAAACTAAGCATGGGGCTTTAACTAGAATAGCTAGGGTAACCACACAAGTATCACATACTAAAACTATATTTACACTAAGTGAAAGGAATACAACCTTTGTAGTCCTCTTTGTAGTGACTCCTAGGATCTTTGAGAGATTGGAAAGGCTTGCTAGTAAGCTCCTACGTCCACGATGATCCACCCGAAATTCACTAGCTCCAAGCTTGTAGCTCCGCTTGATGCAAGAAGAAGATGAAGCTAAACACTCTAAACTAATTGGCTAGATTAGAGTAGAATGATGAAGTGGTGAGTTTTCTTTTGTCAAAACTCTTTCTTTTTATCTCTTACTCACTTTGGAAAATCCTAGAGAGCAAAGAGGAAGTAGAAGATGAAGGAAAAAGCTTTTGATAATGATAAAGCTCTTTAAAATAATAGAAAAGATAAGTATATATATTTTCTACTCTTCATCTCAAACCATGGTTACTTAATTTAGATATTATTGCACTTGAGTTAAAAGGCAAAAGGAATATTAATCCAAGGTTAAAAAGTGGGTGAGCAAGGTTAACTTCAGGAAGAGTGTAGAAGATAACTATAGATGAATAATCCTTTTCTTTTCCTTTTAATTTAAATGCAAAAAGAATATATATATATATATAAATCAAGTTCCATGAAAGTCTTATATTGCCTTCATATGTGTATCAACAACCATGACACTTTGCATGCATGTATCTATGCACATCAACATGTGCATACATGCATGCATTCTTCCTCTTTAATAAAAAGAGTTTGACTAAAGAATTAAAATAAAACTAAAAGTCAAAATGTTAAATCAACAATTGATTTAACAATCCGGTCATATCTCATACGACCCGACTAATAGAAAAATGCCCGATTAACATACGGTATCACATAGTCGTATTCAATCGGGTCCCCGCGCATATCTCATATGCATACTACATCTTTTCTCCTGGGCTAAGAAACTTCTGTGTTGGACTCTAAGACTCGTCAATACGCCGGCAGTGGGTGATGATCATATCAAACACCTACAAGCCGCAAGCGGTCAGCTAAACGTAACGGCCACCCAGGTATTGAACGATCAGAAGAAAACCAGCAAAGCTGTCAAAACTCCCGTCGAGCCATCTGGCAACACTTACCGTACAGTCCGGTCTCCTCGTCAAATATGTTGCATATCAAGTCTGGGGATGGTGTCGTCGACTCCAATAACTCAATAAGTCATGCCGATATATAGCTGATAATAGATCGAGAAACTACTGATAACGCTTATCAGTAAATCTCAGTAGCCCTGGCTAGGGACTTCCTGTTATAGCCTATCGAGCATAGCACAACATCAACCCCCAATACCTGGAGAGACGAAACCCCTTCTATCACTCATTGCCTCCATGTGCCTCGGGACTGTACCCAAAGACCACCTGTTTGCAAGACTCAGTAGAGCCATGGTAGGGTGGAGATCAAAGTACATTGGGAGGACACATAAGACTCTATGACGATCTCGGGTCTACAGACTAACCTGTACCAGTGTCACCTGAGAACTGCTATCCAACGATAGATATAATACCACATAGGAGTTCTCTGTGAGTCTGTTCAGTGTACCCAGTCTCCACTGAGCACCCACATACATTCTTTGGTGTCATCTCACCAGATGGATATGGGAACATCCATCGCCCATCATATGGGACAAGAAAAATATACTCTAGTCTACTCTAGAATATCGATGCCCCATCTCGATACACCTACGACTAGGAACAATTCTAGGATATGCTTATAAACTACACGTGCCCCACTAGTATGATCTGCATCATAGTCACAGTAGTCTAGCAAATATCCTGAGGGCTTTATCAACATGTGCAAATGAATAAAAACATGATCAAATCAACATGTCAGATAAAGTAAACCAGATAGCATACTATCATGTCGAGGAAGAAAGTAATCTATCTATCTATCTATATATATATATATATATATATATATATATATATATATTTATATATTTGCACGTCCAAGCATCCACTATACATATAATGGCCTCTAGGGCATACATATATCCAACAATTCGGTTATATGTAATATAGCCAGATTATTAAATCAAGTGTTGACTTAATAATTTAATGTATATTTATATATTTGATATATTACATTACATTAACTAGTATTAGCTCACTTATGATTTCTTTTCTCACATTGGGTACATTGATGTATATGTGATATATGTTAAATGTATCAAGTTAGGTTACAAATGCAACTAGGGTTAATGAGGGTTAAACCATGCTAGGGTTAAGATTAGGGTTCAAATTTATCATTAAGTAATTCAAAATTGAGGAATTAGTCATGGTTGATATTTGTTGAAAGCTTGTAGAAGCTTCAAGGCAACTTTAACTGTGTTCTCTCTCTTTGTTTTGCTTAAGATATTTTTGACCTAACCTTTAACCATAGCACACGGTTAACTCTCTACAAGGGTTAAGCATGACATGCTTAACCCTTGGTTGCATTATTAACCTCACCAATAATTCATTTGGATGAGTTAGTTCTTCTTCTTCTTCCTCCTCAAAAGCTTTCTAGCTCTAATGGAGGTATGAGAAAAAACGTGAGAAAATCATTTCTAATGTGAGCAAACTTCCTACTTCATCATCCTCTACTACTTGCCATTTAGTAGAGGGTGTTCTCTTCACAAAGTTCTTGACCTAGTGAAGAAATAGCTTGTGTTAGTGTCTCCCCGACGTAGATCATCTTCGGCCTCGAAGTCATCGAAGCAAGCATGTTCGTTTCTTCGTGGAGCCTCTCTAGAGTCCGGAGTTTACGATCGCAGCGAAGGGGACTTCTACACTGAGCTATTGAAGTGAAGGACCGGTCTACAAAGGTTGTATTCCTTGCTTTCTTTACTTATTGCAAAGTGTTTGCATAATACTTTCCGTATATTTCTAGTTAACGATTCATGTTAGGGTTAGCTAAAACGGTTTTAATTTGGCATGGACGATGCCTCCCGAAACCTTGTTGCCGTCTTGGGTAACCCTTCAGTGGTATCAGAGCCATGCTAGAAATTAATACGGATTTTGTTAGATTACGAAAACGAAACGAACTCCGAAACTTGAAACCCAAAAACCATGTTTCTGTCGATTTTTAAATGAGCTCCAAAAAATTTTTCAAACAAGTGCAAAATCATATTTGGGAAAATATAAGAACATGGGATAAAATTGGGACCATGTGCTCGGATTTTGGCCGACCACATGGCCACAAATTCCGAGGAGGCCGGCCCTATAGGGGTATTTTGGTCCCAATTTTTTTCCATGCATTTATCTCTGTGTTTTGGTGTTTCAGGTGTTGTTTATTTTGGCTAATTTTGTATGTGATGTATTCTTACACTATAAGCAATTTGGAGTGTTTCGTATTCGTAGTTTTAACATTGATTCGGGATTTTCACGTATTGTTTAGACGAAATTAAAAAGTTCGATCGAATGTCAAAAATCCAATTTTCCAAGTTTAACATATTCGGAAAAATATGCAAGTGATTCTGTGGACCCTCTAAAAGAACATAAACCTTAACTCGATTATGTGGCAGTCAAAACCGCCACTTGAACCCTAGGGTTTGTGGTAGTTTTGCGTTGTCACATGTGAGGCGTTGGTTTGACCCTTCTACGGCTGGTTCATAGGTACTGTGGCATCTTCTAAGTATTATTAAAACTGTGCTCAAGTGTTGAGCTGTCGGGAAATTGTGGGATTTTGATGAATCGATCGAAAAGTTTACGTCGTCCGGATATTATGTGATGGGATACAATATTTGGAATCCACAAAAGTAGTTATGAGATAACTAAATTGAATGTTATAAATCTAGCAATTTAGTCTCATTTGATCGGTTGCCACGGGATTTTGATGTGATCAGAAGTCCGTCGTAATCACGTAGCGTACGCAGATACTCGCCTGGTAAACTAAATAGATAGCCATGCCCCATAGCCCCGACCAAGTGACTGTAGGAGAACCCCGTCGCCAAAAGCATCCGTTCGGGTGCTCGCGGCAGCGGTGTTCCGCCTCAGTGCACTTCGTCGACGGTATCGGGGGGTGCGGCCGTCTACTAAAGTTTCCGACGAGCATTCGATCAGGATGTCGGGAATCTTGTTGAATTGCCCGACCAGATATTGAAAAGTGTTTTCGAGATCGAGACTAAAATGCGGGGTTTATAATTGTTAGGCATGCGATGTCTAAGGAATTCATTTGGTTAGGCATGTGATGTCTAAGGTGATTGCGGATTCCAACTGTTGTAGTTTTTCACTTTTTTTTCTGCGACCGTAAGTGTAATATGTGGTGTATCGCCGGTTTCGGTGCTATATGTCAACGACAATTGGGATACGCATATTTACTTACGTTGATGGCATGTGATGCTATGTGTTACTGTGTTATGTTATATTGGATCGTCGTGTTTTGAATAGCCGGGGGTTTTATGTGAGATGGGAGTTTTTTTTATTTTCATTCATGTAAAATTCATTGTATATAATATTCTTTTATTGGGGCACTTCCGGGTTGAGGATGATGTCACCATTGATATTATTTACTTTTCCGCATTAGGATAGACCCAAGGCGGGGAGCACAAGTAACCCGATTCTAGGGTCCGGTGGGAGACCATCTCGAGGAGTCGAGACCGGGTCTCCTAACTCTAGAATTGGTAGGGTTTCTTGTCGCTCTCGTAGGGGTCTAGGGGTGTGGGATTGGCTATTCATCATGACCGTGGAATCCGTGTTTTATACAGGCTTAAAATAAAACACGGAAATCCTAGTATATCCAATATTTCATATGTTGTTCTTCTTCTGCGATATCTGTGATGTGATCATTTGATATGATGAGATGAATACAGGATATAGTATATATGATATATTATATAGACGTTGCTTATGTTTTACACCTGCGCTAGCCCTGCCCCGCTCTGTCGTTACTTACCTAACCTAACGGTGCACGAGGGGATATCGAGGCGAATGCGGATGGCATAAGCGTACGTTGTATTTATCTGTGATGTTTAGGTAACTTAAAATGATGGGACTTAATTAATGAGATTAATGAAATAAAAGAAACCTAAAGCTGTTGTGGAATCGAATTTTCAAAAACATGTAGCTCTAGTTGTAGCTTTGCATGGTGGTGTTCCTTGTAGAACATCCAGCACCTTATTCGATAAGGAAAGAGCCGAGATCCCTTCACCGGGAGTGACCTCTTTAGCAAAACTAGCAGATGCTACAAACTCGGTTTGTCTTTTGATTGCTTTTATAGTTTTTTCTTTGCATAGTGGTATTTGTGAAATATCCTGCACCTTATTCAATAAGGGAAGAGCCGAGAACCCTTCACCGGGAGTGACCTCTTTAGCAAAACTAGTAAAGGCCTCAAAAACACTCCATTTAAATCATTTGATTCTACAACGATATCAAGTACATTACGGAAAAGGTTTTATTAAAAACCTGTCGTAGCCCTCCGTCATTTCAGATAAGTACTACTTAGTATTCGTGCTACGTTTGTTGACCATGTTAAGGCGTAGTGTGCGGTAGCTGATTAGTGCTTGTCTGTATAAGTATATGATGCGATTGGATTAGGGTAGTCGTGCGACTTTCTTGACCAAGTTAAGGGTCGTGCTGGTGGGTTTAATTCAATCAGGAAATGACGGGTTGAACTTGGCTAGCGCTTATGATTTGTTGACCATGTTAAAGTCATAAGTCGCTAGGGGTAAAATATTATTGGGAATTTCAAGTGTTGAAATTTGCAATGAGATTGCATACCTTCTATGAGATAGTTTGATCCCGATACCCAGTACAAGTAAGAGTTACTCCTGGGAGAGTTTTACACATCACAATTAGCCAATCAAGTAGGTGTCTAGGAAGGTGTTAACGGGGTTACGCCCCTGGAAAAACGAGGTTTATTTTAATTAGGTCTGTGCGAAAGCACGGGGAACCTCCCTCAAAGTATCGACACTGGCCTGGACGAAAGATTGACGAACATGTAAGGTGTAATTAATCCCGGTTAGTCTTTTCTTTTAGGGTTTGAAGGAAGATTTGACTAAAACAGCGGGAGCCATCCTGATTAGATAAATAAATAACCAATATAATCTTGCAAGAGCATACGCTGAGTGTTTTCTTCTCTCTCTCTCTAGGTAACGACCAGGTCACGTCTTAATCAAGATAATAATACGGATGTATTGACTGAACCTGCTTGTTATACTGCGCTAGGGAACGTTGGACCCGCTCCAACTTATAATTGTTATAAGACCGAGCAGGAAATAAGGGATTTCCAGAATTCCCGTGCCGCCCAAAAAGAAGAAAGTACATGATGATGCATCTTCTTCGGGTGTGTTCATTACCGAGAACTGTTTCTCAGTATCCTTTACGTCCTGGGTATGAGATACCGGATCAGGATCCCACATATGTAATATGTTACATGGGCTACAGATAGGTAGAGAACTGAGAATGGATGATAAGTTTCAAGAGTTGGAAATGGTGCAAGTGTTGCAGCTAAGTCTGTTGGCAGTTATCACCCTGTATTACCAAATACATTGATTTTGAATGAATGTTATTAGATACCGAACCTGATATACAACATCATATCAGTCTCTTTATTTAATAAAGAAGGATATAATTTTGTATTGTTGGATAATATTTTGAACATTTTCTATATCAAGAGTTGATCGGTTCAAGCACGTTATCTAAAAGCATATACGTTCTAAATCAAACTACAGTTCTTAACGTACAAAACACACATAAGAGGAAGAGTTCAGAAATGAACGAATCCTTCTTGAGGCATTGTAGACTAGGTCATGTCAATGCGACCCGACTTGTTGAAGTTACATAAAGATGCATATTTAAATCAGTTTGAATTTACATTTTGTGAAACTTGCCAGTCAAGTCACAAAGATAAGATGACCATAGCTCCGTTTATTGCAAACAGAGAAAGAGTTAGATGAACTTTTGGGATTGTTACATGATGATGTATGTAGGTCCCCTGTCTACACATACCAGGACTGGTTCTTTATACTTCATTATATTCACTGATGATCTCTCAAGATTCGGACATATGTTCCTGTTGAAACACAAGTCTGAACCTTGTGAGATATTCAAAGAATATAAGTTAGAAGTAGAGAACCAAAATGGGTATAAGTATTATGTCCTATGATGACATCAGGGAGGAAAATACTTGAGCAGGGAGATCCTGGACTATTCTAAAGGAGAATAAGATTCTCTCTCAGCATTTACTCCTCCGTATACACTATAGCACGTCGATATATCGGGGCGGAGCAATTTCACCCTATGTGATATGGTATGCTCTGTGATGAGTACTAATGAGTTGCCTATTTCTTTTGGGGGGTTATGCACTTATGAAGCTGCATACCTATTGAATAGGGTTCCAATCAAATCAGGTGCCTACCACTCCATATGTGATATGGTATGGGAAGAGCCCATCTCTTAAGGATGTTAAGATTTGGGGTTGTCCGGCCTATGTCTAAAAGCAAAATCCGGACAAGCTCGAGGCAAGATCAGTTCTGTGGAAGTTTGTTGGAGATCCCAAGCTTTCGCAAGGGAATATCTTCTACCGCACTGAGGAGCAAAAGGTGTTTTGTTTCTCAGCATGCCACCTTTTGGAAAGGGAATTTCTTATGAAGAAATTAGTGGTCATGAGGTAGAACTGGAAGGAGTTCCAGCTATACAAACTGCAGCTGATGATTTGGTAGAACCAGAGGACTCAATAGCTCCCAACAAACCTCAGCCTCTCCACCGATCTAGTAGGGTTTCTCACCCACCTAAGAGATACTTCGGTTTTCTCTATGACAGTGGGAGTGAGGATTGCATCATGAGATGATGACCCAACTAGTTTCGAGCAGGCCATCAAGAGTGGGGACTCTGTGAGAATGGCTGGATACTAAGCGATCTGAGATGTAATCCATATACACCAACAAAGTATGGACATTGGTTGCTTTATATGAAGGGTTAAATCCCCATCTGGAGCAAGTATATCTTAAGAAGATTACTTGGTGTACATGGAAAAGTTGAGACTTTCAAAGCTAAGGCTTGTTGCAAAAGGTTCTCGTCATCAACCAGGTGTGGATAATGATGAAACCTTTTCTAGTCCCTATGCTTAAGTTCATTCGGATCCTACTTGCCATTGCTACATACAATGACTACGATATCTGGCAGTTGGGTGTCATGACTGCTTTTCAAAATGGTGATTTAGAAGATAGCGTCTATAAGTACACAGCCAGAGGGCTTCGTAGACAGTGGGAGCAGCGGAAACGTGTGCAAGTTGCTTTATGGGATAAAACAGGCATCGCGGAGTTGGAACATCTGTTTTGACGTGGTAGTCAAAGAGTTTGACTTCATCAAAATGGTAGATGAACTTTGTATATACAAAAAGGTAGTAGGGTGTATAGTGGTGATCCTCGTATTGTACGTGGATGACATACTCTTGATGAGGAAGGTGTTTCCTATGCTACACTCGGTCAATCTCCTCTTATCACAAAGATTCTTTATATAGGATCAAGGTGATACCTCCTAAATCCTGGGTTTTGTATCTATGAGATAGATCTAAATGGATGTTAGGATTCTCACTAGCTGTAGTGAGATGGTATCAATCGATCCTGGGAAGAATCACTGGATATCTTCCAGGGTGGTAAGGTCGACTGAATGTCGGTCACAGGCATTGTTTTTACCCTCAGTGGAGGGACGGTATGTTGGAAGAGTTCCAAGCTAGATACTGTGACATACTAGACGGTAAAGGCTGGATATATCGCTACCAAGGATGCTACCAAAGAAGTAGTCTGGATATATATTAGTTCATGAGATGAACTTTGTTCCTACCATTGTAAAACAATGGAGTTGTGGCTTTGGCCTAGGAACCCTCGTCCCATCAGTGATCCAGACATATTCTTAGGCAGTATCACCTGATCATAGAGATGGTTGATCTCCAGGGAGATCGAGGATAGGAGAGTAGACACAGAGGACAATAGCGCGGATCCACTCACAAAGGCCTATTTCCCAGGAGAGACTTTTATGGGATGGTTGAGTATGTGAAACTTCAACCACTGCAGATTGTTAGGTATGAAATACTATAACAGATAGCCCTAGTGCATGTGGAAGATTGTTAGTTATATGTGTGCCCTAAAGGCCATTACTGTACATACGATGTATATTGTAGTGGATGCTTGGACATATATATGGAGGACTTTCTTGCTCGACATGATAGTATGCTATCTTGTTTCTCTTTATCTTAACATGTACACAGATTGTCTCTATGTTACATATTGATAAAGCCTTTAGGATGAGTACTAGACTACCAGGACTATGATGCAGATCATACTAGTGGGGACAGAGTAGTCGTTAAGTACATCTTTCAAATGTTCCTAGTCATAGGTGTATCAAGACAGGGCATCGATATACCAGAGTAGACTAGCGTATAGCTTCTCGACCCATGTAGATAGGCGATGGATGATCCCATATCCATTGGTGTTTGACATCAGAGACAGTATACAGGTACTCAGTAGAGACTGGGTACACTGGACGGACTCGCCGACAACTCCCAGATGGTATTATACATCAAATGGCAGTTCTCTGGTGACACTGGTACAGGTTAGTCTGTAGACCCGAGATCGTCATAGAGTCTTGTGTGATTCCCACTGTGCTTTGATTTCCACCTTACCACGTTCAAGAGAACGTGCAAAACGATGGCTTTTGGGTACAGTCCCGAGTCACATGGAGGCAATGAGTGATAGGAGGGGTTTCGTCTCTCCCGGTATAGGGAGTTAATGTTGCGCTGTGCTCGATTGGCTATAACAGGAAGTCCTTGGCCAAGACTGCTTCAGAGATATACTGGTAAGTGTTATCAGTAGTTTCTCAACCCGTTATGAGCCTCATATCGACACGACTTATCGAGTTACTGGGGTCTGACGTTTACCACCCCTAGACGAGATATGCGACATATCAGACGAAGAGACCGGACTGTACGGTTGTGTTACTGGTTGGATTCGCAGGAGTGTGAGTAGGATTGCTTGTTGATCTTCCGATCGCTCAATACCCGGGTGGTCGTTACGTTTAGCAGATCGCTTGCGGCTTGTAGGTGTTTGATATGATCATCACCTACTGCCGGCGTATTGACGAGTCTTTAGAGTCCTACACAGGGGTTTCCTGGCTCAAGCAAAACGGAGTAGGAGCACATATGTGATATGTGCAGGACCGATATTAATGAGATATGTGATACCGCACTATATTCTCGCGATGTGTGACATGAAAGGTTATATGTAATATAGCCGGATTATCGGATCAAGTGTTGATTCGATAAGATGTTACATTATGATATTAGTAGGTTATATGTAATATAGACGGATTATTAAATCAAGTGTTGATTTAATAATTTAATGTATAATTATATATTTGATATATTACATTACATTAACTAGTTTTAGCTCACTTATGATTTCTTTTCTCACATTGGGTACATTGATGTATATGTGATATATGTTAAATTATCAAGTTAGATTACAAATGCAACTAGGGTTAATGAGGGTTAAACCATGCTAGGGTTAAGATTAGGGTTTAAATTTATCATTAAGTAATTCAAAATTGAGGAATTAGTCATGGTTGATATTTGTTGAAAGCTTGTAGAAGTTTCAAGGAATCTTAGACTTTGTTCTCTCTCTTTGTCTTGCTTAAGATATTTTTGACCTAACCTTTAACCATAGTACATGGTTAACTCTCTACAAGGGTTAAGCATGACATGCTTAACCCTTGGTTGCATTATTAACCTCACCAATAATTCATTTGGATGAGTTAGTTCTTCTTCTTCCTCCTCCTCAAAAGCTTTCTAGCTCTAATGGAGGTATGAGAAAAAATGTGAGAAAATCATTTCTAATGTAAGAAAACTTCCTACTTCATCATCCTCTACTACTTGACATTTAGTAGAGGGTGTTCTCTTCATAAAGTTCTTGACCTAGTGAAGAAATAGCTTGGGTTACTGTCTCCCCGACATAGATCATCTTCGGCCTCGTCAATAGTACTGCTTTGAGGTCTTTCAGAGCCTCGAAGCAAGCATGTTCATTTTTTCGTGGAGCCTCTCTAGAGTCCTGAGTTTACGATCGCGGCAAAGGGGACTTCTACACGGAGTTATTGAAGTGAAGGACCGCTCTACAAAGGTTGTATTCCTTGCTCTCTTTACTTATTGCCAAGTGTTTGCGTATTACTTTCCGTATATTTCTAGTTAACGATTCATGTTAGGGTTAGCTAAAATGGCAAAATTTTAATTTGGCATGGACGATGCCTCCCGAAACCTTGTTGCCGTCTTGGGTAACCCTTCAAGGGCTGCGTCCACCACGGCTGCATACGTATCAAAATGCTAGGCGCCAATAGAGAGGAACAACAGGGTAACCAAGCATTGTACAAATCTCTTGACGCGCTTCTCTTCAGTATCCACCAAATATGGAGAATAAACAGATAGTTGTGTGAACTTAATATCATACTCTGCCACTGTCATACCAGGAGTCTGGCGCAAAGACTCAAAGCTGGAAGCTCGAGCATCTCTGATGCTCTGCAGAAGAAAACAAGCAAGAAAAAACGTCGCGAACTTAACCCAGGTCATAGAAAGAAGACCTGTGGCTCGACCACTCTCCAAAGACTCGCACCAAGTCTAGGCATGACCCTCTAGACAAAAACTAGCGAACTCTACCAATCTCGCATCAAAACATCTTAAAGAACGGCAAATCCTAGCCATCCAGTCGAGGAACGACTGTGGATCCACAGCTGCGTCGGTGCCGGTGAAAACCGGAGGCTCCAGCCTTATAAACTCTGAAAAAGATACGGCGATAATCTCGGTAGCGGTAGGTACGACTGTCTGAGCAATCGGTACCATCATGGCCCCTGTAATAGATGGAACAAGCTCCGATTTCTGCGCTCGAATGGTCTCAACCAACGATCCCACCATCTGACGCAAATCCTGAATACTGGCCTCTAGCCTAGCAATACGATCTGGAGAAAGTGGATCAATCTGCTCCTGAAGAATAGGTGTACCGCTGTAACGCTTTAAAAATCGTTTAAGTTAATTGTATGATAATTAGTAATACAGCACGTGTTTTCCGTAAAACCTAGTTATAATTAGTTTTCAACATAGATATAATTATACCTATTTTAATTATATAATTGCTTATGTTTGGGTGTTTAACTAGTTACTTATTTAATTGCTAGTTTACTTAATTATTTTCCTTATTTGTTTATTTTTTTAAATATTATTTTAATCATGCACTTACATACTAAATTAGTGTTAATTACAAATTAGTATGGGTTAATACATGTTTTTGCACCATGACACAACTAAACACAAAATGTAACATGTTGTTTCAAAAGAAAAAATGTTTCACCAAAATGGTTTTAGAAATTCAAAGAAAAGCTTAAAAAGAAAATAAAATAAATAAGAAAATGACAACTTGAATACAATAATTGAAGTATGGTGTGCATGATGTTGTGTTTTTCACTCACTCTCACCCCTTCCCTTGGTCGGCCACAGCAGCCCCCCCTCTTCAACCTCATTTTTCATTGCAAAAACCCTCACTACCTCACTTAAAATCCACAAAAAATCAACACTAATTTCTATCTAAATCATCAAAAAAATTCCTTTGCCAGAACTAAGCTTGGTTCTTGAAGCAAGTTGGTATTTTTAGTGGCAAAAGCTAGCAAGTGAGATCTTTCCAAAATCTTTTGAGGTATAAAACCAAATCCTAGTTTGTTTTGCTAATATTTGCATTAATCTAATTTTAATTAGGTGTTGATGTAGTTTTAATGCAAGCTTTGAATATTAAAGAGAAGGGTTTGGGTTAAGTTAAGGTTTTTATCACTTAATTATGGTAGCTAAGTGTAGCTTAACATCTAATGGCTTTGTAGATCTAATCTAGTTGTTACTTGGTTAATATTGATTTTAATTATCTTATTTAGGAGTTTATGAAATTTAATTGCATGTTTAGTGTCTTTAAGTGAGATTAGATTTAATTAGTATTGCATGGCTTGATTAGGGTATTTAAGTGTGATTAGTGGCTACTAAACTTACTAATTCACCTAGTTTTGCACTAAAATAGCTTAATGTTGCTTACTAGGTTTTTAAAAGAAAAGGTTTTAGTTAAGTTTTGGGTTGTGATTTGATCTACAACCTTTTTATTAAATTAGTTAGTGTGATGCCTTGTGCAATACGAACGTTTAGATTCTAGATTTGGTGTTTGCTACGCATAGCAACCCCTAATTGTGATTTATGGCGATGTCGCACGCGTTTTGTGCACCAAGTGAATGCGCATCTAGCTGGTGCGCGTTGGTTGCTTCATATCATTTTTTGTCCGCGTCTATTTAAATGTCTAGCCTCATATATATTATTTGTGCAATTATAGGATCGGTCGCGGAGACGTCGGACGCGACAAGGAAAGGCAAAGCAGTGATCGGATCGGATTGGCCGAGGCATTTCGGTGAGTAGATGTATACATCTACGGGAAAATCACCTGGATGGAATAAAGCGCCCAATAGTTAAGATTTATTTATTATTCTTGTGTTCACATGCGTATGTCATTTTTATATAGCATTGCATCTCCATATACATTGATGTTATTACCTAGGACACTTGCACTATTACCAATAGTTCATACCGCACGTGCACTATCTTATGCAGACACACACGCAATTGGTAATTGCTATGTCATGATACACCTTAGAATTTTCTTAATCATAGGTATCTGTGCATTTTCATCATGTATGAAATGTAGTCTTCTAGTCGTATATTTCATTGCATTAGGATGGATATGCAGTTTCCTAGTTATATACCTCATTGCATCATCATTCATATGTATTCTTCCAAACATACATTGCTTTGCATCATGTTGATATCATGGACATTCATAGTTATTCAAATATTTATATATTGTGATTTTCTTGGATATTTCCGTATTCATGATATTTCTGGATTTGGGGAAAACCGCAAAGGAATTTCATAAACTTATAAAGATTTCAACTATAAAGTGTGGATTTCTCGTGATATGATGTGTGTGGCGTCCACCATGAGTTTTTCTCGGTTCTTGAGCCACGTATGTACATATAACTGATTCGAGGAGGGGGATGCACTGTCTACGGGTACATGGTGGACCCGGTGAGGTACCCGGGGCAAGATGGACGTATTGAGAAGGCGTTACGCCTGGCAGGGGAACATTACATACCGGTGATTATTGACCCGGCGGTCATCCGGAGGATACTGACCGGAGTCGTGTGATTTGACAGATTTGAGAGCCAATCTGAGAGACGGCTACCGAGATTTGACATATATATGGTGTCGATATTGACATGGTTTTCTGTCAATTTCATTTGATTATAACCCAGTTTTATTATACAAAAGTTTTATTAAGATAAGAACACAGCTTTTTCTCATACCAGATATATTACCAGATTTCATGTTGATCATTCATTCATATCGCATTCATATTAGTGCATAGCATAATGTTTGTATGCATAGGTTGTGACGCATTTGCGTGCATACTAATGATAGTCTTATTAGATGGTACTTACTACTCACAAGTTGGCAACTCACCCCCGTTGTGCCATAGTATCTTGCAGGACCGACCCGTCAGCATTGTAGCGGCGGGCATACTTCTTCTTCTACTTCCTTTTGCTTCGATTCGAAGACTTTGCGCATAGGTGGGTTTTCGGGAGGATATTCTTTTGTTCCCACTAGGTATATTATTTTGTATCTAGTACACTCCATCAACCATATGTATATGTGACCTTGAGACTGGACAGTGAGATTTGTATATTTTGTTCTCTGGTGTCGAGCCCATGCGAGCCGACGTGGTGCTTTCTTATTTCTTTCTTTTATATGCTTATTTCACACTATTATGATGTATCTTGAATGTGGTTGTGTTCCGCCATTTGTCGAAGAGTTAGCTCCCGCTTAGGGATGCCTTTTCATTATTGTTTATACTTATTTATGTTTTATACCCTTTTGGGGCCAGTTTTTACAAAGGAGACTCTGCCGAAATTTTCGGGAAAACTTGATGCTTTTAAAATGTTTAATGTGACTTTATTTTGATAAAATCACCTTTTTAAAACAAGTATTCCTTCAATCTATTTATTTAAACGGTTAAGATTTCTGGGCTTTGGCTTACGGAGATTTCGTTACGCCTCTGGACGTTGAGTGATATAAGTGCCAGTCACGTTCTGCATATTCGGGTCGTGAAAAAGTTGGTATCATAGTGATAGGTTTTACCTTTCTGAGTGTAGGATGACCCTTGGTAGTTAGAGTAGGTGACTTAAGCAGAGTGACATGGCATATGTATGTTCCACGGCATACTCACGATACGGTACTCAGCCTAAGTGACCTTAGGATATAAAATTTCTTGTACTTCCTTCCTTGATTCCATATATCCTTTGATTCGATTGCAATATTCTTATCGAATCATGTTTCTTGTTCCAGCCATTATGCCGCCGAAGACTACGAGGGCACAGAGGGCTTCCGCCAGAGATGAGATTAGAGCGGGCTCGTCTGAGATAAGGACCGATCAAAGCGGTATGCCTACCCCTTAGGGATAGATTGATCCGCCTTCTCCAGGCCAGATAGCTTGTCTGGAATCGAGTATTCAGGATTTATGCCAGATGGTTGGATCTTTAGTTGAGGCCAACCAAGCTTCGAAGCCCGATGATATTCCTCCTACTACGGGGAATGTGATTGCACCTGCTGTCCAAAAGTTGTTCATTCTACTATGGAGACTATCCCCATATACTTACAGGAGTTTATGAGGCTGAAGCCTCCATTTTTTACCGGCATAGATGCAGCAGAAGATCCACAGACATTCCTCGACAGGATGGCTAGGATTTGTCGTTCACTGAGATGTTCGGATGGGAGATCGATCGAGCTTGCGAGCTTTCGTCTGGAGGGTCTTGCTCAGACGTGGTGCGAGTCAGTTGAGAGAGGTCGAGCTGCAGGTCTGCCTCCTATAACCTTGGACGAGTTCTCAGCGATGTTTCTTGCTCGTTTCCTTCCGGAAAGCATCCGAGATGCTCGAGCTTGTAGTTTCGAGTCTTTGCGCAAAAGTCCTGGAATGACAATGTCCGAATATGACATCCAGTTTACTCAGCTGTCCTGATATGCTCCTTACCTGGTGGACACCTCAGAGAAACGCATAAAGTGGTTCGTCCGGGGACTTGACACGCAATTGTTTCTTGCTATCAGCGCACTGCACGTTGACACTTATGCAGCAACGATGGACGCCGCTATTTTAGTAGAGGAGAGTATTTTTGAGGTTACAGTGCCGAAGAGGATTCGTACTGGTATATCAGCTCCAGTGCAGTTAGGAAAAGATATGACGGGCAGAGGCCATGGCGGATTCTTTTTAGGAAGTGGTGGTGGTTGAGGCATTATGTGAGGCCAGTTACTCAGCTCTTATGTACCGGGTCAGCAGCAGTTTCCTGGATGTTTTCGATGTGGGAGTCCATATCACCTTGTCAGAAATTGTATCGCGAGGCTCCAGGGTGAGGCGACAGTTCCACGTGTGACCTTACGACCTTCACCACCTCCTCCAAGAGCTTTACCTCCTACACCTGTTGTTGCTCTACACCGTGCAAATGCTCCTAAAGGCCGTGGGTGTGGCGGTCCGGTCCTGAGAGGATGAGGTGGAAGAGGCAGAGGACAGCCGGCTACTGGTCGGGGACAGGCCCGAGTGTTCGCTTTGGCTCCTCAGGATGCGCAGGCATCCAATGCCATTGTGACAGGTGCTCTCCCAGTATGTTCTTTCGACGCGCGGGTATTATTTGACCCAGGTTCCATGCATTCTTATGTATCTACTCAATTTGCACCGAGGTTGGGCCAAGTTTCGTCTTTGCTATATCAACCGCTTGTTGTTATTACTCCCGTAGGCGAGTCTTTTATCGCTCGATATGTGTTTCGATCGTGTTCTGTTCATATCGGGGAGAGGGATTCTTCTGTTGATTTGATTCTCCTCGATATGTTAGACTTCGACGTTCTTCTGGGCATGGACTGGCTAGCCACTTGTTATGCGTCTGTGGACTGCCGTGAGAAGGCGGTCAGATTTAGTTTTCCGGGTGAGCCAGTTCTTGTTATTCAGGAAGATTGTAGTGCCACCCTTCCCAGCTTGATTTCTTCCCTTCGCACTAGTCGGCTCTTGAGGAAAGGATGCCAGGGGTTTTTGGCGTATGTTCGTGATGCTAGAGCCGTAGAGGTCCTATTGGACCAGGTCCCGATTATGAGGGAATTTCCAGATGTCTTTCCTGACGAGTTGCCTGGATTGCCGCCAGAGTGCGATATCGAGTTCTATATTGACTTGATCCATGGTACGGGGCCTATTTCTATACCGCCTTATCGGATGGCCTTGGCGGAGCTTAGAGAGCTGAAGGATCAGTTGCAAGATAAAGGGCTTATTTGTCCTAGTGTGTCACCTTGGGAAGCTCCTGTCCTGTTCGTCAAGAAGAAGGACAGAATTATGCGATTATGCATCGATTATTGTCAGTTGAATCGAGTGACTGTGCGGAACATATATCCCCTACCTTGTATTGACGATTTGTTTGATCAGCTCCAGGGTGTGGCGCATTTCTCGAAGATTGAATTGCGGTCGGGTTATCATCAGTTGCGGGTTCGGAAGGATGACATTCTGAAGACTACTTTTCGCATACACTACGGGCATTATGAGTTTTTTGTGATGTCGTTTGGGCTCACCAATGCCCCAGCAGCATTTATGGATTTGGTGAACCGCATATTCAGGTCGTTTCTTGATCAGTTTATTATTGTGTTCATTTATGATATTCTAGTATACTCCCGGAGCCGAGAGGAGCGTGAGCAGCATCTGAGGATCACATTGCAGACTTTGAGGGAGCACCAACTGTTCACTAAATTCTACAAGTGCGCCTTCTGGTTGGACAGCGTCGATTACTTAGGTCACGTGGTTACAAGAGATGGTATGCGTGTGGACCCGAAGAAGATCGAGGCCGTGCAGCATTGGCCCAAACCTGTATCAGTTATAGAGATTCGTAGCTTCTTAGGTTTGGCCGCGTACTACCAACGCTTTGTTCAGGATTTTTCTCATATCGCTGCACTACTGACCGGATTGACCCGGAAGGGAGTTCCTTTTCTTTGGACCGAGGCATGCGAGCAGAGTTTTCAGCAGTTGAAGACTCGTTTGACAACTGCACCAGTTTTATCCTTGCCATCAGGTTCAGGAGGCTTTGTTGTCTGTTGCGATACTTCTCGAATGGATTTAGGCTGTGTGTTGATGCAGCACGGTAGGGTCATCGGCTACGCTTCTCGGCAGTTGAAGAAGCATAGGCAGAACTATCCCACCCATGATATAGAGATGGCCACGGTGGTCCTTGCACTTAATATTTGGAGGCATTACTTATACGGCGAGTCGTGCTAGATATTTACAGACCACAAGAGGTTAAAGTACATCTTCTAGTAGCGGGATCTGAATTTGAGACAGCGCCGTTGGATGGAGCTTGTGAAAGACAATAACTGCAAGATTTTTTATCATCCGGGCAAGGCGAATGTTATTGCAGATGCTTTGAGACGGATTCACAGAGGTAGTTTGTCTTGTGTGAGCGCAGTCCAGAGACAGTCTTCTGTAGATTGGCAGATACTATATGACTATCGAGTATAGTTCGAGTTTACTTCGACCGGAGGACAGCTTGCTCATGTCCGCGCCCGTCCACAGTTACTTGATCGTATTCATGAGGCACAGTCTGGCGATGCCCATTTTTCAGAGATCATAGAGCAGGTTCGACAGGGCAGAGATTCAGAGTTCATGATCGATGACCAGGGAATGCTACGATTCGAGACTCTACTATGTGTGTCAGATTCCGAGGGACTGAAACGCGAGATCTTAGAGGAGGCGCATCAGTCAGCATATAGTGCTCATCCAGGATCCACCAAGATGTATCATGACTTTAGAGATGTCTACTGGTGGGAGGGGATGAAGAGAGATGCCACAGATTTTGTTTCGAGATGCCTGACTTACCTGCAAGTCAAGGCCGAGCGTCAGAGGCCAGCTGGGGAACTACAACCTTTGTCCATTTCGGAGTGGAAGTGGGAGCATATCTCTATAGATTTTATCGAGGGTCTACCTAGGACCAGTCGAGAATATGACTCTATTTGGGTGATCGTAGACCGATTGAAGAAAGCGGCTCACTTTCTATCAGTAAAGACCACTTTCGGATTCGCTCAGTATGCTAAGATATATATCGATGAGATTGTGCGACTACATGGCGTTTCGACTTGCATTGTGTCCGACAGAGGCACTCAGTTCACCAGCCGCCTTTGGCAAAAACTTCAGGAAGCTTTAGGCACCCAATTGAGAGTACAGCTTTTTATCCGCAAACTGACGTTCAGTCAGAGCGAACCATATAGACTCTTGAGGACATGCTTCGAGCCTGCGTTCTTGATTTCGTTGGAAATTGGGATCGTCACTTGCCCTTGATAGAGTTCTCCTAAAATAACAGCTTCGAGGAGACGATTCATATGGCACCCTTCGAGGCTCTATATAGGAGGAGATGACGATCATCAATTTTTTGGACAGAGCTCAGTAAGAGCAGTGTTTTGGGACCGCAGCTTGTGCAGGAGAAGACAGAGAAGATCCAGTTGATTCGGGACAGGATGAGAGCGGCCCAGAGCAGGCAGAAATCTTATGCGAATAGACGACATCGCAGACTGGAATTCGCTGTAGGTGATCATATTTTCTTGCGGGTTTCGCAGATGAAGGGCGTGATGAGGTTTGGGAAGAAAGGGAAGCTTAGTCCCAGATACGTTGGTCCCTTCTGTTAGTGTTTATGCCCTAGAGGCCATTACTGTATCATACTAATTTGTATATTACTTAAAGGAAGCTTAGGATATTCACAGTTGTATTGACAGTCTTGCTAAAAATGGTAGTACGCTACTTGGTTTGTTTCTACTTTAATATGTGCATGTGTTTCTTTTAACATATCGCTTATACATATTAGTAGAGCCCTTAGGATTATTGCTTGATTACCAGCGTTGTGATGGCAGTCACACTAGTGGGGGCTGGGTAGTCTACAAGCACATCCTTTTTCGCATCCCTAGTCATAGGATTATCGAGACAGGGCATCGATACTCCGGAGTAGACTAGTGTATACGATTCTCATCCTAGCAAGGAAGATGGCCTGTCCCACACCCATCAGTACGTCGTACTGGAGATAGTATGTAGGTGCTCATTGGGTTACGGGTACACCGGACAGGACTCGCGGGGAACTGTTGGTTGGTATTATACCTGTCGTCAGTTAACAGTTCCCAGGTGACATGAGTACAGCATAGTCCGTAGACTTGACACTGCTGCTTCGCCTCGAGTGTGTTCCCACTGTTCTTAGATTGCTACCCTACCACGGCTCAAAGGAGTCATGTAAACAGGTAGCAGTTGGGTGCAGTCCCGAAGCACTTGGAGGCAGTGGCGGTTAGATAGGATTCGTCTCTTCCGGTATTGGGAGTTGATATCGCGCTGTGTTTGGAAAGCCATTACGCAAAGTCCCTGGCCAGGGCAAGCGAGATTTACTGGTAGGTTTTCCAGTAGCTTCTCAAGGTGTAATGGGCTTCATTCCAACATGACTTATACCGCTTTTAGGGGACTGACGCTTGCCGCCCCCTAGGCCCGATATGCGATAGTCTTAGACGAACAGACCGGACTGCACGGAGATTGTCACATCAGACTCAATAGGAGTTCGGATGGGTTTCCTCATCGGCCTTCTTATCGACATCTACCTGTGGACCGTTACGTACTGCTAGTACCGCTTGCGGCCTATGGTTAAACCCACTGCCAGCGTAGTGTCGAGTCTTTAGAGTCCCACACAGAGGGTTTCCTGCTTCAGGCAAAACGATATAGAGTTTAGGTCGTATGGTTTTACGACAGGGTTCGGACATATACGTATACTTGTGCACGTATGATCTTTGGACAGATTATACTAGCATGCTTTGGTTTAAGCCAGATTCTAGTATTGGATTATTGGATTTATCCAGTCTCAGTATATCCGTGTTTTTTGGATAGGAGGGGCATTCTCGTAATTACTCGAGAAGCTTCTAGAAGAAAGGTGACTCATTTAGTTTTAATTCATTTATGAATTAAACTAAATGAGGTGGAGAGCTTATGTGTTATTATCATTAATTGCACCATGACTCATGAGATGATTCATCTCAAGAATTAAATGAAGCATGGATGATATTTGTGCAAGATATTTGTGTAAGGTATTTTGTTATGCTTCATATATTTCAAAGTGAGAAGGGTTCAATTCATATTAACAAACACACTCTCTCCCCTCAAGCGCTCCTCTTCTTAAACGTAACCCTAATCCTCTCATATGTTGAGATCTTAAGGATTAGAAAGACTAATAGGTCCTTAATCCACTTCTATATCTTCTAGGTCACTTGGATTAGCAATCCTAGCCACTTAGTTACCTCAAGTTAGAGGTTAAAGCTTGGAGAAGGAACTCTCGGGTGGATCTTCTATTACATCGAGGAGGCCGACGAGGAGGTGAACAACAAGAACAAGAAGGACTAGTTTCTTGAGGTATAATCATCTATCATAGTAGTTTAACATTTCTAGATAGTTGTTAGTTAGGGTTTAGCAAACATCCGTAAAGTTAGTCGATATTACCTTGAACAAAATGATTGTTTTACCTATTCCGCCTCCCCGCATCTAGCGGGGTGTGTAACGTCGACTTACAGTGGTATCAGAGCCTAGCCAAACCATAACTAACATGTTAGCAAAGTCTTTAGAAATTTGATCGTGATTTAATCCTGAAAAACCGACGTTTTCATCAAGTTTCTGCCGATTTTTAAATCGGGGTCTAAAAATTTTTCAGGGACCCTTAAAAATACAAGCAGGGTTTTTTAAGAATTGTGAAGAAATTTGGGATCATGACTCGTCCAAACCACCGCGGAACCGCGGCCGATCCAAGCGATCCGCCGCGGATCCGTGGCCGAGTTGACACCGAGTCAACCTAAATTTGCTCAGTTATTCTTCTGTGTTGATGTTGTGTTTTCTAGGATGTTTTGTTTCTGCTCAGGTTTTATATGCACAGTGAATTGTTTGGAGTAGATTCATATGTGTTGCTTGATCGAAATTCTAAGAAGTTTGGCTAACTGGATTATATATGTGTTGTGTTTAATGTGTTCGTAAACCTCCCCTAATTGCTAGTATGTCAGTTAGCAGGGGGTTGCACATTTCTGTAATGGTTTTTACTGGTTTGTAAATATGAACTTGTTGGATTGTCGTGAATGGATAGCCGGGGATGTGAGACGAGTGTTTCTTTCATTCAAATGTAAATTGTAATTTGTTGTAATATTCTTTTGCGGGGCACATCCATGTTGA
Organism: Agapanthus africanus; assembly: GCA_030015575.1. Classification (NCBI taxonomy): domain Eukaryota; kingdom Viridiplantae; phylum Streptophyta; class Magnoliopsida; order Asparagales; family Amaryllidaceae; genus Agapanthus; species Agapanthus africanus. Next base: position 54,522,474 of record JASDDO010000018.1, on the reverse strand, counting down.
GGTTGTAACCACCGTTGTATTATTTCATTTACTGTTTTCTGCTCCTAGCATAGACCCAAGGTGGGGTGCACAAACTACCGGGTACTTTGAAGTGCTTAGTGGCCTACTCACGTCGTTGAGGGAGACCGCTTCACTTCGAGTACTTGGCGGGTAGTTTGCCGTACCCGTAGGGGTCTAGGGTGGGGTTTGGCTATTCATCGCGACTGTGTAATCCGTCTTTCTTTGCAGGCTCAAAAGAAATGCGGATTGCTTGTATATCCAATATGTTCATCTGTGATCTGGAATGCCTATTATTGCGTCTGACGAATGTACAATATCTATATATGATATCTAGTAGGCGTTGCTTATGTTTTGCATCCGCGCTAGCCCAGTCCCCGCTCTGTCGTTAGTTAAGTAACCTAACGGGTGAATGATGGGGCCCAGTGGCGAATGCGGATGGCATAAGCGGACGTTGTATTTTCGTTGTTTTCTGCAATGATAGGTTAATTGATGGGACGCATTATTTTAATGCAAAGAAAATAAACCAAAGTTGAATCGTTGGAACAGTTTAAAAGAAACCACTCAGTTATTTTAAAATAGAGGATTTTTAATTACGGAGCTTAAACCACTCCTTTTAAAAGCTATCAGGTTCCTTCGATCATATCAAGTTCACTACATTCACGGTTTCGCAAAAACCATTCGTAGCCCTCCGTCATTTCATATGAATGGTCAGTAGTATTCAAGCTATATTTGTTTGGCCCTTAGTCAAGACATAGTGATTGGTAGCTGCTGGGGTGTTCACATGTAGCATAGATAGATGCGTTGGTTTGGGACAGTCGTATTACTTTGTTGGCCCTTAGTCAAGAGTATATACGGGTGGGTTCAAATCAACCTGGATAATGACGGGTAGAACTTGACATGTGACTTATGATTTGTTGGCCCTTAGTCAAGGTCATAAGAGCATGGGGCAAAAATCCACATCGGGAGTTTCTAAAGAAACTGAAACTTGCCAGAGTTGCATACCATTTGGATTTTGATAATTTTGCTAGGATTCCTTCAGTTTTATCACACGATGATATTTGGATCTCGATCCTACTGTGAGTATATGCTACTCATCAGGAGATTCTTTCACTTAACGATCAATGTTATAAACCAAGTAGGTGTCGAGAAAGGTGTCAGCGGGGCTACACCCCAAGGGAAAAGAGGTTATTTAATTAAGGAACTTCGCGAAAGCGTCGTAAAACCTCCCTCAAAGTACCGACACTTGCCTGGCTGAACGTTTAAGCAAGTATTGTACGGTGAGATCAGTCCTGACTAATTCTTCTTTTATGGTTTGAGGAAGGATTCGAGAAACAGTGGGAGCCATCCAGTTTAGATAAATTAAAAACCAATCTAAACTTGGAACAGCATCATGCTAAAGTGTTTTCTTCTCTCTCTCTTAACTGCAGCGACCTTATGAGCATGACTAGGTACATCTAGATAACAAGTTGACTGAATCTGACTTTTATGACTGGCAAAGGTCTGTCCAGATGTCCATTGCCTATGACAAGCTGGACCACCCAATTACTACTCTAGCCCCCGCCGTCCCAGGTCCAGTTCCTACCGTCACGGATATGAATATCCTTCAGATAAGGGAAAATGACAGTGTGAGTGCCAAGTTCCTCGTGTTGGCTTCAGTTGATGATGTATACCAGAAGCAGCACAAGAAGATGGACTTAGTTTCCATCTTCCAACATAACAAAGATTTATATGGAGAGCAATCTCGTATCGCAAGATATGAGACCTCGAACGAATTGCTTCAAGCGAGGTTGGCTGTCGGGTCATCTGTAGGAGACGACGTCCTTACGATGACTAGTTATATTGATGAGCTCACGGACCTGGAGACCACGTTGGGAAACGGGTCATATGCTGACTTATTTACACACTCCCTACCCTCTACTTACATCCTGAAAGAAACCAGGGAGACACCCGCTCTGCTTAATGGGGGACCTTCTTCTTCTATATCCAGGGCGAAAGCAAAGGGTGGAAAGAAGAAGACCTCCACAAAGCCGATATACTGTATCAGTGAAGTAGAAGTTAAGGGAAGAGCAAAAGTTTCGGGACTTGGTATAGGGAAGGAGGGATGTTCCTATTGTTATGGGAAGGGGCATTGGCAGAAAGATTGCAGGGCTTTGGATGCCAGTAGCCAGGATTCGAAGCATGTTGTGTCTTCGGCCTCGGGTGTGTTTGTAATTGAGAACTGTTTGTCAATTAACTCTACTTCCTGGGTACTAGATACCGGAGCAGGATCTCATATCTGTAATTCATTACATGCTTTGAAAAACCGTAGAGTTATTAGGGTAGGCGATTTATCTCTCAGAGTTGCGAACGGAATGAGCATGGACGCTGAATCCGTGGGAGAATATCGCCTAGGTTTGACAAGTGGACAGATATTGATTCTACGTAACTGTCTGTATGTACCTAGTTTGACTTGTAATATCATACCAGTGTCCACACTTTCGAGAGAGGGATATGATTTTACATTCGTAAGCGATGTAGTAAACATCCACCTAAATCAAGTTCTGATTGGGTCGGTACATTAGATGACAGTATATACGTATTAAATCAAGCTCAGGTTTTCAATGTCCAGAACACACTTAAAAGAAAGTCTCCGGAAATAAATCAGGCTTTCTTATGGCATTGTAGACTAGGTCACATCAATGAAACACGGTTGACTAAGTTACATAGAGAAGGATATTTGAATCCGTTCGAATATCAATCTTATACTACTTGTGAATCTTATCTCATAGGAAATATGACAAAGACTCCATTTACGAGACATGGAGTAAGAGCGAGCGAGCTCTTGGGACTCGTACACAGTGACGTGTGCGGTCCAATGTCTACACATGCAAGAAGTGGTTATTCCTATTTTATTACTTTTACGGATGATTTCTCTAGGTATGGACATATCTTCTTGATGAAGCATAAGTCCGAGGACTTTGAGAAATTCCAAGAATACAAGAATGAAGTGGAAAAATAGACAGGAAAAAGTATCAAGACACTGAGATCTAATCGAGGTGATGAATACTTAAGTGCCGAGTTCTTGGGATACTTAAAAGAGAATGGAATTCTCTCTCAGCTTACTCCTCCATACACACCACAACACAATGGTGTATCGGAAAGGCGGAATCGAACCCTATTGGATATGGTTCGTTCCATGATGAGTAAGGCTGAGTTACCGTGATCTTTCTGGGGTTATGCACTAGAATCAGCTGCATATCTTTTGAACCAGGTTCCAACCAAGACTGTGCCTACCACACCATATCAGATGTAGAGTGGGAAGAAATCCTGCCTTAAACACTTTAGGACATGGGGATGTCCAGCATTTGTTAAAAAGCAGCATGCGGATAATCTCGATGCACGCTCAGTACAATGTAAGTTTATGTGATATCCAAAGAACTCTAAGGGGTATTATTTCTATTACGCAGAAGAACAAAAGGTTTTTGTTTCTCGTCATGCCCACTTCTTGGAAGATGAATTTTTAGAAAATCAGAAGAGTAGGAGCGCAATAGAACTGGAAGAAATCCCAAAACCACAAGCTGTTACTGAAAGTATGGTAGAACCAGAAGTTTCAGAAAAAAGGGACATCCCAGCTCCTATCCGCAGAAGTAGTAGGCAGTCTTATCCGCCCGAGAGATACTACGGTTTTCTCATAGACGGGGATCGAGAGGATTGCATCATTGACAATGATGACCCTACTAGCTTCCAGCAAGCCCTTCAGAGCGGCGACTCAGTAAGATGGCTGGATGCAATGAGGACCGAAATGGAATCCATGTACACTAACAAAGTATGGACTTTGGACATTGCTCAAGATGGGGTAAAACCCGTAGGATGTAAATGGATCTTTAGAAAGAAGATTGGTGTAGATGGACAGGTTAAAACCTATAAGGCTAGACTTGTTGCAAAGGGTTTTCGTCAAAATCCTGGTTTGGACTATGACGAAACCTTTTCTCCAGTGGCTATGCTCGAATCCATTCGGGTCCTTCTTGCCATTACTGCCTTCCATGATTATGAGATCTGGCAGATGGACGTAAAGACGGCATTTCTAAATGGAAATTTGGAAGAGTGCGTCTATATGGATCAGCCAGAGGGGTTCGTTCAGAGTGTGCAAGTTGCTTAAGTCCATTTATAGACTAAAGCAGGCATCGCGGAGTTGGAACATCTGTTTTGATGATACTGTTAAAGAATTCGACTTTATCAAGAATCCAGATGAACCATGCATATATAGTAAGATTGTAGGGAGAGTTGTAGTATTCCTCGTCTTGTACGTGGATGACATTCTCCTAATAGGAAATGATATTCCTATACTACAGTCAGTCAAAGGATTCTTGTCATAGAAGTTCTCCATGAAGGACCTGGGAAATGCCACCTACATTCTGGGGATCCAGATCTATCGTGATAGATCAAAAAGGATGTTGGGACTTTCACAGTCAAGGTACATAGACACCATATTGAAAAGATTCAGTATGGAAGATTCTAAGGGCGGTAACCTACCGGCTTGTCACGGAATCACCCTCTCCAAAGAGATGTCTCCCAAGACTGATTTGGAAAGGGCTCGCATGTCGATTATACCCTACGCTTCTGCGGTAGGCTCTATAATGTAGGCGATGTTATGTACCAGACCAGATGTACCATACGCATTGAGCGTTGTAAGCCGGTATCAGGCAAACCCAGGGGAGAAGCACTGGATAGCAGTAAAGAACATTCTCAAGTACTTGAGAAGGACTAAGGAGATGTTCTTGGTGTATGGCGGAAAGGACCTCCAGATTGAGGCCTTTGCTGACTCCAGCTTCCAGAGTGACAAGGATGACTCCAAGTCCATGTTGGGTTATGTCTTTACCCTTAATGGAGGGGCGGTCTGTTGGATGAGTTCTAAGCAGGACACCGTTGCTGACTCAACAATGGAAGCGGAGTACATAGCTGCTTGCGATGCCGCAAAAGAAGCTGTCTGGATGAAGAAGTTCCTAACAGAACTTCAGGTGGTTCCTACCAGTGTTGATCCAATACCACTGTATTGCGACAACAACGGCGCTATAGCTTTAGCGAAGGAACCCAGGTCCCATCAGAAGTCCAGACACATCTTAAGGCGGTATCACCTGATCAGGGAGATCGTAGATCGCCGGGTGATCGAGGTGAAGAGAGTAGATACGGAGAATAACACTACTGATCTATTCACTAAAGCCATTCCTCAGACGCAGTTCGAGAGGATATTTGAGATGATAGGTCTGCAATATGCCAGTACATGGCCCTAGTGAAAGTGCGAGATTGTTAGTGTTTATGCCCTAGAGGCCATTACTGTATCATACTAGTTTGTATATTACTTAATGGAAGCTTGGGATATTCACAGTTGTATTGACAGTCTTGCTAAAAATGGTAGTATTCTACTTAGTTTGCTTCTACTTTAATATGTGCATGTGTTTCTTTTAACATATCGCTTATACATATTAGTAGAGCCCTTAGGATCTTTGCTTGATTACCAGCGTTGTGATGGCAGTCACACTAGTGGGGGCTGGGTAGTCTACAAGCACATCCTTTTTCACGTCCCTAGTCATAGGATTATCGAGACAGGGCATCGATACTCCGGAGTAGGCTAGTGTATACGCTTCTCATCCCAGCAGGGGAGATGGTCTATCCCACAGCCATCAATACATTGTACTGGAGATAGTATGCAGGTGCTCGTTGGGTTACGGGTACACCGGACAGGACTCGCGGGGAACTGTTGGTTGGTATTATACCCGTCGTCAGTTAACAGTTCCCAGGTGACATGAGTACAGCATAGTCCGTAGACTTGACACTGCTACTTCGCCTCGAGTGTGTTCCCACTATTCTTAGATTGCTACCCTACCACGGCTCAAAGGTGTCGTGCAAACAGGTAGCAGTTGAGTGCAGTCCCGAAACACTTGGAGGCAGTGGCGGTTAGATAGGATTCGTCTCTCCCGGTATTAGGAGTTGATATCGCGCTGTGTTTGGAAAGCCATTACGCAAAGTCCCTGGCCAGGGCAAGAGAGATTTACTGGTAGGTTTTCCAGTAGCTTCTCAAGGTGTAATGGGCTTCACTCCAACACGACTTACACCGCTTTTAGGGGACTGACGCTTGCCGCCCCCTAGGCCCGATATGCGATAGTCTCAGACGAACAGACCGGACTGTACGGAGATTGTCACATCAGACTCAGTAGGAGTTCGGATGGGTTTCCTCATCATCTACCTGGGGACCGTTACGTACTGCTAGTACCGCTTGCGGCCTATGATTAAACCCACTGCCAGCGTAGTGTCGAGTCTTTAGAGTCCCATACAGAGGGTTTCCCTGCTTCAGGCGAAACGATATAGAGGTTAGGTCGTATGGTTTTACGACAGGGTTCGGACATATACGTGTACTTGTGCACGTATGATGTTCGGACAGATTATACTAGCAGGCTTTGGTTTAAGCCAGATTCTAGTATTGGATTATTGGATTTATGTAGTCTCAGTATATCCGTGTTTTTCAGATAGGAGGGGCATTCTCGTAATTACTCGAGAAGCTTCTAGAAGAAAGGTGACTCATTTAGTTTTAATGCATTTATGAATTAAACTAAATGAGATGGAGAGCTTACGTGTTATTATCATTAATTGCACCATGACTCATGAGATGATTCATCTCAAGAATTAAATGAAGCATGGATGATATTTGTGCAAGATATTTGTGTAAGGTATTTTGTTATGCTTCATATATTTCAAAGTGAGAAGGGTTCAATTCATATTAACAAACACACTCTCTCTCCTCAAGCTCTCCTCTTCTTAAACCTAACCCTAATCCTCTCATGTGTTGAGATCCCAAGGGTTAGAAAGACTAATAGATCCTTAATCCACTTCTATATCTTCTAGGTCACTTGGATTAGCAATCCTAACCACTTAGTTACCTCAAGTTAGAGGTTAAAACTTGGAGAAGGAACTCTCGGGTGGATCTTCTATTACATCGAGGAGGCCGACGAGGAAGTGAACAACAAGAACAAGAAGGACTAGTTTCTTGAGGTATAATCATCTATCATAGTAGTTTAACACTTCTAGATAGTTGTTAGTTAGGGTTTAGCAAAGATCCGTAAAGTTAGTCGATGTTACCTTGAACAAAATGATTGTTTTACCTATTCCGCCTCCCTGCATCTAGTGGGTGTGTAACGTCGACTTACACCTTCGAGCTTCTCGAGCGAGTCGGTGCAATTGCTTACCATTTGGCTCTTCCACCCAGCTTCCTAAATGTTCACCCCGTGTTTCATGTATTGATACTCCGCAAGTACCTTGATGACCCCTCTCGCGTGATTCAGCATCAGACGATCCTGCTGGAACGCGATCTTTCTTTCACCGAGCAGCCGGTAGTCATTCTAGATCGGCAGGTGAAGAAACTGAGGTTCAAGGTCATACCGTCCGTAAAGGTTCTTTGGTGTGGCCCGAACAGCGAAGAGGTCACCTGGAAAACCAAAGACGAGATGCAGAAAAAGTTTCCCCATCTTTTCGAAGGTACGCGTAGCTAGATTTTTAAATTAGGGAACCGAATTTCTTTAAGGGGGAGATTGTAACGCTTTAAAAATCATTTAGGTTAATTGTATGATAATTAAAAATACAGCACGTGTTTTCCGTAAAACCGAGTTATAATTATTTTTTCACATATATATAATTATACCTATTTTAATTATTTAATTGCTTATGTATGGGTGTTTAACTAGTTACTTATTTAATTGCTGGTTTACTTAATTATTTTCCTTATTTGTTTAATTTTTTAAAATATTATTTTAATCATGCACTTACACACTAAATTAGTGTTAATTACAAATTAGTATGGGTTAATACATGTTTTTGCATAATGACACAACTAAACAAAAAATGTAACATGTTGTTTCAAAAGAAAAAAATGTTTGGCCAAAATGGTTTTTGGAATTTCAAAGAAAAGCTTAAATAGAAAATAAAATAAATAAGAAAATGACAAATTGAATGCAATAATTGAAGTATGGTGCTTTAAATGAAGTATGGTGTGCATGATGTTATGTTTTTCACTCACTCTCACCCCCTCCCTTGGTCGGCCACAACAGCCCCCCCTCCCTCTTCAACCTCATTTTTCATTACAAAAAGCCTCACTACCTCACTCAAAATCCACAAATAATCAACACTAATTTCTAGCTAAATCATCACAAAAATTCCTTTGCCAGAACTAAGCTTGGTTCTTGAAGCAAGTTGGTATTTTGGGTGGCAAAAGCTAGCAAGTGAGATCTTTCCAACATCTTTGAGGTATAAAACCAAATCCTAGTTTGTTTTGCTAATATTTTCATTAATCTAATTTTAATTAGGTGTTAATGTAGTTTTAATGCAAGTTTAGAATATTAAAGAGAAGGGTTTGGGTTAAGTTAAGGTTTTTATCACTTAATTAGGGTAGCTAAGTGTAGTTTAACATCTAATGGCTTTGTAGATCCAATCTAGTTGTTACTTGGTTAATATTGCTTTTAATTATCTTAATTAGGAGTTTATGAAATTTAATTGCATGTTTAGTGTGTTTAAGTGAGATTAGATTTAATTAGTGTTGCATAGCTTGATTAGGATATTTAAGTTTGATTAGTGGCTACTAGACTTACTAATCCACCTAATTTTGCACTAAAATAACTTAATATTGCTTGCTAGGTTTTTAAAAGAAAGGGGTTTAGTTAAGTTTTGGGTTGTGATTTGATCTACAACCTTTTTCCAAAATTAGTTGGTGTGATGTCTTGTGCGATACGAACGTTTAGATTCTAGGTTTGGTGTTTGCTACGCATAGCAACCCCTAGTTGTGGTTTGTGCAGATGTTGCGCGCGTTTTGTGCACCAAGTGCACGCGCGTCTAGCTAGTGCGCGTTGGTTGCTTCATATTGTTTTTTGTACGCGTCTATTTAAATGTCTAGCCTCATATATATTATTTTTGTGATTATTGGATCGGTCGCGGAGATGCCGGACGCGGCAAGAAAAGGCAAAGCAGTGATCGGATCCGATTAGCCGAGGCGTTCCGGTGAGTAGATGTATACATCTACAGGGAAATCACCTGGATGGCGTAAAGCGCCTAATAGTTAGAATTTAGTTATTATTCTTGTGTTCACATTCTTATGTCATATTTATGTAGCATTGCATCTCTATATACATTGATGTTATTACCTAAGACACTTGCACTATTACCAATGGTTCATGCCACACGTGCACTATCTTATGCAAACACGCACGCCATTTGTAATTGCTATGTCACGATACACCTTAGAGTTAGCTTAATAATCGGTATCTGTGCATTTGCATCATGTATGAAATGTAGTCTTCCAGTCGTATATTTCATTGCATCAGTATGGATGTGTAGTTTCTTAGTTATATACCTCATTGTATCATCATTCATATGTAGTCCTCCAAACAGACATTGCACTGCATCATGTTGATATCAAGGACATTCATAATTATCCACATATTTATATATTGTGATTTTCTTGGATATTTCCATATTCATGAGATTTCTGGATTTGGGGAAAACCGCAAAGGAATTACATAAACTTATAAAGATTTCAACTATAAAGTGCGGTTTTCTCGTGATATGATGTGTGTGGCATCCACCTTGAGTTTTTATCGGTTCGTGAGCAACGTATGTATATATACTCGATTTAAGGAGGGGGATGCACCGTCTGCAGTTGCATGGTGGACCCGGTGAGGTACCCCGGGGCAAGATGGACGTATTGAGAAGGCGTTGCGCCCAGCAGAGGAACATTATCTACCGGTGATTATTGACCCGGCGCTCATCCGGAGGATACCGACCGGAGTCGTGTGATTTGATAGATTTTAGGGCCGATCTGAGAGATGGCTACCGAGATTTGGCATATATATGGTGTCGATATTGACACGGTTTTCTGTCGATTTCATTTGATTATACCCCAGTTTTATTATACAAAAGCTTTACTAAGATAAGAATACAGATTTTTCTCATACCGGATTTCATGTTGATCATTCATTCATATCACATTCATATTAGTGCATAGCATCATAGTTGTATGCATAGGTCGTGACGCATTTGCGTGCATACTTGTGATGGCCTTATTAGATGGTACTTACTACTCACAAGTTGGCAACTCACCCCCGTTGTGCCACAGTATCTTGCAGGACCGACCTGTCAGCATTGTAGCGGCGGGCATACTTCTTCTTCTTCTACTTCCTTTTGCTTCGATTCGAGGACTTTGCGCATAGGTGGGTTTTCAGGAAGATATTCTTTTGTTCCCACTATGTATATTATTTTGTATCTAGTACACTCCATCGACCATATGTATATGTGACCTAGAAACTAGACAGTGAGATTTGTATATTTTGTTCTCTGGTGTCGAGCTCATGCGAGCCGACGTGGTGCTTTCTTATTTCTTGGTTTTATATGCTTATTTCACACTATTATGATGTATCTTGTATGTGGTTGTGTTCCGCCATTCGTCGAAGAGCTAGCTCCCGCTTGGGGATGCCTTTTTATTATTTTTTTATACTTATTTATATTTTGTACCCGTTTGGGGCCAGTTTTTACAAAGAGACTGCCGAAATTTTCGGGAAAACTTGATGCTTTTAAAATGTTTAATGTGACTTTATTTTGTTAAAATCACCTTTTTAAAACAAGTATTTCTTCACTCTATTTATTTAAACGGTTTAGATTTCTGGGCTTTGGCTTTCTTGGATTACGCTACGCCTCTAGACGTTCCGTGATTTAAGTACCAGTCACGTTTCGCACATTCGGGTCGTGACAGATATGTATGCCCTGAAGACCTATATTGTATAGGATACTAAGAATATGTATGTACACCCATGGCCAAAAAATCACAAAAACGTCGAGGCAAAAATCGTTAATTCAACACTTGAAAAAACACTATTCACTCTGATATAGAAAACCCGTTAGATCGTGTGTATCACATATGCCGATGATATAACTACATTAAATAGTTTAATCTAGTTTATACCATCTAAAATAGCTAATGAATCAAACAACTTTCTAAGTCGAAGCGAAGAATTCGAAAATTGAAAACATTATTCACCTCGACACTAAATCGGCACTTTTTGACTCGGAAACGTATCGAAACGGACTCGAAACGCGCCCAAACTTCGCATGGACCTCGCAAAAAAAATTAATGTTGAATAGGAAAGAGAATAATAAGGGTGAGACAACCCTAGGCCGCCTTTATAGTGGCCTAGGGCCTTCCCAAACCCGAGAGCACCAATAAGGTGCTCTCGAGTCAGCAACCTCCCCGAGAGCACACTTCGGTGCTCCCAGGTGGGGTTGGTCCCCAACTACCCCTTACCTATAGACATAACACCATGTACAATAATTTTAAGAAGCCCAGGAATGACAAAATTATCCGAAAGTAAACGATATTAGTTCATGTTTGAAAACAAGTGAATATTTCACTTTTATTCAATGTTTTCGATTTCAAATTGGCCAAAAACAAGTTATAGTATTTTAGTATAGCTCTGATACCACTGTTGGGGTGCTAGGCTTCTTTGGTAGGGTTTAAAGCATGGCGAAAGCCGTAATTTTAAAAATCTAGAGAGCATTAGCAAACACAACCTAAGAATCAAACCAAAAACTAAACTTGCCGCTAAACTTGTAAGCTAATTTTACAAGTTTAAAGGGACTACAATCTTTGTAACGCGTTAGCCACCTCTCCTTAGACTCCGGCTAGTCTCCATGAAGCCCGGAACAAGCTTGCTCGATGATTTGCTCGCAGAAGATGATCCACCTTGAAATAACTCCAATACAAGCTTTAGCTTCAAATTGATCTCATCAAAATGAAGAATCCCATTAATTTAAACTTGCTAAGAATGATTAGTAGGAGATGTAGAATAATTATCTCACTTATTTTTCTTTTCTTTTTTCATTCCTCACTTGAAAAAAATCAAGAGGAAGAAAAGAACCATGGAGAAATAAGAGTATAAAGAAGATAAGCATGGCTAATAAATGAAAACAAAATAAGAATGAGTCATAACTAATGAGTCATCAAAAAATACACCTCATGAATACTACAACGAACTTAAATCCATGACTCATTCTCATTCTTCTATATAATTCTCATACTCCTATCACTTATGTATCAACATACATATCACAATATTTATATCAAATATAAATATTATTAAAAAGATGAAAATAATAAAGTAACCAAGATATTAGTTAATATATAAATATACATTTAATTATTAAATCAACACTTGATTTAATAATCTGGCTATATCATATATATACCAGCTAATATCAATAAACACCTGATTAAAATACGTGTATCAAATATACATGTTTAATCGAACTCCTGCACATATCCATATACATGCCCTACATCGTTTTACATGTGCTGGGAAAGTTTCGTGTGGGACTCTAAAGACTCAACAATACGCTGGCAGGAGATTAGGATCATATCCATAGCCTACAAGCACGTCAGCGGTACTAGCTGCATGTAACAGCTGCCTAAGTATTGATCGAAAGAAGGTCAATAATAAAGCTCATCTGAACCTTACAAAGTCTATCGGTGACATTACTATACAGTCCGGTCTCTTCATCTAAGAGTATCGCATATCGGGTCTAAGGTTTGGAATCTGTCGGACCCCAATAACTCGATAAGTCGTGCAACAGAAGACTCATAACCAACTAGAGATACAACTCAATTTATCTCCACTGCGATGGCCATCGACTTTTGGTTGTAGTCATGTCCTGCATCGTGCGACATCAACTCCCTATACTGAGAGAGACGAATCCCCTCGACCGCTCACTGCCTATACGTGCTTCAGGACTATACTCAACAAAAACCTGTTTGCATGACTCCTTAGAGCTGCGGTAGGGTAGAAGTCTAAGTATAGTGGGAATACACATGAAACACTATGGCGATCTTAGGTCCAAGGGAATACCCTGTACTCATGTCTCCAGAGAACTGCTACTTAACGGTATATTACCAACTAGGAGTTCTTGGTGAGTCCTTCCAGTGTAACTCATCTAATAAGCACTTGCATACAATCCTCGATATCAAACACCAATAGTTGTAGGATCAGCTATCACCCTCCAACCGTGTCAGGAAACGTACATACTAGTCTAAACTAGAGTACCGATACCCAGTCTTTATACTCCTATGACTTAAGGATGTGCTTATCGACTATCCCGGCACCACTAGTATAATCTGCATCATCATCCTAGTAGTCAAGCAAAATCCTAGGTCTTTATCTCATGTCTAAATTGTTGGGTTCCTTCGCACTCTCACTAGGTTTTATAAGGCATCGAGTATGCAATTTTAAAAAAACTAGAGAGCTGATCGTCTCGAGCAAACAACTTTTATTCAAGAGAAGGAGAAAATATAAGAAAAAGAAAAACTAACTAGCACACTTTCGTAGGCAAACACGATTGCACTGAGCACGTGTAACAAGCCTTTAAACCTCTTGGTGTCCCTAGTAGGAGGAGTGTTTTCTCCTGAGGGTTTTCAGCGGATTGCGCCCACAAAATCCCATAATAAAAGGAAGACTGTGAAATTTACATATAATGATTGGAATTATAAAAGAAAGACTTTGAAAATTAGAGTTTTCAACTACACTAGCTTTTCGGTTGCTATGAGCCCTATCTTAATAGACATGAAAAGATGTTAGAAATCACATCATCCCTCAATAAAACATCGTCTTTATTCTTCATTCCTACCTTTCTTCCAAACACTGATCATATACCCCTACATGTGTGTAAAGAACATCCCTACACTCGAAGAATTCAATTCAAGCTATCATACTCTTGTTCATCTACCTCAGTACTTTTTAATCGGTGAAAATTTAGATGGAATTGCTCACACATTTTTCATGCGGCCGTTAATACTTCTTGAGGTACTAACCGACCGATTACTCATGTGCTTGCTTATTAGGCGTATTTAGTATTTTTCTCGTCTTGCAACACCTAAGGCTTAGCAATGCCTCCCAAACCAGTTGGTCTAAGGCACTAGGTGATAAAGCACCCTCGCTATATTTTTTTATGCTGCCTTTGTGATTACAAAACCAGTGTTCATTTTTCTTCACCATTTTATCTTTTTATACTTCATTTATAATTTTCGTACTTTGGCTTTTAGACAAGAGCATTTCAAGGTATCCTCTACTATCCCGAGTTTCAAGACGTATGTAAGTGCGTATAGTAGGGTATCAACGTTCAAATGTTTGGCTTCCAGAATAGGAACTATTTTTCAGACTTATTTTTATCCTCAGATTAGTGACTTCCTTCATCTTACTAACCCTTGGGACAATGACTCATAACTACTTATTACTAGTTTCGTTTAAGAAAACATCTAACTTTCTTGGTTTTCTTAAATTTTTCCAATCTTCTAGATGTAATTTTTCACTTTCTAATCTTTTATTATCTTATTTATGTACAAAAAAATTTTATTATATGTTTTGTACTTATGCAAAGTATGATGCAAAGTGATGCGTAAATAAGCACAAACTTCCCCCAAACTTGTTTAGAACAGTGTTCTTACTGTTACCATCCGTTAAATCTCAAAAACCTGTAAACTTGGGAGGAAAAATTTATTAACGAGGACATGAAATATGATTGTGAAAATCTCCCCCAAACACACTTTTGGCTCACAATTTTGTGGACAACTTTTATTTTCAAGAGCCAAAAATACACCCCCCAAACTTGAGTTAAACAATATTAAGCATTTAAAATCACAAGATGGGGTCAAAGTTACTGGTCAATGCAAAGGTTTACAAAGACCGAAAGTCAACACCAACCATTCGAAGATTTTATCAGTGAAACGCACCGGTTGGTGGAAGAACATGATGTATAGAGTCAGGAAGAAGTGGGGAAGAAATAAGTGGTGGGATGGAATGGATTTGCGTCTCAAATTGGAGAGACGACATCGTGATGATGATGATGGATTACTCGCATTCTCGTGATTGTCAAGAAGAAGGGGTGGAGGTTCAATTTTTTTGTTTTAGAGATGATTCATCTCAACACCCGTGTTTGCTAAAAATGCAAGTTCATCTGCGAACATTTCATCGATATCCCGAAGAATAATGCCATTGGAAAGAACGGGATGATACTCAGACTCCATGAAAGGTTCAGAATAAACGTTAGATGTTGACCCGGACAACTCAAAAGAAGGGTCCGCATGTGTATAATACATCTTTGGGTCAAACAACAATGTATGAAAAGAGTCTAGATCAGTATCATGAAGCTGTTCAAGTTTGCTGCTGTCGACATCTATTAATTCGACAGAACATACTTGAGCAGAAGGTTCGGAGGGTACACTTCCCAACTTGTAAATGTTAAGCTCAATTGACATCTTCCCGAAGGATAGGGTCATAGAGCCGTTATGACAGTTGATTACAGCATTGGAAGTGGCCAAAAAGGGTCGACCGAGAATCACCGAAATTTGGATCCGTGGGTTTGCTGCTGGTTGTGTATCTAAAACAATGAAATCCACAGGAAAAACAAATTCCCCGACTTTTATCAACACATCCTCAAGCTCACCCCTAGGTTTGGTGATTGATCAGTCGGCCATCTGGAGAGTTGTGTTCGAGGGCTTTAACTCTCCAATACCTAATTGCTCATAGACTGAATAAGGAAGCAGGTTAACACTTGTGCCAAGATCAAGTAAAGCACGGTTAATATTTTTACCCCCAATAGAATTAGAAATTGTAGGACAGCCAGGGTCCTTAAGTTTCCTTGGTAATTGTTGGGGAAAAGTTGTGTTTACAGTACTCGACATGAACACCTTTTTTGGCACTTAAGTCTTTTTCTTCCTAGAGCATAAGTCCTTGATAATTTTTGCATAAGCCGGGACTTGTTGTATAGCATCTAGGAGAGGGATATTGATGTTAACCTGTTTAAAGATTTTAGTAGTCTTCTCCATTTGCGGACTTGGTCTGTTTCCCTTTAACCTATTAGGAAAATGAGCTTTAGCAATAATAGCGGGGTCCAACATTGGAGAAAATCGTGTGGGTAGAAAAGATCCCAGAATAGGAGTGGGGATCATCTTTGGTGGACTAGAAGAATTGTGCTGAGGGTTCGAGCCTTGGGGAAAACGGAGAATAGGCTCGGAAGAAAGCGGTGGGGTAGACGAATTGGGGTCAGAAGTAGAAGGAAAAGGAAAAGTCTCAGTCGGGGTATCATCGATTGATTCCTCACCATCAATCTCTTCACCGACATGGTTGTCTAGCACTCTTCCAGATCTCAACGTGGTAATAGCATTCACATGATATGAGTAGCCAGGATTCGGTACGAGTTGAGCTGGAAGTTTCCCTTTCTCTCTAGCACTCATTTCGGCTTTTAATTGTGCAATTTGTGCTTCCATCGATTTAATACTCTCACCTTGGGAGGCAGAGTTCTTCTTTATGTCATCGACCGAAAACTTCATCTCAGCCGAAACTTGCATGAAATTTGTCAAAAGCAAATTCATGGTTTGTTCGAGTGAAGAGGAGTTATCACTACCAGTCAATTGCAAAGAATTGTTGTACAGTGTAGAAGTGTTGACCGGATTTTGAAAATTTTATGATCGATAGGGGTGCTGACTCAGTTGTAGTAGTTGCTGTTGTTGTGGAGGGACCCTTTGAAAGTTTTTTTTGGTTTGGAACCGTGTTTTGAGTTTGGTGTTGGATCCAAGCAAAATCAGGGTGCTTCCTCCAACCTTGGTTATATGTGGAAGAAGAAGGATCGTTTCTAGGTTGTTGCTGAAATGCAGTATTAGTGTGACCTTGAAACGGTACATTCAAAAGACATTCTTCCGTCAAATGTGATGGGTAGGAACAGCAATCACACACGGTTTTGGGAAGTGTGTATTGGTTTAGGGAGGCTGAAGAGATTTTGTTTTCTATAGCGTCAAGTTTCCTTTGTATTGCGGCCATTTCGGCTTTCATCATAACGGAAACATCGAGCTAATTGATACTTTCCCTAGACGATGAGTGACTCACATTTTCCTATTGTAAAGTGTTTTGAGCTAAATCTTCTAGGTATTTCCAGGCTTCACCATCATCTTTAGATAGAAATTGGCAATGACACATGGTTTCAAACATCTGTTTCGTAGTGAGATCAATACCCTCAAAGAGAATTCGACACAGATCCCATCTAGGGATTCCGTGATGAGCTTATTGGATAAGAAGATCCTTGAACCGTTCAAAGCATTTCCAAAATGGTTCATTGGGAAGTTGGGTAAATTTGAAGATTTCGCTCCGAACACTGCTGGTCTTATGATTGGGATAAAATTTCTTAAGGAATGCTGCAACAAATTCATCCCATTTGGCAATAGAGTGTGCGGTTGTGTTATAAAGCAACTTCTCGGCTAAATCGCACAAAGTGAATGGGAGAAGACATAAACGCAGAGCATCCATAGACATTTGTGACGTTCCAAACATTGCGCATACGTTTTCAAATTTGTTGATAAAAACGTATGCGTCTTCAGACTCAAGACCGTGAAATTTGGGTAACAGTTTGATAAACTTGTAGGGTTCCTAGGCACACTAGTGAGGTCTCACAAGGCATCAACCATGCCAATTTCAAAAAAATCTAGGTGCCGAGAGACCCGACTACGGATCGTTTGCTAGATGTCTAGGCGAAAAAGTAACCAGTTAACAATTAACTAAGAGATACGGAAATACAACCTTTGTAGATCCGGTCCTCCACCTCCACGGCTCCGAGATGAGGTCATCTCCGCTGTCCAAATCAAATCCGGGCTCTAGCGTCGGCTTCGTCGGAGAATGGGCAAGCTAGGTCGTCGATGTCCATGCCGAAGATGATCTACGTCGAGGCATCGCTAAATCAAGCTCCCACTTCACCAAGTCAAGAAACTTGTGAAGGAAACACACTCTACTACTTGGTAAGAGATAGAGGATGAAGAAATAGGAAGTGGGTAAACTTTAGAATTGGATTTCTCACTCTAATTCTCACTTTGCCATTAAAGCTTGTGAAGCTTTTTCTTGAAGTGAAGAAGAAGAAGAAGATGAAGAATATGATAAGTTTTTTTAAATAGAAAAATAAAACAATACTTATCATAATCTTTACCTTAGTTAAGTGTAGAGAATTGACTAAGGTTGGGTTGATGGTTAGGGTTAAGGATGAGAACAAAAAAGTCATCAAGTCAAAGCTTCATGAAACTTCAACTAAAAACAAAAGTAGCCACCATTCATTTATCTTCCAATTTATTCAAAATGAATAAATAAATAAGATAAATGAATAAGTAAAACCCTAATCAACAACTTAACCTTGGTTTAATTCTTTATACTTAACCAAAAAGCATGCATCATCAAACATGATACAAACATGTGCACAAAATCATATCGCATATGCAATGCGCACACCCGAGTGAGAATATCCATTTAAAGTGAACCGTTACTAGTTAATGCAAAGTAATATATCAAATATATAATTATACATTAAATCATTAAATCAACACTTGATTTAACGATCCGGTTATATCGCATATAACCGACCAGTATCCTATGTATCGGCTTATTGAATCAACCTTTGATTCGATAACTAGGGTATATCGCATATAACCTAATCGATACATTCATCGCGAGAATGGAATACGGTATCACATACACGCATTATTCTCGATCCCGCACATATCTCATATGCGCTCCTATTTCGTTTCGCTTGAGCCAGGAAACCTCTGTGTAGGACTCTAAAGACTCGTCAATACGCCGGCAGCAGGCGATGATCATATCAAACACCCACAAGCCGCAAGCGGTCTGCTAAATGTAACGGCCACCCGGGTATTGAGCGATCTGAAGATCGACGAGCAAGCCCGCTCACACTCCAGTGAATCCAACCAGTAACACTACCGTACAGTCCGGTCTGATCGTCTGATATGTCGCATATCTCGCCTAGGGGTGGTTAACGTCAGACCCCAATAGCTCGATAAGTCGTGTCGATATGAGGTCTATAACAATTCGAGAAACTACTGGTAACACTTACCGGTAAATCTCAGCAACCCTGGCCAGGGATTTCCTGTTATAGCCAATCGAACACAGCGCAACATCAACCCCCTATACCGGGAGAGACGAATCCCCTCCTATCGCTCATTGCCTCCATGTGACTCGGGACTGTACCCAAAAACCACCGTTTTGCACGCCCTCTTGGACGTGGTAAGATGGAAATCAAAGCACAGTGGGAACCACACAAGACTCTATGACGATCTCGGATCAACAGACTACTCTGTACCAGTGTCACCAGAGAACTGCCATCTGACGTGAGGTATAATACCATCTGGGAGTTCTCGGCGAGTCCGTCCAGTGTACCCAGTCTCTACTGAGCACCCGTATATCATCTCTGATGTCAAACACCAATGGATATGGGATCATCCATCGCCCATCTGTATGGGTCGAGAAGGTATACGCTAGTCTACTCTGGTATATCGATGCCCCGTCTCGATACACCCACGACTAGGGACTTTGAAGGATGTACTTATGGACTACCATGTCCCCACTAGTATGATCCGCATCATAGTCCAGGTAATCAAGTACAGATCCTAAGGGCTTTACCAACATGTAACAGAGAGACAATCAGCATACACGTTAAGGTAAAGATCAACCAGATAGCATACTATCATGTCGAGCAAGAAAGTCCTCCCTATATATGTCCTAGCATCCACTACAATATACATCTTATGTACAGTAATGGCCTCTAGGGCATACATATAACTAACAATCTCCCACTTGCACTAGGGCCATCTGTAGCAGTGGTTGTAGTATCTCATACTCAACCATCCCATAAAAGTCTCTCTCTGGGAACAGGCCTTTGTGAGTGGATCCGCTGTGTTGTCCTCTGAGTCTACTCTCCTAACCTCGATCTCCCTGGAGATCAACCATCTCCATGATCAAGTGATACTGCCTTAGAATATGTCTGGATCACTGATGGGACCGGCGTTCCTTGGCATAAGCTATAACCCCATTGTCACACAATGGGAGGAACGTAGTTCATCTCATGAACCTATATACATCCAAACAGTCTCTTTGGTAGCATCTTAAGTAGCGATGTATCCTGCCTTTATCGTCTAGAATGCCACGGTATCTAGCTTGGAACTCTTCCAACATACCGTCCTTGTACTGAGGGTAAAGACAATGCCTGCGACTGACATTCAGTCGTCTTTATCACCCTGGAACCTTTCCAGTGATTCTCCCCAGGATCGGTTGATACCGTCTCACTACAACTAGTGAGTATCCTAACATCCAATTAGATCTATCTCATAGATCCAAAATCCAGGATTTAGTAGGTATCATTTTGATCCTATATGGAGAATCCTAGTGATAAGCGGAGATTGATCGAGCGTAGCATAGGAAACTCCTTCCCTATCAAGAGTATGTCATCCACATACTCCACGAGGATCACCACCATACTCCCTACTACCTTTTTGTTTATACAAGGTTCATCTACTATTTTGATGATGTCAACTTCTTTGACTAATCCATCAAAACAGATGTTCCAACTCCGCGATGCCTGCTTTATCCTATAAAGCATCTTGCACACGTTTCCGCTGCTCCCACTGTCTACGAAGCCCTCTGGCTGTGTACTTATAGACTCTCTCTTCTAAAACATCATTTAGAAAAGCAGTCATGACACCCAACCACCAGATATCGTAGTCATGGTATGTAGCCGTGACAAGTAGGATCTGGATGGACTTAAGCATAGCTACTTGAAAAGGTTTCATCATTATCCACACCTGGTCGATGACGAAAACCTTTAACAAGTCTAGCTTTGAAAGTCTCAACTCTTCCATATACACCAAGTAATCTTCTCAAGATATACTTGCTCCTGATGGGGATTCAACCCTTCAGATATAGCAGCTAAAGTCCATACTTTGCTGGTGTATAAGGATTCCATCTCAGATCACTAAGCATCCAGCCATTCTTACAGAGTCTTACTCCTGATGGCCAGCTCGAAGTTAGTTGAGTCATCATCTCATGATGCAATCCTCGCTCCCACTGTCATAGAGAAACCGAAGTATCTCTCAGGTGGGTGAGGAACCCTACTAGATCGGCGGAGAGGTTGAGGTTCGTTGGTTACTATTGAATCCTTTAGTTCTACCAAATCATCTGCTGTAATTTGTATAGCTGGAACCTTTCCAGTTGTACATAACAGACCTTGCCTCGAGCTTGTCCGGATTTTGCTTTTAGACATAGGCCGGACAACCCTAAATCTTAACTAGCTTAAGACATGGGCTCTTCCCTTTCCATATCACATATGAAATGGTAGGCAACTGATTTGATTTGAACCCTATTCAATAGGTATGCAGCTTCTCAAGTGCATAACTCCCAAAAAGGAAAAAGGTAACTCAGTATTACTCATCATAGAGCACACCATATCAAATAGGGTGTATCTGCTCCGCCCCGATATACCATCGTGCTATGGTGTATACGGAGGAGTAATGCTGAGAGAGAATCTCATTCTCCTTTAGAATAGTCCTGGAATTCCGTGCTCAAGTATTCTCCTCCTTGATCTCATCAAAGGACATAATACTTATACCGTATTTCGGTTCTCTACTTCTTACTTATATTCTATGAATATCTCAAAAGGTTCGGACTTGTGTTTCAACAGGAACATATGTCTGAATCTTGAGAGATTATCAGAGAATGTAATGAAGTACAAAGAACCAGTCTTGGCATATGTAGACAGGGGACCTACATACATCACCATGTATCATCCCAAGAGTTTACTAACTCTTTCTCTGCTTCCAGTAAACAGAGCTATGGTCATCGTATCTTTGTGACATGACTAGCAAGTTTCACAAGATGTAAATTCAAACTGATTTAAATATGCATCTAAATGTAACTTCAGCTAGTCGGGTCGCATAGATATGACCTAGTCTACAATGCCTCAAGAAAGAATCGTTCAATTCAGAACTCTTCCTCTTGTGTGTGTTCCATATACTAAGAACTGTTGTTTGATTTAGAACATCAATGCTTTTAGATAACGTGCCTGAACCGATCAACTTTTGATATAGGAAATGTTCAAAACATTATCCAACAATACAAAATTTTACCGTTTCTTTACTAATAAAGAGACAGATATGATTTTGTATATCAGGTTCGGTATCTAATAACATTCGTTCAGAATCAATGTATTATAATACAGGGTGACAGTGACCAACAGACTTGGCTGCAACTCTTGCCCCGTTTTCTGCCTCATGAAACTTATCACCCGTTCTCAGTTCTCTACCTTTCTGTAGCCCTATGTAACAGATTACATATCTGGGATCCTGATCTGGTATCACATACCCAGGACGTAGAGGATACAGAGAAACAGTTCTTTGTAATGAACACACCCGAAGATGATGCATCAACATGCACTCTCTTCGTTTGGGCGGCACGGGAAATCTGGTATTCCCCAATTTCCTGCTCTGTCTTATAACATTTATAAGTTGGAGCGGGACCAACGTTCCCCAGCTCAGTATAACAAGCGGGTTCGGTCAATATTCCGTATTATTATCTTGATTAAGGCGTGATATGGTCGCTACCTGGAGAGAGAGAGAAGAAAACACTCAGCGTGCGCTCTTGCAAGAATAGATTGGTTATAATTTTATCTAATCAGGATGGCTCCCACTGCCTTTTATCAAGTCTTCCTTCAAACCCTAAAAGGAAAGACTAGCCGGGATTAATTACACACTACAAGTTCGCCAATCTTTCAGCCAGGCCAGTGTCGGTACTTTGAGGGAGGTCCCCCGTGCTTTCGCACGAACCTAATTACTGTAAACCTCGTTTTCCCAGAGGAGTAACCCCGTTGACACCTTTCTAGACACCTACTTGATCGGCTAATTGTAATGTATAAAACTCTCCCAGGAGCAACTCTTACTCGCAGCGGGTATCGGGATCCAACTATCTCATAGAAGGTATGCAATCTCATTGCAAATTTCAACACTTGAAATTCCCGATAATATTTTGCCCCTAGCTCGTTATGACCTTGACGAATGCCAAACAACCCATAGTCCACTAGTCAAGTTCAACCCGTACATTTCTTGATCGAATTAAACCCACCCGCACGACCCTTGACGAATGCCAAACAACGCCGTACGAATACCCTAATCCAATCGCATCATATGCTCAAGCAGATAAATACTAGTTAGCTACCGTACACTACGCCTTGACGAATGCCAAACTACCGCAGCACGAATACTAACTAGTACATATCTGAAATGACGAAGGGCTACGACAGGTTTTTCTGAAAACCTTTTTCGTAATGAACTTGATATCGTTGTAGAATCAAATGATTTTGAAATGGAGTGTTTTTGATGCTTTTCTAGTTTTGCTAAAGGAGTCACTCCCGGTGAAGGGATCGTCGGTCCTTTCCTCGTCGAATGAGGTGCGGGATATATCATATATATCACTGTGCAAAGAAAAAACTCTTAAAAGCAATCAAAAGACAAACCGAGTGTGTAGCATCTGCCAGTTATTGCTAAAGGAGTCACTCCCGGTGAAGGGATCTCGGTCCTTTCCTCATCGAATAAGGTGCAGGATATATCTCATATACCGCTGTGCAAAGCAAGAACTGTAGCTACCTGTTTTATTTTGAAATTCGATTCTACAACATCTTAGGTTTCTTTTACTTTCATTAATCACATTAATGAAGTCCCATCATTTAAATACCTAATCATCACAGATAAATACGACGTACACTTATGCCATCCGCATTCGCCTCGATGTCCCCTCGTGCACCGTTAGGTTAGGTAACTAACGGCAGAGCGGGGCAGGGCTAGCGCGGGTGTAAAACATAAGTAACGTCTATATAATATATCATATATACTATATACTGTATCTATCACAGAACATATCATGATCACATCACAGATATCGCAGCAGAAGAAACATATGAAATATTGGATATACAAGGACGTCCGTGTTTTTAATACGAGCCAGTATAAAACACGGATTCCACGGTCGTGATGAATAGCCAAACCCACACCCCTAGACCCCTACGAGAGCGGCAAGCAACCCTACCAATTCTGGAGTTAGGAGACCCGGACTCGACTCCTCGAGTTGGTCTCCCACTGGACTCCAGAACCCGGTTACTTGTGCCCTCCTCCTTGGGTATATCCTAGTGCGGAAAAGTAAATAATATACAAGAGGTGACATCTTCCGCTACCTGAAAGTGCCCCAATAAAAGAATATTACATACAAGTTTTTACATGAATGAAAATGAAAAACACTCATCTCACATAAAAACCCCCGACTATTCAAACACGACGATCCAATATAACATATCCAGCAACACATAACATCACATGTCATCAACGTAAGTAAATATGCGCATCCCAATTGTCGTTGACATATAGCAACGAAACCGGCGATATCACATATTACACTTACGGTCACAGAAAAGAAAGTGTAAAACTACAATAGTTGGAATCCGCAACCACCTCAGACATCGCATGCCTGACCAAATGAATTACTTAGACATCGCATGCCTAACAATTATAAACCCCGCATTTTAGTCTCATTATCGAAAACACTTTTCAATATCAAGTCGGGTAATTCAACAAGATTCCCGACATCCTGATCGAATGCTCGTCGCAAACTTCAGTAGACGGCCGCACCCCCGATACCGTCAACGAAGTGCACCAAGGCGGAACACCGCTGCCGCGAGCACCCGAACGGATGCTTTCGGCGACGGGGTTCTCCTACAGTCACTTGGTCGGGGCTATGGAGTGAGGCTGTCTATTAAGTTTACCCGGCGAGTATCCGCGTACGCTACGTGATTGCAACGGACTTTTGATCACATCAAAATTCCGTGGCAACCGATCAAGTGAGACTAAACTGCTACGTTTATAACATTCATTTAGTTATCTCATAACTACTTGTGAATTCCAATTATTGTATCCCATTCCGGATAAATAGAAAATTTCAAACTTTCCGATCGAACAATCGAACACCCAAGTTTTCCCGATACAGATCAACACATGAAATAAGTCTAACAACATTCAGTTCGTGCCTCAGTAGCAACGGTCCAGCCGTAGAAGGGTCAAGCCAACGCCTCACATGTGGCACGCCGTACTGCCCCAAACCCGAAGGTTCAAAGGGCAGTTCAAGACGGTCACATAATCGAGTTAAGGTTTGTTGTTTTCTAGAGGGTCCATCGCGTTACTTGCACTACTTAGAACGTCGCTAAACAGCGGAAAAATCCAACACTTGGAAATTTCCCGACAGGGGAAAAATTGAGTATTTATATCCGGTCGAACTTTTTAACATATTCTAAAAATTTATCCGGAAAGCCAAACAGACAAAATTTGATACCCCGATCGAAACACCGAATCCCCAAAACAACTCCAGAAAATTCAACTCTTGAAAAAATATCAAAAATACCCAGGAAAACCAGCACTGCATATTGTGAATTACTGTACAAATTTGGATGCCACAAACGACAAAACGGCCGCGGTTCCGCCGCACGAGCCATGCTCGTGCCGCGGAAGCGCGGCGCATTGATGGAATCAGGCACACGAATTTTACAGTATCCCTTAGAATTTCCTGCTGATTTTACTGAATATTTTTAATATGGAAAAATCCCAATTTTTGAAAAAAGGACAGAGAGCATGTTTTGTGATGGGTTTCGAGTTCGTTCGGGTTTCAGATTCCGTCTGGACTTCGCCTAAGGCTCTAGCTAGGCTCTGATACCACTGTAGGGTTCCTAGGCACACTAGTGAGGTCTCACAAGGCATCAACCATGCCAATTTCAAAAAAATCTAGGTGCCGAGAGACCCGACTACGGATCGTTTGCTAGATGTCTAGGCGAAAAAGCTAACTAGTTAACAATTAACTAAGAGATACGGAAATACAACCTTTGTAGATCCGGTCCTCCACCTCCACGGCTCCGAGATGAGGTCCTCTCCGCTGTCCAAATCAAATCCGGGCTCTAGCGTCGGCTTCGTCGGAGAATGGGCAAGCTAGGTCGTCGATGTCCATGCCGAAGATGATCTACATCGAGGCATCGCTAAATCAAGCTCCCACTTCACCAAGTCAAGAAACTTGTGAAGGAAACACACTCTACTACTTGGCAAGAGATAGAGGATGAAGAAATAGGAAGTGGGTAAACTTTAGAATTGGATTTCTCACTCTAATTCTCTTTGCCATTAAAGCTTGTGAAGCTTTTTCTTGAAGTGAAGAAGAAGAAGAAGATGAAGAATATGATAAGTTTTTTTAAATAGAAAAATAAAACAATACTTATCATAATCTTTACCTTAGTTAAGTGTAGAGAATTGACTAAGGTTGGGTTGATGGTTAGGGTTAAGGATGAGAACAAAAAAGTCATCAAGTCAAAGCTTCATGAAACTTCAACTAAAAACAAAAGTAGCCACCATTCATTTATCTTCCAATTTATTCAAAATGAATAAATAAATAAGATAAATGAATAAGTAAAACCCTAATCAACAACTTAACCTTTGTTTAATTCTTTATACTTAACCAAAAAGCATGCATCATCAAACATGATACAAACATGTGCACAAAATCATATCGCATATGCAATGCGCACACCCGAGTGAGAATATCCATTTAAAGTGAACCGATACTAGTTAATGCAAAGTAATATATCAAATATATAATTATACATTAAATCATTAAATCAACACTTGATTTAACGATCCGGTTATATCGCATATAACCGACCAGTATCCTATGTATCGGCTTATCGAATCAACCTTTGATTCGATAACTAGGGTATATCGCATGTAACCTAATCGATACATTCATCGCGAGAATGGAATACGGTATCACATACACGCATTATTCTCGGTCCCGCACATATCTCATATGCGCTCCTATTTCGTTTCGCCTGAGCCAGGAAACCTCTGTGTAGGACTCTAAAGACTCGTCAATACGCCGGCAGCAGGCGATGATCATATCAAACACCCACAAGCCGCAAGCGGTCTGCTAAACGTAACGGCCACCCGGGTATTGAACGATCTGAAGATCGACGAGCAAGCCCGCTCACACTCCAGTGAATCCAACCAGTAACACTACCGTACAGTCCGGTCTGATCGTCTGATATGTCGCATATCTCGCCTAGGGGTGGTTAATGTCAGACCCCAATAGCTCGATAAGTCGTGTCGATATGAGGTCTATAACAATTCGAGAAACTACTGGTAACACTTACCAGTAAATCTCAGCAACCCTGGCCAGGGATTTCCTGTTATAGCCAATCGAACACAGCGCAACATCAACCCCCTATACCGGGAGAGAAGAATCCCCTCCTATCGCTCATTGCCTCCATGTGACTCGGGACTGTACCCAAAAACCACCGTTTTGCACGCCCTCTTGGACGTGGTAAGATGGAAATCAAAGCACAGTGGGAACCACACAAGGCTCTATGACGATCTCGGGTCAACAGACTACTCTGTACCAGTGTCACCAGAGAACTGCCATCTGACGTGAGGTATAATACCATCTGGGAGTTCTCGGCGAGTCCGTCCAGTGTACCCAATCTCTACTGAGCACCCGTATATCATCTCTGATGTCAAACACCAATGGATATGGGATGATCCATCACCCATCTGTATGGGTCGAGAAGGTATACGCTAGTCTACTCTGGTATATCGATGCCCCGTCTCGATACACCCACGACTAGGGACTTTGAAGGATGTACTTATGGACTACCATGTCCCCACTAGTATGATCCGCATCATAGTCCAGGTAGTCAAGTACAGATCCTAAGGGCTTTACCAACATGTAACAGAGAGACAATCAGCATACACGTTAAGGTAAAGATCAACCAGATAGCATACTATCATGTCGAGCAAGAAAGTCCTCCCTATATATGTCCTAGCATCCACTACAATATACATCCTATGTACAGTAATGGCCTCTAGGGCATACATATAACTAACAAAACTAGGGTTTGATTTCAAAATTTTCCCTGTTGGCAGGTGGAATAGAAAGGCAGGTGGGAATGGGAACACGTGTAGGATAGCATCTCTCTTGGAGAGAAATGCGTGGAAGATTCTGGACACCTGCGGGCGGTGGCAGAGTGGTGTTAAAGTTTGATGGAAATCTGTCCATCACGGTCGTGGTGGGTGGTGGGAAAGAAAATGTAGAAATACCGACTTTGAAGTCGATAGCGGAAACACGGATAAGACGGGAACTAGAATCCCGTGTCCAGCCTAGCTTGCACTAAAAGGTTTAGCACAAGTGGCAGCGTTGTAATAATTAGGGGAAAGTTGGTTTGTTGTTTGTTTTGAAAAATACGGGTTTTGAAAAATCAAATCACAAAAAATGCACACACCACCCTAGATCTAATGGTCACCTAGGTCAAGTCACTAGACCGCTCATAGACTTCCAGAAGACAAATCGCAGGATAAATCCTTTACTGCCTCTTTATCCCTTCTGCAGCCAGGTAAGTGGGAGGTTCTCCACTATGTAAGTAGTGGGCCTAATTAAGTAACAACTTTCCTTAGACACACTTGTCTTAGACACCATAAAAGAAATGCGGATAAGCAATAGATTACCCACGACCTCCTTCTATCCTAATTGAGCGCGACAGTCCTTAGAGTCTTGTCTAAATATTTTTTAGTTAATGAGGGTGATGCGGATGCTAGTTTTGTGATTTTTGGGGCTTAGGAAGGGTAGTTAAATCCCCACCTAATCTGAATTTGGTCGTGCCCCTTAATTTCCGTATTAAAATATGCAAACAACCAAGATCAAAACACGCAACAAATTTTTCTTTTAGCGGCGCTACGAATTTTGCAAAGAATCCTGCAGAAAATGGTTATTGGATAAGATCAGAGAAAAGAAGAGAGAACAGAGAGTATACCACAGAAACTTGAATCACTGAAATGCCTAAACGGGGACAGAACCGCCGCAAAAATGCACCATTCGCCGCGGATCCGCGGTTCACTGTGGGGACTAGGGTTTCAAAATTTTTCTGTAGCTTCTTTGACTCCTCTAGAATTTGCAAAACTTCTCTGAATCTTGGTCGCACTGCTACAATAATTCCAGATTCCCTCGCAAAAATTCACAATTAATCGTTAAGCGCTTGATGCGATTTTGATCTAAAAATTCTGATGGAATAATAAATTTTCTACTCAAATAACAAAAATGAACAAATTAGCACACATCCCCGGCAACGGCGCCATTTGATTGATCTTTCTTTTGTGTGTATAGAAATTTCTTATCACAACCAAAGAAATTTATACAGCAATCAATTAACGGTGTAGATGTAGCTCGTTAATGAATACGGATCGTCCACTGAGATGCTTGTACTTATTCGATCTTGCTTTAGATGAGTCAAAATGAAAATATAAAAGAAAATTCAAGAAATTAATTCGAGATTTAATCGAGTTATCATTTCAAGAAAATCAAGAATATATTCAAGAATTAGAAATCAAGAAGATGTCCAAACCAATTTAGTTATCAAGAATATGAAGAATAGCTTGTAGGATTCGATTGAATTAGTAGCAATGATGAATCTAACAATGACTTATCTTATCTATTGATGAATTGTAGCTAGGACGATGGTGATGAATGAAGATTAGGGATCTATTGAAGAAACTAGGGTTTCTCCTTCTCTATCCCTTGTCTTTTCGTTGATCATCATTCGAATCTAGCCTTTATCAAAGAGAGTCATCAATCATTTGATCCCTAATTTGCAACGAAATTATCAAAAATGTGATCTCGATGTAAATTAGTTCATTGATGATTCTTTTTGCTAAAGTTAACAAATCTCATAAGACTTAAGATTAGTATTAGGATTTTATCATCACTTGATCTACCAATTCTCTCGAATCCTTTATAAGCGGAGATTTCACTCACACATCATGAAAATTAAAGAATCAAGAACAAAGAAATTTCATAATGCAAGAATGTAGAGAAAACGAGAATTAACAATTTATCACCTTCATTAAATCTTCTTCAAATTACACAACTCCTCAATTCGAGATACAAGATTAAGCTCTCGATCGCTCGTTTGAAGAGGTGAATTTGTCGTCGATCTTTGCGTGGCTCGATCGCCGTGAGACGTGGATCGTCGCGGATCTCTTTCTCTTGATGATGACCGGTGTTGCGACTTGATTTGCTTCTTAATGGATCTTGATTTGATTGGATTTAGATTGGATCTCAAGTTGTGCCACTCAACTTGATTTGAATTGTATTGTGTAACTAACTAACAACTAATAAACAACCTCCAACCTTAGATCTAGATCCCCTTTTTATAAATCTCAAATGAATCTTCCCTCATAAGCTAGGTTGTTAGAGAGAGCCTTCTAGAATAAAGTTGTTACAAGGAGCCTTCTAGAAAAATGTTGTTAAAAGGAGCCTTCTCGAAGAATCCACGTGGTAATTAACCATCTTGAGGGAGCAAGGTTGTTACAGAGAAGGTTCCAGAGATGTTACGTCACCGGCGCCCCCAACTAGGCCACGGATCCGCGGTGGATCTGGCTGGATCGGCCGCGGTTTTGCGGTCGTTTAAGGAGATCTTTGTATCATGTTTCTGGGGTGATTTGATGTTGGGCTTTGGGTGTTCTTTTGATGTCTAGAATCATTTTATCTATTCTTAATCTCTGCCAGATTTCAAGTCTTTGATTTGCTGCATTTTATCGGCACTTTTGCGATTCCGGTTCTTTGACCTGAAGAATTTTCTGCACACAATCTCAATAAAAATGTGTTGAGATATACAATATCATGCAAGTAGTAATAAACACACAATTTCCTATAAAGAATATTGAATATAACTATAACACGTGGTATTTAGTATTCTCCAGACAAACTGGTAATATGTGTTATATTTATATCAACTATCCTTAGATGATTAGAATAATGAGGAAATTGATGTGTTCCAGATTGCATTATTTTCGACTGAACAAGAGCAAAGAAACCCAAACTAAGGATATAACTAGAGAATTAGAGTTTAACTAAGCAAGTAAACAACTTTACTCTAAGTGAACAAGGAATACAACCTTTGTAGACCGGTCCTTCACTTCTAAAGCTCTGTGTAGTAGTCCCTTAGCTCCAAGTAGTGGTCTTCCGGACTCTCGTTAGGCTCCACTAGGCGAAAGAAGCAAGCTTGCTTAAAAATCTTCGAGGACGAAGATGATCTACGTCGAGGAATTTTCAACTCAAGCTACCTTTTCACTAATTGAGAATTAGTGAAGCAAAAACCTATACTAAATGACTAGTTTGGTATAAATTGATGAAGTAGGAATTTTGCTCACTTTAGAATTATTTTTCTCTTTTTCTTTTTCACCTCTCTCAAAAGCTAGAAAGCAAAGAAGATGAAGAAGAAAATGAAGTAGTGAATAATGACAACCATGGGTAAGAAAATATTATAAATGATATTTGTAGAGACTTAACCATAACTAAAGATAATGGTTGGATTAATAAATATCTGGAGTAAAACAAAATTAGTGGACTAAGTCAATAGTTTCCACAAGCTTCTACAAGCATCCAACCCATGACAATTTCCATCTAATTTTGTTTATTCCCTAAATAAATAATCACCCTAATTATCTTAAGTATGGTATGAGTCTCATACACCCATGAACAATGTATCATCAAGCATGACACAAAGAGAATACATTAATATATATCACATATATATTAAATGTATAAGTAGAAAAGAAATTCTTAAGTGAGCTAATATTAGTTAATATATCAAATATATAATTATATATTAAATTATTAAATCAACACTTGAATTAATAATCCGGTTATATCACATATAACCGACTAATATCATTTATATCATCTTATCGAATCAACACTTGATTCAATAACCCGGCTATATCTTATATAACCGACCGATATCATATATCGCGAGATTAGAATACGGTATCACATACATATATTAATCTCGGTCCCGCACATATCACATATGTGCCCTACTTCGTTTCACTTGAACCAGGAAATCTCTGTGTAGGACTCTAAAGACTCGTCAATACGCCAGCAGTGGGTAAAGATCATATCAGTTACCTACAAGCCGTCAGCGGTTCTAGCTGGACGTAACGGCTACCCGGGTATTGAGCGATCAGAAGATCAACAAGCAAGCTTGTCCATACTCCCATGAATCCAATAAGTAACACTACCGTACAGTCCGATATCTTCATCTGATATATCGCATATCTAGCCTGGGGTTGGTAAACGTCAGACCCCAATAGCTTGATAAGTCATGCCGATGTGAGGCGCATAATGGTTCAAGAAACTACTGATAACACTTACCAGTAAATCTCAGCAACCCTGGCCAGGGATTTCCTGTTATGGCCAATCGAGCACAGCGCAACATCAACCCCCAATACCGGGAGAGACGAAATCCCCTCCTATCGCTCATTGCCTCCTTGTGACTCGGGACTGTACCCAAAATACATGTGTTTGCACGTTCTCTTGAACGTGGTAGGGAGGAAATCAAAGCACAGTGGGAATCACACAAGTCTCTATGACGATCTCAGGTCTACAGACTAACCTGTACCAGTGTCACCAGAGAACTGCTATCTGACGATAGGTATAATATCATCTAGGAGTTCTCAGCGAGTCCTGTTTGGTGTAACCATTCTCCAATGAGCACCTGTGTACAATCTTTGATATCAAACACTAATGGTTGTAGGATCAACCATCGCCCCATACAGGGTCAAGAAACGTACACACTAGTCTACTCTGGAATATCGATGCCCCATCTCGATACTCCCTTGACTAGAAACAATTAAAGTATGTACTTGCCGACTATCCTGGCCCCACTAGTATGATCTGTATTATAGTCCTGGTAGTCAAGTACACATCCTAAGGGCTTTATCAACATGTAACAGAGAGACAAAATACAAATATACATGTTAAGATAAAGAGCAACCAGATAGCATACTATCATGTCGAGCAAGAAAGTCTTCTCTATATATGTCCAAGCATCCACTATAATATACAATCATGTACAATAATGGCCTCTAGGGTATACATTCAACTAACAATCTCCCACTTGCACTAAGGCCAGTTGTTGTAGTATCTCATACCCAACATCCCGAAGAGTCTCTCAGACTATATATGGTGTATGGCCTTCGTGGATGAATCCGCCGTGTTATTCTTCATGTCAACTCTCCTGACCTCGATCTCCCGGCGATCAACTATCTTCCGGATCAGGTGATACCACCTAAGAATATGTCTGGATCGCTGATGAGACCTGGGTTCCTTGGCCAAAGCCACTGCTCCATTGTTATCACAACACAAAAGTATTGGGTGCTCAATGGACGGAACCACACCAAGTTCGGTTATGAATTTCTTCATCCAGACAACCTCTTTGGCGGCATCGTTGACAGCGATGTATTCAGCCTCCATCATCGAGTATGCCAAGGTATCTTGCTTGGAACTCTTCCAACATACCGCCTTTCCATTGAGGGTAAAGACAAAACCCGAGACCGACCTAGAGTCGTCCTTATCACTCTGAAAGCTCGAATCGGTAAAGGACTCCACTTGGAGTTCACCGTTACTAGACACCAAGAACATTTCTTTAGTCATTCTCAAGTACTTAAGAAAGTTCTTCATAGCTGTCCAGTGATTCTCTCCAGGATTCTATTGATACCTGCTTACAACACTAAGTGCGTACACTACATCCGATCGGGTACATAACATCGCATACATGATAGACCCGACTGCCGAAACATAGGGTATCCCTTGCATGCGAACCCTCTTCAAATCAATCTTGGGGGACATCTCTTTGGAGAGAGTGATTCCCGAGATCGTGGGTAAATTCCCACGCTTGGTATCTTCCATACTAAACTTCTTTAGTATAGTGTCAATGTACCAGAATTGGGACAATCTCAACATCTGTTTAGATCTATCTCTATAGATCTTAATCCCCAGGATGTAGGTGGCATCACCCAGATCCTTCATGGAGAATCTTTATGATAAGAAGAGCTTGACCGAGTGCAGCATAGGAACATCATTTCCTATCAAGAGTATGTCATCCACATACAATACGAGGAATACAACCTTACTCTCTGCAATCTTTTTGTATATACGCGGCTCATCTACGTTTTTAATGAAGTCAAACTCTTTGACTGCCACATCAAAATAGATGTTCCAACTCCGTGATGCCTACTTTAATCCGTAGATTGATTTAAGCAGCTTGCATACATTTCCGCTGCTCCCACTATCTACAAAGCCCTCTGGATGAGTCTGTACAAGCTCTCTTCTAAATCACCATTTAGAAAAGCGGTCATGACATTCATCTACCAGATTTCGTAGTCTTGGTATACAGCAATGGCAAGTAGGATCCGGATGGACTTAAGCATAGCCACTGGAGAAATGGTTTCATCATAATCCACACCTGGTCGTTAACGAAAACATTTTGCTACAAGTCTAGTTTTGAAAGTCTCAACTTTTCCATCTACACTAAGTTTCTTCTTAAAGAAACACTTGCTCCCAATGGGTTTTACCCCTTCAGGAGCAACTTCCAAAGTCCATACTTTGTCGGTGCACATAGATTCTATCTCAGATCGCATTGCATCCAGCCATTTCACAAAGTCCCCACTCGTGATGGCCTGCTCGAAACTAGTTGGGTCATCATCTTCCATGATGCAATCCTCGCTCCTACCGTCAATGAGAAAACCGTAGTATCTCTCAGGTGGATGAGGAACCCTACTAGATCTGCGGAGTGGCTAGGGTTCATTAGGTACTATTGGATCCTCTTGTTCTATCAAATCATCAGCTGTTATTTGTGTGGCTGAAACTTCTTCCAGTTCTACCACTTTGGCACTAATTTCTTTTACAAGAAATTCCTTTTCTAAAAAAGTGGCATATTGAGAAACAAACACCTTTTGTTCCTCGGCATGGTAGAAAATATATCCTTGTGAATTCTTTGGATATCCTACAAAC
This sequence comes from Agapanthus africanus, assembly GCA_030015575.1. Taxonomy (NCBI): domain Eukaryota; kingdom Viridiplantae; phylum Streptophyta; class Magnoliopsida; order Asparagales; family Amaryllidaceae; genus Agapanthus; species Agapanthus africanus. Next base: position 54,487,675 of record JASDDO010000018.1, on the reverse strand, counting down.
TTGCAAAGAACTGACCTTGCCTCGAGCTTGTCCGGATTTTGCTTTTTGACATAGGCCGGACAACCCCATATCGTAACGCGTTTAAGATATGGTCTCTTTTCACTCCATATCTCATATGGTGTTTTAGGCACCGATTTTGATGAAACTTGATTCAATAGGTATGTGGCTGTCTCCAGTGCATAACCCTAAAAGAAAATAGGTAACTCAGCAGTACTCATTATAGAGCGCACAATATCTAATAGGGTGCGATTCCTCCACTCTGATACGCCATTGTGTTATGGTGTATACGGAAGAGTAAGCTGAGAGAGAATCCCATTCTCTTCTAGATACTCCAGAAACTCCGTGCTTAAGTATTCTCCTCGCCAATCGGATCGAAGAATTTTAATACTTTTACCCGTTTGGTTCTTTACTTCGCACTTATATTCTTTGAATTTCTCAAAAGCTTCAGACTTATGTCTCAACAGGAACACATGTCCGAATCTTGAGAGATCATCAGTGAATGTAATGAAGTACGAAGAACCATTCTTGGCATGTGTAGACATAGGACCGCATACATCACTATGTATCAGTCCTAAGAGTTCAGTAGCTCTTTCTCCGTGTCCATTAAACGGAGTTTTGGTCATTTTGCCTTTGAGACATGACTGGCAATTTTCATAAGATTTAAATTCGAACGGGTTCAAATATCCATCCTTATGTAACTTAACTAGTCGTGTCGCATTGATATGACCTAGTCTACAATACCACAAGAAGGATTTGTTCATTTCTGAACTTTTCCTCTTGTGTGTGTTCTGTACGTTAAGAACTGTGGTTTGATTTAGAACATATATGCCATTACTTAACGAGCCTGATCCAATCAACTTTTGATTTAGGAAAATGTTCATAATATTATTCTGCAATACAAAATTATATCCTTCTTTACTTAATAAAGAAACTGATATAATATTGCATATCAGGCTCGGTATGTAATAACATTCGTTCAGAATCAATGTATTACCAGTTGGTAATACAAGATGATATTCGCCAACTGTTTTGGCTGCAACATTTGCACCATTCCCTACTCTTACAGAATGATCACCTTTTCCCAGTTCTCTATCTTTCTTTAGCCCGTGTAACATATTACATATGTGGGATCCTGATCCGGTATCTAATACCGAGGATGTAAATTGTACTGAGAAACAGTTCTCGGTGACAAACACATCCGAAGAAGATGCATCAACATACTCATTCCTCGTTTGGGTGACGTGGGAATCCGGATATTCCCCTATTTCCTGCTCGGACTTATAACAATTATAAGATAGAGCGGAACCAACGTTCCCCAGCCCAGTATAACAAGCGGGTTCGGTCAATACATCCATATTATTATCTTGATTAAGGCATGGCATGGTCGCTACCTGGAGGGAGAGAGAGAGAGAGAAGAAAACACTTTAGCGTATGCTCTTGCAATATTAGATTGGTTATTATTTTATCTAATCAGGATGGCTCCCACTGTTTTTATCAAATCTTTCTTCAAACCCTAAAAGGTAATACTAGCCAGGATTAATTACATTCTACAAGCTCGCTAACCGGTCAGCCAGTCCAGTGTTGGTACTTTGAGTGAGGTTTCTCGTGCTTTCGTACGAACCTAATTAAAATAAACCTCGTTTTCCCGTAGGCATAACCCCGTTGACACCTTTCTAGACACCTAATGGGTTAACTAATTGTAAAGTACAAAAACTCTCCCAGAAGTAACAATTACTCGCAGTGGGTATCGGGATCCAACTATCTCATAGAAGGTATGCAATCTCATTGCAAATTTCAACACTTGAAATTCTCAATAATATTTTGCCCCTAGCAACTTATGACCTTAACATAGTCAACAAATCATAAGCGCTAGCCAAGTTCAACCCGTCATTTCCTGATTGAATTAAACCCACCCGTACGACCCTTAATATAGTCAACAAAGCCATACGACTATCCTAATCCTATCGGATCATATGGTTGCAGATAAGCACTAATTAGCTACCGCACACTACGCCTTAACATAGTCAACAAACGTAGCACGAATACTAAATAGCACTTATCTGAAATGATGGAGGGGTACGACAGGTTTTTAAGAAAACCGTTTGTGTAATGAACTTGATATCGTTGTAGAATCGAGTGATTTGAAAAGGAGTGGTTTAAGATCCGGTTTTAAAATCGATTTTTTTTTTCAAAATAAACCGAGTGGGTGTAGCATCTACTAGCTTTTGCTAAAGTAGTCATTCCCGGTGAAGGGATCTCGGCTCTTTCCTCATCGAATGAGGTGCTGGATATTCATCAAGGAATACCGCTATGCAAAGCAAGAACTAGAGCTACGTTTTTGAAAATTTGATTCTACAACATCTTTAGGTTTCTTTCCTTTTCATTAATCTCATTAATAAAGTCTTATCATTTATGTTTCCTAAGCATCACAGAAGAAATGAAAATACAGCGTACGCTTATGCCATCCGCATTCGTCACAAGGTCCCGTCATGCACCATTAAGTTAGTTAACTAACGGCAGAGTGGGGGAAGGACTAGTGCGGATGCAAAACATAAGCAACATTTATTATATATCATATATATAATTATTAAGCATTCGTCTCACGCAGTTATATGATCTCGTCACAGAACATTGCAGCAGAAGTCAACATAAGAAATATAGGATATACTAGGAGGTCCGTGTTTTAAATCAAGCCAGTAAAAAAACACGGATTCCATGGTCGTGATGAATAGCCAAACCCACATCCCTAGACAACTACGAGTGCGGCAACCAACCCTACCGATTCTAGAGTTAGGAGACCCGGTCTCGACTTCTCGAGATGGTCTCCCACTGGACTCTAGAACCCAGTTACTTATGCTCCCCGCATTAGGTCTATCCTAATGTGGAAAAGCAAATCATATACATCAATGGCAACATCATCCTCAACCCGGAAGTGTCCCAATAAAAGAATATTACATACAACTTTTTACATAAATGAAAATGAAAAACTCTCATTTCACGCAAAACACCCCCGACTATTCAAACACGACGATCCAATATAACATATCACAACAACACATAACATCACATATTATCAACGTAAGTAAATATGCGTATCTCAATTGTCGTTGACGTATAGCAATGAAACCGGCAATACACCACATATTACACTTATGGTCGTAAAAAAGAAAGTGAAAACTACAACAATTGGAATCAACAACATCCTTAGACATCATAAAACCGAAATATCACATACTTCAGATTTCATGCCTAACCATATGAATTCCTTAGACATCATAAACCCAGAATATCTCATATTCTGAATTTCATGCCTAACCGTATAAACCCCGCATTTTATTCTCAATACTGAAAACACTTTTCAATAACCAGTCGGGTAATTCAACAAGATTCTCGACAATCTGATCAAATGCTCGTCAGAAACTTTAGTAGATGGCCGCACCCCCCGATGTCGTCGACGAAATGCACTTAGGCAGAACACCGTGGACGCGAGCACCTGGAGGGATGCTTTTTGCAACGGGGTTCTCCTACAGTCACTTGGTCGAGGCTATGGGGCGTGGCTATCTAGTAATGTTACCCGGCGAGTATCCGCGTACACTACGTGATTGCGACGGAGTTTTGATCCATATCAAAACCCCGTGGCAACCGATCAAAAGAGACTAAATTACTAGATTTATAAAATTCTAATTAGTTTTCACAAAACTAATATTGTGGATTCCAAATATTGTATCACAAATCACAGATATCTAGACGATATTAAACATTTCGATCGAATCAACAAACTCCCAAAATTCCCAGAAAGCTCAACACTTAAGTCACAGTTGAAAGTACCCAGACAGTGCCCCAAGACCCTATGGACCAACATAAGAAGACACGCTCCCTGCCTCACCAACGGCGCCGCAGAACCGCCGCCAAAGGCATGCTTTGGCCGCGCTTCCGCGGTCGTTTGGTCGAGTTGAGCTGTCATTTTTTTTGTGGGTCCATAAAAAACCCTGCACAATTTTCTGAATATTTTTAATTAGAAAAATTCCAACTTTTGAAAAAATTTCCAAAGAGTGGGATTTTTCAAGTTTTTGAAATTCGATCGAACACTTTAACTTCGTTTAGACAACTCCTAATGCTCTAGCTTGGCTCTGATACCACTGTTGGGTTCCTTAGCACTCTCATTAGGTTTTATAAGGTATTGGGTATGAAATTTTAAAAAACTCGAGAGCAAAACAACCCAAAACAAGGATCTAACTAGAGAATTAGAGTTTAACTAAGTAAGTAAACAACTTTACTCTAAATGAATAAGTAATACAACCTTTATAGACCGGTCCTTCACTTCTAAAGCTCCATCTGGTAATCCCTTAGCTCCAAGTTGTGGTCTCCCGGACTCTCGTTAGGCTCCACTAGGCGAAAGAAACAAGCTTGATTAAAGATCTTCGAGGCCGAAGATGATCTACGTCAAGCAATCTCCAACTCAAGCTATCTCTTCACTAATTGAGAATTAGTGAAGCAAACAACCTATACTAAATGGCTAGTTTGGTATAGATTGATGAAGTAGGAATTTTGCTCACTTTAGAATTATTTTTCTCTTTTTCTTTTTCACCTCTCTCAAAAGCTAGAAAGCAAAGAAGATGAAGAAGAAAATGAAGTAGTGAATAATGGCAACCATGGGTGAGAAAATATCATAAATGATATTTGTAGAGATTTAACCATAACTAAAGATAATGGTTGGGTTAATAAATATCTGGAGTAAAACAAAATTAGTGGACTAAGTCAATAGTTTCCACAAGCTTCTACAAGCATCCAACCCATGACAATTTCCATCTAATTTTGTTTATTCCCTAAATAAATAATCACCCTAATTATCTTAAGTATGGTATGAGTCTCATACACCCATGAACAATGTATCATCAAGCATGACACAAAGAGAATACATTAATATATATCACATATATATTAAATGTATAAGTAGAAAGAAATTCTTAAGTGAGCTAATATTAGTTAATATATATTAATATATCAAATATATAATTATATATTAAATTATTAAATCAACACTTGATTTAATAATCGGGCTATATCACATATAACCGACTAATATCATTTATATCATCTTATCGAATCAACACTTGATTCAATAACCCGGCTATATCTTATATAACCGACCGATATCATATATCGCGAGATTAGAATACGGTATCACATACATATATTAATCTCGGTCCCGTACATATCACATATGTGCCCTACTTCATTTCGCTTGAGCCAGGAAACCTCTGTGTAGGACTCTAAAGACTCGTCAAGACGCCAGCAGTAGGTAAAGATCATATCAGTTACCCACAAGCCGTCAGCGGTTCTAGCTGGACGTAACGGCTACCCGGGTATTGAGCGATCAGAAGATCAACAAGCAAGCTTGTCCATACTCCCGTGAATCCAATAAGTAACACTACCGTACAGTCCGATATCTTCATCTGATATGTCGCATATCTAGCCTGGGGTTGGTAAACGTCAGACCCCAATAGCTTGATAAGTCATGCCGATTTGAAGCGCATAATGGTTCAAGAAACTACTGATAACACTTACCAGTAAATGTCAACAACCCTGGCCAAGGATTTCCTGTTATGTCCAATCGAGCACAGCACAACATCAACCCCCAATACCGGGAGAGACGAAATCCCCTCCTATCGCTCATTGCCTCCTTGTGACTCGAGATTGTACCCAAAATACACGTGTTTGCACGTTCTCATGAACGTGGTAGGGAGGAAATCAAAGCACAGTGGGAATCACACAAGTCTCTATGACGATCTCAGGTCTACAGACTAACCTGTACCAATGTCACCAGAGAACTGCTATCTGACGATAGGTATAATATCATCTAGGAGTTCTCAGCGAGTCCTGTTTGGTGTAACCATTCTCCAATGAGCACCTGTGTACAATCTTTGATATCAAACACCAATGGTTGTAGGATCAACCATCGCCCCATACAGGGTCAAGAAACGTACACACTAGTCTACTCTGGAATATCGATGCCCCGTCTCGATACTCCCTCGACTAGAAACAATTAAAGTATGTACTTGCCGACTATCCTGGCCCCACTAGTATGATCTGCATTATAGTCCTGGTAGTCAAGTACACATCCTAAGGGCTTTATCAACATGCAACAGAGAGACAAAATACAAATATACATGTTAAGATAAAGAGCAACCAAATAGCATACTATCATATCGAGCAAGAAAGTCTTCTCTATATATGTCCAAGCATCCACTATAATATACAATCATGTCGAGCAAGAAAGTCTTCTCTATATATGTCTTGGCTATTCGTATTTTTATTCGGATACGCGTATATATAGTGATACGTATACCGGGGATGTCAACTGTATTTATACAGAATACTTCTAGAAATAGAACACCTCGTTACTGATTTTCTTTTTAGAAAATCAATAGGAAATGAGGCGGAGGGTGATGTGGCTTTAGGCATAGATGAAGGCATGCAGAGAGAAATGGCTATGAGTTTTTTATTGAAAATTTTTTCTTGTCATTTTTGTATGGTTGAAAAATAATATAGCCATTCCTTTATATTTATACACTCACAACACTTAACCATTCTCCATTATGAGAACTCTTGCTCTTCATCCTCCTCCTCCTCCTCCTTCTTCCTTATTGCTCTCTTGAGCTTAGGTTTAGAGTGAAAATCATAGTGGAAAAATCCTACATCCTCACACTCCATTCCTAGCAAGTTTGGCGTGTCGGTTGCTTCATTAGGTGAAACTGGAGTTTGGATCGGTTTCTCTCAGGTGGATCATCTTCAATAAGGGCGGTGGCCTCTCAAGCTTGTTCCCGACAACCTATGAGGAGCTTGGAGAGGTCTTTCAAAATTGGGTAGACACGCATCAAAGGTTGTAATCCCTAAACCCTGCATGCTTAGTTTACTAGTTTAGTGTTTGGAACGATTGTTAGGGATTAGTTTCTAGTGCTCTTGTAAATTTTTGTTTTTCTATTCCGCATTAGCCGCGGTTGTAGCTGCAAGGGCACTAGGAGCATTCAATAGTATCAGAGCTACTAGGCTAGGATACCGACCCATGGGGGTTCTCACTGTGTGACAGTAGTGGTGAAGCGCAGGCTCTTATCTCCAGGGTGCCCCGTGCAGATTGGTCCGGCGGATTGTAGTCTGTCACGAAGGGACAACACAAAAATTAGTTGTTGAGGGACTTATGGGCGCCATGGCCTGTGTGCTGAATAACCCTTTCAATAGTATCAGAGCCAACCAAATACTATAACTAGTTGTAGACAATGTTATAGTTTTGACGCCGAAATTTTACCGGATCGAGTTTCGATTTCCAAGTTTTTGTCTATTTATTAAAACGCGTCTGAAAATTTTTTTGAGTATTACAGAGGACTAGTCTTTTAGCAAGAAAACATAGCACAAAACCCAAGGTCCTAACTCCAAAATATAGCAGTTTATTTATTCTTTTTGACCTCTTTTTACGCCCCAAAATTTAAATTAGGTCCCTAGGTTTTTGTGGTGGCTTGGAAATTAGGAAACATGATTTTTGGTATACTTCTTTTTGCCCCAGATTTCAATAAAGGTTATCTTCTTATTAGGTCAAGTTCAGAAAACTTTCGGTCTAAACTTTTACATCGTTTGTGTTCCGTATTTTGAGTGTGTGTGTGTTGTTAAACGTCGTCTAATTGCTATATGTTCGATTAGACGAGGTTGCACGCTTGTTGCTTGTTGTTGTATATATGATGGTTTAGCTGGATTGTCATGACGAATAGCCCCACGTATGATTGGTTGTACATTTTTTATTCATATTGTTGTATATTCGTTTTTTCAGGACGAGCTCGAACTTATGGACACCGTTTCCGCTTTATGTATATTCTTTTATTGGAGCTCGACCAGGATGCGGTCAATGTCACTTTTGTATATATTTCATTTCTGTACTAGGATTAACCTAGGAGAAGGGCTCGAGTAGCCGGGTTCTAGAGTGTGGTAGGTGTCGGTCTTATGGTATTTGAGACCGAGCCACCTCTTTCTAGAATTGGCGGGTTGCTCGCCGCACTTGTAAGGGTTATAGGATCGACCCGCGGAGGAGTGCCCAAGTTACCGGATTCTAGAAAGCGACGGGTGATTAACTCATAGTGTTAAGAATGGGTTATCCAGTTTCTAGAATTAGCAGATGGTTTTCTGCACTCGTAGGGATCTAGGATCGATGTTGTATGGGCTATCCACACGACCGGGGAACGTCGCGTCTCATTTGCGACTCAAATGAAATGCAGGGGTCCTAGTTTATCCGCTATTCCATATTGTTTGATATATACCTGTAATGTTATTGCATGCATGTGATGTGATATATATATATATATATTAGATATTTCTATATGTTTTGCATCAGTGCTAGCTCTGTCCCCGCCCTACCGTAAGTTAAGTAACCTTACGATGAAGACCCGGAACCCCGTGGCGAATGCGGATGGAATATAAAAGCATGCTATTTTGATTGTTTCTGGTGTGTTTTAGAAACTTGAATGATGGGACTGCATTATATGCAAGGAAAACAAACCTAAATGATGTTGTTGGAACCAATTTTTAAAACTTTATTCTTTTGTTTTGCATAGTGGTATTCGGTTAAGAATATCCTGCACCTCATTCGATGAAGAAATTGCCTTGACCCTTCATGGGGAGTTCGCTCTTAAGCAAAAGTTTATATTACATAACACTCGGTTTTCTTCAAAACCAAAATTTTTAAAAGCGGGGCATAAACCACTCATTTTCAAAGCCACTCGAGTTCCTTCAACAATATCAAGTTCTTTATGTTAAAGGTTTTCCGCCAAAAACTAGCTGTAGCCCTTCGTTATTTCAGATCATTGGTGCTTAGTATTCGTGCTACGTTTGTTGATCATTCGTCAAAGCGTAGTGTGCAATAACTAAGTAGTGATTTTCTGTCGTATGGATATGTGGATTGATTAAGACAGTCGTATAACTTTGGTGATTATTTTTCGAGGGTCATGCGGGTGTGTTTAATGCAATTAAGATAATAACGAGTTGAATTTGACTAGGACCCTTTGATTTGTTGATCATTCGTCAAAGTCACTTGGGTCCTATGGGTAAAAACAATATCGGGAGTTTCAAATATAACAGAAAATTGCCAAGTTTTCGCAAACTTTCTGGAGTGTGGTAATTTTGGTTGGCTTCCGTTAAAATTATGACACAATGATAGTTGGGTCCCGATTCCCACTGATATGTAGGTATTACTACTCGGGAGATTTTCACTTCACAATTACCTAACCTATTAGGTGTCTAGAAAGTATCGACGAGGTTACACCTCTGCGAAAATGGGGTTATTAAATTGGGTCCATGCAAAAGCACGGGGGACCTCCATCGGAGTACCAATACCGACCTGGATGAACGGTTAGCAAACTTGTAAGGTGTACATGATCCTGATTACTTCTCCTTTTAAGGTTTGAAGGAGAATTCGAGGATACAATGGGAGCCATCCTGATTAAATAAAGTGATTAACCAATCTAATCTTGATAGAATGTACGCTGAGTGTTTAATTTCTCTCTCTCTCTCTAGTTTGCGACCATGACTGGCCTTAAACTAAAACTCCTAAACCAAGTTGACTGAACCTTTTTACCTTCTGGTTTTTGGATTGTCATGATTCACGACAAAGTCGCATATATCTCTGCTACTCCTACTTTCCTTTTGTATTTCTCCATAACACTCTATATCACTACGATGATCCATATTGCTTGGAAAGGCCATCGTATAGTTACATACAAACTCGAAGAAATTATTTCAGTTGAGGATTTCCAATGGTTATGGAGAAATTGAATAGGATTATTCGGTTGTCTCTTCCCTTTACCTTCTCTCAGGTTGCGAGAGCTCCTTATATTAAGAAAGTGCACCAGTTACGCTTGTTAGATAGTCTTCTTCCAAACCTTTGGCTAGTGCCAAAAGGTAGGGAAGGAAGAAAACCAATTAGTCTAAGTATGGTGTACAGAAAGTAATATATAGAGACATATAAAGGGGTTGAAGTGAGGGAAAAGGAAATTATAACTACTGTCATAAATCTGGATAGTGGAAGAGGCATTACTTGGAATACCCGGCCACCCCTTGAAACATTTATGTTTCAGAATTTCTGTGATATTAATATTGAAAACTGTTTTCCCAATTGATTCTGACTCCAGGATATGTATATACCATATTATAATCTCACATATGTATGACGTTTCAGATGCTGAGTAGGAGTAGAATATTGGGAATTGGGCGAATTGATCCTCAATATCGGAATTCGCAGCAATTGGTGATATTGGATTATATCATCTGGCTTTGCCTAACGACAAATATTTAGTTTCGAATAACCGTTGTTATGCACCAATTTTTAAAATTAAATATTTGTATCTTTACTTTATAAAATAAGATATAAATTTTGAAAATTTTGTTCTAAACATTTACCTTTATCAATTGAGGATAAGGTAAGGTGCATTGAATAACGGAATAAATGTTTTTAACCAAAATACAGTTCTTCAATTTACGACACACGGAGTTTGAGTTAGTATACTCTTGGGAATTATACATGGTAATGTATGTTGTCCGGTGTCCTTTAGGACAAGGGTTGGTAATCTTATTTCATTCAACTTACCAATGAATTCTCTAGTTTTAGAAATGCGTTCGTTGAAATTCAAGGTCCAAAGATTTTAAGAAGTTTATAGGTATAAGAATAAAGTAGAGAACCATACGATGGAAGTATCAGGATTCTTCGAAATGATCAAAGATATAAATACTCATACTAGGTATTCTATTGCAGTAATATTGAGAATTTGATTCTCTCACTGGTTACTCATCCGTGGGTGCGCTCATTGGTGAGCAATGCTGTATAGCCATTTTCCATTTAGGTGATGTGCACTGGAAACAATTGCATAACATTTAAATCTGGTTCCATCTTAATTAGTGTCATTGATTCTATATGGACATAAATTGGTTGCATATCTTGAGGTTGCTAATTTATGGAGTTATCCGGTTTCTGTTTAAAAGCATAATTCGGACAAAATCAAGGCATGCTTCGGTAATGAAAGTTTGTGGATTATCCCAAGCATTCACTAAGGTTTTGCTTCTACCATTTTCAAGATCAATAGTTACATTGTTATTGACTCGCCACCTATTTATAAAAAGAATCTTTTGCAAGTGGGAGTATGGTAGAACTGTAAGTGATTCCAGAACCACAAATAGTTACTGAAAATTTAGTAGAACCTAGAGATTCAATTGGACTCAACAAACTTTAGTCACTCCACAGATTTAGTAGGTGATCTCAACCACCTGAGAGATACTTCAATTTTATTGTAGTCGGTGACAGGGAGGTCAGCATCATGGTGATGATGGACCTACTAATTATCAGCAGGCCATAGGAAGTGATGACTTCCGGATGATGGCTAGATGATTTATATCCAAGTTGGACTCTATTCACTTCAACAAATTATAGAATTTGCTGCGTGCTCCTAAATGGGTAAAACCCATTAGGAGCAAGTAGATCTTTCGAGATCTGTACAGGTGGAAAGGTATTAACCTAATAAGTCTAGACTTGTTATAAAGGTTGTTATTAAATACCCGGTGTGGATTGTGATGAAACTTTTACTTCAGTGTCTGTGTTAAAGTCCATACGGATATGACTTACCACTGTTGTTATTCAAGACTATGATATCTAGCAAGAGTATGACTATAACGTCTTTCTAAATAGGAATTTGGAAGTGCACGTGTATATGACTCTGCTAGAGGGTTATCGTAGTCAATGGGAGCAGCGGAAGGTGTGCAAGTTACTTATGTCTATTCTTGGACTAAAGCATGCATAACAGAGATGGATCATATGTTTTGATGTGACAGTTAAGGTGATTGACTTCATCAAAACAACGGATGAACATAGTAAGAAGGATGTAGGGAGTTATATCCTGGGATTTGGATGACATACTCCTGATAGGAAGTAATGTTCTTATACAGCAATCATTCAAATTTTGGTTGTCACAGATGTTTTTCCATATAGGATCTGGATAAGATATCAGGAATTCTGATGACTAGATCTATGGTTTTAGATCTAAATTTAGAAAGTATCCCAATCCGAGTACTTAGACACCATTTTAAAAGTTGTTTAGAATGGATGAATCCTGGCATGGTAGTCTATCCATAGGTAATGGAGTCACCCTCTCTAAAGAGATGTCTTCTAGACTGATGAGGAGAGGGACTTGCATGAATGACATATCACTTGTTTAGGCAATTGCGTCAATCAAGTGGTGTCTTGTACCAAACCAGATGTTACTTCTGCACTTGCCATAGTAAGCAAATATTAATCCAATCATGTAGGAACATAAGAGGAAGTTCTTGGTATATGGTAATGACAGCCTCCACCAGGCGGCGGTTATCGGTTCAAGCTTCCAACGTGACCTGGATGTAAGAGATGCTGTCAGAGTTTTGAGTTTACCCTCTTCTGAGGAGCAGTATATTGGATAAGTTTCTAATACGGATACTGAGGTAGAAATGATGCAGGATACTGGTGTTTACCGCCGAAAACCGGAAGGACAAACGTCTTGCCTGCATTTGGGGGCTGATGCTATTTGGTTTTATCTGTCCACCTCTCCGAAGATGCCAAGTTTATTTATGGCACTGTGTATCGAAGGTTTAGACAGATGCGGCCATTGTAGCAGACTTCGTCAGATTCCCCCTCGTTGTGAGGTTTTTTTTATTGTGGGGACGCTCTTCCCTGCAGTTAATTACGTTACCGCATCGCGGTGACCACTTTCTCCTTCTCCAGAAGATCACTTCATATCGCGTGTGTTTGTTTTATTTTTGGTTGCCTGTGAATTGTATACGGAGACTAATTTATGTTGTCGCTCGTAAGGCGTGGATTAGTCCAAATCCGTATTTTCTTAGATTTGGGTTTGGTTTGATTTAAGGATCGTTAACCTTATTTGAGATTAAGATCAACTTAAGTATTTATTAAGGATACGTTAATCCGATATTGGACTAAGATCTACTTAACATGATTTTGGGATCAATCTGACCCAACAAAAGAGCATTTGGACTCTATCATTTTAATTTAGGGACGTTATGGTCCGTAGATCGCCATTTTTTTGGGTGAGGGTTTAGTTTAAGGACGTTACGGTCCATAGCTAGTTTAAAAACATTACGATCCATTGTAGTTTAAAGACGTTACGGTCCATTCTAGTTTAACGACGTTACGGTCCATAGCTAGTTTAAGAACGTTGTGGTCCGTATTGGGATGTGCCCGTCCATTTGAGAGTACACTAAAGAGTTGCTGGTTATCGGGACTCACCATCTCTCTGAAGACGCTGAAGAATTACAACGACATTTATCAGAGGTGTGAGGAGATGTACCCTTGAACCAATGTCCGTTGGAAGATCAATAGTCGTGTTTGGGACTAAGACCAATTTGGAAAAATGATGAGCACATGGGCTCGGTTGATCTGAATCAGGGACTTTTGGTCAACTTGGACTCAGCAAACTCGGTCTTTGAATAAAGTGTTAAACACTTGTTTGGGCTCAGTCCCTTTTCAGTGCAAACAGTGCTGAGCATTGATATGGGCTCTGACGCTCACCCTTTACTTTATCCTCTCTCTTTTTTTATGGAGTGTTAAACACTCTTTATGGCGCCCACGTGCGGAACACGTAAGGCGCTTGGCGCTGAGCGCCAACTACTGAGTGCTAGACACTCCTTATTGAACAGCGCCCACGTGAGGGACTCGTGAGGCGCTTGGTGCTGAGCGCCAACCATTGAGTGCTAAGCACTCTTTATTGAGTAGCGCCCACGTGAGGGACACGTGAGGCACTTGGCGCTTTTTCTTTCTTTGTGCATTTTTCTGAGGATGTTCAATTCTCTGTTCTCCTCTGGATTTTCGATCCCCAAGAACAAATTTGTCCCCACGAGAATTAAATTCTAATTTGTGGGAGACTTGTCTCATGGGTCTCGGATCCAGGAGAAAGAACTATGTTCTTTATGAGGGTTAAACCCTTGGATATGCAGATAAAATACTATGATCTCTATTATTTTTATTTACCTTGAAGAAAGTTCTTCTTCCTTCTTCTCTCTTAAAGCTTTCTTTTTTTACTTGCTCTTCTTTTTGAACTTGAAGTTTTTGGGGGGATTCCTCTGTACAAGACTTGAAGTTTTGGGGCCTTTATATAGTGGAGGCAAGTTTGTTGATTTAGTTAAAGAAATTTCTCATTAAGAGATCCTTAATTGATTTGGAGATTTTATCCACCGTTGGATTTTTTGATCCAAGGACTTCTGTTTTACAGAAGATATTTTCCTCGTTTTTAACAAGATTGGGAAAATATTTTCCATACAGAGCTTATTCTGTAGCTTCGAGATTTTTAATCACCATTGGATCTTTAATTTAATGGTGCTCTGTTTTACAGAGCGTAATCTTTCTTATTTAGAAATATTAGGGAAATATTTTCCCATACAGAGCTTATTCTGTAGCTTGGCGATTTTTAATCACCATTGGATCTTTAATCCAACGGTGCTCTGTTTTACAGAGCGTAATCTTTCTCATTTAGAAAGATTTGAAGAATATTTCCTCAACAGAATTTAATTCTATATTTTGATGATTTATCATCTTCGTTGGATCTTTGATCTAACGACAGAGAACTTTTAGTTCTGGCGCCGGCACCCTCGTGCGGGGCACATGAGGTGCTGCCTCAGAGTTTTTAACTCTCGGCGATGGCGCCCTCATGCAAGGCACATGAGGCACTGCCTCAGAGTTTTTAACTGTTATTTAATAGATTTCCTTTTGTGCTTTGCACATTGGCGCCCGCGTGAGGAGCACGTGAGGGGCTATCATAAGATTTAATTCTATCCGAGGCAGTACCTACATACTTTGCATATAGAGCTTTCCCTTTATTTTTATTTTATTGTTATTATTTTATAAGGGAGCAAGTTTTGAGCCAAAATTTTGGTGGGAACAAATGCCCCCCACTACTTTGCCTACGTAAGTATGTACGTGGGTGAAGTAGTGCATAGTTATACGTGGCCATAGAATTGAGGGCTTAGGAGATAAGTTTAGGGTCTTTGTAGCCTAAGAATTTTTTTTCCATCTTCATGAGCCGTAAGGGTCTCAAGAAGGTTTTTTCTCCTTACAAGTCGAGAGGATCTCGTAGGTGCAAATTCTCCCTAGAAATCGTGAGGATTTCTAAGTGTTCATCGCCTCCGTGAGTCGTAAGGATCTCACTCGAGTATTTTTCCTTACGAATCGTGAGGACCCGTAAGTAGCTTCTTTATTTCATTGGTGAATATGGCTTTGGCAAATGTGGACCGCAGATAGTCCATCTTGCCCTCCTTGTAGAGCAGCGATGGCTTAGGAAACAGATTCAGATCTGCCGCCTAAGACCTTTTAACTTTATAAGCCGTGAGGGTTTCATAAAGGCTTTTCTCCCTGCAAGTCGAGAGGATCCCGTAAGTGTTTTTTCTCCTTAGGAGTCGTGAGGACTCCTAAATGTGTGTTTTCTCTTGAGAGTCGTAAGGATCTCATAAAAGAATTTTCCCCTTACAAGTCGAAAGGACTCGTAAGTGGTTGTTTCCCTTCTTGTCGATATTCGACTTTGGAGAGTGTGGCCCATGAATAGTATGCAATAGTCCATTTTGGACCGACTTGCAGGGCCCCAGTGCTCAGGAAACAGGTCCTTATCCCTATTGCCTAAGACTTTTCCCTACGAGTCGAGACGAATCGAGAAGTTCTCGCAAGGACACTAATTTCCTCACGAGTCGAGATGAATCGAGAAGTTCTCGCAAGGGTGTCCTAACGTCACAGTTAACTCCTGCTAATAGAAGTCCGTTAGGGTCTGTGGTACTATGGTTTTTTACCTGTCGCACGGTCGTGTTGGCCGATATATTCCTCGATACGCAATCTTGCTGTTCGAGTAGCCCCGCGACTGTCGTGTCTCTGATCCCTTCGGGGGCTGGACAGGACGTCTTCAAGTAATCTTCCAGGTGATATTACCGTCGAAAGAGCAAGCGTTAGGGATATTCCATGTTGCTTTTTACTTGAGGTTAGCCTCTGTTTGGGAGCCCCGATGAGTCATGACAACTCTGCACCGGAGTGGGATATCTCCGATAGTCTTTCAGATCTCATTTGAGCTGCCGTCAAGACCCTGAAGCTAGGGATCCTCCTTTGCTTCGTTTGTTGGCATTGTGTCTACAATATTGTAACAACTTGTTAAAGTTGTCTCTGTGTTGTCTGTGAACCGTCGAGATTTAGAACTAGGGGACTTTGCCATGGCTCCGTTTATTGATGCCACGTCTGTATCCTGCTGGAGGGAGGAAGAACGTTGTTGTTGATCTCTAGGCTGTGGATGCTGCCATCGAGACTTAGAACTAGGGACTCTGCCATGGCTCTGAGGTGGTCTCTAGGTTGTCTGTGAACTGTTGAGATTTGGAACTAGGGGACTTTACCGTGGCTCCGAGGTAGTCTCTAGGCTGTCTATGAACCGTTAAGATTTGGAACTAGGGGATTTTGCCGTGGCTCCGAGGTAGTCTCTAGGATATCCGTGAACCGTTGAGATTTGGAACTAGGGGACTTTGTCATGGATCTGAGGTAGTCTCTAGGCTGTCTGTGAACCGTCGAGGTTTGGAACTAGGGGACTTTGTCGTGGCTCTGTTTTGCTGACATCGTATCTGCATCTAGTTGGAACGAGAAGGAACGTCGTTGTTGATTTCTAGGCTGTAGATATAGCCATCGAGATCTGGCTTCCCTTTGACAGAGCCTGGTGGGACAATATGGTTCCTTTTTTGTTTGTGCCCATGGATTGTATACAGGGGTCGATGTGATCTCACCTGCAGAGCAAAAGTTTCATTTTATTATTTTTTCTTTCCGCGATGGTCTATCGTTTTAGCTTTTTATATCGTGAATAGTTGCGATTGCCTAATCATTTCGGCTATTTTTTCGTGGTGCCCAATCATTTTGGCTGTTTTTTCTTTTTATTCGATGCTTTTTATTGCGAGTTGCCCAAACATTTCGGCTATTTTTATATGCATATATTTTGCTCGCCGATTTTTATTGCGAGTTGCCCAAACATTTCGACTATTTCATATGCATTTTTGCTCGCTGATTTTTATTGTGAGTATGGAACCCGAGGTCTAATACCAATCTTAGCATCAGCATCGCTGCGACTGGAATATTTCCGGGAGAGGATCATCATTTGCCATGAAAGGACTTGGAATTTGATACCGATTTAAGCATCAGCATCGCTACAACTGGGATATTTCCAGGAGTGATTCATCATTTGCCTTTGTCGATTCGAACAAAGGTGGCTTAGCAAACAGGGTTAGGATCCTGCCGACTAAGGCTTTTGACTTCATGAGCCGTAAGGGTCTCATAAAGATGTTTCTCCCTACGATTCGTGAGGATCTCGTAGGTGCGTTTTCTCCTCAAGAATCGTGAAGATTCTTAAGTGCGTGTTCTCTTATAAGTCGTAAGGATCTTATAAGAGTGTTTTCTCCTTATAAGTCGAGAGGACTTATAAGTGCCGTTCACCACATGAGAACATTCCTCGTCGTTGGTAGGACTTGGTAGGGAAAACGTTTATTTGCGCCCGTGGATTGTATACAAAGGTCAATATTGAACCGTCTGTAGGGCAAACTGGGGGATGTGATGGCTTAAGAACAGTTTCAGATCCCTGTAACTTAAGGCTTTCGAATCCTATGAGCCGTGAGGGTCTCATAAGGGGGATTCTCCTTACGAGTCGTGGGATCCCGTAAGTGTAATTTCTCCTTAGGAATCGTGGGGATCCCTAAGTGTGTTGCTCCCTTGTGAGTCGTAAGGATCTTACATAGGTATTGTCTCCTTATAAGGTCGAGAGGACCTTGCAAGTGTGCATGAATTTTTTTACTAGTCTGCGCCCTTTCGGGTTTTCATGAACTTGCCGGCAGTCCTGCTATTTTTACTCATGGAGCCCTTTCGGGTTTTCATCCGTGCCCATTTCGCTTGTGGACATACCAGTTTTTTTACGATGAAACTCTCGAGAATAGTTTTGGCGCATGTGACCCATCTGTTTGCCGGTGGGATTTAAGTTGCGGTCCTCACCGCTGGGACTTGTGGACTTGCATTCCACTATCACCGTGTTTGAGGCGGCGGCGTTAGTTTAGGGACATATCGGTCCGTTGTTAGTTTAGGGACATATCGGTCCATTGTTAGTTTAGAGACATCTCGGTCCGTTGTTAGTTTAAGGACATCTTGGTCCGTTGTTAGTTTAATGATATCTCGGTCCAATGTTAGTTTAAGGACATCTCGGTCCACAGCTAGTTTAAGGACGTTGTGGTCCGTAGGGGATTTTGAGACGAGGTTTCGCTGTATATTACTTATAGAGTTTGGACTCAGGAAGATAGCGAGCGGACACGAGCGTCGTCATCCATCATTAACCTGAGCCATAACATGTCAAGAATAGTATTTCTTAAGGAACCGGTAGTTTATTGGCCTGAAAGGTCTTTCGCCATGCATATCCATGAGCAAGTAGGCCCCGCCTTGGTAGACCTTATCTATGATGTACGGGCCCTCATAGTTCGGCTCGAATTTCCCCCGTTTAGCACGATTGGGGATCATAAGTCTTTTTACGACTAGCACGAGTTCACCTTGGCGGAATGTTCTTGGCAGAGTCAATATTTTGTATGAACGCGTCATCCTTGCTTTGTAAGCTTCTAGGTTTTGCTGCGCCATGAGACGAGTTTCATCGAGGGTATCGAGCTCCTCAAGTCGAAGATGGGCATTTTCTTCATCCGTCAGTTCATACCGAACCGCCACTCATAGAGAGGGCAGTTCTATCTCCAAGGGAAGCACCGCTTCCGTGCCAAATACTAATGCAAATGGCGTTGTGTTCGTGGCCATCTTGAACGTAGTCCGATAGGCCCAGAGAACTTCATGTAATCTCTCGTGCCAGTCCTTTTTTATTTCTGGACACCGTTTTCTTTATGATCTTTGTCAAGGTCTTGTTGAAAGCCTCAGCTAGACCGTTAGCTCGGGGATTATAGACCGAAGATTATCTCCAATCTATTTTATGCTGCTGTGCGAAGTGGCTGATTTTATGGCTTCTATAGGCCGGCCCATTATCTGAGATGATCCATCGCAGAGTGCCGAACCGGTAGATGACATGTTGAAGAAATGGAGGATGTTCTCCGTCTTCATCTCTCTTAACGGCATTGCTTCTGCCTATTTAAAGAAGTAATCGGTTGTTGCTAGTATAAACTGATGTCCATTGGATGATATTGGCTCGATGGCCCAATTATATCAGTTCCCCATATTTCGAATGGCCAGCTAGCCAATGTTGGGTGTAGCGGATTTAGATGCCAGTGGATGAAGTCCCCGTGAATTTGGCACGAGTGACACTGCTTCACATATTCGAGGCAGTCCTGAATCATCGTGGGCCAATAGTAATCCATTCTTTTGATCTTCAGCTTCAACTTTGGCCCAGCTTGATGGGAACCACAGAGTCCGTCGTGAGTTTCTTGGATGACTCTCCTTGCCTCTTCTGGTCCCAGGCATCTCAACCACAGACAATCGAACGATCTCTTATAAAGAGTACCATTAACAAAGGCAAAAGACAGGGCTCGCTTCATGAGCTGATGTTTCGACGACGCGTCTTCGGACGTTCGATGGGATTTGAAGTAGTCTATGAAGACTTCTCTCCAATCCTTTGCCTTTTCTTCATCCTCCAATTGGAAGGCCTCTTGTTCGGTTGCTTCCTCTCCTTTAGACGTCTTCGGAGATATTTCTGCTGGTGCGAGAATCCGGCGACTTTGCACAATGATCCTTACGTCATCGAGGTTTTCGTCGGCCAGTTCTTAAGTGAGCTTGGCTAACGCATCCGCCTTACTATTTTCCGCACGCGGTATGCTTTCCAGGGTGTAGGAGGGGATTTGCGTCAGAAATTGCTGCACTCTCTAACCATATTTTACCAACTTGGGTTTACACGTCTGATAGTCGCCATTCACTTGGCTGACAACTAGTTGGGAGTCTCCATATATGAGGAGATTTTTGATTCCGATGTCAATGGAGATCTTGAAACCTGCTATCAAAGCTTCATATTCCGCTTCGTTGTTTGTTCTTGGCTCCATTAAGGAAAGGGCATAACGCATTATCCCTCCTTGTGGAGTCATGAAGATAAGGCCCACTGCGGCTTTAATCATGGGGGTATTTTGCTTTCGCTTCTTCAAGGAGGACGCTCCATCGAAGTAAAGTTCCCATCGGGTATCACTCCCTTCTTTCTCCCCGTCGATTGTGTCAAACGCGTGTTCGTCCGGCAATTCGCAATTTAAGGGAGAGTCGGCGAGTATCGGATGCTCAGCGAGAAAGTCGGCGATGGCCTGGCCTTTTATTGCCTTGAGGGGTCGATATACTATCGAGAACTCCATCAAGAGGAGGGCCCATTTGGCAAGCCTTCCTGTTAATATAGCTCTCGACATCAAATACTTGAGATGGTCCACCATTGATATGAGATGGACCTCTGTGCCAAGGCGTAATGTCGGAGCTTCGTTACTGCGAAGATCAATGCCAGGCAATGCTTTTCAATTGGGAAGTAGTTGTTTTCTGCCCACAGGAGAACTCAAATCAAATAGTAGAGAGCTCTCTCCTTTCCCTGATCGTTCTCCTGTGCATAGTGCACCTAACTAACCTTCAAGATCTGTTGTGTACAGGATGATGAGTTTTCCCTTGACCGGAGCGGTCAGTACTGGCGAGTTCTGCAAATATTGCTTGATTTCGTCCTGTGCACTTTGGAATTTGCGATCCCAAACTAACGGGGTCCCTTTCTTCATTAGATGACTGTAGGGGCGGCATTTGCCGGAGAGGTTAGCTATGAACCGCCAGATATACGCGAGCTTTCCTTGGAGAGACCGCAGTTGTTTGAGAGTTCTTAGTGAAGGCATTTCCATAATCGCCTTGATCTTTGACGGATCTATTTTGATGCCCCGGTGTCGTACGATGAATCCTAGGAATTTGTCCGAGAAAACTCCAAACGCGCATTTCAGAGGGTTCATCTTCAAGTTGTACTTCCGAAGGCGCTGGAACATTATCTTCAGATGCTCCTAGTGCTCTTCGTATGATTTTCTTTTCACCGCGAGGTCGTCAATATAACATTCGACAATCTCTTGTATGAGGTCATCAAAGATCTTTGTCATGGCCCTCTGGTAAGTGGTGCCGGCGTTCTTCAGACCGAAGGGCATCACTTTGTTGCAGAATATGCCTAGCGGGGTCCGGAAAGCAGTGTGGTTTTGGTCTTCAGGATGCATCTTGATTTGGTTGTACCCTGTGGATCCATCCATGAAGGAGAAGACTTCATGGATGGATGTGTTATCGATCATTATCTCGGTAACAGGCACTGGGAAGTCATCTTTCGGACAAGCTTTGTTGAGATCCCGAAAATCTACGCAGATGCGTACTGTCCCATTTTTCTTCATTATCGGAACGATATTGGCGATCCAGTCAGGGTATTGAACTTCTTGGATGAAGCCGGAGTCGATTAGCTTCTTGACTTCTGTTGGATATAGTGCCCTCAAAGTCAATTATTGGATCGCAGGTACGTGGTTGCAATGATTGAGGCAGGACCTATACCGAATGACAGTCTTGCTCGAGATGATAGTTTGCTATCTGGTTTGTCTTTATCATCGTATACATGCTTTAGTTCACTATTGCATGTTGATAAAGCCCATAGGATTCTTGATTGACTGCCAGCAGTATGATGGCGATCATATACGTGGGAGCTGGGGTCTGTAAGCACATCCTTCAAGTGTCCCTAGTCGTGGGAGTTTCGAGACAGGGCATCGATACTCCAGAGTAGACTAGTGTATACAGTCGAGACCCCGACGAGGGGCGGTGGCCGGTCTCACAAGCCATTGGTGTCGGTTTGTTCACCTAAGATGTATACAGGTGCTCATTGGGTTATGAGTACACCGGACAGGACTCGCCAGGAACATGCTAGTTGGTATTATACATATCGTCAGATAGTAGTTCCCTGGTGACATGTGTACAGGTTAGTTTGTCGACCTGAGATCGTCATTTGTCTCGTGTGAGTTCCCACTGTGTTTTGATTTCTACCCTACCACGCTCAAAGGAGACGTGCAAACAGGTATTTTTTGGGTACAGTCCAGAGCCACATGGAGGCAGTGAGCGGATCGTCGGGGATTCGTCTCTCCCGGTATTGGGGGTTGATGTCGCACAGTGCACAGGTGGCCATCACTAGAAATCCTCGGCCGAGCTAGTGGAGAATTACTGATTTGGATCAGTAGTTTCTCAGGTGGTGATGGGCTTCATGCCGACACGATTTATCGCGTTATTAGGGGTCTGACTTTATCCACCCTCCTAGACTCGATATGCGATACTCTTTAGATGAACGAACCGGACTGTACGGATATTGTCACTGTTAGGCTCAGTAGGGTTTATAGATGAGTTCGCTCGTCAGCTTCCCTTCCAATCAATACATAGGCAAACGTTACATACAGTTTGTACCTCTGACGTGCTAGTGGTTATACCCAGTGCCAATATGTTGATGAGTCATTAGAGTTCCCCACAGACCGTTTCCTAAGTTCGGGCGAAACGTTGTAGAGGCCGTATAGTTTTATGGCAAGGTTCGGAAAATGCACGTGCGTTTTTGCACGTGTCATTTTTCGGACAGATAATACTGGTAGGCTTTGGTTTAAGACGAATCCCAGTATTATACTGTGTAGATATAATATCTTTGTCTCGGTTGCATTTGTATTCGGTCGTAATACAAATGCGGGTATGTTACGGGGTTATCCTGAAATTCTTTTCGGGATCACTTTTGGAAGTTGCCAGTTTCCAGTTTTCTATCAGCCGTATTTAACATTTGATTAAATGCGGATTTATCTTTTCTTCTTGGGTGAGTCTTAAGGGTGAGTCGTGCTTCTAGAAGTTTCTAGATGATGACTAGGATTAGTGACTCATGTTGCATAAATTGTTCATTTAATGTGTTTTGGTGACTAGAGATTTTAGTTCAATGTATGCTTTAAATGAATGTGCAAGGTATTAGATGACACATTCTTCTCATTAATGTTAATGGTCACTCTCCCTTCTCCTACACTCACCCCCTTGCCTCTATAAGTGGCCGGCCACCTCTTGGTGGTGGAGTTGGTTGTTCTTTTGGGAAAAAGATTAGGAATTAGATTCATGGAAATTTCATATGCCCATTTCTCATTTCCTCGATCCAAAAGGCAACTTCATTAACCGTTCCATGGCTTTGGACGTAACGAGACAAAGTGTTCTACTCATTATCTACATTATCTTGGTCGTCTCTTTTAGCAAACTTGACGACCGAGTTGCCTCGGTTAAGAGGCGGGAGCCCGTTTAAAGATCCGTCGACGTGGTGCCACCTGGACGAGAAGATTGGAGATTCAGGAGATCGGAGCAGCCGCAACAAAGCGTGGGATGATGGTTGAAGACCGAAGGACTCGGATCGTTCGGTATAACATTTCTACCCACTTTGTAATTTGTAGTTTAGCTTTAATGGCAGATCCGGGTTATAGTACGCGATAGCGCCAGTTGTAAACGTTTTTGTTCCGTATTTGGCGTCTGTAAGACAGCCAGGGCACTACCGTGGACTTACAGTGGTATCAGAGCCTCATCATTAAGCTATACTAACTTGTGCTAACGCGTTTAAAAGATCGATCGAACGGAATTTCCGAAATCACAATTTTCAAGCACACAAGTTTCTGTTGATTTTTTAAAGGGCCTAAAAATAATTTTGCATATCACAGAAAAGCGTGCAGGGTTTTCTAAGTATTGTGGAAAAATTTGGGCATGTGATCCCATAAGACCACCGCGGAACCGTGGCGACTTTGTGGGAATAGTGCACAAGTTTTTTCCAGAGAGCTTTACTGAGGAAATTGTGGTTTTTGGTAATATTCTTTTGGGCCCAGATTTTGTTACTGTACAGCAGATGTACGTGGGGCCCACTTCGGGAAATTTTGTCGATCGAAATTTTAAATTTGTTAGTATGCAGTACTTACTTTATATCTCCGACCGGGAATGTCATTCGATCGGTAAACCGCGTCTGATTGCTATAGTTCTTTTAGACGGGTTTGCGAACGTGACATTCGTGTTGATGTTCTGTGTTGTGCTGTGATGTTGCGGATTTGTCGTGGTAGATAGCAGGGTGCAATGATAGTGCAGTTTGGATTTATTTATACATTTGATATTGCGGGGCGAGCGTCCAACATGTGGACTGCCGTCACTGCCTGTTGTATAACATTCTTTTGGACCACGACCGAGTTGAGGTCGATGTACTCGTTGCACATATTTTTATTTCTGTACTAGGTTTACCCCGCGACGGAGTAGCCGGGTTCTGGAGGGCAACGGGTCCGTATCTCATGGCTTTGAGAGGCAGAGGGACCTCACTCTAGAATTGGCAGACTATTCGCCGCACTCGTAGGGGGCACAGGTTGACCCAAGGAGGGGTGCTCAATTTACCGGATTCCGTGAAGTGCCGGGTGTTCCATTCACCATGCTGTGGGGACTACCTCGCTTCAGGTTTTGGCGGGTAACTTGCCGCACCCGTAGGGGTTTAGGTTTCATTGCACAGGCTATCCATACGACCAGGGTGTAAGTCCATGTCACGCACCCCACGAACTTGCGGGGAGGCGGAATATATGAAAAACGATTATCAAAGCTTCGTAACACGGACTTGAGCGCATGAATCGTATCTAAACCATTGCTAACTATCTACTAGAGGTTTAACTACTTGGATACGAAGTTATAGCTCACGTTACTTGTCCTTCGGGTCTTCATCGCGGTCCTCCACTCCTCGTAGGCTCCTTGGAACATCGGCACCTCAACGGACTCCTCGAATCAAAGATGATCCACCCGAGAGCTCCTACGCCAAGCTTTATCTCTAACTTGAGATAACTAAGTTGCTCAAAGTGCTAATCTAAGCTACCTAGGGGATATAGAGTGAGGTTATGGATGTATTAGTCTAGCTAACCCTTGATCTCAACACATGAGAGGTTAGGGTTAGGGTTTGAAGAGAGAGTGAGCTTGAGGAGAGAGAAGGTGAAGATGATAATGAGAATGAATAATGAACTCATATGAATATCACAACCATAACAATTAATCAAATAAATAATATAAATGATTAATCATCATGGTTGATGCATTCACCTTGTGTGATTCATCATATGACTCATTAACTTATTAATGAATCATTTAATGCTAAGGATGAATCACACAAATGAGTTATTAAGCATTTAATGCTCATGCCACCTTAACCCCTTAGTCACCACTCTTCTAGAAGCTTCCCGACAAATTACGAGAACGCCCCTCCAATCCGTGAAAACACGGAAAAACTTTAGACTGTATAAATCCAATAACCCGATACTAGAATCTGGCTTAAACCAAAGCCGGCTAGTAAAAACTGTCTGAAAAGTCGTACGTGCGTAAACACACGTACGCGTCCGAACCCTTGTCGTAAAACCATACGACCTCTATATCGTTTCGCCTGGAGCAGGGAAACTCTCTGTGTGGGACTCTAAAGACTCGACACTACGCTGGCAGTGGGTTTAACCACAGACCGCAAGCGACACTAGCTGTACGTAACGGTCCCCAGGTAGATGTCGATAAGAAGGCCGATGAGGAAAACCATCCGAACTCCTACTGAGCCTGATGTGACAATCTTCGTACAGTCCGGTCTGTTCTTCTAAGACTATCGCATATCGAGCCTAGGGGGCGACAAGCGTCAGTCCCCTAATAGATGTATAAGTCGTGTCAGAGCGACGCCCATTACACCCTGAGAAGCTACTGGAACCTACCAGTAAATCTCGCTTGCCCTGGCCAGGGACTTTGCGTAATGGCTCTCTGACACAGCGCGATATCAACTCCCAATACTAGGAGAGACGAATCCTATCTAACCGCCACTGTCTCCAAGTGCTCGGGACTGCACCCAACTACTACCTATTTGCATGACTCCTTTGAGCCGTGGTAGGATAGCAATCTAACAACAGTTGGACACACTCGAGGCGAAGTAGCAGTATCAAGTCTGCGGACTATGTTGTACTCATGTCATCTGGGAACTGTTAACTGACGATGGGTTTAATACCAACCAATCAGTTCCCCGGCGAGTCCTGTCCGGTGTACCCGTAACCTAACGAACACCTGTAATCTATCTCCAGTACGACGTACTGATGGCTGTGGGACAGACCATCTCCCCGACTGGGATGAGAAGCGTACACACTTAGTCTACTCCGGAATATCGATGCCCTATCTCGATAATCCAACGACCAGGGACCTGTATAGGATGTTGCTTACAGACTACCCATCCCCCACTAGTGTGACTGCCATCACGACGCTGGTAATCAGGCAAAGATCCTATAGGCTCTAGTAATATGTATAAGTGATATGTTACAAGAAACATATGCACATATTAAAGTAGACACAAACCAAGTAGCATACTACCATTTTTAGCAAGACTGTTATATACAACTGTGAATATCCCAAGCTTTCATTAAGTAATATACAACCTAGTATGATACAATAATGGCCCCTAGGGCATATACACTAACAATCTCCCACTTGCACTAGGGCCATGAGCTGGCATATCGTAGACCTATCATCTCGAATAGCCTCTCGAACTGCGTCTGAAGAATGGCCTTTGTGAATGGATCAGCAATGTTATTCTCCGTCTCTACTCTTTTCACCTCGATCTCCCGGCGATCTACGATCTCCCGGCGATCTACGATCTCCCTGATAAGGTGATACCGCCTTAAGATGTGTCTGGACTTCTGATGGGACCTGGGTTCCTTCGCTAAAGCTATAGCACCATTGTTGTCACAATACAGAGGTATTGGATCAACACTGGTAGGAACCACCTGAAGTTCTGTGAGGAACTTCTTCATCCAGACTGCTTCTTTTATGGCATCGCAAGCAGCTATGTACTCCGCTTCCATTGTTGAGTCAGCAACGGTCTCCTGCTTGGAACTCTTCCAACAGACCGCCCCTCCATTGAGGGTAAAGACATAACCCGACATGGATTTGGAGTCATCCTTGTCACTCTGGAAGTCGGAGTCGGCAAAGGCCTCCATCTGGAGTTCTTTTCTGCCATATACCAAGAACATCTCCTTAGTCCTTCTCAGATACTTGAGAATGTTCTTTACGGCTATCCAGTGCTTCTCCCCTGGGTTTGCTTGATACCGGCTTACTATGCTCAATGCGTATGCTACATCTAGTCTGGTACATAACATCGCATACATTATAGAGCCTACCGCAGAAGCGTAGGGTATAATCGACATGCGATCCCTTTCCAAATCAGTCTTGGGAGACATCTCTTTGGAGAGGGTGATTCCGTGACAAGCCGGTAGATTACCACGCTTAGAATCATCCATACTGAATCTCTTCACTATGGTATCTATGTACCTGGACTGCGAAAGTCCCAATATCCTCTTTGATCTATCACGATAGATCAGGATCCCCAGAATGTAGGTGGCATCACCCAGGTCTTTCATGGAGAATTTATGTGACAAGAATCTTTTGACTGACTCTAACATAGGAATATCATTTCCTATTAGGAGAATGTCATCCACGTACAAGACGAGGAATACTACAGCTCTCCCTACAATCTTACTGTATATGCATGGTTCATCTGGATTTTTGATAAAGCCAAATTCTTTGACAGCATCATCAAAACAGATGTTCCAACTCCGCGATACCTGCTTTAGTCCATAAATGGACTTAAGCAGCTTGCATACTTTACCGCTGTTCCCACTCTGAATGAATCCTTCTGGCTGATCCATATAGACGCTTTCTTCCAAATTACCATTTAGAAAGGCCGTATTTACGTCCATCTGCCAGATTTCATAATCGTGGAAGGCAGCAATAGCAAGAAGGACCCGAATAGATTTAAGCATAGCCACTAGAGAAAAGGTTTCGTCATAGTCCAAACCAGGTCTTTGACGAAAACCCTTTGCAACAAGTCTAGCCTTATAGGTTTCAACCTGTCTATCTACACCAATCTTCTTTTTGAAGATCCATTTGCATCCTACGGGTTTTACCCCATCTGGATCAATGTCCAAAGTCCATACTTTGTTAGTGTACATGGACTCCATTTCGGTCCGCATTGCATCCAGCCATTTTACTGAGTCGCCGCTCTGAATGGCTTGCTGGAAGCTAGTAGGCTCATCAAAGTCAATAGCGCAATCCTCTCTATCCCCGTCTATGAGAAAACCGTAGTATCTCTTGGGCGGATGAGATTACCTACTACTCCTGCGGAGTGGCGTCGGGTTGTCCTGTTCTCCTGAACCTTCTTGTTCTACCAAGGTTTCAGTAATAGCTTGTGGTTCTGGAATTTCTTCCAGTTCTACTGCGCTCCCACTCTTCTGATTTTCTAAAAATTCAGCTTCTAAGAAGTGGGCATGACGAGAAACAAAAACCTTTTGTTCCTCTGCGTAATAGAAGTAATACCCTTTAGAGTTCTTTGGATATCCCACAAACTTACACTGTACTGAGCGTGCCTCGAGCTTGTCCGCATGCTGCCTTTTTACAAAAGCTGGACATCCCCAAGTCTTAAAATGTTTTAGACAGGGTTTCTTCCCACTCCACATCTGATATGGCATGGTAGGCACAGTTTTGGTAGGAACCTGGTTCAAAAGATATGCAGCTGATTCTAGTGCATATCCCCAGAATGATCGCGGCAACTCAGCCTTACTCATCATGGAACGAACCATATCTAATAAGGTTCGATTCCTCCTTTCTGATACACCATTGTGTTGTGGTGTGTATGGAGGAGTAACCTGAGAGAGAATTCCTTTCTCTTTTAAGTAACCCAGGAACTCGGCACTTAAGTATTCACCATCTCGATCAGATCTCAGTGTCTTGATACTTTTGCCGGTTTGGTTTTCCACTTCATTCTTGTATTCTTGGAATTTCTCAAAGGCCTCGGATTTATGCTTCATTAAGAAGATATATCCATACCTAGAGAAATCATCCGTAAAAGTAATGAAGTAGGAATAACCTCCCCGCGCATGTGTAGACATTGGACCGCACACGTCACTGTGTACGAGTCCCAAGAGCTCGCTTGCTCTTACTCCGTGTCCAGTAAACGGAGTTTTTGTCATCTTTCCCATGAGACAAGATTCACAAGTAGCATAAGATTGATATTCGAACGGATTCAAATATCCTTCTCTATGTAACTTAGTTAACCTTCTTTCATTGATGTGACCCAGTCTACAATGCCATAAGAAAGCCTGATTTAATTCCGGAGACTTTCTTTTAAGTGTGTTCTGGATACTGAAAATCTGAGCTTGATTTAATACGTATATTCCGTTTTGTAATGTACCTGACCCAATCATAACTTGATTTAGGTGGATGTGAACCACATCGCTTATAAAAGTAAAATCATATCCTTCCTTAGAAAGTAAGGATACAGATATGATATTACAAGTTGTACCTGGTACATAAAAACAGTTACACAAAATCAATATCTGCCCAGTTGTCAGTCCAAGATGATATTCCCCTACGGATTCAGCGTCCATGCTCATTCTGTTAGCAACTGTGAGGGTCATATCACCTATCCCGATAACCCTATGGTTTCTCAGAGCCTGTAACGAATTACAGATGTGAGATCCTGACCCGGTATCCAATACCCAGGAAGTAGGGTTAACTGACATACAGTTCTTTATCACAAACACACCCGGAGCTGAAGCCACAACATGCTTCGAATCCTGGCTACTGGCTTTGCTAGCCCTGCAATCATTCTGCCAATGTTCATTCCTGTAACAATAGGAACGACCCTCTTTTACTATATCTAGTCCCGAAACTTTTGCCTTTCTCTTTCCTTCTATTTCCCTGGTTTCCTTCAGGGTAGGAGGTAGAGACTGTAGAATCAAGTCAGTATCTGACCTGTTTCCCAACGTGGTCTTCAGGTCCTGGAGCTCATCAATATAGCTAGTCATTGTAAGGACATTGTCCCCTACAGATGACCCGTCAGCCAACCTCACTTGAATTAATTCATTCGGGGTCTCATATCTTGCGATATGAGATTGCTCTCCATATAAATCTTTGTTATGGAGAAAGATGGAAACTAAGTCCATCTTCTCGTACTGTTTCTGGTATACACCATCAACTGAAGCTAACACGATGCACTTAGCTTTCGCTTTATCTTTTTCCTTTGTCTGACGAATATCCATATCCGCGACAGTGGAAACTGGACCTGGGACGGCGGGATCTTGAGTAGTAATAGGGTGGTCCAGCTTGTCATAGGCAATGGACATATGGACAGACCTTTGCCAGTTATACAAGTCAGATTCAGTCAATTTGTTATCTAGATGTAACCTATGTATGGTCACAAGGTCGCTGCAATTAAGAGAGAAAGAAGAAACATTTTAGCATGATGTTGTTGCAAGTTTAGATTAGTTTTAATTTTATCTAAACAGAATGGCTCCCACTGTTTCTTGAATCCCTCCTCAAACCGAAAAGGAAGAACTAGCCAGGCCTATTCTCACCGTACAATACTTGCTTAACCGTTCAGCCAGGTCAGTGTCGATACTTCGAGGGAGTTTTCCAACGCTTTCGCAAAGTTCCTTAATTAAATAACCTCTTTTCTCTGGGGGCATAGCCCCGCTGACACCTTTCTAGACACCTACTTAGTTTATAGCATTGATCGTTAAGTGATGAATCTTCTGATAAGTAGTATATACTCACAGTAGGATCGGGATCCAAAATATCATCGTATGATAATGTTGAAGGAATCCTACCAACATTCATCAAACTCCAAAATGGTGTGCATCTCTCTTCAAATTTCAGTTTCTTTAGAAATTCCCGATATGGATTTTTGCTCCATGCTCTTATGACCTTGACTAAGGGCCAACAAATCATAAGTCACATGTCAAGTTCTACCCTTCATTGTACAGGTTAATTTGAACCCACATGTACATACTCTTGACTAAGGGCCAACAAAGTAATACGACTGTCCTAAACCAATGCATCTATCTATGCAACAAATGAATACCCCAGCAGCTACCAAACACTATGCCTTGACTAAGGGCCAACAAACATAGCTTGAATACTACTGACCATCCACAAGAAATGACGGAAGGCTACGAATGGTTTTGGCAAAACCGTGAACGTAGTGAACTTGATATAATCGAAGGAACCTGATACTTTTTAAAAGGAGTGGTTAAAGCTCCGTAATTTAAAAATTCTGATCTTTTTTTTAAAATAACCGAGTGGTTTCTTTTAAATTTGTTCCATCGATTAAACTTTGGTTTATTTTCTTTGCATTATAATAATGCGTCCCATCATTTATCCTATCATTGCAGAAAACAACGAAAATACCACGTCCTCTTATACCATCCGCATTCGCCACGGGGTCCCGTCATCACCCGTTAGGTTACTTAACTAACGACAGAGCGGGGGCTGGGCTAGCGCGGGTGTAAAACATAAGTGACGTCTAATAGCTATCATATATATAGATATTGTACATTCGTCAGACGCAATAATAAGCATTCCAGATCATAGATGAACTTTATTAAATTTACTAGCAATCCGCATTTCCTTTGAGCCTGCAATAAAAGACGGATTACACAGTTGTGATGAATAGCCATTACCCCACCCTAGACCCCTACGGGTATGGCAAACTACCCGCCAAGTACCCGAAGTGAAGCGGTCTCCCTCAACAAAGTGAGTAGGCCACTAAACACTTCAAAGTACCCGGTAGTTTGTGTACCCCGCCTTGGGTCTATCCTAGGAGCAAAAAACAGTAAAAAGAAATAATACAACGGTGGCTACAACCGCAACCTGGATGTGCCCCGCAAAAGAATATTACATCATATTACATTTACATCGAATGAATGAATATTTAACCCATCTCATACACCGGCTAATCATCACAACAGTCCAACACAATTCATATACATAATCAGTAAACATTACAGAAATGTGCAACCCCCTGCCAACCGACATACTAGCAGTTAGGTGAGGTTTACGAACACATTAAACATTACAAATAAAAACCCAATTAGCAAATATCTTAGAATATCGATCGATTACCATATTCCGTGTCTACCCCAAAAAGCAAACCTGTACTAAAGTAACCTGGGTAGAAACAGAACATACTGGAAAACAGAACACCAAAATATATGAATATTAGAGCAAATCCGAGTCAACGCCGAGTTGACTCGGCGGCGGATCCGCGGCCAAAAGCACCATATGGCCGCGGATCCGCGGCCGTTTTGTCGTGTTGTGATCTCGTATTTTCCCGGTATTCATATAATTCCCTGCTGTGAATTTTAAGGTATGTCAAATAATTTTTTAGACACTTTTAAAACTAACAGAAACTTGGGATTTCCGGGGTTTCGTTTTCGCGTTTTCCGTCGATCGAACTTCTAACTAGTTGCTAACAAGTTAGTAATGGTTTAGTTGGCTCTGATACAACTGTAAGTCCATGTCACGCACCCCACGAACTTGCGGGGAGGCGGAATATATGAAAAACGATTATCAAAGCTTCGTAACACGGACTTGAGCGCATGAATCGTATCTAAACCATTGCTAACTATCTACTAGAGGTTTAACTACTCGGATACGAAGTTATACCTCACGTTACTTGTCCTTCGGGTCTTCATCGCGGTCCTCCACTCCTCGTAGGCTCCTTGGAACATCGGCACCTCAACGGCCTCCTCGAATCAAAGATGATCCACCCGAGAGCTCCTACGCCAAGCTTTATCTCTAACTTGAGATAACTAGGTTGCTCAATGTGCTAATCTAAGCTACCTAGGGGTTATAGAGTGAGGTTATGGATGTATTAGTCTAGCTAACCCTTGATCTCAACACATGAGAGGTTAGGGTTAGGGTTTGAAGAGAGAGTGAGCTTGAGGAGAGAGAAGGTGAAGATGATAATGAGAATGAATAATGAACTCATATGAATATCACAACCATAACAATTAATCAAATAAATAATATAAATGATTAATCATCATGGTTGATGCATTCACCTTGTTTGATTCATCATATGACTCATTAACTCATTAATGAATCATTTAATGCTAAGGATGAATCACACAAATGAGTCATTAAGCATTTAATGCTCATGCCACCTTAACCCCTTAGTCACCACTCTTCTAGAAGCTTCCCGACAAATTACGAGAACGCCCCTCCAATCCGTGAAAACACGGAAAAACTTTAGACTGTATAAATCCAATAACCCGATACTAGAATCTGGCTTAAACCAAAGCTGGCTAGTAAAAACTGTCCGAAAAGTCGTACGTGCGTAAACACGCGTACGCTTCCGAACCCTTGTCGTAAAACCATACGACCTCTATATCGTTTCGCCTGGAGTAGGGAAACTCTCTGCGTGGGACTCTAAAGACTCGACATTATGCTGGCAGTGGGTTTAACCACAGACCGCAAGCGGCACTAGCTGTACGTAACGGTCCCCAGGTAGATGTCGATAAGAAGGCCAATGAGGAAAACCATCCGAACTCCTACTGAGCCTGATGTGACAATCTTCGTACAGTCCGGTCTGTTCGTCTAAGACTATCGCATATCGAGCCTAGGGGGCGGCAAGCGTCAGTCCCCTAATAGTTGTATAAGTCGTGTCAGAGCGAAGCTCATTACACCTTGAGAAGCTACTGGAACCTACCAGTATACTCGCTTGCCCTGGCCAGGGACTTTGCGTAATGGCTTTCTGACACAGCGCGATATCAACTCCCAATACCAGGAGGGGCGAATCCTATCTAACCACCACTGCCTCCAAGTGCTCGGGACTGCACCCAACTGCTACCTATTTGCACGACTCCTTTGAGCCGTGGTAGGGTAGCAATCTAAGAACAATGGGACACACTCGAGGCGAAGTAGCAGTGTCAAGTCTGCGGACTATGTTGTACTCATGTCACCTGGGAACTGTTAACTGACGATGGGTATAATACCAACCAATCAGTTCCCCGGCGAGTCCTGTCCGGTGTACCCGTAACCTAACGAACACCTGTATACTATCTCCAGTACGACGTACTGATGGCTGTGGGACAGACCATCTCCCCGACTGGGATGAGAAGCGTACACACTTAGTCTACTCCGGAATATCGATGCCCTATCTCGATAATCCAACGACCAGGGAACTGTATAGGATGTTGCTTACAGACTACCCAGCCCCCACTAGTGTGACTGCCATCACGACGCTGGTAATCAGGCAAAGATCCTATGGGCTCTACTAATATGTATAAGTGATACGTTACAAGAAACATATACACATATTAAATTAGACACAAACCAAGTAGCATACTACCATTTTTACCAAGACTGTTATATACAACTGTGAATATCCCAAGCTTCCATTAAGTAATATACAACCTAGTATGATACAATAATGGCCCCTAGGGCATATACACTAATACAGGGGGACGTCTACTCTGTGCAACCCGGGGATCCCAGATTATCTGTATTGTTCTGTGATGCTTATTACTTTTCTGTAATGTTGCATATTATTACGCCTGGAGCGATTTTTGTATATTGGTATATATACTATTAGATGTTGTATATGTTTTACACCCGCGCTAGTCCAGCCCCCGCTCTGTCGTTAGTTAAGTAACCTAAGGGGTGATGACGGGACCCAGTGACGAATGCGGATGGCATATACGTACATTTTATTTTTGTTCTTTTCTGGTTTGATTGATTGATGGTACTGCATTGATTCTTATCAATGCATAGATAAAACAAACCTATATTTGATGTTGTTGGAACAAATTTTAAAAGGGTGTTATTACAAAGATGTTTCCTTTTGTTTTGCATAGCGGTATTCAGTTAGAATATCCTGCACCTCATTCGACGAGGCAAGGGCCGAGATCCCTTCACCGGGAGTGACCCCTTGGGCAGAAGTTTACGTCAGGGTAATAACTTCATTATAGTCGATTACAAGTTGCTTTGCATAGCGATATTCAGTTGAAATATCCTGCACCTCATTCCACGAGGAAAGAGCCGAGATCCCTTCACCGGGAGTGACCTCTTTAGCAAAGGTTTTTGTCACTATATTTTTATAAAAGCTATCAGGTTCCTTCAACGATATCAAGTTCATTACGTTAAAGGTTTTTCACCAAAAACCAGCCGTAGCCCTCCGTCATTTCTTATGGATGGTCAGTAGTATACAAGCTATGTATATTTGGCCCTTAGTCAAAACATAGTGATTGGTAGCTGCTGGGGTATTCATTTGTTGCATAGATAGATGAGTTGGTTTGGGACAGTCGTTCTGCCATTTTGGCCAAAGTCAGGGGCATGTGCGGGTGGGTTCAAATTGACCTGGATAATGATGGATAGAACTTGACAAGTGACTTATGAGATATTTGACCCTTAGTCAAGGTCATAAGAGCATGGGGCAAAAATCACATCGGGAGTTTCAAACATACAGGAAACTTGCCAGATATGCGCATACCTTCTGGAGTGTGATAACTTGGGTGGCTGCCATCAAGTTATCATGCGATGATAGTTGGAACCCGATTCTCACTGATGAGTTGGTTTACTCTTCGGGTGATCCTGACTAATTCTTCTTTCAGGTTTGGAGGAGAATTTGAGAAAACAGTGGGAGATTTTCTGATTAGATAAAGTGATAACCATTCTGTTCTAGGTTAGAGTGCATGCAGAGTGTTTTCTTTTCTCTCTCTCTCTCTTTTGCAGCGACCTTTGACCGACCCTAGACTATGACTCAGTGACCAAGTTGACCGAACCTTCTTAAAATACTGGCTTTTGGATTGTCTGAGTTGCATAAGTCATTGCCGCTCCTTCTTTTACCCTTTGTATTTCTCAGAACACCCTGTATTACTACGGATATCCACTTCCATTGGATAGATCCATCGTATGGTTATATACGAACTCAAAAGGAAATCTTCGAGGATGGATCCAGGTTCAGGAAAAATAGAATTGGTTTATTCAGTTGTCTTTTATTATCACCTTCTCTCAGGTTGCGAGGGATCCTTGGTTTAAGAGAGTACACCTATTACGCTTATTGGATAGTCTAAATTCCAAATCATAGGCTGGTGCCGAAAGGTAGGGAATGAAGAAAACCAATTAGCTTAAGTAGGGTGTACAGAAGGTAATATGTAAAGACAAAAATAAAGGGATTAAAAGAGGGCAAAGTAAATTGCGACTGCTATAATTCACGACCAAACCGCGTACTTCATCGCCACTCCTATTTCACCTTTGCTTTTTTCCCCAGTTCGGGAGAAATAGAATAAGGTATTATTCAGTTGTCTTTAATCATCACCTTCTCTCAAGTTGCGAGTACTCCTAGGATTAGGAGAGTACACCTATTATTCTTACTGGATAGTCTTCTTCCAAAACATAGTCTGGTTCCGAACGGTAGGGAAGGAAGAAAACCATTTAGCCTAATGATGGTGTACAGAAGGTAACGACTAAAGACAAAAAAAGGGATTTGGAGAGAAGGCAAAGAAATATACGGTTAAAGTCATGAATTGGATTATGGAAGAGGCATTACTAACAATACCAGGATACCCCTACGAAACATTTTCATGTTTCAGTTTCACTGTGCATTGTTAAAAGGAAAACTGATTTCCCGATTAGATACTTACTCCAAGGGTATGTATTTACCAGGTTTCATTCCCATATCTGTATGGTTTTACAGATGATGAGTGGGAGTAAATTATTGGGAATTAGGTAATTGTCCTCATTATATCGGAATTCGTTATAATTGGTGATATTTGAGGAAATCATCTGGGTACAGTTTTCAACCTATGTTGCACAAGTTTTGAGTTATTCAACTCAGCGGACTTACACAGAGTATTGTATGTTATCCAGTGTCCGTCAGGACAAAGGGGTAGGTCCTCGTACTATGTTCTGTTTACTTATGACTTCTCTAATTATAGAAAAGTGTTTCGTAGAAATACAAAGTCTAAGTTTCTAGAAGTTGTGGGTATAAGAATAAAGTAGAGAACCAGGTGTCGCAAGTATCGGGATTCTTCATAGAGATTGAAGATGTAGATTCTTGTGACTGGTATTCAGTTGATAGTAATGGTTTTTGAGAAACTTGTTTCTCTTTTAGGTTACTCATAATTGGATGGATTCCTAAGTTGAGTAATACTGATTAGCCTCTCTCCATTAAGTTGATATGCACTGGAGACAGTTGCATGGTTTGAATCTGGTTCCAGTTAAATTAGTGCCTCTATTTCTATAGTGTATATAGAATGGTTCATATCTTAACGATGTTAAGATAACGGGGAGTTGTCCGGCTTATACTTAAAACCAGACACTGGATAACTCAAGGCACATTTCTGTAATGGCAGTTTGTGGGTTGACCCTGGCTTTGACGAGGGTTGATTTTCTACCATCTGGAAGATCAATAGTAATATTGTTCTTGACTCGCCACAGTTTTAGTAAAATGGATTTTTTTCAGAAAACAGTAGTGGGAGTATGGTAGAACTGGAAGTGATTCCAGAACCGCAAATGATTACGAAAAATTTAATATGACCAATATATTCAATCAGATTTGACATTCCATTAGCCACTCCACAGATATGGTGGGTAACTTCAGACACTCGAGAGGTACTCCGGTAGCCTCAAGGACGGTGACAGGGAGGTTCTTGTTTACCCAGACTTGACACTACTGTTGTTCCAGACTATGAGACCCGACAGGAGGATAAGTATAACGTCGTTCTAAACAAGCTTTAGAAGTGTACATAGATATTATTCTGCCAGAGGGTTGTCGTAGTCAGTGGGAGCAGCGGAAGCATAGTAGGCAAGAAGCTTATGTCTATTTATAGGCTCGAGCAGATATAGCGGAGATAAGATCATCTATTTTTTATGAGACAGTCATGGGTTTGACTTCATTAGATTAGGGGATGGATCTGTTAAGAAGGTAGTAGGGTGTGATGTCCTGGTATTTGGATGACATACACAGAGTAGGAAGTAAAATTCATATACTACGATCGGTTGTACTGTGGTCGTCACACAGTTGTTTCTCCACAAAGGATATGGATATAATATCAGACATTCTGGTTACTAGATCTATGGTTTTAGATCTAGATTTGGGTAGTTTCCCAATATGGGTACTTTGACAGTATTCTAATAGTATTTTAGAATAGATGACTCCTGGCATGGTGGTGTACCTGCAGGTGATGGAGTCACCCTCTCTAAAGGTGTCTTACAGACTAAAGGGGAGAGGGATGTGCATGATTGGCAGATCACTTGCTTAGGCAATTAAGTCAATCGTGAGATGTCAAGTCCTACACCAGATGTTGTTTTGGACTAGATACAAGAAGTTTATATTAATCCAATCCTGGAGAAACATAAGGAAGCAGTTTTAGAACATAAGTGCATGTTCTACGGATTTGATGACAACAGCCTCCTTCGGGAAACAGTTATCATTCCAGGCTTCCAGGATGACATCGATGACAAAGTGATTGTCAGAGTTATAGTTTACCCTCTGACGAGGGACAGTATTATGGACAGTTGGTCCAAGAGGACACTGTGGGAGACATGGTGCTGGATACTGATTAGGTTCAGTTATCGATACAGTCTTAGAAGTTTGGATTTGGAGTTCATTCATGAACTAGGTCTCCTCAGATATCCAGACATATTCTAAGACAGGTATTACTCGATTCGGGAGATAGCTTTCTCCGCGAACTTGAGATTAACAGAGACATCGAAAGAAACATCAGGGCGGATCCACTCACTGAGGCTATTTCTCGAACACAATAGTTTTACAAACGAGCTTTGTGAAACTGATTAGTAGAGAAGTTGGATGTTCGGTATCACACGGGCTGTGAGTATACGACATCGCAATAATTAGCCTTAAGTGCAAGTGGGAGATTGTTGGATATAGTGCCCTCAAAGTCAATTATTGGATCGCAGGTACGTGATTGCAATGATTGAGGCAGGATCTATACCGATATGACAGTCTTGTTCGAGATGATAGTTTGCTATCTGGTTTACCTTTATCATCGTATACATGCTTTAGTTCGCTATTGCATGTTGATAAAGCCCATAGAATTCTTACTTGACTGCCAACAGTATGATGGCGATCATATACGTGGGAGCTGGAGTCTGTAAGCACATCCTTCAAGTGTCCCTAGTCGTGGGAGTTTCGAGACAGGGCATCGATACTCCAGAGTAGACTAGTGTATACAGTCGAGACCCCGACGAGGGGCGGTGGCCGGTCTCACAAGCCATTGGTGTCGGTTTGTTCACCTAAGATGTATACAGGTGCTCATTGGGTTATGAGTACACCGGAAGGACTCGCCGGGAACATGCTAGTTGGTATTATACATATCGTCAGATAGCAGTTCCCTGGTGACATGTGTACAGGTTAGTTTGTCGACCTGAGATCGTCATTTGTCTCGTGTGAGTTCCCACTGTGCTTTGATTTCTATCCTACCACGCTCAAAGGATTCGTGCAAACATGTATTTTTTGGGTGCAGTCCCGAGCCACATGGAGGCAGTGAGCGGATCGTCGGGGATTCGTCTCTCCCGGTATTGGGGGTTGATGTAGCACAGTGCACGGGTGGCCATCACTAGAAATCCTCGGCCGAGGTAGTGGAGAATTACTGATTTGGATCAGTAGTTTCTCAGGTGGTGATGGGCTTCATGCCGACACGATTTATCGCGTTATTAGGGGTCTGACTTTATCCATCCCCCTAGACTCGATATGCGATACTCTTTAGATGAACGGACCGGACTGTACGGATAGTGTCACTATTAGGCTCAGTAGGGTTTATGGATGAGTTCGCTCGTCAGCTTCCCTTCCAATCAATACATAGGCAAACGTTACGTACAGCTTGTACCTCTGACGTGCTAGTGGTTATACCCAGTGCCAATGTGTTGATGAGTCATTAGAGTTCCCCACAGACCGTTTCCCAAGTTCGGGCGAAACATTGTAGAGGTAGTATGGTTTTATGGCAGGGTTCGGAAAATGCACGTGCGTTTTCGCACGTGTCATTTTTCGGACAGATAATACTGGTAGGCTTTGGTTTAAGCCGAATCCCAGTATTATACTGTATAGATATAATATCTTTGTCTTAGTTGCATTTGTATTCGGTCGTAATACAAATGCGGGTATGTTACGGGGTTATCCTGAAATTCGTTTCGGGATCACTTTTGGAAATTACCAGTTTCCAGTTTTCTATCAGCCGTATTTAACATTCGGTTAAATGCGGATTTATCTTTTCTTCTTGGGTGAGTCTTGAGGGTGAGTCATGCTTCTAGAAGTTTCTAGATGATGACTAGGATTAGTGACTCATGTTGCATTAATTGTTCATTTAATGTGTTTTGGTGACTAGGGTTTTTAGTTCAATGTATGCTTTAAATGAATGTGCAAGGTGTTAGATGACACATTCTTCTCATTAATGCTAATGGTCACTCTCCCTCCTCCTACACTCACCCCCTTGCCTCTATAAGTGGCCGGCCACTTCTTGGTGGTGGAGATGGTTGTTCTTTTGGGAAAAAGATTAGGAATTAGATTCATGGAAATTTCATATGCCCATTTCTCATTTCCCCGATCCAAAAGGCAACTTCATTAACCGTTCGTCCATGGCTTTGGACGTAACGAAGCAAAGTGTTCTACTCATTCTCTACATCATCTTGGTCGTCTCTTTTAGCAAACTTGACGACCGAGTTCCCTCGGTTCAGAGGCGGGAGCCCGTTTAAAGATCCGTCGATGTGGTGCCTCCTGGACGAGAAGATTGGAGATTCAGGAGATCGGAGCAGCCGCAACAAAGTGTGGGATGATGGTTGAAGACCGAAGGACTCGGATCGTTCGGTATAACATTTCTACCCACTTTGTAATTTGTTAGTTTAGCTTTAATGGCAAATCCGGGTTATAGTACGCGATAGCGCCAGTTGTAAAAGTTTTTGTTCCGCATTTGGCGTCTGTAAGACGGCCGGGGCGCTACCGTGGACTTACAACTTCGGCATTGATACTCATCTAAAGCTCGAGCCGCATTCTTCTTGGCACCTGCTTGACTGGCTTGACGTCCGGCGATATCGCCAGTTTATGCACAGCTATCTCTGGATCTAATCCCGGCATCTCGGAATAGTTCCATGCGAAATAGTCTTTATACTGCATGAGCACATGCTTTAACATGGCCACCTGTTTCTCAGACAGCAGCTCACTGACGAACGTTGGCCTTGGCTTGTTTGCCATCCCCAAGTCGATTTTTCTCAGGTTGTCTGCTGTAGTGTGTATTCCATTTTCCAGCTCTTTTGGCGCCGGTGGAAATTCTGAGATCATCTTGACCTCATCTTCATTTGCGAAGCACTGGGAGAGGTCGTTCGTATTCTCGTTCTCTCTTTCCTTTGAGCATGTTATCATATGGAAGGTACGAGCTCGTTTCCAAGCTCGATGCTGATCTATACTTTCCCTCACAGTGTAGGTTGCTCTCGGCTCATACTTTCATGGCGGGACTACCCTCTAACTGTCGGATAGAGCAAACCTGCCTTGGTGATACTGATCCTCAACCCAGTCTTTGAAGGTGAAGCAGTCTTCAAGATGATGTCCCATTATTCGGTAGTAGGAGCAATAATCCGGGTGATGGACATCGTTCATCTGTTTGGGGTATTGAGACTCCGGGAGCGTCATCATTTGATACTTCATGACAAAGTTGAATATTTTCCTTGTCTTGTCTTGAGGGAAAGAGTACTCCCGACCCATCTTCTTCATAAAAGACAGGTTCCAACTGACTTTTTCTCACTCGCGCGGCTTTTTGGATCCGCTTCACTGTTTTGAACGCCGGCCCTGTTCTTCACCTTTCTTTTACTTCTATGTCGGGCTTTTTTCTTGCCACGAGAGCGCACAGTGGGCTGGGGGTGAAGGGCATCGTCGACTTCTCCTTCCGTAAGCTGCTGAATGATACGTTGTGTCCTGGCCTTCTCGTAAATGGCCATTTCGCAGCTATGGTCATCCCGAACCTTTTGACCCGCTTCTCTTATTAGCTTGTCGATCTGTTCTTCGAATGACGGGCTTGGTATTCTCATGGCAGGATCTCGCTCTGGTTTGACATCAACGCCATCTGAAAATGCATTCGTTTCTCCACCGGAATTATTTATGACATGGCAGCCAAGGAATCGCTCCTTTTTATTGGACCGAACATATCCAAGGCTGGTCGTCTCCATTCTCCCGTCGGGCATATTCCGCTGAGTCCCGGGAACGTCCCAAACCTTGTTATAGAACTGGGCTTGTCGAGCAGTCTGTTTGAAGGGTACGCCTTAGCGTCTCAATAGCCTTTTCAGTCCCTCTGCGTAGTATCTGGGCTGACGAATTGTTTAAAGCCTGTCGAGCGTAGGTTCGGCACCGTGCCATACTTCTTTCTCCACTTTAGTCTCCGTGGATTGGTAGAAAAGGATCGCCTTCTCACCTCTTTGCTTAGGAGGGACGTAGAAGGTCTGCAGCTCTTGCACACTGTACGTATTAAGTGTATCAAGTTCTTTGTAATGCCGCTGCGGGACCAGGGTAATCTGTAAACTCTGGTCAGCTCTAGCAAAGGTCTGCATTGGCGGGCAGACGGAGAACACTGTGTTGGCCTCATCCTCAGAGTCATTGCCAAAGACCAGAATAGGAGCAGATAGTCCTGGCCTATTGCCTTGGGGTTGTCCCGAGTAGACCATCTCTTCATCCTCTTCGGTATCGCTCCCGAATATCGGGATAGTGGCGATTGATTTTTTTTTATTCTCCGGTTTGCGACATCTTTCCATGTCTTCGAAGTCTGGTAAGAAGTACTTAGCGTCTTCATATTTGCGCACTTCATTTAAGGAGAATGGGTTCAGCTCCCCTATGACTGTATACTCGAGGCCGTCCTTGAAGTACTTCATACACTGATGTTGTGTAGAAGAGATGATGTTGTACTCATATAACCAAGGCCTGCCGAGCAGAGTGTTGTAGCAAGTCTTGGCATCAATGACATGGAACATGATGTCAGTGAGAGCAGCCCGAAGCGTAATGTCAGTATTACAAACCCGAGCATTTGTGATGATTGGGAGTCAAAACCGGAGATGGTAATTTTATCCCAAGCCAAGTGCTGAACGTTCATGCAAATCTCCTTCAGTACTCTTACATTAAAAAGGTTGACGGAAGACCCGTTGTCGACCAGGATCTTCCCTATCTTGATTGTTAGGTTTACCTAGCACCTCATGAAGGGTTTGAAAGCATCACATGTCTCAAAATCAAATTTTTAAGGTGCTAAGTGAACATACAAAGAATCATCACTAGAAAATTAGGGTTTCATTACAAAGACAACATCACAAGTAATAAAGGCTAGGGTTTTGAGAGTACAACCTTTGTAGCTCCCTACGCGACTCCTTGGCTACTTGAGGGTTGGAAGAAGGTTCGCTTGAGGTCTTCTAATGTCCACGACGATCCACCCGAAACTCCTTTATCCAAAGCTCCTTTCTTTACTCGATGTATCAATAGAGTAGAGCAAACACCCTACACAAACCGGCTAGATGTGTATAGTATGATGATGTGGTTTGTATTCTTTGATCAAAAC
This sequence comes from Agapanthus africanus, assembly GCA_030015575.1. Lineage (NCBI taxonomy): Eukaryota > Viridiplantae > Streptophyta > Magnoliopsida > Asparagales > Amaryllidaceae > Agapanthus > Agapanthus africanus. The sequence continues at coordinate 54,444,226 of JASDDO010000018.1, read as the reverse complement.
TCTTTCTTTTAATTAATTTCACTTAAGAAAATGATCAAGAGAGGAAGAAGATGGTGGCTTTGCTTTCTCACAAAAAGAAAAGAGATGAGAGAGTGAATAATTGAAATGAGAAAAGAATAATATATCTAAATTCCTTCTCACTTCAACCATGGTTAGAATTATCTAGATTTTTTCCAAAATGAGTTAAAAGGTAAAAGGATAATTAACTCAAGGTTAATAAGTAGTTGAAGCATGGTCAAAGATGATAAACATTAATCTCTTGTGAATTATCCTTTCCTTTTTACAAAATGAAAAATAAATAGATAATTCTACAATGTAAGTCTTGCATTGCCACCAAACTTGTATCAACAACCATGATACAATGTATACATGTATGTATCCATGCACATCATCATGTGCATACATGTATGCATACAAAATAGAAAAGATTTAGATTAAAGAATTAATCTAAAAGTCATTTGTTAAATCAACACTTGATTTTACAAACCGGTCATATCACATACGACCTGACCAATAGAAAATGCCCGATTAATATGCGGTATCACATATCCGTATTTAATCGGGTCCCCGCGCATATCTCATATGCACACCACATCTTTTCGCCTGAGCTAGGAAACTTCATTGTGGGACTCTAAGACTCGTCAATACGCCGGCAGTAGGTAACGATCATATCAAATACCTACAAGCCGCAACCGGTCAGCTAAACGTAACGGCTACCCGGTTATTGAGCGATCAGAAGAAAACAAGCAAAGCTGCTACAACTTCCGTCGAGCCAACCGGCAACACTACCGTACAGTCCGTTCTCTTCATCAGATATGCTGCATATCGAGTCTAGGTGTTAGAGATAGTGCCCTCAGAGTCAATTATTGGATCACAGGCACGTGATTGCAATGATTGAGGGAGGACCTATTCCGGTAGGACAGTCTTACTCGAGATGATAGTATGCTATCTGGTTTATCTTTATCATCGTGTACTGCTTTAGGTGACCTTACGAGTCGCTATTACACGTTGATAGAGCCCCTAGGATTCTTGCTTGATTGCCAGCAGTATGAGGGCGATCATATACGTGGGAGCTGGTAGTCCATAAGCACATCCTTAAAAGGTCTCTAGTCGTAGGAGTTTCGAGACAGGGCATCGATACTCCAGAGTAGACTAGTGTATACAGTCGAGACCCCGATGAGGGGCGGTGGCCGGTCTCACAAGCCACTGGTGTCAGTTGGTTCACCTAAGATGTATACAGGTGCTCATTGGGTTATGAGTACACCGGACAAGACTCGCCGGGAACATGCTGGTTGGTCTTATACCTGACGTCAGATAGCAGTTCCCTGGTGACATGTGTACAGGTTAGTTCATCGACCTGAGGATCGTCATTTGTCTCGTGTGAGTTCCCACTATACTTTGATTACTACCCTACCACGCTCAAAGGAGACGTGCAAACAGGTTTTAGTTGGGTGCAGTCCCGAGCCACATGGAGGCAGTGAGCAGATCCTCAGGGGTTCGTCTCTCCCGGTATTGGGGGTGAGGTCGCGCTGTGTCTAGGAGAGCCAATACATGAAAAGTCCTTGGCCAAGGCAGGAGATTTACTGGTAGGTATTCCAGTAGTATTTCAAGGTGTTCTGGGCTAATCTCTGACATGACTTGTACCGCTTTTGGGGGTCTGACTTTTACCAACCCCCTAGGCCCGCCATGCGATGCTCATAGAAGAACGGACCGGACTATATGGATATTGTCACTGACAGGCTTAGTAGGGTGTCAGGATGAGTTCGCTCATCAACGTCCCTTTTGGTCAATAGCTGGTAGCCCGTCACGTATGGCTAATACCTCTGACGTGCTAGTGGTTAAATCCACAGCCATAGTATTGACGAGTCTTTAGAGTCCCCCACATTCAGTTGCTCAAGTTTTCGGGCGAAACGCTGTAGAGGCCGTATGGAGATATGGCAGGATTCGATCAGATACGTGCGGTATTGCACGGATCAGGATCGGACGGTTAATACTAGCGGGCTTTGGTTTAAGTCGGATCCTAGTATTGTACAGTGTAGGTTTTGTCTCATTGCATTTGTATTTCGGTCGAAATACAAATGCGGGTGTGTATACACAGTTGCGGGGTTTTCCTGTAATTTATTACGGGATCAGTTTTTGGAGTTGCCAGTTTGTTTTCCGTTTCAGCCAATTTTCTTTGTATCTTTCATTGGCTGAAGATTGGTGGAGGAGGGCTTATTTGCATTTGTGCAAATAAGCATTTTGGAGGGTTGTCTTTGCATATTCTTGTGTCATGATGGTTGCACCATCTTTTGACTTCATCACTTGATCATTACTTGACTTTTTGGAGTAATGATGTTGGATCATGATGGAGGGTTATGATGATGGGTCTTTGAGTGTTGGGCTTGTTTTTGTGATGATGTGAGATGGTTGTTGATGAGTGTGTTTGTGGTTATGATCATTTCTTTTGATCATAACCCTTTTCTCTCTCTTGCCTTATTGGTCTCACTATCTTTTTGATAAAAACCCTCTCCCTCTCATTCCCATATGAAGATGGCCGGCCATATGAGGAGATGCTGCCCATTTTTTATGTGGGGGATTTTTTGTTCTCTTGATGCTTGAAAAATCCCACAAGTTCCATCTCCAAAAGCATATATCATTCCTCCACCAAAAGGCAACTCCCTACAACCCCAAATGAGACACAACACTACACTATTCTACAGCAAACCTTGGGCACGTCGACTCGCCAACTTCGTGCCCGAGTTGCCTCGGTCCAGAGGTGGGAGCCCGTAAAAGAAGCCGGCGACGTGGTGCCCTTCCAGCGACGAGGTGGAGACTGGAGATTCCGCGGGGAGATCGGGACGACGACGAGAAGACCGAAGGACACGGATCGCTCGGTATATCTCTCTACCCCCTCTCTAGATAGCTAGGACTAGTTTAATGGCACGATCCAGGTTTTTAGTGCGCGGTGGTGCCGGTTTGAAAGTTAAAGTAAATCACCGCTTCCGCATTCCGGCGTCGGATTGACGGCCGGGGCGCCGCCGTGCACTTACACTAGGGATGGTAACATCGGCCCCAATAACTCAATAAGTCGTGCCGATGAAAGGTCTATAACAGATCGAGAAACTACTGATAACACTTATCAGTAAATCTCAACAGCCCTGGCCAGGGACTTACTGATATAGCCAGTCGAGCACAGCACAGCTTCAACTCCCAATACCGGGAGAGACGAAACCCCTCCTATCGCTCATCGCCTTCGTGTGTCTCGGGACTGTACCCAACGGCCACCTGTTTGCACGACTCAGTAGAGCCGTGGTAGGGTGGTAATCAAAGTACAGTGGGAGAACACACAAGACTCTATGACGATCTCGGGTCTACAGACTAACCTGCACCAGTGTCACCTGAGAACTACTATCCGACGATAGATATAATTCCATATAGGAGTTCTCGGCGAGTCCGTCCAGTGTACCCAGTCACCACTGAGCACCCGTATACGATCTCGATGTCAAACATCGATGAATGTGGGAACATCCATCGCCCATCATATGGGTCTAGTATCATATACGCTAGTCTACTCTGGTATATCGATGCCCCGTCTCGATACACCTACAACTAGGGACATTTCAAGATATGCTTATAAACTACAGATGTCCCACTAGTATGATCTCTATCATAATCACAGTAGTCAAGCCTATATCCTCAGGGCTTTATCAACATGTATGAATGAATAAAAGCATGATCAAATCAACATGTCAGATAAAGAAGAACCAGATAGCATACTATCATGTCGAGCAAGAATATACACTAAATATATATATATATATATATATACATCCACTATCATATAATGGCCTCTAGGGCATATATATATCCTACAATCTCCCACTTGCACTAAGGCCAGTTATTGGCGTATCTCATACCCAATATCTCAAAAAGTCGCTCATGCTGCGGCTGAGGGAGGGCCTTGGTGAGTGGATCCGCGGCGTTATTCTTTGTGTCTACTCTCTTAATCTCGATCTCGCGGTGATCTACAATCTCCCGGATCAAATGAAAGCGCCTCAGGATGTGTCTGGATCGCTGATGGGACCTGGGCTCCTAGGCTAACGCCATAGCCCCATTATTATCACAATAAAACGGTATTGGATCAATAATGGTTGGAACTACTCCTAGCTCCGAGACGAACTTCCTCATCCAGACGGCTTCCTTGGCGGCATCATTCGCAGCAATGTACTCAGCCTCCATCGTAGAGTCTACAACGGTATCCTGTTTGGAACTCTTCCAACTTACCGCCCCTCCATTGAGGGTAAATATAAACCCAGAGATAGATTTGCTGTCATCCTTATCGCTCTGGAAGCTCGAATCGGTAAAGGCCTCCATTTGGAGATCTCCATTACCATACACCAAGAACAATTCTTTAGTCCTTCGCAAGTACTTAAGAATATTCTTCACAGCTATCTAGTGATTCTCCCCTGGGTTGGATTAATACATGCTTACAACACTAGGTGCATAAGCTACATCTGGGCGTATACATAACATCGCATACATTATAGATCCTACTGCCGAAGCATAGGGTATAATGCTCATGCGAGCTCTCTCTTCATCGGTCTTTGAGCAAGAGTCCTTGGAGAGAGTGACCCCATGGCAAGCGGGTAAGGCACCCCGCTTGGATTCTTCCATACTAAACCTTTTTAGGATGGTGTTAATGTACCTGGTTTGGGACAATCCCAACAACCTCTTGGATCTATCCCTATAGATCCTAATGCCCAGGATGTATGTGGCATCATCCAGGTCCTTCATGGAGAACCTTAGTGATAAGAAAGATTTGATCGACTGTCGCATAGAAATATCATTTCCTATCAGAAGAATGTCATCCACGTACAATACGAGGAATGTGACAGCTCTCCCTACGGCCTTCTTATAAACACAAGGTTCATCTGGATTTTCTTTCTTTCATACAGAGCTGCTGAAAGCATTCGTTGAAGTTGACGTCTAAAAGGGAAATTGAAAGCATTTTCGCCAAGGGAAATTGAGAAAATGAGAAATGAGTACCGGGCTAAGACACCACTCCCGAGGAAAAGCGGCGGAATGAGGTCAGAATAGATATAGGTGTTGCCAGACCGGATTCGAGACGACCTTGGTCTCCCCATTGACATCAAACTCTTTGATAACATCATCGAAACAGATGTTCCAACTCCGTGATGCCTGCTTTAACCCATATATGGATTTAAGCAATCTGCATGCTTTCCCGCTGCTCCCACTGTCAATGAAGCCCTCTGGCTGATCCATATAAACGCATTCTTCTAAATCTCCATTTAGAAATGCCGTTTTGACGTCCATCTGCCAGATTTTATAGTCGTAGTGAGCAGCAATAGCAAGTAGGATCCGAATGAATTTAAGCATGGCTACGGGCGAAAAAGTCTCGTCATAGTCCAAACCTGGTCTTTGACGAAAACCCTTCGCCACAAGTCTTGCCTTATAGGTCTCTACCTGCCCATCTACACCAATCTTTCTTTTAAAGATCCATTTACACCCCACAGGTTTTACCCCAGGGGGGTACAACATCCAAATTCCATACTTTGTGGTGTACATAGACTCCATTTCGGATCTCATGGCATCCAGCCACTTCACAGAGTCACCACTCGTGATAGCTTGCTGAAAACTGGTAGGATCATCATCCTACATGATGTAATCTTCTCTGTCACCATCAATGAGGAAACCGTAGTTCCTCTCCGGTGGGCGAGAAGTCCTACCAGACCTACGGAGTGGCCGAGGTTCCTCAGTTTCTATTGCAACAGCCAGTTCAACCAAGTCGTCATTTGTAGTTTGTGTCTCTAGAACCTCTTCTAGATCCACCACATCGCCATCATCTTTATCTGTGAAAAACTCTTTTTCTAAGAATGTGGCATACTGAGAAACAAACACCTTTTGTTCCTCCTTGTGGTAGAATAGATATCCATAAGAGTTCCTTGGATATCCCACAAAGTTACACATGACTGACCGTGTCTCGAGTTTGTCCGGATTCTGCTTTTTAACATACGCCGGGCAACCCCAAATCTTAATTCTCTTAAGAGATGGTCTCTTCCTATGCCATATCTCATATGGCGTGGTAGACACGGTTTTGGTTGGAACCCTGTTCAAAAGAAACGTTGCAGTCTCCAGTGCATGCCCCCAAAATGAGACAGGTAACTTAGCATCACTCATCATGGAACGGACCATATCTAATAGGGTCCTATTCTGTCGTTCAGACACACCGTTGTGCTGTGGTGTGTAAGGAGGAGTGAGTTGAGAGAGAATCCCATTCTCTTTTAGGAAGTTTGCAAATTCTGTACTGAGGTACTCCCCACCTCGATCTGATCGAAGCATCTTGATACTCAAGCCGGTTTGATTTTCTACTTCTTGTTTATATTCAGTGAATTTCTCGAAAGCTTCGGATTTGTGCTTTAATAAAAATACATGACCGAATCTTGAGAAATCGTCAGTGAAAGTAATGAAGTAAGAAAAACCGCCTCTAACCTGTGTAGACATTAGCCCACATTCATCACTATGTATGAGTCCTAAGAGCTCGGTAGCTCTTTCTCCATGTCCGGTAAACGGAGTTTTGGTCATTTTACCCTTGATACAAGACTGGCAAGTCGCATATGATTTATATTCAAAAGGGTTTAAATATCCATCTTTGTGTAACTTGTTTAGTCTTGTTTCGTTAATATGACCAAGTCTACAGTGCCAAAGAAAAGCTTCATTTATTTCTGAAAGTTTTCTTTTATTAGTGTGTTGTATGCTGAAAACCGTGTGTTGATTTAGGATGTATATCCCGTTATTAAGTGTACCATACCCAACCAACATTTGATTCAGGTGAATGTTCATAACATTGTTCTGCAATACAAAATTATATCCTTCATTGCCTAACAAAGAAACAGATATTATATTACAAAGCATACTTGGTACAAAATAGCATGGGTTCAAAACCAATATACACCCAGATGGCAACCCCAAGTGATACTTTCCTACTGCGATTTTATGTACATTGGAACCATTTCCAACGCGGAGAGTATGGTCACCTGTCTTCAAAACCTTGCTATTTCTTAACCACTGCATAGAATTGCAAATGTGAGAACCTGAACCGGTATCTAATACCCAGGAAGCAGAGTTTATTGAAAAACAGTTTTCTGTCACAAACACACCTGAAGCGGAAGCATCCCCATGCTTCTTCTTGAGATTTAAGTACTCCGTACAGTTGCGCTTCCAATGTCCTGTTTTGTGGCAATGAAAACTTTCACCTTTCCCCGATTCTCCAGCTTTGGACTTTTCTTCCCCCTTGAACTTTTTAACTCCACCTTTAGGATTGGTGGGCTTCTTCTTTTTCTTTCCCTTGGCCTTAGCCTTTGAGCGAGAAAAGGAAGATTGTCCAACAGTCATAACGGGAGTTTTCACTGATTTCAGTGTGCTCTCTGCACTCCTTAACATATTAAGGAGTTCAGGTAGTTCCCTCTCCATGTTGTGCATGTTGAAGTTAACTATGAACTGAACAAAGGTGGAGGGGAGGGACTGCAGAATAATATCCGTATATTGTTCATTGTCCATTGTCCATCCAAGGTCCTCAAGCTCTTCTATGAGAGCTATCATCTTCAGAACATGGTCTCCTACTGATGTGCCAGGGGCCATTCGCATCTGAAACAATTTCTTTGATGCTTCGTACCGTAATACGCGAGATTGCTCTCCATACAACTCCTTTGTATGGAGAAATATGGCTTGAATGTCCATATTCTCATGCTGCTTTTGATGTGTGTTGTCCATCGATGCGAGCGCGAGGCATTTGGCCGTGGCACAGTCGGCGTCCTATGTCTTGCGGACTTCTTTGTCCGCAACTGAGGATTTTGGACCTGGGACGGGCGGGGTTGAAGCCGTGAGGACATATGATACTTTATCATAAGTCAAGGCTATCTTCAGATTCCTCAGCCAGTCTTTATAATTGGTCCCATTCAGTTTATTTTTATCTAGTAGAAACTTGAGTCCAGTCATTGGTATCTGGCATTAAGAGAGAGAAAAGAATACACTCAGCGAAAGCTTTTGCAAAGATCAGATTGGTTATTATCTTGTCTAATCGATGTCTCCCACTGCTTTAATCAAGTTTTTCTTTCAAACCTTAAAAAAACTAGCCAGGATTAATTACAGTCTACAACTTCGCTAACCGTTCAGCCAGGCCAGTGTCGGTACTTGAGGGAGGTTCCCCGTGCTTTCGCACGGAACTAATTAAAGTAAACCTCGTTTTCCCAGAGGCGTAGCCCCGTTAACACCTTTCTAGACACCTAATGAGTTAGCTAATTGTAAACTGCAAAACTCTCCTAGGAGCAACTATTGCCCACAGTGGGATCGGAATCCAACCATCATATGGAAGGTATACAATCTCATTGCAAATCTCAACACTTGAAATTCCCGATATGATTTTTACCCCTAGTACTTATGACCTTAACTATGGTCAACAAATCATAAGCACCAGTCAAGTTCTACCCGTCATTTCTTGATTAATTAGACCCACCCATATGACCCTTAACTATGGTCAACAAAGTCGCATGAATGTCCTAATTAATCTGCATCATATGCAGTGTAGGAAGACATCACTTAGCTACCGTACACTATGCCTTAACTATAGTCAACAAACGTAGCACGAATACTAAGTACTCTACTTCCTAAAATGACGGAGGGTTGCGGATAATTTTTAAGAAAATCTTTAACGCTTTGAACTTGATATCGTCAAAGAATCAAATGGTTTTCAAAAGGAGTGGCTTGTGCTCCATAGTTTTGAAAAGTAGCTTTTTCATAAAGAGCCGAGTGGTTTTCAAATCCGATTCTACAACATCTTTTTAGATTTATTTTCTTTACATTAATCATATTAATATAGTCCCATCATTTAAGTCCTTAAGCCAATCACAGAAAAGAAACGAAAATACAATGTACACTTATGCCATCCGCATTCTCTGCAATTATGCACCGTTAAGTTACTTAACTAACGGCATACCGAGACGGGACTAGCGCGGGTGTACAACATAAGCAACGTCTACTATATATCTCATATATAATATATCATTCGTCTCAGATATCACAGAACACAGGCAGCAGAAACATATATATAATGTGGGATATACTAGGACGTCCGTATTTAGTATTTAGCCAACAATAGAAAATACGGATTCCACAGTCGCGATGAATAGCCAAGCCCACACCCTTAGACCCCTACGAGAGCAGCAAGCGACCCTACCAATCCTGGAGTTTAGGAGACCCGGTCTCGACTCCTCGAGATGGCCTCCCACTGAACCCCAGAACCCGGTCACTTGTGCTCCCCTCCTTGGGTCTATCCTAATGCGGAAAAGTAAATAAAATACAACACTGGTGACATCAACCTCAACCCAGAAGTGCCCCAAATAAAAGAATATTACATTACATTTGAATTTTACATGAATGAAAAATAAAACTCTCATCTCACATAAAAAACCCCGGCTATTCAATCGCGACAATCCTGCACATCATATCTCAGCAACACATAATATCATATATCATCAACGTAAGTAAGTATGCGTACCCCGATTGTCGTTGATATATAGTAATGAAACCGGCGATAAGCGACATACTACACTTACGGTCACAGAAAAGAAAGTGTAAAACTACAATATTTGGAATCCACATTCTCTTTAGACATCGTAAATCCGAGATATCACATACCTCGCATTTCATGCCTAACTATATGAATTCCACATATTGTATCACTGTTGGGGTAAAAATTTACACCCCGGTTGACTAAGTCAAAAATCCAAGTCAACCCCAAACCAAGTGGGCCCGAGCCCAGACCCAGTAGGCCCATGCCCAGGTCGAGCCCGAAAATGAAGCGGTCGGCCTTCCCCCACGCCAAGATAAAACTTTTGTAATAAACAATTTTGTTGTTTTTCTTTTATTTTATGGATAAATGTGAGAAAAATAGGCATGAAGCCAAATTTTTGTAAGGCCCATGGCTTATGTGCAAAAAGAAATGGTACATGGGCCATGAAATAGGCAAAATGCCATTTTGTGAAGCCCAAGGGCTATGTGTAAAGTGTATAGCCTATAAAGGCAAGATAATGAAAATATCTCACAACTTTTTTCTCTCTCCAGAAATTTCTAGATCTGAGATCTCTTCCTCCTTCCTCAAGGTTCTAAAACCTTCCTTTTTCTTTTGAATTAAATCAAGAGTTTAACTCTTCCTTTCCTCAAAATAAATAGATTTCCACCATAAAACCTACAAAGGGGAGCTCAGATCTCCAATCAGATCTCGAAAAGGGGAGGCTTTTAAGGCTCATCCCCTTTTCTCCAAGATCCCGCCGGTCAAGAGCAAGAAGAAGAAGACCCATCTCCAAAAATCTAACTTTGGACAGACCCAAGGCTCAAAAGAAGAGCAATAAATCCCCAGGAGTTTAACTCCTTTCTAAAAGTTGCTGGAGTTTAACTCCATAAATTAATTTCTGTTGGAGTTTAACTCAATAAATTTGCTTCTGTTAGGAGTTTAACTCTAAAGATTCCCTTGGGAGTTCAACTCCCCAGCCTAGGGGCTAGGCTTCCCTTTCCGCGGGTTTTTCCTGCGGTCACGTGTGCCCACGTGACCCCGGGGCGCTAAGGCGCTCGTCGGTCACGTGTGCCCACGTGACCCCTGGGCGCTAAGGCACCCATCGGTCACGTGGGAGCACGTGACCCCGGGGCGCCAAAGCGACCATCGGTCACGTGTGCACACGTGACCCCTGGGGCGCCAAAGCGCCCATCGGTCACGTGTGCGCACGTGACCCTTGGGGCGCCAAGACGCCCATCGGTCACGTGTGCCCACGTGACCCCCGGGGGGCGCCAAAGTGCCCATCGGTCACGTGCGCGCACGTGACCCCGGGCATTAAGGCGCCCACCTGCTGTGCGAGCGTCCTTTAGACGCCATTTTGTTTTCTTTTCCCCCCTCGTTTTACGTGCACTCCCCAACAAAATCCCTTCTGGAGTTTAAACCCTTTTAAAAATGTATATATATATTCTTTGGAGTTTAACTCCATAATAAAGTTCTATTTTAGGAGTTTAACTCCGCATAAAATTCTTTTAGGAGTTTAACTCCTTTTAAAATTCTTTGGAGTTTAACTCCACAATAAAATTCCTTTTGAAATTAAACTCTACTTTTTTTTTAAAAAAAGGGGGGAAGGAAAACATACACAGACTCCACGACACTGTCTTCCGTTAGAAAAAAATTTCTAACGGGGCGCTGCCCAGCACCCCGCAAGGGGGCTGCTAGCCCCCTTGACCCCCAGCCCGCTATCCGGGTAGCGGGACCCCCGTCAAAACTCTGCGGGGGCCCCCCCGATATTTCCAAAACCCTTTCAAAACACGATACTGCACATTGAGTTCGCATGACCAGTTTAACCCGTTAATCGGAGGTTCCTTCGCTCCAAATGCGAGGGGTAATTAACGGCAGCTTAGTCCGCGGTTGCCGGAGATTCAGATCCCCACAATCAATAAACCCCGGCCTACCCTAGGCAGGGGGAATCTGTAATGCGCCTGACAAGCGCGCGCGTATTCCCATCTCAATGGGGTGACGAAAAACACCCTACAGATTCTGGCACGCCCGGTGGGACTCTCTCTCCTCCCATATCTCGGGTTAAGCGTTCATGCGAACTCATTTAACATATACGCCGATGTTTGTACTAAAATAATTTCTTTCTTTCGTGCAGCAATCAACTTTCAATGACGATGTCTCTCAAGACGAATTCGGCTTACGACGGAACCCCGATCTCGTACGTGGTCAAGATTAATGCCCGCGTAGTTCTCCCCTCCAGTCTCAGCCGGCAATGGGAGGAGCCACCCCGCCAGTTTGGCTCCGTCATCATCTATCCTGCCGGAACCGCTCATCTGGCGGAGATCCCGGCGGAACAGGTGGCCAAGCCGGTCTCAAGAGGAAAGAGGCCGAATGTCGTGATCGCCAATGCACCACAACCGAAACTTAAGATGGCGTCTGAACGACTCCCTGGCGCTCTAGCTGGGGGCAAGACTTCCGATGCGAAGGGCAACATCAAATGTTGCCGAAACTTAAGATGGCGTCTGAACGACTCCCTGGCGCTCTAGCTGGGGGCAAGACTTCCGATGCGAAGGGCAACATCAAATGTTGCGGACGAGCTCAGGAGATGACTCCAACAAATGCACAATCGAGCGTATCTCCAAGGCCCTCCATCAACCGGTCTGCAGCGTCTTCCCAAAGAGCCGAAGCCTGCCAGTTGCTCAGAACAGAAAAGTTAACACAGAAGCGTCTCAGGTATCGAGCCAACAAGAGGGCCAGGGCTTCGGCCAAATGGAATCGTGTGATGTTCCAAGTGCAGGGTTGCCCCGCGACGACAGCTGAGTCGAACGTAAGAATCAGCAATTCCTTCGAGCCTCTGAAGTGGGTTCAGAAAAATGCCATGACCGCCAGAATCAAGAAGACAGCGGTCCGAATAGTGCCACAAAGAGACGTGTCCTGGCCCCAACAGAAGAAGTATGACACTGTCTCTTCAAGAGTCTATCAAGCACTCTGTGCCGCACGAAAACAGTGGGGCAAACCCAGAAAAGAAGCGCCAGCACCATTCAAGAACCTGGTTAGGCCAGCCGCCTTCAATCGACTACCAGCTACCGAAGCAAGGGGGTCAAGACAGCGATCCGTGAAATCAGCTTCCAATGATAGAAAGACGGCCGGATATATCATCCATACGGTCTATATGGAAGGCGGGCGCCCCAGCGACAACCTTCGCAGCAAAAGCAAGGATGGGGCCACCACATCCCAAGCCCAATCTGGCCTGAATGTGGTTGCCGCTGCCCAAGAACAGCCGCCCCCGCTGGATGAAGAAAACCCTCTCGATGAGGATGATAGGCAGAAAGACCCCTCGGTCCATGCAGAGTCAAGCTCGGACAGCGAGGAAGAGCCTACTTTCCGCCCCAAGACTGCGGAGCAAGAGCTGCTTCAAGAGCTTCGAAAACAGCTCAGGAGCAAAGATAAAGAGATGGCCAAGCTCTATTCGAAGATTGACGACTTAACGAACGTGGTGATGCAGCTTACGGCTCAAATTGCTCGAGCGCCTCCCAATCAAGCACAAGCCGCTACTAGTCAGCCGGGTGATGACAATCCGAGGCAGCCAATGCCTGTTCCTTTGGGACCAAGACTGGTCGAGCCGCATGAAAGCCGGCCACACTCCGCTTCTGGGGACGCCTTGGCCCCAGATAGCACTATCCCGCTAACACAGGATCGGATAATGGATTGGGTCACCAGCAAGGTTAAAACATTGGTGGCCGAAGCCGAAGCTCAGAAAGAAATCGGCAGTAGTGGGCGGCCATATCCCGCGCAGTACGATCTGATTGAGTTCCCAAGCGGCTACGTCATTCCTAAGTTCGGAAGATTTGATGGAACAGGGAATGCAAATCAGCACGTCGCCCACTTCAAAGCATCGTGCGGAAATACAGGGGGCAATGACGCGCTCCTTCTTCGTCAGTTTGTCAACAGCCTGACCGGCGTCGCCTTCGACTGGTATGCGAGTATACCGGACGGGTCAGTCATTACCTTTGCCCAAATGGAGTCCCTGTTTCGGCAAAGGTTCATGAGTGTCAGTGATAAAATCTCCATTGCCGACCTTGTGAGGACCAAGCCGGGGAAGAATGAAAGCAACACCGACTTTATCGCTCGTTGGCGTAATCTTACAGTCAAGTGCGAACCGCCGCTGGAGCAGGACCGGTCCGTCAGCCTTCTCATTGGGAACCTCAGCAATTGGATGGTCCCATTCTTGTGTACGGCAGGCCTCAAGACATTTCAGGAGCTAACCAAGAAAGTTCAAATGCTGGAACGCTCGAAGCAGGAGTCCCCACCGGATTCTCAGAGAGACAAAACTTGGAAAAGTAAGCGGGACGACAACCGTAGAAGCGGGAGTTCCAACAGTACCAATGTCTTCAATGCGTCCGACAATGAAGAAAAGCGAAGGGCGGCCGAATCCAAAACTAACCGGTCTCGAAAGCCATTGCTGGGAGGAGATGGGCCCACCCTAGAGGAGAAAAAGAACAAGGTTTACTCTTTCAGAAGGGACAAGGTCCGCAAGATATTTAAAGATGCCTTGAACAACGGCCTACAATTGCCGGAGTCGAAAAGACCCCAAGAAGCAAAAATGACCGACAATCCCCTGTATTGCCCGTACCACCGAGTAGTGAGCCATGCGATCGAGGATTGCTATATCTTCAAGGACTGGGTCGAGAAGCAGTACAAAGCTGGAGAGATCGAGCTATCCAAAAGCGTGTTGGTAAACAATCAAGTTGCAACCGCCAACTTTATACAGACAGAAGCTGAAGCCTTCTGGGAGCAGACAGCCGAACCCGCTGCCCTGACAAAAGAAACCGACTCATCGCGGCCTCCGTGGAGTACGCACATATCTAATAAGACGAAGAAGATGATAAAGTTACTTCGGAAAGAACCCAGGATGGAATGGGAAGGGCAGAAGAAGCCTACCAGTCCAGCTGCCAAGGCGGCTCCATCAGGCTCAAAATTCAAGAAGCTTAAGAAGAAGAAAAGTGCAGCTCGGCGTGAAAAAGAGTCTGCAGGGAGATCGACCATTCAAAAATATATCGATTCCCTTGAAGAATATGAACAAAAGGAAAGAACATTGATTCAATTGAAGGAGTTCTTCCCTGTAGAAGCGGCTGAAATTCTGGAGGAGTTAGAAGAAGACTCCAATGAAGAGATCTCAGTAGTGACCTGCTACGCCATCCATCTTGGCAGCGACTCGGAAGAAGAGCTTTGTTTTCCCGAAGAGGACGAGGAGCTCGCCACAAAAGCCAATCAAATCCGGCTCAGAAGCGGCAGGGCTCTACCGCCAAATCAGGGCAACGCCCCAAAAGGGAAGGAAAAAAAAGTCGCCAATGAAGAAGAGGGCAGAGAACCGGCCGATGAAAACATAAGTCCTTCATCGGTGGACTATAATGTCTTGGCACATCTCCGGAAGCTTCCGTCTCTCCTGAGCATCTATGACGCCTTGGTCCTATCTAAGGAGCTTAGAGATGTTCTCATTCATGCTCTACAAAACCCCGAGCGGTATCAGGCTCACTTTGCGGAAATTAATATGAAAGAAGCCCAGCACGCTTTGCATGCCGCCGCAGTCACATTTAAGGATGAAGACTTGCTATTGGGAACAGCTGAGCACAATCGGCCGCTTTACGTGACCGTGTACAGCGACGGAGATCGAATTAATCGCATATTGATTGATCCGGGGTCCTCGGTGAACATCATGAACTTACGAACTCTGAAAAGTTTGTCAATGGACGTCCGACATCTGTCAAGGGAAAGGATTGTCATTCAAGGCTGCAACCAAAATTGCCAGCAAGTTCTGGGGTCCATAGCTCTGCCAATCAAATTCGGGGATCTGCAGACTAAAGCTAAGATATACGTGATCGACGCAGACACGTCTTATAAGATTCTATTGGGGCGGCCGTGGCTCCACGATTATGGCATCATTCCGTCAACTCTCCATCAATGCATGAAGTATACTAAAAATGGCGAAGAAAGACACATTGACGGAGACATTCAGCCGTTCGGTGTGCATGAAGTCCGCTATGAAGATTCTCGATACTTTATGAACCACCAAAATGCTAAGCCACAACTGACTGAGGATAGACCGGCCCCAAGACTCAAAAGCAAATCTGCGCCGGCTGTCACTTTCAAGAGCAAAAACGCCCAAGTGCGCCCGCATTTCGGTAGCGACACTGACGAGTCCGACGCTGGAAGCCCGTCCTTCCGTAAAACTCGCCCTCGCTTCGGTAGCGATACGGACGAATCTGATGTTGAAGGCCCATCTAGCAGCAAAGTCCGTCCTCACCTTGGCAGTGATACTGAAGAGTCAGAAGAAGAGGACCTGCCGTGCAACGGCTGTGTAGATTGGCCCCCCATGCAGCAAGCGAAACTACGAGAGACCTTCGAAGTCGCAGAAGGGTCCCTGGCCATCACAAGGGTGCCGGAACGGATGTGCAAAGAGCTCGACGCATTGTCAGTCTCCACCGTGGACCAACTGACAACTTTCTACGTCCCTGGGAGGAAAAATGGACAGAAAGGCATCCTGTTTTACGGGTCAAATCCCGTTGTGCATCCAGACGACCTTTCCATCGCGTGCCTCCCCTATGAGAGAGGCATAAGAGCCGTCCTCAATCCCAGATACTATGCGCCCGAGATGCGGGAATACTTTAAGAAGTGCGGATGCCGGTTATATCAAACGGAGTCTGAAGCAAAGTTTTACGAAGGGCTATGGTATCCGCCCCAGATCCGAGCACTCATTGATGGAAGAATTCCAGATAGGCGGGGCATAGGCTATGTTCAACCTGATTCCAAAGCGTGCTACATGATCCATGTTGGTGAGGCCAGCGAAAGATCAAATGACGACGACGAGATAGCCGAGCCAGAAGAAGCTCCTCAAGAGCTCGAAGATGGCGGACAAGCAACCTTTGACGAGCTAACCGAGATTGACTTAGGAACGCCCGATAATCCAAGGCCGACCTACATCAGCTCACTCTTGTCGGAGGAAATGAAAGAGCAGATAATTGCCCCGCTGCGTGAGTTCGTCGACTGCTTCGCGTGGACGTACAAAGAAATGCCTGGCCTTTCCCCTGAAGTAACCGTACATAAGTTGGCTATATCTCCTGATGCTAAGCCAGTCAAACAAGCTCCTCGAAGAATGAGAAGGGAGTTGGAAGAAAAGGTCATCGAGGAAACCAAGAAGCTCATCGATGCCGGCTTCATCAGGGAAGAGAAATATGCAGACTGGATCGCATGCATAGTCCCAGTGAAGAAGAAAAATGGGCAGATCCGAGTTTGTGTCGATTTCAGGGACCTCAACAAGGCATGTCCTAAAGACGACTTCCCGCTACCGGTCATGGAAATGATGGTCGATGAAACCTCAAATTATGAACTGTTCACCTTTATGGACGGCTCGTCTGGATATAATCAGATCAAGATGTCGCCTGAGGATGAGAAGCACACAGCATTTCGAACCCCGATCGGAATATACTGCTACAAAGTGATGCCGTTCGGGCTGAAGAACGCGGGCGCTACATATCAAAGGGCAATGACTAATATCTTTGATGACCTAATCCATAAAGTCGTCGAATGCTATGTTGATGATCTGGTCGTCAAAACTGAAGCCAAGGCCGATCATATCCAAGATCTCAGGACCGTTCTCACCAGACTGAGGGAATACGATCTGAAGATGAATCCTCCGAAGTGCGCTTTTGGCGTGTCATCGGGAAAATTCCTGGGCTTCATAGTCCGACATCGAGGGATCGAAGTTGACCCATCAAAGATAAAGGCCATCATGGAGATGCCTCCTCCAAAGAGTCTGACGCAGCTAAGATCTTTCCAAGGCAAGCTTGCTTATATACGGAGGTTTATCTCAAATTTGTCGGGGAGATGTAGGCCCTTCTCAAAGCTCATGAAGAAAGGAGCTCCTTTTATCTGGGATGCCGAATGTCAAGTAGCGTTCGAAAGCATCAAACAATACTTATTGCACCCTCCAGTGCTGGCCGCTCCCATTCCAAATAAACCGCTGATTCTCTATACTGCCGCGCTGGACGAGTCACTCGGTGCGCTCCTTGCCCAAAATAACGAGGAGGGAAAAGAAAATGCCCTCTACTACCTCAGTCGAACTCTAGTCGGGGCGGAACACAACTATTCCCCAATCGAAAAGCAATGTCTGGCTCTGATATTTGCTGTGAAGAAGCTAAGGCACTATCTGCTGGCTCATCGGGTTATGCTGATCTCCAAGGTCGACCCGCTCAAACACTTGATGACCAAAGCAAGCCTAGCCGGCAGAATGGCAAGATGGGCTGTCATGCTACTTGAGTTCGACATAGTTTATACTCCTCAGAAAGCAGTAAAAGAGCAAACTCTTGCAGACTTTCTCGCCGCTCATCCTATACCAGAAGGGTCGCCGCTAGATTGTGAATTACCCGACGAACAAGTGCTGCATCTCGAGGAAGATGAGCCATGTTGGGAGCTCTACTTCGATGGAGCCTCATCAATAAGGACCTCCAGTAAATCAAGCGTCCCGGAGATAAAAGCAGGGATAGGATTGGTGTTCATCACACCATCAATGGGAACCCTACGGCGTTCTTTCGCTCTCACCGAGCCTCGCACAAACAATGAGGCCGAGTATGAAGCTCTGATAGCTGGTTTGGAGCTCGCCATAGAAATGGAAATGCTTCGGCTACGGGTTTACGATGATTCCCAGCTTGTCGTCAACCAAGTAAGCGGCGATTATAAGATATACAAACCCGAGCTGGCTCGGTACAGAAGCCGGGTGGTGGAACTCATGAAACGATTCACTCATATCGAACTAACAAGAGTCCCTAGAGCATTGAACGGAAAAGCCGATATACTTGCTCGCCTAGCCAAGGAGCTGGCTGATCCTGACATGGACGAAATTCTGATCACAGTCAGGAGCCGACAAATTCTACCTCCAGTCTCTCTACGAGAAGAGGAAAGCGCGGAACAGGAGAGCAGTCCTGCCGAAGAAGCTTTGATCATCCAAGACGAGCCCGATTGGAGAGAACCCTTCATACAGTACCTCCGATACGACAAGCTGCCCGAAGAAAAATCTGCGAGGATTCAGCTGAAGAAAAGAGCTCTCCGATACGTGTTTGTAAATGACACGTTATACCGCAGGTCATATGACCAACTCTGGCTCAGGTGCCTGTCATCGGCCGAAGCCCAAAAGGTCATGAAAGATGTTCACTCGGGCGTTTGCGGTGCTCACCAATCTGGTCCCAAGATGCGACTTCAAATCAAACGGCTTGGGTATTACTGGCCCACCATGATACGGGATTGCGGAGAGCATGCAAAGAAATGTCAGATCTGCCAAATCCATGGTGATTTCATTCACAAGCATCCCAATCCATTGCACCCTACGGTGGCGTCGTGGCCCTTCGAAGTTTGGGGCACCGACATTGTTGGCCCAATTGATCCTCCGTCGTCCAAAGGCCACCGGTTCATACTGGCCGCGACAGACTACTTCTCCAGATGGGCTGAAGCTGTCCCGCTAAAAGAAGTCAAGACAAAAGATATTCTGACATTCTTCCAGCATAATATTCTATACCGCTTCGGTATACCAAGAAAAATCATTTCTGACAACGGGCCTTCTTTCAAGAGCTTCAATGTCTCAAGGTTCGCTACTCAGCACAAGATAGACTGGAGATATTCCTCCATCTATAATCCAAGAGCCAATGGGCTAGCCGAAGCCTTCAATAAGACCCTATGCAAGCTCCTGAGGAAGAATGCTTCAGCCAACAAGAGGGACTGGAATCTCAAGCTTCACGAGGCGCTTTGGGCATATCGTACCACGCACCGTACTCCAACCCAGTCCACTCCATACTCATTGCTCTTCGGAGTGGAGGCGGTCCTCCCTCTCGAAGTCGAAGTTCCAAGCTTAAGAATGGCCGTTCAACATGAGTTGACGGAAGAGGAAAACGTGCTCCTTCGACTTGAAGAGCTGGATGCCCTCGAAGAAAGGAGGCTCGCGGTGCAGCAAAGTCTGGAACTATACCGAGCCCAGATGTCACGGGCCTATGACAAGATAACCTGTCTCCGCGCTTTCAAGAAAGGTGAATTGGTGTTGGTCCTTAAAAGACCGATCATCCTCAATCGACATGCCAAGGAAAAATTCGAGCCAAACTGGGAAGGACCATACGTCATTGAGAAAGTGTTCGACGGAGGATCCTACCAACTAATAAGTGCCGAGGGAGAAAGGCCCATGCCACCCATCAATGGCCGATATCTCAAGAAATACTACACGTGAATGCTCTAAGTCGCAGGCGAATTGAGCACATCAGCCCTATGGTCTGGATCAGACATCCTGCAAAACCGTATACAATCCACGGGCGTAAAAGACCCCTATTTCTCCCAAATCCTGCCGGTGAGACTACTTTAAAGTCCCACCAGCGGAAAAAAAAAACGGTATGTCCACAAGCAAAACGGGCACGGATGAAAACCCGAAAGGGCTCCGTGAGTAAAAACAGCAGGACTACCGGCGAGTCTGTGAAAACCCGAAAGGGCGCAAACTCGTGAAAAGAGATGAAATACACTCGCAAAGTCCCCTCGACCTTGCGAGGAGAAAACCCTACGTGAGATCCTTACGACTCACAAAGGAGAAAAATACTTAGGAATCCTCACGATTCTTAAGAAGAAAATACACCTGCGGGATCCTTACGACTCGTAGGGAGAAAATGCTTTTATGGGACCCTCACGGCCCATAAAATTGAAAAGCCTTAGGTGACAGAAACCCAAACCTGTCTCCTAAGCCATCCTTTCCCGACGGGCAACGGCAAATGATGAGTCGCTCCTGGCATTTCGCTTCAGTGTTAGCGGTGCTGATGCCGACCAAAAACCCAAATCCCAAGTCCTCCCAAGGCAAATGATGAGTTGCTCCTGGCATTATTCCAGTGCAGCAATGCTGATGCCAAACAAAACCCAAATTCAAAGTCCTCTCAATGGCGAATGATGAGTCGCTCCTGGTACCATATTGCAGTGCAGCGATGCAGACGCCAACAAAGTCCCGAAAGTTTTATGGCCCTACAGTCTAGATCATACATCCTGCAAAACCGTATACAATCCACGGGCGTAAAACGATCCCAATCTCTCCCAAATCCTCCCGGGGCAAATGATGAGTTGCTCCTGGCATCATTCCAGTGCAGCAATGCAGATGCCGACAAAAAAAAATCCCCAAATCCCCTCGGGGCAAATGATGAGTTGCTCCTGGTACCATATTCCAGTGCAGCAATGCAGATGCCAAACAAAAAAAAAACCAATTCCCAAACTCTGTCATGACAAATGATGATTCGCTCCTGGTACCATATTCCAGCATAGCGATACTGATGTCAACCCAAATCAAAATCAACAAGTCAACTTCCACTCCGACACCGCAGAAAGCGGAGCAAGTCAGAATCCAATCTCGACACCGCAAGAAACGGAGCAAGTCAAGTCTACCCCTGACACTGCAAGAAGCAGAGCAAGTCAAATCAAGAATCGACCGTCCATGTCGCTAAAATGGCAGCATCGACCGTCCAAGTCGCAAAAAGGGCAGCATCGACAGTCCAAGTCGCAAAAAGGGCAGCATCGACCGTCCAAGTCGCAAAAAGGGCAGAACCGACCGTCCACGTCGCTAAAAGGGCAGCAACGACTGTCCAAGTCGCAAAAAGGGCAGCACCGACCGTCCAAGTCGCAAAAAGGGCAGCATCGACCGTCCAAGTCGCAAAAAGGGCAGAATCGACCGTCCATGTCGCTAAAATGGCAGCACCGACCGTCCACGTCGCTAAAATGGCAGCATCGACCGTCCAAGTCGCAAAAAGGGCAGCATCGACCGTCCGTCCAAGTCGCAAAAAGGGCAGCATCGACCGTCCAAGTCGCAAAAAGGGCAGAACCGACCGTCCACGTCGCTAAAAGGGCAGCAACGACCGTCCAAGTCGCAAAAAGGGCAGCACCGACCGTCCAAGTCGCAAAAAGGGCAGCATCGACCGTCCAAGTCGCAAAAAGGGCAAAATCGACCGTCCATGTCGCTAAAATGGCAGCACCGACCGTCCACGTCGCTAAAATGGCAGCACCGACCGTCCAAGTCGCAAAAAGGGCAGCATCGACCGTCCAAGTCGCTAAAAGGGCAGCATCGACCGTCCAAGTCGCAAAAAGGGCAGAATCGACCGTCCATGTCGCTAAAATGGCAGCACCGACCGTCCACGTCGCTAAAAGGGCAGCAACGACCGTCCAAGTCGCAAAAAGGGCAGCACCGACCATCCAAGTCGCAAAAAGGGCAGCATCGACCGTCCAAGTCGTAAAAAGGGCAGTGCAGGATTCCTACAAAGCGAGAACCAGATCACTCCGGGCCAGGGAAACGTGTATCACGGACACGCCGTCTCGGAGACATGTCAAGCAACGACCGTCCATGTCGTAAAAAGGGCAGTGCCAGCTTCCCAAAAAGCGGGAACCAAATCAGGTCGCCTCCAAGTAAAAGAAAATCCATCAATTTCATGCACACGACCCACATATGTGGTGTGCATTATTGATGGGGGGCAATTTGTTGGGGTAAAAATTTACACCCCGGTTGACTAAGTCAAAAATCCAAGTCAACCCCAAACCAAGTGGGCCCGAGCCCAGACCCAGTGGGCCCATGCCCAGGTCGAGCCCGAAAATGAAGCGGTCGGCCTTCCCCCACGCCAAGATAAAACTTTTGTAATAAACAATTTTTTTGTTTTTCTTTTATTTTATGGATAAATGTAAGAAAAATAGGCATGAAGCCAAATTTTTGTAAAGCCCATGGCTTATGTGCAAAAAGAAATGGCACATGGGCCATGAAATAGGCAAAATGCCATTTTGTGAAGCCCAAGGGGCTATGTGTAAAGTGTATAGCCTATAAAGGCAAGATAATGAAAATATCTCACAACTTTTTTCTCTCTCCAGAAATTTCTAGATCTGAGATCTCTTCCTCCTTCCTCAAGGTTCTAAAACCTTCCTTTTTCTTTTGAATTAAATCAAGAGTTTAACTCTTCCTTTCCTCAAAATAAATAGATTTCCACCATAAAACCTACAAAGGGGAGCTCAGATCTCCAATCAGATCTCGGAAAGGGGAGGCTTTTAAGGCTCATCCCCTTTTCTCCAAGATCCCGCCGGTCAAGAGCAAGAAGAAGGAGACCCATCTCCAAAAATCTAACTTTGGACAGACCCAAGGCTCAAAAGAAGAGCAATAAATCCCCAGGAGTTTAACTCCTTTCTAAAAGTTGCTGGAGTTTAACTCCATAAATTAATTTCTGTTGGAGTTTAACTCCATAAATTTGCTTCTGTTAGGAGTTTAACTCCAAAGATTCCCTTGGGAGTTCAACTCCCCAGCCTAGGGGCTAGGCTTCCCTTTCCGCGGGTTTTTCCCGCGGTCACGTGTGCCCACGTGACCCCGGGGCGCTAAGGCGCTCGTCGGTCACGTGTGCCCACGTGACCCCTGGGCGCTAAGGCGTCCATCGGTCACGTGGGAGCACATGACCCCGGGGCGCCAAAGCGACCATCGGTCACGTGTGCACACGTGACCCCTGGGGCGCCAAAGCGCCCATCGGTCACGTGTGCGCACGTGACCCTTGGGGCGCCAAGACGCCCATCGGTCACGTGTGCCCACGTGACCCCGATGGGCGCCAAGGCGCCCATCGGTCACGTGTGCCCACGTGACCCCCGGAGGGAACCAAAGTGCCTATCGGTCACGTGCGCGCACGTGACCCCGGGCATTAAGGCGCCCACCTGCTGTGCGAGCGTCCTTTAGACGCCATTTTGTTTTCTTTTCCCCCTCGTTTTACGTGCACTCCCCAACAAAATCCCTTCTGGAGTTTAAACCCTTTTTAAAATGTATATATATATTCTTTGGAGTTTAACTCCATAATAAAGTTCTATTTTAGGAGTTTAACTCCGCATAAAATTCTTTTAAGAGTTTAACTCCTTTTAAAATTCTTTGGAGTTTAACTCCACAATAAAATTCCTTTTGAAATTAAACTCTACTTTTTTTTAAAAAAAAGGGGGGGAAGGAAAACATACACAGACTCCACGACACTGTCTTCCGTTAGAAAAAAATTTCTAACGGGGCGCTGCCCCGCACCCCGTAAGGGGGCTGCTAGCCCCCTTGACCCCCAGCCCGCTATCCGGGTAGCGGGACCCCCGTCAAAACTCTGCGGGGGCCCCTCCGATATTTCCAAAACCCTTTCAAAACACGATACTGCACATTGAGTTCGCATGACCAGTTTAACCCGTTAATCGGAGGTTCCTTCGCTCCAAATGCGAGGGGTAATTAACGGCAGCTTAGTCCGCGGTTGCCGGAGATTCAGATCCCTACAATCAATAAACCCTGGCCTACCCTAGGCAGGAGGAATCTGTAATGCGCCTGACAAGCGCGCGCGTATTCCCATCTCAATGGGGTGACGAAAAACACCCTACAATCACATTCCAGATAAATAGACAGTATTAAACATTTCGATCGAATAATCAAATACCCAAAATTTCCTAAAGCTCAACACTTGAGCGGAGTTCAAAAAACCCGGAATGTGTCACAGTAGTAGCGGTCCAGCCGTAGAAGGGTCAAGCCAACGCCTCACATGTGGCACGCCGTACTGCCTCAAACCCTGAGGTTCAAAAGGCAGTTCAAGACGGTCACATAATCGAGTTAAGGTTTGTTGTCTTCGAGAGGGTCCACCACAAAACTTGCACACATTTCCGAAAGATTTAAACTCGAGAAAAGATTCAACACTTGAAAAATTTTCGTGTCGGGAAAAAGTGAGTTAATGATATCCATTCGAACTTTTTAATACTTTCTAAATTATCCGAAAAAGGCACGAGATTAAAATTCTGATCGAATCGCCGAATCCAAAACAATCTCCAGAACATATATCACTGAAATATAAGCAGGTAATAAGATCACTGTATAAAAACGAGGCCTTAATGTATCTGTACGGTCGCGGAGACACGGCCTAAGCAAGCTTTGGCCGCGGTTCCGCGGTGGGATTTAGTGATTAGGGCTTCGTTTTTTACAGTGGTTCTTAGAATTCCCTGCAGAATTTTTTACATATTTTTAATTCTGAAAATGACACAGTTTGAAAAAATGTCCAGAGAGTGTTCAAGAAGTCCGTATTTTGGTCCGATCGGAGTTTTAACTTCACTAAAGTGTCGCCTAAAGTTCTAGGTCGGCTTTGATACCAATGTTAGGTTTACCTAGCACCTCATGAAGGGTTTGGAAGCATCACATGTCTCAAAATCAAATTTTTAAGGTGCTAAGTGAACATACAAAGAATCATCACTAGAAAATTAGGGTTTCATTACAAAGACAACATCACAAGTAATAAAGGGTAGGGTTTTGAGAGTACAACCTTTGTAGCTCCCTACGCTAGACTCCTTGGCTACTTGAAGGTTGGAAGAAGGTTCGGTTGAGGTCTTCTAATGTCCACGACGATCCACCCGAAGCTCCTTTGCCCAAACCTCCTTGCTTTACTCGATGTATCAATGGAATAGAGCAAATACTCTACACAAACCGGCTAGATGTTTGTAGTACGATGATGTGGTTTGTATTCTTTGATCAAAACTCTTTCTTTTAATTAACCTCACTTAAGAAAATGATCAAGAGAGGAAGAAGATGGTGGCTTTGCTTTCTTACAAAAATAAAAGAGATGAGAGAGTGAATAATTGAAATGAGAAAAGAATAATATATCTAAATTCCTTCTCACTTCAACCATGGTAAGAATTATCTAGATTTTTTCCAAAATGAGTTCAAAGGTAAAAGGATAATTAACTCAAGGTTAATAAGTGGTTGAAGCATGGTCAAAGATGATAAACATTAACCTCTTGTGAATTATCCTTTACTTTTTACAAAATGAAAAATAAATAGATAATTCTACAATGTAAGTCTTGCATTGCCACCAAACTTGTATCAACAACCATGATACAATGTATGCATGTATGTATCCATGCACATCATCATATGCATACATGTATGCATACAAAATAGAAAAGAGTTTGATTAAAGAATTAATCTAAAAGTCATTTGTTAAATCAACACTTGATTTTATAAACCGGTCATATCACATACGACCTGACCAATAGAAAATGCCCGATTAATATGCGGTATCACATATCCGTATTTAATCGGGTCCCCGCGCATATCTCATATGCACACCATATCTTTTCGCCTAAGCTAGGAAACTTCATTGTGGGACTCTAAGACTCGTCAATACGCCGGCAGTAGGTAACGATCATATCAAATACCTACAAGCCGCAAGCGGTCAGCTAAACGTAATGGCCACCCGGGTATTGAGCGATCAGAAGAAAATAAGCGAAGCTGCTACAACTCCCGTCGAGCCAACCGGCAACACTACCGTACAGTCCGGTCTCTTCGTCAGATATGCTACATATCGAGTCTAGGGATGGTAACGTCGACCCTAATAACTCAATAAGTCGTGCCGATGAAATGTCTATAACAGATCGAGAAACTACTGATAACGCTTATCAGTAAATCTCAACAGCCCTGGCCAGGGACTTACTGATATAGCCAGTCGAGCACAGCACAGCATCAACTCCCAATACCGGGAGAGAAGAAACCCCTCCTATCGCTCATCGCCTTCGTGTGTCTCGGGACTGTACCCAACGGCCACCTGTTTGCACGACTTAGTAGAGCCGTGGTAGGGTGGTAATCAAAGTACAGTAGG
Source organism: Agapanthus africanus (assembly GCA_030015575.1). Lineage (NCBI taxonomy): Eukaryota > Viridiplantae > Streptophyta > Magnoliopsida > Asparagales > Amaryllidaceae > Agapanthus > Agapanthus africanus. The sequence continues at coordinate 54,417,991 of JASDDO010000018.1, read as the reverse complement.
AGAACACACAAGACTCTATGACGATCTCGGGTCTACAGACTAACCTGCACCAGTGTCACCTGAGAACTGCTATCCGACGATAGATATAATTCCATATAGGAGTTCTCGGCAAGTCCGTCCAGTGTACCCAGTCACCACTGAGCACCCGTATACGATCTCGATGTCAAACATCGATGAATGTGGGAACATCCATCGCCCATCATATGGGTCTAGTATCATATACGCTAGTCTACTCTAGTATATCGATGCCCCGTCTCGATACACCTACGACTAGGGACATTTCAAGATATGCTTATAAACTACAGATGTCCCACTAGTATGATCTCCATCATAATCACAGTAGTCAAGCATATATCCTCAGGGCTTTATCAACATGTATGAATGAATAAAAGCATGATCAAATCAACATATCAGATAAAGAAGAACCAGATAGCATACTATCATGTCGAGCAAGAATGTACACTGAATATATATATATATATATATATATATATATATATACACATCCACTATCATATAATGGCCTCTAGGGCATACATATATCCTACATTGATATCGTGACAATACCCGGTTACATACAGCGGACGGTTGTGCTCGCACGTTCCGAGAAGGAGGTCTTCATCGCTGAAGGTGATATCAGCCGTGTGGACTTCTTCCAGCTCGTCCTTCATCTTTTCTTCCGCCGGGAAGGATTGAAACTGGTCGGCCTCTTGTAACGCCTTAATCATGGAATCTCGTGCCTCTTTAGATAGGAGAAGGGCATCCAAGATACTCAATTGTGAGGGTATCTTTCTCAGATGTGCCAGGACATTGTAATTCACTTTGTTCTTCTTGAGCGGGTCCTTGGTTATGAGCTCTTCGACAACTCTATCATCGAGAGAAATCTCCTCAGGGACTTTTTCCTTTCCTTTGTCCCTTTTGCCCAAAGCTTTATTTGATGGTCTGAGATTCTTTTCATGCAACGTACGGTTACGCATCTGAATGTTCTCACAGTTCTCCATCTCCTCTTCTTTTTCAGAGGTGGATTCCTTGAAGAGAGGGCCGAGGGCTATTTCTTCGCCAGAATCGCTCCCGAAGGTAAGAACTTGAGGTTTTGCTCTTATCGGGATGGCATCAACCATATGACAGTTACCGGCTATTCCTTCACGCTTGTCTGTCGCGCTTCTCTGTTCCTGACGGGCTTTGCGCTTCATTCGCTTAAATTGTTGTCCATGGGCAATTTATCCCTGCCACCACTTCTTGAAGGCATTACACTTTTCGGTAGGGTGTGTGACCTTCCAATGGTATAAGCAGTAGTTCAAATGTACATCCGGTTCGTCGAGGCATATACTCCCGGAAGTATTTTCTTTGAAAGGTGGCAGCTTCATTCCTATTGACAGAGTTTTGGCGAACTGCTTCCATATCTTGATTCTTCTATTGCTGGTGGCAAGTGCACTTTGATCCGGTTGAGGTACTTTATGGCTTCTCATCACCGGATCTTTTTCGGCCTGACACCGATGCTTGGCCTTTTCGTAAATGGCCACCTCACGTTCTCGATCAGCTTTGCTCTTTTGAAGTGCTTAATTAGCAGCTTGTCGATGAGTTCATCCGACGGTTCCATGGGTTTGAGTTCTGGATCTGCCCCCAATTTCTCTACGTCGGGAGCCTCTTTGCCATTTATCGATGAGTGAGAGATCATGTGGCAACTCATTGCATAATTCTCAGGTTCTTCCAAAGAATCGTCTCCTTCATCAATGTCACTGTTTCCGTCCTCAAGAACATGCTTGAAGAACTCTTCCAGTGTGACTGCAATCCTTGCCTCTTGGTTGTATTCCTCCAGTGCGTCGATGTATTTTTGCAGACCCGTACGATTGCCGTCGAGCTTCATGGGCTTCTTGGCCTTCTTCTTTTTCTTTGAAGACTTCGGAGGCTTGGCTTGGAGGTTTTGTCCATCGTTACCAACTTTTGGCATTGGGCGCGGTTTCAGTATTCCGTCAATAATTTTAGGCTCCAGCGGGCTTTTCCACGTAATCACCGGACTTGCTTGAAGATCTTTCAGCCTTCTTTTAGTTTTAGCCGAAAGGACCACTTCCCACAGAGCTTCTTCCACAAATGAGCATGATGCCCCCGGCGTATCCACCTTTTTAGGAGCGTGCTGCCGCGGCGGGTTTACCTTCAAGTTTTTGGACAGCACGAACTTGCCCTGTTGGTACTGGTCTTCGACCCAAGTTTTAAAGACGTAGCAATCTTCGATTGGGTGGCCCGCTATTCGGTGGTAGGGGCAGTAATTAGGATGGTTGACGTCGCCCGATTGCAGTGGGTGTCTCAGATCCGGCAGAGTGATTAACCTGTTGCGCACCGCCAGTTCGAATAATCTCCTCGTTTTATCCCGGGGGAACGAGTAAAGACGTCTCAACTTTTCTTCGAGGGATCTTGGTTTGTTGCTTTGGCGAACAACCGGTTTCGGGTCACTCAGTTGTTGTTGAGCGTTGGCCACGATGGTCGCTTTCCCTTTGCCCTTTTCATTCCGAAGATCTGTCTTTGAAGAGGACGGCCTATGGCCCATCTGGTCCATTTGAGCCAGTTTGTCAATCAAGGCTTGGAAGTTAGTCAGCTTGAAGAACATCATAAACTGGGATATAGTTGCCTGAGGATCAAGGGTCCCCACGAACATGCCCACAGCAGGAGCTTCTTCTATGCGTTGTTCACACTTTGACCATAGGTTACACTACCGAATTGCGTATTGAACCTAGGTCTCTCCCGATTTCACTCTGGCGTTGATTAATGCTGTGATTAGGGTGCACTCGCTTGCGCTTGCGAACCGCTGTGTGAACAGTAGTTCCATCTCCGTAAATGTCTTGATAGAGTCATTTGGGAGCTCGGAGTACCATTCAAATGCCATCTCCGACAAGCTGCCAACAAACTGGCGAAGCAACAGTTTGTCATCGCCCCCAATATTACCGCACAAAGCTCTGAATTGAGCAACTTGCTGATGCGGATTGCCCGTCCCCTTATACACATGGAATTTGGGGATCGTATATCCTGGCAGGTACTTAATTTGGTCATACCAGCCTGATAAGGTCACCCAGTTCTGACGACTTGTCCTGTCACTTCGTTCGCTTGATGAGCTCGTATTTGTTGAGTTATATAGTCATCAAGGGTAGCTTTGGAGATCGTCTCCTTTCTGGCTGCTGATAAAGCCGGAGGAGGGTTTGATGTATCCCCTCTGTCGTCTTCAATGATTATTGGAGGGTCTTCGGCCGGAGGATCCGGTTGGATCATCATCACCACTATGTCTTGGAAGAGAAGCACCATTTGTTTTATATTAGCCGCTTGTTCCACGGCCTCTTTGTCTTTCTTTTCAAGAATCCTCCATAGGAATTCGGTGTCGATCTCCTGCTCCTAGCGTTGTTCCGACAATACTTCCGGGCTTTCTTTTTGTCCAGTAAGTGCGGTCATCCTTGTCAACATCTCTTGGAGCTTTTGTTGTTGCTCCTGAGCCTTTGTCACAGACCGTGTAAGTGGTCGATGACCGGCGGAAGTATGGCTTTCCTCTTTGCCGGAAGCCATGTACACCGTGTGCACTACCATGCCCCCAGACTTGGGGCGTTTGGATCCATCACGCTCAGAATTTGTGGCCGGTGGTGGTTGATTCGATGGCCTTCTCTTTTTTTGGGAGGCCGAAGTTGAGGGAGCCGTTGCAGCGAGCACCTGTGCAGAAGATACTTTCCGTGGCATGACGGCAGGATGGTCATCCCTTTGCCAAGCCTTTGTTTTCTTCAGTCGGCCAGAGTATTCTTTGTCAATTACAGAGTCTTAGACTTTCCGCCAAACTCTGTGGATCTTGGAGGACAACCGCTGAGGAGGCTGTTCCGGCTTCACCTGGGTTGTGTTTTCGACAGGCAGAGGAGACTTCTTCAAGATGGCGGTTGGAGAGTTCTTGCGCACCCTCATGAGCAGCTCAAAGTTGTTCCCAGTTGGATGAGCGGCGTCAATTTCCAGCATTAAAAATGGTGGGGTAAGTCTAGAGGGGGAACTGCCCCTAGCTTTCCTCACTCGGTGCCCGTGGCGATGTCGAGCGTGTCTTATGGATGGGATCACCTCAATTGTAGAAGCGACCTTGTCATGCCCCTTGCTTTGATGAGAGGCTGCTTTTGGTGCCAACCTGTCGAAGACTGACGTCCTTTGACAGGGAACGTCTAACCTATCGAAGACTGATTTCCAAATAGGGGAAGCACTTGTAACGACCTCACCCATAGCAGGAGTTGGAACGGCCAGTCTTGCGAAGACCGATCCCTTAGCAGGAGAAGCCCCTTTGATGACTTCGTTTACCGGAGCTGGAATGGCTATCCGCTTCGGGATAACCCCTTCAGGTATTATGGGTCTCTTTACGGGCCCAGTGGAGTTTTGGCACAGCCTATTGAAGACTGAGGCGGCAGACTTGGATGACCCATTGAGAGGGGCCATGGTGGTTGCGAGCCGATCAAAGACCGACTTCTTTAGGGCTTCTTGTGACGGCATTGAAGCATTGAAGCTCATTGGCGGGAGCATGGTTCCGAAGAACAGTCCAGTGGTGGCCTGAGTCACCTGTTCCACTGGCGTTACGAAGTTGGAGGCCGCTTGGGGCCCATAAGTCACTCCTCCAACAGGGACGGAGTGGGAGTTGCTGTTGCAATTGGTGCAGTTGGAAACCATCGATGTCATCTTCTCTTCTGCATGGAGCAAGACACCAAATCTTAGTACCTCGAATCCAGGGGCAACCATATTAAACCGTGATTCGTTCATGAACACGACACACAAAGTGTAGAGTGGAAAGAGAAAAAGGTCTCACCGGGCGTGCCAGAATCTGTTTACCGCCAAAAACCGGGAAGACAAACGTCTTGCCTGCATTTGGGAGCAGATGCTATTTGGTTTTATCTGTCCACCTCTCCGAAGATACCAAGTTGATTTATGGCACCGTGTATCGAAGGTTTAGACAGATGCAGCAGTTGTAGCAGACTTCGTCAGATTCCCCCTCGTTGTGAGGTTTTTTTATTGTGGGAACGCTCTTCCCTGCATGTGCAAGACCCTGCAGTTAATTGCGTTACCGCATCGCGGTAACCACTTTCTCCTGCTCTAGAAGGTCACTTCATGTCATATGTGTTTGTTTTATTTTTGGTTACCAGTGGATTGTATACGAAGACTAATTTATGTTGTCGCCCGTAGGGCGTGGATTAGTCCGAATCCGTATTTTCTTAGATTTGGGTTTGGTTTGATTTAAGGATCGTTAACCTTGTTTGAGATTAAGATCAACTTAAATATTTGATAAGGATACGTTAATCTGATATTGGACTAAGATCTACTTAACATGATTTTGGGATCAATCTGACCCAACAAAAGAGCATTTGAGCTCTATCGTTTTAGTTTAGGGACGTTACGATCCGTAGATCACCATTTTATTGGGTGAGAGTTTAGTTTAAGGACGTTACGGTCCATAGCTAGTTTAAGGACATTACGGTCTATTGTAGTTTAAAGACGTTACGGTCCATTGTAGTTTAAGGACGTTACGGTCCATAGCTAGTTTAAGGATGTTGCGGTCCGTATTGGGATGTGCGTATCCATTTGAGAGTACACTAAAGAGTTTTTGGTTATCAGGACCCACCGCCTCTCTGAAGACGCTGAAGAATTACAACGACATTTATCAGAGGTGTGAGAAGATGTACCCTTGAACCAATGTCCGTTGGAAGATCAATAGTCGTGCTTGGGACTAAAACTAATTTGGAAAAATGGTGAGCACATGGGATCGGTTGATCTGAATTAGGGACTTTTGGTCAACTTGGAATCAGTCCACTCAGTCTTTGAATAAATTATTAAACACTTGTTTTGGCTCAGTCTCTTTTCTGTGCAAACAATGCTGAGCATTGATATGGGCTCTGACGCTCACCCTTTACTTTATCCTCTCTCTTTTTTATGGAGTGTTAAACACTCTTTATGGCGCCCACGTGCAGGACATGTGAGGCGCTTGGCGCTGAGCGCCAACCACTGAGTGCTAGGCACTCCTTATTGAGCGGTGCCCACGTGAGGGACACGTAAGGCGCTTGGTGCTGAGCGCCAACCATTGAGTGCTAAGCACTCTTTATTGAGCAGCGCCCACGTGAGGGACACATGAGGCGCTTAGCTCTTTTTCTTTCTTTGTGCACTTTTTTGAGGATGTTCAATTCTCTGTTTCCCCCTAGATCTTCGATCCCCAAGAACAAATTCGTCCCCACGAGAATTAAATTCTCATTTGTGGGAGACTTGTCTCATGGGTCTCGAATTCAGGGGAAAGGACTATGTTCTTTATGAGGGTTAAACCCTTGGATATGCAGATGAGATACTATGAACTCTATTATCTTTATTTACCTTGAAAAAAGTTCTTCTACCTTCTTCTCTCTTAAAGCTTTCTTTTTTTGCATGCTCTTCTTTTTGAACTTGAAGTTTTTGGGGGGTCCTCTGTACAAGACTTGAAGTCTTGGGGCCTTTATATAGTGGAGACAAGTTTGATGATTTAGTTAAAGAAATCTCTCATTGAGAGATCCTTAATTGATTTGGGGATTTTATCCACCGTTGGATTTTTGATCCAAGGACTTCTGTTTTACAGAAAATATTTTTCTTGTTTTTAACAAAATTGGGAAAATATTTTCCATACAGAGCTTATTCTGTAACTTCATGATTTTTAATCACTCTTGGATCTTTAATCCAACAGTGCTCTGTTTTACAGAGCGTAATCTATCTTGTTTAGAAAGATTGGGGAAATATTTTCCCATACACAGCTTATTCTATAGCTTAGTGATTTTTAATCACCATTGGATTTTTAATTCAGCGGTGCTATGTTTTACAGAGCGTAATCTTTCTTATTTAGAAAGATTTGAGGAATATTTCCTCAACAAAATTTAATTCTGTATTTTGATGAGTTATCATCTCCGTTGAATCTTTGATCTAACGGCAGAGAACTTTTAGTTCTGGCGCCGGCGCCCTAGTGCGGGGCACGTGAAGCGCTGCCTCAGAATTTTTAACTCTCGGTGCTGGCGTCCTCGTGCAAGGAACGTGAAGCGCTGCCTCAGAATTTTTAACTCTCGGCGCCGGCGCCCTCGTACAAGGCACGTGAGGCGCTGTCTTAGAGTTTTTAACTCTTATTTAATAAATTTCTTTTTATGCTTTACACATTGGCGCCCACGTGAGGAGCACGTGAGGCGCCATCATAGGATTTAATTCTATCCGAGGCAGTACCTACATGCTTTGCATATGGAGCTTTCCTTTTATTTTTATTTTTATTTTATTGTTATTATTTTATAAGGAAGCAAGTTTTGAGCCAAAATTTTGGTGGGAACAACTGGTTATGACTCAACAAAGGATACAGCCCAAGAACTTTGTTGGATAAATTTGTTCATTTATGAACTTGGTCCCACCAAGTATTCAGATAAATTCTGAAGGCGGGGTATCACTCAGTTCGGGAGATTGTTAATCTCCATGAAGTTGAGATATGGAGAGTGGAAGTTGAAACATTATAACGGATCCACTCACTAAGGCTATTTCTCGAACACGGATGTTTCACAAACATGATTTGCGAAAATGATTAGTAGAGAAATTGAGTATTAGGTAGCACACGGGATATAGGTATGTGATACCGCAATAATTGTCCTTAAGTGCAAGTGGGAGATTGCTGGATATAGTGCTCTCGGGGCAATTATTGTGATTGCAGTTAGGCAATTATGATAATTGAAGGAGGACCTATACAGGTAGAACAGTCTTACTCGAAATGATAGCACGTTATTTTATTTGTCTTTATCATTGATGTGTATACGTTTTACTTATTATTACATGTCGCTAATACATAATGATGAACACCGTATGATTCTTGCTTGACTACCAGCATTATGATGGCGATCATGTACGTGAGAGCTGGGTAGTCTATAAGCACATCCTTAAATTTCCTTAGTCGAGGAAGTATGGAGACTGGGAATCGATATTCTGAAGTAGACTGGTGTATAGTATCTAGACCCCGACGAGGGGCGATGTCCGGTCTCACAATCTATTGGTCTTGTGTCACCTAAGATAGTATACAGGTGCTCACTGGAGATGAGTACACCGGACCGACTCGCCGAGAACTTCTAGATGGTATTATATTTATCGTCAGATGGAAGTTCTCTAGTGGCATGAGTACATGTTAGTCTTTTGACCAGAGATCGTCATTTTTCTTGTGTGTGTTTCCATTGTATTTAGATTACTACCCTACCATGGCTCAAGAGGAGTCGTGCAAAAAGGTTTTAGTTGGGTATAGTCCCGAGCCACATGGAGGCAGTGAGCGATTGTCGAGGATTTGTCTCTCCTGGTATTAGGAGTTGATGTCGCGCTGTTCGGTTGGCCATCACCTTAAATCCGTGGCCACGGTGGATGAGATTTACTGATAGGAGTTCAGTAGTGTTTCTCGGTTGGTGATGAGCTTGACTCCGGCACGACTTATCGAGTTATTAGGGTCTGACGTTATCCACCCCCTAGACCCGGTATGTGATACTCTTAGACGAAAAGACCGGACTGTACGGAGATTGTCACATTCAGGCACAGTAGAGTATGGATGACCTTAATTGTTGACCTCCGTTTCGGCAGATACCTGGATAGCTGTCACGTACAGCTAGTGCCGCTGACATGCTTGTGGTTTTGGATTTATCCAGTAAATCACTGCCAGCATATTGTCGAGTCTTTAGAGTCCCACACAGAGGGTTTTCCCGGTTCAAGCGATATGATGTAGAGGTCATATATTGATACGTGTAGGGGTCCGATTAAATACGTGTACTGGCTAGACGGACTTTAATCAAATGGTTGATAATACTAGCCGACTTAGGATTAAGCCGAATTACTAAATCATGTATTGATTTAAAAATTTTAATATATATATATATATATATATTCTAGTATTATGTTCACTATTCATTTTGTCTCTCTTGGCTATTTGTATTTTTATACTGATACGTGTATATGTGGTGTCACGCCCCGGTTCCCGGTGTACGGTAAAGAGACGCAACGGGTCACACGGCGTATTTACTCAGAAGTAAATACGCTAAGCGTAACTAAGCAATATAAAGTAAAATGTACACAAGAGATATGAATATAAATGAACAACAACTTTTATTTATTTAACAATTCTTTACAACTACAACTGGAAATGTAAATACAGGAATAGAAAGCAATGTCTAAACAATGGCATAACTAAAATGAAAAGTATATACAAGTGCCTACAGCTCTGGGTCGATGGCAAACTGCTCCAAGTTCTCAGTACTGGGCTTGATCTCTAGAGAGTCGGATCCACCTGACAACATTCCAAAGAAAGAAGAAAAGGAATGTCGTCAGCAAACAATCGCTCGGTAAGTCTCAAAGAAAGAGAGAAGTGGAATAGACATAAATGAGAATATAACTGTATAATGTTATCTTTTGTTCTGTTATTGCAGTTGTTTGTAGCTTGGTACAGAATATGCCAGTGTATACGAGAGGAGTCTCACTATTCCGGAGACTAAGGTATACGGAGCACAAGGAACCGTTAAGCCACGGTACAACAGTAATGGATATTCAGGTTAGGTGTATTAAAGTGACCGTCTCGTGCCACTTCTAACACATTCCGTACTAGTCTACCCCTTTAAAAACCCCGTAATGTCTTTTGTATTAATTGTATGGTTTGTTTTGTAAATGGAAGACTTGCCGGAACCATGATATCATGTAAACGGTATGGATATAAATGGATAGTCATGTAATCAGAGTATATCCATGGTTCGGTTCAAGTCATGTTCATGTTGATATGGATTGTATACTGGTATTCATGGATTCATATTGTATTGCAGTTATACTTGAATGAATTCAAGTCATATTGTATTCAGATTTGACCATGACTCGAACTGAGTCAGACTTTTAAACAGAATTGAAGTCCTGATTGTTTTGGAGTTATCGGTAACTGCTGCACATGGACGGCAGGATTTGTGTCTTTTTCCAAGACAATTACCATGTTGATAACACCGTTTTTAGGTTGTCTATCTTAGATAGGCAAGCACACATATTCTCCGGCTCCCTGAGGCTCAAGAGAACTGGTCCCGCTTAAACCTATATTTACTAGGGTCCTTATTGTAAATTAATATAACTTGAGAGGGTTTTATGAAAAATAGTTTTGATATATTTTCAAAATACACCTCAAGTATTTAATTATCGTCTTTATGGTTTTCATAATTGTAATTTTCTATAAAGTGAAATATTCTAGTGGATATAACCTAGATTTCATTGTATATGGTATTTTAATGTAATATTGGAAATTTATTGGTTTGTAATGGTAGTTTCATGAAATTTGTGATTCTTTTGATTTAGAAAACATGGAATATATATTTTGTATACTTAAAGTAGAAATTTTGATAGTATTTATATATATATATATATATATATATATATATATTTAAAAAAATAAAACTTATTTATTAAATAGAAATCACATTTTTCTTAAAAATTGCATTAAAATTCCATCGAGATCGAATGCTCCTTAGGCGTATTTGCAAGGAATTAAATAATACACTTTTAAAGAAAACGGTTTTTGAATGTTTATAGTATTTAAATGTAAACTCGTATTTTCCTACAAACTAATGTTCCACAAATTATCGTGCTATGTCAAGAATGTATGTTGTGATGAGGTAGGTCATTAACTCGTGAGTTTTCTAAAGGTATTATGGGTAAAATGAATAAACAATGGCATATGTAAACATGATGGTATTTTACTGTAAAAATGAAATAGAAATTGCCATACGAATTATTTTGAGATGAAACTTGTTCTAATGTGTTTATTTATATTTTTTAAATATTATAAGAAGATATTGTAATTTATTGTTTAAGAGGAATTGTATTTTTTTTTTAAAAAGAGAGTCGGAAGTCGGAATAACTCCGCTTCCGACGAGTTTTGAAAAGAAGATGTTTAAGACTAGAAGTTGAGAAGGGTGAAAAGGACTTACAGATTGAAAATAAAGAGGAGAGATTTAGGAAGCTATTGGAATCGTCGGAAAGTCGTTTCGTCGCCGGATTCTTCCCGAAACGTTGTCGGGACCTTACCATTTGCTAACTCCACTTATATAACCAGAGACATGGAAATTTTAGAGAGTTTTTGTATGGGATTTCTGAATGAGGAGGGGTGAAATGTAGTATGGTATTTATAGGGAAAATTAGAGTTTAGGATAATGAATTTGAGAATTAAAATGTGCATTAAAATTTTGGTTTAATAGTGATTTTAAATTCTCTGGATAATTGCAGAGTAAACAAACAACATGGGGGTAGTGGGGTAGGCCAAGGGGTGCCAGGGAAAAAAATCCAAAGACTTCCCTACGTATATGCCCGGCGGTGCCGGCCCCTCTAGTACATTACGCCGGTCCAATCCGGTGGGATGGGCTCTAGATTTATGCCATGTGTCCCTATCGGTTGGTATTTATCAGTGTACGTGTTTGATTACTTTGTGACTTTTCATTTTACGTGTTGTGCACGTGCAAACTTTTGAGCTTCTAAAAAATTAAAAGAAAAATCAACAAAAAAATAATGTGGCTGGGGGGATTCGATCATAGGGGCTACATCACAGCAGTGCAAGGCTTTACCAATGAGCGACAAGTAATTTCTTGTGGTTCAAAATTAATTCAAATACTTATAGTGTACACAGGATTGCAAATACTCCATTTGTACATTAACTTTTAATCAAATTTTCTGTACACTGAAACAGAGTTGTTACATGTGGCGATGCGTATACCGGGGGATGTATTTCGTATTTATACGGAATACATCTAGAAGGAAGACACCTTATTATTGATTTTCTTTTTAGAAAATCAGTAGGAAATGAAGTTGAGGGTGAGGTGAGTTTAGGCATGGTTGAGAGCATGTAGAGAGGGATGGCTATGATTTTTTATTGAAAAAATTGTCTCATCATTTTTGTATGGTTGGAAAATAATATAGCCATTCCTTTTTATTCACACACTCACAACACTTAGCCATTATCCATTATGAAACTCTAGCTCTTCATCCACCTCCTTCTTCCTCTTTGCTCTCTTGAGCTTAGGTTTAGAGTGAAAATGACAGTGATAAAATCCTACATCCTCACACTCCATTTCTAACAAGCTTGGAGCGTCGGTTGCTTCACTAGGTGAAGCTAAGGTTTAGATCGGTTTCCCTCAGGTAGATCATCATCGACAATGGTGTTCGCCTCTGAAGCTTGTTCCCGACGGCCTATAAGGATCTTGGAGGGGTCTTCCACGATTGGATGGATACGCATCAAAGTTTGTAATCCCTAAATTCTGCATATTTAGAATACTAGTTTAGTGTTTGGAACGATCGTTAGGGATTAGTTTCTAGTGCTCTTGTAAATTTTCTTTTTCAATTCTGCATTTTTTCATTCTCGATTATGCATTAGACATGGTTGTAGTGGCAAGGGAACTAGAAACTTTAAGGTTTTAGGAGCTTAAGCTCCATCCTCTTCGGAACAGAAAGGTTAACCTTTCAGAACTTGACTTTCATGAAACTTAAGCTTCTGTAAAGTGACCTTTTGATCATTAAAATTATCAATATCAAATGTTTTGTTGGGGTTCGATGCCTGCGCCGCGGAAGTCGTGGAAGAGGCGGAAGCGAAACAAAAACTTTTTGCGAGCACCAAACACCCGTAACCCAAGAAATCGATCCAAACCCTTAAGATAGCAAACTAGAAATGCAAGGGTGCAGAAATTACAACCTTCGACGCGTGTCCACATAATTATAGAAGACCCTTCCAAGCTCGTAGCTGCCATAATCGCGCTTAAAAGTCGACCACTCTCGCTGAAGAAGATCCACCCAAGAAAAACCGGAAGAAACTCTGACCGACAATCCAAACTTGCTAAGGATGGATGGTGGGTGGTGTAGGAATTTTTCACTAAACTTTTCTCTCTAAACCATGCTCAAAAGGGAGCAAGAAGAAGAAGGAGAAGAGGTGAGAAGAGAATGGCTAAGTCTCACTCTCATGAAGTGTCCTAGGAAAAAAGAATGAATCAATCCCAAGCGTAGAAAGAATGGCTTCCTCAATACAACCATGGTTCAATAGTGAACCAATAAATGACTATAAATGATCACACCAAGCCATACCTCTCTACATGCTCATGCCACCTCATCTCCACCTCATTTTCTCATTTGTTTTCTTAAAAGAAAAACAAATATGAGATGTCCTTCTTCTAGAAGCATTCCCGTATAAATACAGAATACTCACATGGTTTATGTATCGCTACATATATGCGTATCTATATAAAAATACGGATAGCACTAAAGAGAGAAAATAAATAGTGAAGAATAATACTAAAATATATGTATCAAAATACATACATAAATTATTAAATCAAAACCTGATTTAATAATCCGGCTTAATCCTAAGCCAGCTAGTATTATCAACTTTCCGATTAAATTTCATGTATCCTATACACGTATTTAATCAGACCCCTGCACGTACCAACATACGGCTCCTACATCTATCGCCTGAACCGGAAAGACCCTCTGTGTGGGACTCTAAAGACTTGATAATATGCTGGGAGTGGATTTAACTACAAGCACGTCAGTGGCACTAGCTGTACGTAACGGCTATCCAGGTACTTGTCGAAAGGGGGGTCGACAATCAAGTACTTCCTTACCTTACTGAGCCTGAATGTGATAATCTTCGTACAGTCCGGTCTCTTCGTCTGAGAGTATCGCATATCGGGTCTAGGGATAGATAACGGCATACCCCTACTAACCCGATAAGTTGTGTCTGAGTCAAGCTCATCACCAACAGAGATACTACTGATCAACTATCAATAAATCTTATCCACCATGGCCACAGATTTATGGTGATAGCCAACTGAACACAGTGCGACGTTGACTCCTAATACCAGGATAGACGAATCCCTGACAATCGACCACTGCCTCCATGTGGCTCGGGACCGTATCCAACTAAAACCTGTTTGCACAACTCCTTTAAGCCGTGGTAGGGTAGTAATCAAAGTACAGTGGGAACTCACACGAGACAAATGACGATCTCAGGTCAAAGGATTAACCTATACTCATGCCACCTAAGAACTTACATCTGACGATAGATATAATACCATTTAGAAGTTCTTGGCGAGTCCGTCCGGTGTACTCACCTCCAGTGAGCACCTGTGTACTATCATAGGTAACACAATACCAATGACTTGTGAGACCGGCCACCACCCCTCGTTGGGGTCTAGAAACGTATACACTAGTCTACTCCGGAATATCGATGCCCAGTCTTGATACTCCCACCACTATGGACATTTAAAGATGTGCTTATGGACAACCCAGCTCCCATATATATGATCGCCATCATAATACTGGTTGTTAAGCAACAATCCTACGGGCTTCATCAATGATGAAGACAAACCAGATGGTATACTATCATCTCGAGTAAAACTGATATACCTGTATAGGTACTCTCTCAATTATCATAATCGCCTACTTGCGATCACAATAATTGCCTTGAGGGCACTATATCCAACAATCTCCCACTCGCACTTAAGGCCAATTATTGCGGTATCGCGTACCCACAGCTCGTGTGCTAACGAATAAACAACTTCTCTACTAATCAGTTTCGCAAACTATGTTTGTGAAACTTAATGTGTTCGAGAAATAGCCTCAGTGAGTGGATCCGCTACAATGTTCCGACTTCATCTCTCTATATCTCAACTTTTTGGAGATCAACAATCTCCCAAATTGAGTGATACCCTGCCTCAAGAATTTGTCTGGATACTTGATGGGACCAAGTTCATAAATGAACAACTCCATCTAATAAACTTCTTGGGCTGTATCCTCTGTTGAGTTATAACCAGCATCCTGCACCATGATTATCGCAGTATCCCTATTGGAACACTATCCAATATACTGATCCTTAGAAGAGGCTAAACTCAAAATTCTGACAACGTCTCTGTCAACTAGGTCACCTTGAAAGCCTGAACCGATAACCCCCTTCCAGAGGAGGCTACCGTTACCTTATACCAAGAACATCCATTTATGTTCATGATAGCTTCCCTTTGTTTCTCGATGATTGGATTAATATATGCTTATTGCTACAGCAAGTGAATAAGCAATATCTGGTGCTGTACAAGACATTGCATGATTGACTTAATTGCTTAAGCAAATAATATGCCATTCATGCCAGTCCCTCTCCTCATCAGCCTAGAAGACATCCCTTTACAACAAGTCTAGCCTTATTGGGTTACTGTCTTTCCACCTGCACAGATCCCGAAAGATCTACTTGCTCCTAATAGGCTTCACCCTTTCAGGAGCATCCAGCAAAGTCTAAAATTCATAATTTGCTGAAGTGCGTAGAGTCCATCTTGGATATGAAGTATCTGGCCACCTGGAAGTTACCACTTCCTATGACCTGCTGATAACAAGTAGGGGGAATAGCAGTGTCAAGTCATATCCGTATGAGCTTCAGCATAGACACTGAAGTAAAAGTCTCATCACAATCCATAACAGGTATTTAATGAAAAGTCGTTACAACATGTCTAGCCTTATTAGGTTAGTACCTTTCCACCTGCACAGATCTCGAAAGATCTACTTGCTTCTAATGGATCTTACCCCTTCAGGAGTACCCAGTAAAATCCGAAATCCATAATTTGCTGAAGTGCGTGGATTCCATCTTGGATATAAAGCATCTGGTCACCTGGAAGTTACAACTTCATATTACCTGCTGACAACTAGTAGGACCATCATCACCATGATGCTGACCTTCCTGTCACCGTCTACGAGAAAACTGAAGTATCTCTCGGATGGCTGAGGTCACCTACTTAATCCGCGGAGTGGCTAATAGTTTGTCAAGTCCAATTGAATTCTTTGGTTCTACTAAATTTTCGGTAACCGTTTGTGGTTCTAGAATCACTTCCAATTCTATCATACTCCCACTAGTTTTTTTTGCAAAAAGATTCATTTTATAAATGGTGGCGAGTCAAGAACAATGTAACTATTGATCTTGAAAATGGTAGAAAAAAATCCAAGCGAATACTTGGGATAATCCGCAAACCGCCATTACCGAAGCATATCTCGAGTTTGTCTGGATTCTGCTTTTAAACAGAAACCGGATAACTCTGTATCTTAACAACCTCAAGATATGCATCCATTCTATATCCATATAGAATCAAGGCACTAATTTATATGGAACCAGATTCAGGTGTCATGCAACCGTTTCCAGTGCATATCACTTAATGGAAAAAGGCCAATATAGCATTGCTCATCAAGGAGTGCACCCACAGATGAGTAACCTGCGAGAGAATCAAGTTCTTAATATTAGTATGATGGAATACCTAGCATATGTATCTACATCTTCGATCGCCTCGAAGAATTCTGATACTTCCAACCTATGGTTCTCTACTTTATTTTTATACCTATAAACTTCTCAAAATCTTTATCCTTGTATTACTACGAATGCGTGTCTAAAACTAGAGAATTTATAGATAAACCTGAATGAAGTAAGAGTACCAACACCTTGTCCCGAAGGACACTGGACAACATACATTTTCTTGTATAAGTCCCAAGAGTATATTAACTCAAATTCTGTGTTTTGTAAATTGAAAATTGTATCTTGGTTAAGAATGTCTTGCACCGTTATTCAATGCACCTTACCTTATCCTCAACTGATAAACGTAAGTGTTTATAACACAATTTTCAAAATGTATATCTCACTTTATAAAATAAAGGTACAGATATTTCATTTTAAAATGTAGTGCATAACAACGGTTATTCGGAACCAAATATTTGCCGTAAGGCAAAGCCAGGCGATTTAATCCAATATCACCAATTGCAATGAATTCCGATATTGAGAATCAAATCGTCCATTTCCTAATATTCTACTCCTACTCATCATCTGTAATACGGTAAAGATGTGAGATCTAAATCTGGAAAATATATACCCTGGAGTCAGAATTGATTGGGAAAACAGTTCTCTTTTACAAGCACACAGAAATACTGAAACATGAAAATGTTTCACAGGGAGTGGTCAGGTATCCTAGTAATGCATTTTTCATTATCCAGATTCATGACAGCAGTTGCAATTTCTTTTGCCCTCACTTTAATCTCTTTATATGTCTCTACATCTTATCTTCTGCACACCGCACTTAGGCTAATTGATTTTCTTCCTTCCCTACCTTCAACACCAGCCTAAGGTTTGGAAGAAGACTATCCAATAAGCGTAATAGTTGTACTCTCTTAATATAAGGAGCTCTCGCAACCAGAGAGAAGGTAAAGGGAAGAGACAACCGAATAAGTCTATTCAATTTCTCTAGAACATGTGGTCATTCTCGACTGAAGAAACTTTTTCGAGTTCGTATGTAACTATACGATGACCATTCTAAGAATTATGGATCATCATAGTGATACGACGTGTTCTGAAGAAATGCAAAGGGTAAAGTAGGGGTGGCAATGATATATGAGACTTTGTCGTGAATCATGACAATCCAAAGCCCAAGTGTGTAAAAAGGTTTGGTTAATTTGGTTCATGAGTTTTTAAGGTAAGTCATGGGTCGCTGTACCAGAGAGAGAGAAAGAGAGAAAAGAAACACTCAGCGTGCACTCTATCAAGATTAGATTGGTTATCGCTTTATCTAATCAGGATGGCTCCTACTGTTTCTTCGAATTCTCCTTCAAACACTAAAAGAAGAACCAGTCAGGATCATTTACACTTTACAAGTTCGCTAACCGATCAGCCAGGCCAGTGTTGGTACTCCGAAGGAGGTCCCCTGTGCTTTCGCATGGACCCAATTAATAACCACATTTCCGTAGAGGCGTAATCTCGTTAACACTTTCTAGACACCTAATAGGTTAGCTAATTGTGAAGTGAAAATCTCCCAAGGAGTAATAAATACTCGTCGGTGGGAATCGGGACCGAACTATCATTATTTGATAACTTTGACGGAAGCCGACCAAAATTTCCACACTCCAGAAGGTATGCGCAAACTTGGAAAGTTTCCCATATGTTTGAAACTCCCGATATAGTTTTTGCCTGTATGATCCAAGTGACCTTGACAAGGTCAACAGGTCAAAGGGTCCTAGTCAAGTTCAACCCGTCATTATCCTGATTATATTAGACCCACCCGCACAGACCGTTGACAAGGTCAATAAGGTCGAACGACTGTTCTAACCAATCCACATATCCATGCGATAGAAAAGTATTATAGAGCTACCGCACACTATGCCTCGACGAATGGCAATGACAAACGTAGCACGAATACTAAGCAATACTAATCTAAAATGACGGAAGCCTATGGCTGGGTTTTGGTGAAAAACCTTTAACGTAATGAACTTGATATCGTTGAAGGAACTAGAGTGGCTTTGAAATGGAGTGGTTTAAGCTCCGCTTATTAAAACTAGTAACATAAACATTTGCTTAAGAGAAAACTCTCAGTGAAGGGATCAAGGCTCTTCCCTCATAAATGGAAGTGCGGGATATTTCTAACCGAATACCTCTATGCAAAGCAAAAGAATACGACCATGAGTTTTGAAGAAAACCGAGTAGTTTTAAAATTGGTTCCAACAACATCATTTGGGTTTATTTTCCTTGCATTATATCGATTTGTGTTCCCATCATTTTAAGTTTCCAAGCCACAAAAGAAACGACCAAAAATAGCATGCTATTTATATGGCGTCCGCATTCGCCACGGGGCCCCGTCATGCACCGTTAGGTTACTTAACTAATGCCAGAGCGGGGTCAGGATTAGCGCGGATACAATACATATAGAAGCGTCTACTGAATATTATATATATATATATCGCAGGAAGATAATAGTCATCACAGGCAGATGAAAATCATCACAGGCATGTGAATAACAATATGGAACAGCGGATAAACTAGGAGCCCCGCGTTTCATTTAAGCCATAAATGAAACGCAGCGTTCCCCGGTCGTATGGATAGCAAGTACAATGAAGAACCTAGACCCCTACGAGTGCGGCAAGTTGCACACCAATCCCGGAAGTGAGACAACCCCAATCAACAAAATGAATGGGCCACCCAGCACTTCACAGAATCTTGTAACTTGAGCACCCCTCCGTGGGTCAACATATACCCCCTATGAGTGCAGCGAATAGCCCGCTAATTCTAGAGCAAGGCCCCCTCTGGTCTAAACGCCATGAGATGCGGGCCTGCTGCCCTCTACAACCCGGCTATTCGAGCACTCCTCCATGGAGTAATCCTAGTACAGAAAAGAAAATATATATACATCGGTGATATCAACCTCAATCCGGTCGTGCCCCAATACAAGACTATAAAAACTGGCAGAAGCTGCAGTCCACATGTCGGACGCTGGCCCCGCAATAATGAATATACAAATAAATATGAACTGTACATCTAACATTGCACACAAGGTTATTCATCACGACAATCCATCCAAAATATCAGTGCAACAAAGAATATCAACGCGAATATCATATTCGTAAACCCATCTGATTGTACATATAGCAACCAGTCTGATTATAAAGCGCTATGATATTCATGGTCGCAGAAACTAACAAATGCACCGAAAACTATGAATTCAAAATTTTAATCGATTAAATCTTTCCGTATTGGCCCCAAGTACAAACCAGTACTCAAACAAATCTGGGCCCATAACCCACAGGTCCTAGGATCGCAACCTGGCTTTAATACCATGTTGGGGTTCGGTTACCGCGCCGCGGAAGCCGCGGCCGAGGCGGAAGCGAAAACAAAAACTTTTTGCGAGCACCAAACACTCGTAACCCAAGAAATCAATCCAAAATCTTAAACTAGCAAACTAGAAATACAAGGGTGTAGAAATTATAACCTTCGACGCATATCCATCCAATTGTGGAAGACCACTCCAATCTCGCAGCCGTCGGGATCGCGCTTGAAAGTTGACCACTCTCGCCGAAGAAGATCCACCCGAGAGAAACCGAAAGAGGCTCCGACCGACGATCCAAACTTACTAAAGATGGATGGTGGATGATATAGGAATTTTTCACTAAACTTTTCTCTCTAAACCATGCTCAAAAGGGAGCAAGAAGAAGAAGGAGAAAAGGTGAGGAGAGAATGGCTAAGTCTCACTTTTATGAAGCATCCTAGGAAAAAAAGAATGAATCAATCCCAAACGTAGAAAGAATGGCTTCCTCAATACAACCATGGTTCAATAGTGAACCAATAAATGACCATAAATGATCACACGAAACCATACCTCTCTACATTCTCATGCCACCTCATCTCCACCATATTTCTTCATTTGTTTTCCTAAAAAGAAAAACAAATATGAGGTGTCCTTCTAATAGAAGCATTTCCGTATTCTTCTAGATGCATTCCCGTATAAATACGGAATACTTCACCTGGTTTATATATCGCTACATATACGCGTATCTGTATAAAAATACGGATAGCACCATAGAGAGAAAATAAATAGTGAACAATAATACTAAAATATATGTATCAAAATACATACATAAATTATTAAATTAAAACCTGATTTAATAATCCGACTTAATCCTAAATGGGCTAGTATTATCAACCGTCCAATTAAAGTCCGTGTATCCCATTCACGTATTTAATCAGACTCCTGCATGTACCAACGTATGGCTCCTACATCTATCGCCTGAACCAGGAAAACTCTCCGTGTGGGATTCTAAAGACTCAACAATACGCTGGCAGTAGATTTAACCATAAGCATGTTAGCGGCACTAGCGGTACGTAACGGCTACCCAGGTACTTACCGAAAAGGGGGTCGATAATCAAGTACGTCCTTACCCTACTGAACCTAAATGTGATAATCTCCGTACAGTCTGGTCTCTTCGTCAGAGAGTATCGCATATCGGGTCTAGGGGTGGATAACGTCAGACCCCTACTAACCTGATAAGTTGTGTCTGAGTCAAGCTCATCGCCAACAGAGATACTACTGCTCAACTATCAGTAAATCTCATCCACCGTGGCTACGGATTTCTAGTGACAGCCAATTGAACACAGCGCGACATCGACTCCTAATACTAGGAGAGACGAATTCCTGGCAATCGACCACTGCCTCTATGAGGCTCGGGACTGTACCCAACTAAAATCTGTTTGCACAACTCCTTTGAGCCGTAGTAGGGTAGTAATCTAAGTACAGTGGGAACTCACACGAGACAAATGACGATCTTAGGTCAAAAGAATAACCTATACTCATGCCATCTGAGAACTTCCATCTGACGATAGATATATTACCATCTAAAAGTTATCGACGAGTCCGTCTAGTATACTCACCTCCAGTGAGCACCTGTGTACTATCATAGGTGACACAACACCAATGGCTTGTGAGACCGGCCACCGCCCCTCGTCGGGGTCTAGAAATGTATACACTAGTCTACTCGGGAATATCAATGCCCAGTCTCGATACTCCCACGACTAGGGACATTTAAGGATGTGCTTATGGACAACCTAGCTCCTACATATATGATCGTCACCATAATGCTGGTTGTCAAGCAAAAATCCTACGGGCTTCATCAATGATGAAGATAAACCAGATAGCATACTATTATCTCGAGTACGACTGCTACTTGCGATCACAATAATTGCATTGAGTGCACTATATCCAACATGTTTCATGATCTTGTGTCTTATTTGTTGTTTATACAATCATAGTCATGATGACTGGTATGGTTCTTAGTGGAGATTTGGATCTCGTGAAGCTTAAGCTTCGGGTTTTTTCGATCTTGATGATCTTTCATCTTGTGGTGGTGGAATACCAAGGTTATTCCTCCAAGATCTTAGATCTTGATATTGGATCTCCCATGAAAGGTTTACCTCACGGCCAGGGGAGATTTCTCTCATGGATCTTTGATCCGAATGAAGAACCAAGGGTTCTAGAGAAGCTTAAGCTTCATGGATAGGCAAAGGAGAGATTTTTCTCTATTTCTTGACCCATGGTTTGAGGAAGATGAAGAATTTTCTTCGGTAGAGGCTTAAGTCTCTTGTGCATCTTATGGGGGCTTCTATGTATCTGGAGATTAATCTCCTAAGTTTCTATTTATATGAGAGGTGATGGTTAGGAAAGTTGAGAAAATCTCTCATTTGAGAGATCTCAATTGATCCTATGATCAAACGAGAATGCTTAAGCACCGATGGATCTTTGATCGAGGGGATTTTCATGTTTTAAAATAATTTTTTTCTGTTTTAGAAAGATTCAGGGAAATATTTTCCCAAATAAAGCATTTGCTCTAATCTGAACCATGAGCTTCAACAATTAGATGCGCATGCGCCACGTGCTTTGCACGTTTAGCGCTTGGCGCAAAAGGTTGACCCTTTCTCTATGTGCTTTGCACATGGTGCACTTGTGCCTACGCTTGCCCACGTGCATTGCATGTTTGGCGCTACGCAGCAAAGGTTAGCACTTACACCACGTGCAAAGCACGTATACTTAGGCCTTGCGGAGCTTAAGCTCCCGAGCTCCAAATTTTGGCGGGAACGCTTCGTTTTGTAGAAATTTGGATTGTTTGCATGCCAATTTCAGCTTATGCGTAATGTTTAGGATATTGTAGAAGCTTAGTGTTTTTTTATCTCACAAGACACACACATACACATTCACGTTCTTGATCTTACGTGAAGTACTTTACTATCTTTGTCTTTGTACTTGGTGTTTTAATTCATTGTTGATAATTTATTTGTGCTTATGATGTTCATGTAGGTCGTATTTTGTTCTCATGTTTGCAAACCTTCAATGATGAATAATGATGCGAGATGCGAGATGTATCAAGAAGATGTTGGGATGACCTATTCCTTCGTTTAAGGTTAGTGCTCTTAATGTTTTTTTCCTTCAATATTGTTGTCGACGCTCTATACTTTTTAACTTGTTTGATGTTATCTATATAAGAGTTATTTGAACCATATGTTAAATACTTAGTGCATTGTTATTTATTGAGTTGTTAGGTGTAGATTTCTATGTCCGTTGGTAACCGGATATATAGGCACTTTTGTTCGTCAACCGAAAAGAGGAGAATGATGACGACGACGACGTGTGGATGAGTAAATATTAAGAGTTAACCAAAAAAATAAACTTCAAATTGTAAGAGTAAGGTTATATTCCATTGGAGAATGTATATTTGTATTTGTTATATCTTTATATATAAACTAATGTGACTAATAGATTAAAAATTTAGATAAAGTTTGTTATTATTACATTTCTGTATTTCATTATATATTATATATGCATGAGATGTTATTGATATATATTTTTCTATTTGGGCATATAATATAGTGTGTAATATATTATTGTGTAAAGGACGGACCAAAAACAGTAGGTACAAACTTTAATTTTTTTAAAAAAAATTAAAGTTTGTACCTACAGTTCAAACCGTAGGGGCAACATATTTCCTTACGGGTTCCACCGTATGGGATAAGTTGGCCCCTTATTAAAATATATTTTTTAAATGTATAAAATTTTGTCGCTACGGTTAGAACCGTAGGGGGCAACAATTTGAACATACGGTTCAAACCATAGGGGCAAGGTATTATAAATTTTTTTGAAAAATAAAATAAATAATTGCCCCTACGGTGAAAATCGTAGGGACAGTGACCCCTATGGGTTCCACCGTAGGGGCAAAGTTAGAACCGTAGGGGCAGATATCTGTCCCAACAGGTCAAAATTTTGTCCTTACGGTTCGGTTTGCCTCTACAGTTCCAACCGTAGGGGCAAGCTATATTCGTAATAGTGTATATATCTGAGTTCAATCAAGTCTTTATGGGGTAGGTAGAGGCTTAATAGGATCCTCAGAGATTTTAGAAAAGCTTGGGATATTGTGGCTATGGGACATATGGCCTTTGTATGTTGGAGCCAGGGTGTGGATTGAGAGTAATAATATTATATTTTTCAGAAACAAATTACTTTACACTTAATTATCTGCCCACGCTCTCATATTTGGGGCTCATATTAATGTTCTAATTGGTCACTCATGGCTACAGCCGACACGAGGAGGAAGTTGAGGAGGATTCTATCGGAGATTGTATGGACTCTCAACGTGACGGGGATGATGAGATTGATGAGGACGACCGACCTGTCTAAGGAAAGATCCGTTGGATGAGATCGATGGAGTGTAGTTGCTGCTTGACTTTTTGTGGGTTCCTGCACTTGTTTTGTGCATTTGCTCAGGGATGCTTTTGCTCATGCATATGTTTGTTATGATCGATATCTTTGTATCCGAACATGTATTTAAAGTAGGAGAGAGAGAGAGAGAGAGAGAGAGAGATTAGGAAAAAAGAAGCCAAGAGATGCTTCTCTCTATCGTTGGCTTTTCTTTATATACTATTATTGTATGTGTCTCTTGTTACAATCAGATCAATCCTATACAATCTCTTCAAATATATTTGTTACAATCAAAACTCTCAATAATCTCCAATCAAGTCTCCTATAATATTTCGGCATCTTTCAGGTCCCGGCGTCTTGACCCATATAGGGGCAAACGTCTACGTACACTTTGCATCTTCTGCTTGAGATGGACAGACATCTGATCCATAAGGTTCAGAAGTCTGCGAACGCTCTATAGATTATGCTTATCATGTTCAGACATCTGAACCATAAGGTTCAGACGTCTGAAGTTGCTCGGAAGCCGTACTTGAATGGATCACAGACGTTTGGCTCGAAGAACTCAGACGTCTGACGTCTGACATCTAATTATGGATCTAGTGATTTTGGTTCGCTATTATGCCCCCTCAAGCTGAACGGCGGCTGGACAACGTTGAGCTTGGTCCGCAGTTCGACAAATCGTTGTCTTGATAGTGGCTTGGTGAGAGCATCGGCACGTTGATCATGCGTGGAAATGTAGCACACAATGAGTTGTTTGTCAGGGACACATTCGCGAACAAAGTGAAAATCAATTTCAATGTTCTTAGTGAGAGCATGGAAGACAAGATTAGCAACAAGGTAGGTAGTGCCGATATTATCACACCACAACACAGGTGGGAAATTAGAGAACCCAAGCTCGTAGAGTAAAGACTGAAGTCAGATGAAGTCAACTGTGGCATTCGCAACCGCCTTGTATTCAGCCTCTGTGCTCAAGCGAGCGACTGTCGCTTGTTTCTTAGAGCTCCCTGAAATGAGATTGCGATCCAAGAAAATTGTGTATCCGCTAGAGTAACGACGATCCGCAGTATTCCCAGCCCAGTCAGCATCACTGAAGGTATGCAGATGGCGTGGGGAATCTCGATAAAGAAGAAGACAATGAGAATACATGCCTTGAAGATAGCGGAGTATGCGCTTAACCAGCGACCAATGGTGCACAGTAGGAGCATACATATGTTGACAGGCCTGATTGACCTCGAAGGAGACATTGGGGTGAGTGATGGTGATATATTGAAGGGCGTCCACAATGCTGCGATACATGGATGGATCAGCGAGTGGAGTGGAAAAAGGATCATCGGTAGTCATGACAGTGGCATGGGCATAGACATCGGACGTGCGGCAGCCATTTTGGTTCGCTTACGAATGTCCATAATATATTGAGATTGAGATAAGAGGCATTGATTGAATGCGAAAAATAGTGTTGTCTGTGTGTGTTGTAAATAACCGCAATCAATAACGGTGTCGCAATAGCTAGGCGCTAGTGAGTACGGGTCATCCGCAGGGAAACGGTGAATTTCTTATCTTGCTTTAGACGAGTTGATAGAAGAAATGTGAGATGTTTGTTGTTTTAAACTAGGATGGTTAGAAAATTTTACAATAAAAAGACTTGTAGGGTTTATAAGACTTAGCAGTTAATGGATAAAAGTAAAAAAATAATTCTTTTTATTTTTTAATTATTTAATACTAGAGAGATAGCAATGAATGTGGGTTAGGGTTCTTGGAGAGAATTAGGATTTCCCACTGTTAACCCTTGTCCTTCCATTGATCTCTATTTATCTCAAGCTCTTAACAAAACGATTATTAACAAATCTCAAATCGTGATCGTGACCATCATGAAGTGATAGCGCGCCTGGTAAGTGGATTAACATTCATTTTGCTAAACTTTATAAATATTAAAACTTTTAAAAAGAATTTAGAAGATGTTTTTCAACCATTATTCTACCCTATCCTACAAACTCTAGCAATCAAGATTTATTCGCTCATGAATATTAGCATAGTAAAAGAGAGGTGGAAGATAAATGAAATCATATTTAAAATTTAAAAGTGCAGAAAGTAATTGCGGAATGTAATGCAGAAAGTAACACGGAAAGTAATGCGGAAAGTAAAATGCGAAAATAATTAAAACAAAAGACTATCTTTATTGATCAACTATTGCATTACAAAATTTCTTACTAAAAAAGTAGATTACAAAAACCTAGTTGCTCGTTGGATATCTCTTGATCTATGGGTAGATGAATGTATGATATTTTGAATGTACAGCTTTCGGTCCTTTATATAGTCTCTGGACTTAGAAACCATAGATGCCATATTTGAGTATGTAACATTACGATCATGCCCCTGAAATCTCTGATCCTACGGCTGCCATACAACCGCGGTTTCGTCGCCCTTATCCACGTTTGACCGCGGATCCGCTGCCTTCTGGTACGCTTGTGAAATATTCTGAAAATATTGCTCTTAGTCTCTGCCGTTGCTAGATTCTTCGATTTGCTCCTAATATTCCGCAGATTCGGTTTGATATTCCGATTTGATATGCATCTCCTAGTTAGATTTCAGACCTGAGCTAATCTAGTATAATACCTGCACAATATCTCAAATTAAATTGTTAGTAGCATTTATTTTATTTGAGATATTATTCCAACCAATTATATGATATGATATCTTAAGCATATTGATTAAGAATATTTGATATGATATGGATATTTTAATATGAATATTTTATTTAAATATTATATGTATACATTTTCCCTAATTATATTAATTGTAAATGAAGAAACATATGATAATAATATTTTTACAAATAAAGCCATATATGTTCTTTATTTACAATTAACACATTTTAGTAGTAAGCAATAATAAGGAAAATATTCATATAAATGTGCAATATTTTTGACTAATCAGGCATCCGTCGGGTTGTGTGCAAAGTTCAATGCCAAGAAAGTAGTGAGCAGTGCCGAGGTCACGAATAGAGAACTCCCGTTGAAAAGAAGCAATAAGATCAGAAACGCCCCCTTGACCGGAACCATTAATTAAAATGTCGTCTACATAGATCAAGACATAGATCCATGAGCGGCTAGTCCAACGAAAGAATAGCGAAGTATCTATTGGAACTAAGGAAGCTGAGCTAAAAGAGTTGGGTACTCAAGCATTTGAACCAAGCATGAAGAGCCTGACGAAGGCCGTAAAGGGAGCGATATGGTCGGTAGACATGGTTGGGGAACTGGGGTGAATGAAGCCCAAGGATTGGTCCATATATACCACCTCCTCGAGATAGCTATGTAGAAATACAATCGAGACATCCAACTGTCACACAGGCCAACCCGAGATTATCGCAATGACAAGGATCAAGCGAACCGTGGTGATCTTGATGACTGGACTGAAGGTTCCGAAGTAGTCGACATTGAGTTGTTGCCAAAAACCCCTTGGCCATGACCCGGGCCTTGTGGCGCTCAATCGAACCATCGGCGTGATATTTCAGCTTAAAAATCCATTTGCACCCGACGATATTGAAATGAGGTTAGCGAAGGATTAACGACCATGTACCATTGCGAAGTAGAGCATCGAATTCCAAGGACATGGTCGCACGCCAAGGCGGGTCCTTGGATGCCTGTGTGAAGCAGGTAGGCTCAACCGAAGCAGAAGCAAGGAGTGCTGCAAGTAACGTGTGAGTGTTGGTGAGCACATGAGGCGGCAAAGTGTTAACTATCAGGTCAGACGAAGCATAGATGTCGGCAAGAGATCTCATGCGAAGAAATGAGGATTCATCAGAAGTGCTCTACAAGGATGCGGAAGGGGAGCCCGGGGGCGAAAAGGACTGCGTTGGATGCTGTGAGCCAATATCATCTGGAGGTGCCGACCAAGAAGCACTAGTATGAGAGGGACTGGGGATTAGTGGTGGGGAGGTCGTGAGAGTACGATCGGCCATACAGGAGTTGCTGGGTTGCGCGAGGTGCGGCGGCTGGCTAAGGGAAGGCCCAAGGATGCCGGTCACGATAGGTGCAATGGTGGTCGCCACTAGCGGGATTGCTGGACTCGGACTAGGGCCAGAGTCAAGGATGCCTGCACCTAGTAGAGGCTCAGTATATTGCGGCAAGGGTTTGGTATATTCTGAACCTGCAAAGGGGAAGCAATCTTCATCAAAAATAGCATGCCTAGACACATACATACGGCTGGATTGT
The DNA here is from genome assembly GCA_030015575.1 of Agapanthus africanus. Lineage (NCBI taxonomy): Eukaryota > Viridiplantae > Streptophyta > Magnoliopsida > Asparagales > Amaryllidaceae > Agapanthus > Agapanthus africanus. The sequence continues at coordinate 54,389,727 of JASDDO010000018.1, read as the reverse complement.
ATGTGGAGACAATGGTAACTATGGTGTTGAGTACTATAACCCATGAACACACAGCGATCGGAATGATTGGCCAGCTTGTGTTTTGTGAGGGACAAAGCCAAAGATAGCACGCACAACCAAATGTGGGTAGGAAAGTATAATTGGGATGGTGACCAAATAATTTTTGGTGAGGAGTATCATTACGAATGGATGGTGTGGGGAGACAATTGATAAGGAACACGACAGTACTCATGGCCTCATCCCAGTAATGAGATGGGATGGAGGCATGAGCAAGAAGAGCACGAGTTGTTTCTATAATATAACGATATTTGCATTCTGCTGTCCCGTTTTGTTCGAGAGTGTATGAGTAGGAAACACGATGGAGGATCCCCTCCGTACTAAGATGACGATGAAGAGATTGATACAAGCCACCCCAATTAGAGTGAAACATGTGTATTTTTCTATTAAAATAGCGTTCAACGTGTGTTTGAAAGAGATAAAAGATATCGAATACATCAGATTTATTACACATCAGAAATAACGAAGTAAAGTTGCTATAGTCATCAACAAAAGTAACATAATAGCGAAAACCAGAGTGGGATAAAATAGGAGCAAGGCGCCAAACGTAGAAATAAATTAAATCTAAAGGTTCCAAAGACACTTTTGATGACAATTCAAAAGAAAGTTTGTGACTTTTAGCCTTCATGCAATTAGAACAAACTGACTCTTTATGACTTCGAATAATTGGCAGATTAAATTGAGACAAAATCCTAACTACGGTTTTTAATGCAAGATGACCTAAGTAAGTATGCCATGAAAAAGTGGAGGTACATTCGCCAACAAGCGCGGTGGGAGATGAGATATTTGGAGGAGGCAATTGGTATAGTCCATTATTGAGATGGCCTTAAAGTAGAACTGTGACTTCTGATCCTTCACAAAAAAACCAAACGGGTGAAAATAAAAAATAACATTGTTATCTTTAGTTAATTGATGAACAGATAAAAGATTTTTTGTTATTGAAGGAAAATGAATAACATTATGCATTAAAAGTGATCGAGAAGACGAAGGAATTACTATGTGACCATAGTTAAGAATACGCAAACCTGTACCATTACCTACTTGTACTATATCTATGCTTTGTAAGGGGTTGTCGTGAGGGGCTGATTGTAATATGGCGTAATGTGATGAGTTGCCCCCGAGTCAGGATACCATTCAGAAGAAACTGTGCTTGGACCGCTCAATGGATATAATGGAAGTGTATGTGATAGCATGACGTAAGGTATATGTCATTGATGTTAGTTATATGTATGCCGTAGAGGCCATTACTGTACATGTGATGTATATTGTAGTGGATGCTTGGACATATATAGGGAGGACTTTCTTGCTCAACATGATAGTATGCTATCTGGTTGCTCTTTATCTAAACATGTACACTTATTGTCTCTCTATTACATATTGATAAAGCCCTTAGGATGAGTACTTGACTACCAGGATTATGATGCAGATCATACTAGTGGGGCAGAGGTGGTCGGCAAGTACATCCTTCAAATGTTCCTAGTCGTAGGAGTATCGAGACAGGGCATCGATATTCCAGAGTAGACTAGCGTATACGCTTCTCGACCCATATGATGGGCGATGGATAATCCAATTTCCATTGGTGTTTGACATCAGAGATGGTATACAGGTGCTCAGTGGAGACTGGGTACACTGGACGAACTCGTCGAGAACTCTTAGATGGTATTCTACCTATCGTCAGATAGCAGTTCTCTGGTGACACTGGTACAGGTTAGTCTGTCGACCCGAGATCGTCATAGAGTCTTGTGTGAATCCTACTGTGCTTTGATTTCCATCTGACCATGTTCAAGAGATCATGCAAAACGGTGGTTTTTGGGTACAGTTCCAAGTCACATGGAGGCAATGAGCGATAGGAAGGAATTCGTCTCTCCCGGTATTGGGGGTTGATGTTGCGCTATGCTTGATTGGCCATAACAAGAAATCCCTGGCCAGGGTTGCTGAGATCTACTGGTAAGCGTTATCAGTAGTTTCTCGAACCATTATGAACCTTGTATCGGTATGGCTTATCAGGCTATTAGGGTCTGACGTTATACCACCCCCAGGCTGTGATATGCGACATATCTGACGAAGAGACCGGACTGTACGGTAGTGTTACTGATTGGATTCGCAGGAGTATGAGCAAGCTTGCTTGTTGATCTTCTGATCGCTGAATACCCGATGGCCGTTACGTTTAGCAGACCGCTTGTGTCTTGTGGTGATTAATATGATCATCACCTACTACCGGCGTATTGACAAGTCTTTAGAGTCCAACACGGAGGTTTCCTGGTTCATGCGAAACGAAGTAGGAGCACATATGCGATATGTGCGGAACCGAGATTAATGCGCGTATGTGATACCGCATTCTATTCTAGCGATATGTGATATCGGTCAGTTATATATGATATAGCCGGGTTATCGGATCAAGTGTTGATTCGATAAGATGTTACATTTGATATTAGCCGGTTGTATGTGATATAGCCGGATTATTAAATCAAGTTTTGATTTAATAATTTAATGTATAATTATATATTTGATATATTGAATTATATTAACTAATATGAGTTCACTTACACATTTCATTTTCTCACTTGTGTGCATATAATATATATGTGATATATATTAATGTACATTTTATTTGTGTCATGCTTGATGCCACATACTACATGGGTGTATGAAACTCACACCATGCTTGAAATAATGAGGGGTTTTTATTTATCAAAGTAAATCAAAATTGGTTGGAAATTTGTCATGGCTACAAGCTTGTAGAAGTTTGTGGAACTATTGACCAAGTCTACTAATTTTTTTCACTTATAGATATTTATTAACCTAACCATTATCCTTAGCCGTGGTTGATTCTCTACATGAGTTAGTTTATGACACTAACTCACCCATGGTTGCTATTCTCACCTCATGAGTTTAATTCTCATCTCCACTTCATCTTCTTCTTCCTCATGAGAAAGCTTTCTAGATTTTCAAATGGTGATGAAATATTGTGAGAAAAATTAATCTATAGTGAGCTCAATTTCTACTTCATCATCCTCTACTATATTAGCCATTTAGTTTAGAGCGTTTGCTTCACTAATGTACCATTAGTGAAGAGGTAGCATGAGCTTGAGTCTGCTCGACGTAAATCATGTTCAGCCTCAAAGACTTTGAGCAAACTTGTTCATTTCTTCATGTGAACCCTTACTAGAGTTCGGGTATTCACTACTTGGAGCGAAAGGACTACTATACGGAGGTTTAGAAGTGAAGGACTGATCTACAAAGGTTGTATTCCGCATTCACTTAGATGTAAAGTTGTTTGCATTGCTAGTTCGTCTAAATCTCTAGTTAAGATTCTAGGGTTAGGGTTCTTTAGTACGGCAAAAATTTGAAAACGACATGGATGATACCTCCCGAAACCTTGTTGCCGCCCTACGGAACCCTACAGTGGTATCAGAGCTAAGTTAGAGAATTAGACGATGTTTGTACAATTACGAAACCGAAACAACTCCGAAATACCCGATATAAAAATCTAGTTTCTGTCGAAATTTTCAGAGAGTCAAAATTTTTTTAAGCAACTGCAGAATGTTATATGAGATGTAATATGAACACAGTAGAAAATTCAACCCCCCTCGCCGGATTTTGGCCGGCCACACCTCATGAAAATCCGGCCAGCTCGGTTTTTTGGTGATGTTCTGGGTTGAAATTTCTAGGGTGTTCCGGTCTCTGGGTTTTAGTATTTCAGGTGTTGCTTGTTTTTGCTAAATTTGCAACTGATGTTATTTTTGTGCAAAGGCAATTTGGAGTGTTTCGTAGTCGTAATTCTAACATCTATTCGGGTTATTTAGACGACGTTAAAAAGTTCGAACGGATATCAATAACTCATATTTTCCCTCGCTGGAAATTTTCCAAGAGTTAGATTTTTTCCAAGTTTAAAATCTTCAGAAAATCATGTAAGCGATTCTATGGACCCTCTAGAAGAACGATACCCAAACTCGACTTTTTGGATCGCGGAACCGCGGTCATACCCTAGGGTTTACGGTAGTTTCATGGTGACATGAGTGAGGCATGGGTCAGGCCTTCTACGGATGGTTCATAGGTGTTGTGGCATGTTCTGGGTACTTTTTGAACTCCCCTAAAGTGTTGAGATCTTTGGGAAATTTTGGATGTTTGTTTATTCGATCGAAAAGTTTAACAGCGTCTAGCTATCTATGATTGTGATACAATATTTGGAATCCATATATTTAGTTATGTGATAACTAGTTTGAATTTTACAAATGTAGCAATTTAGTCTCATTTGATCGGTTGCCACGAAATTTTGATGAGAATCAAAAATCCGTCGCAATTACGTAGTGTACGCGGATACTTACTGGGTAACCTTACTAGATAGACACGCCCCATAGCCCCGACCAAGTGACTGTAGGAGAACCCCATCGCCAAAAGTATCCGTTTAGGTGCTCGCGGCCGCGGTGTTCCGCTTTAGTGCACATCATCGACGGTATCGGGGGTGCGGCCGTCTACTAAAGTTTCCGACGAGTATTCGATCAGGTTATCGGGAATCTTGTTAAATTACCCGACAGATTATTGGAAAGTGTTTTCAATATCGAGACTAAAATACGGGGTTTATAATTTTTAGGCATGTGATATCTAAGGAATTCATTTGGTTAGGCATGAAATCCGAAGTATGTGATACATTGGGTTTATGATGTCTATGATGGTTGCGGATTCCAATTGTTGTAGTTTTTCACTTTCTTTTCAGCGACCGTAAGTGTAATATGTGGTGTATCGCCGGTTTCATTGCTATATGTCAACGACAACTGGGATACGCATATTTACTTACGTTGATGTTATGTGTTGCTGTGATATGTTATATTGGATCGTCATGTTTTGAATAGCCGGGGGTTTTTATGTGAGATGAGAGTTTTTTATTTTCATTCATGTAAAAGCTTATATGTAATATTCTTTTATTGGGGCACTTCCGGGTTGAGGATGATGTCACCATTGATGTATATTATTTTTACTTTTCCGCATTAGGATAGACCCAAGGTGGGGAGCATAAGTAACCGGGTTCTAGGATCCAGTGGGAGACCATCTCGAGGATTCGATACCGGGTCTCGTAATTCTAGAATTGGTAGGATTGCTTGTCGCTCTCGTAGGGGTCTAGGGATGTAGGTTTGGCTATTCATCACGACCGTGGAATCCGTGTTTTTTATTAGCTTAATTAAAACACGGAATTCCTAGTATATCCAATATTTCATATGTGTTCTTCTGCTGCTGATATTCTGTGATGTGATCATTTGATATGTTTTGAGACGAATGCTTATATTATATATATGATATATAATAACTATAGTTGCTTTCGTTTCTCCTGTGATGCTTAGGAAGCATAATTGATGGGACTTCATTAATGAGATTAATGAAAGGAAAAGAAACCTAAAGATATTGTAGAAACTTGTTTTAAAAACTGGTAGCTCTAGTTTTTGCCTTGCATAGCGGTATTCCTTGTAGAATATCCATCACCTTATTCGATAAGGAAAGAGCCAAGATCCCTTCACCGGGAGTGACCTTTTTAGCGAAACTAGCAGATGCTACAACCCACTCGGTTTTGTCTTTTGATTGCTTTTCTAGTTCTTGTTTTGCATGGTGGTATTTGTGAAACATCATGCACCTCATTCGATGAGGAAAGAGCCGAGATCCCTTCACCGGGAGTGACCTCTTTAGCAAAACTAGTAAAAGCCTCAAAAACACTCATTTTCAAAATCACTCGATTCTACAACGATATCAAGTTCATTACCCAAAGGGTTTTCTTAAAAACTTGTCATAGCCCTCTGTCATTTTAGATAAGTACTACTTAGTATCCGTGCTACGTTTGTTGGCCTGCGTCAAGGCGTAGTGTGCGGTAGATAACTAGTGCTTATCTGCTACATACAATGCTATTGGATTAGGGTAGTCGTGCGACTTTGTTGGCCTGTGTCAAGGGTCGTGCAGGTGGGCTTAATTCAATCAGGAAATGTACGGGTTGAACTTGACTAGCGGACTATGGTTTGTTGGCATGCGTCAAGGTCATAGGAAGCTAGGGGCAAAAATATTATTGGGAATTTCAAGTGTTGAAATTTGCAATGAGATTGCATACCTTTTATGAGATAGTTGGATCCCGAAACCCACTGCGAGTAAGAGTTACTCCTGGAAAAGTTTTACACATTACAATTAGCCGATCAAGTAGTTGTCTAGAAAGGTGTTAACAGGATTACGCCCCTGGGAAAACGAGGTTTATTTAATTAGGTCCTTGCGAAAGCACGGGGAACCTCCCTCAAATTACCGACACTGGCCTGGCCGAAAGATTGGCGAACTTTTAGAGTGTAATTAATCCCGGCTAGTCTTACCTTTTAGGGTTTGAAGGAAGATTTGATAAAAATAGTGGGAGCCATCCTGATTAGATAAAATAATAACCAATCTGATCTTGCAAGAGCGCACGCAGAGTGTTTTCTTCTCTCTCTCTCTCTCCTGGTAGCGACTATATCACGCCTTAATCAAGATAATAATATTGATGCATTAACCGAACTTGCTTATTATACTGAGCTTAGGAACGTTGGTTCCGCTCAATCTTATAATTGTTATAAGTCCGAGCAGGAAATAGGGGAATATCCGGATTTCCACGCTACCCATTCGAGGAATAACAATGTTGATGAAATTCTTCGGGTGTGTTCGTTACCAAGAACTGTTTCTCAGTTTCCTCTACGTCCTAGGTATGAGATACCGGAACAGGATCCCACATATGTAATTTGTTACATGGGCTACAGAAAGGTAGAGAACTGAGATTGGGTGATATGTCTCTGAGTGTAGAGAATGATGCAAGTGTTGCAGCCAAATCAGTTGACAAATATCACCTTATATTAATACATTGATTCTGAACAAATGTTATTACATACCGAACCTGATATACAACATTACATCAGATTCTTTATTGAGTTAAAGAAGGATATGATTTTGTATTGCTGGATAAATGTTGTGAACATTTTTCCTAATCAAGAGTTGATTGGATCAGGCACGTTATGTAATAGCATATACGTTCTAAATCAAATCACAGTTCAAAATATCTAGAACACACACAAGAAGAGTAGTTTAGAAATGAATGAATCCTTCTTGTGGAATTGTAGTCTAGGTCAAACCAATGTGACACGACCAGCTAAGTTACATAAGGATGAATATGAGAATCTGTTCAAATTTTCATCTTATGATACTTGCCAGTCTTGTCTCAAAAGTAAAATGACCTATACTCCCGTTTACTGGAAACAGAGAAAGAGTTACTGAACCCTTGGAACGGATACATGATGATGTATATGGTCCTATGTCTACAAATGCCAAGGATGGTTCTTTGTACTTCATTATATTCATCGACGATCTCTTAAGATTCGGACATGTGTTCTTGTTGAAACACGAGTTTGAAACTTTTGAGAAATTCAAGGAATATAAGCTTGAAGTTAAGAACCAGAAGGGTAGAAGAATTAAAGTCCTTCGATGTGATCGAGGAGGCGAATACTTAGGCATGGAGTTCCTGGATTTTCTAAATAGAGAATATGATTCTCTCTTAACTTACTCCTTCGTATACACCACAGCACCACGGTGTATCGGGGTGGAGATATCGCACCCTATGAGATATGGCGCGCTCTATGATGAGTACTGCTGAGTTACCTGTTTCCTTTTGGGAGTTATGCACTTGAGAAGCTGCATATCTATTGAATGGAGTTCCATCTAAATCAGTGCCTACCACTCCATATGAGATATGGTATGGGAAGAGACCATGTCTTAAACGAGTTAAGATATGGGATTGTCTGGCCTATGTTGAAAAACAAAATCCGGACAAGCTCGAGGCAAGGTCAGTTCTTTATAAGTTTGTTGCATATCCAGAACATTCGCAAGGGAATATCTTCTACCACACTGAGGAGCAAAAGGTGTTTTGTTTCTCAGCATGCCACCTTTTTAGAAAAGGAATTTTTTGTGAAGAAATTAATGGTCATGAGGTAGAACTGGAAGGAGTTCCAGCTAGACAAACTAGCAGCTGATGATTTGGTGAAACCAAAGAATTCAATATTCTCCAACGAACCTCAGCCTCTCCGGGAATCTGGTAGGGTTTCTCATCCACTTGAGAGATACTACGGTCTTCTCGGTGACAATGGGAGCGAGGATTGCATCATGGTAGATGATGGCCCAACTAGGTTCAGGCAGGCCATAACGAGTGGAGACTCTATGAAATAGCTGGATGCTATGCGATCAAAGATGGAATCTATGTACACCAACAAAGTATGACTTTGAAATTTGCACATGAAGGGATAAAACCCATCAGGAGCAAGTGGATCTTGAGAAAATTCTTGGTGTAGATGGAGAAGTTAAGACTTTCAAAACTATGCTTAAGTCCATCAGGATCAATGCACGCATCACGGAGTTGGAACATCTGTTTTTATGTGGCAGTCTAAAAGTTTGACTTCATCAGAAAGGTAGATGAACCTTGTATATACAAGAAGGTTATAGAGAGTAAGGTTGTCCTCTACGTATTGTACGCAGATAACATACTCTTGATAGGAAATGATTTCCTATGCTACACTCGGTCAAGCTCCTCTTATCACAAGGATTCTCCATGGAAGATCTGGATGATACCTACTACATCTTGTGGATTATGATCTATGTTGATAGATCTAAGTGGATGTTGGGAGTGTCCCAAATCCTGGTACATTAACACCATACTAAAGGGGTTTAGTATGGAAGATTCTAAGCGTGGTAGTTCGTCCACTTACTCAGGAATCACTCTCTCCAAAAAGATGTCTTCCAAGACTGATTTGGAGAGAGCTCGCGTGAAAGGGATACCTTATGTTTCGGCAGTAGGCTCTATCATGTATGCGATGTTATATATCAGACCAGATGTAGATGACTCACTAGGTGTAGTGATCAGGAATCAATCGGATCTTAGGAGAATCACTGGACAGCTGTGGAGGACATTCTTAAGTACTTGAGAAGCACTAAATGAATTTTCTTGGTTCGAGCTTCCAGAGTGATAAGGTCGACTGAAAGTCAGTCACATGCATTGTATTTACCCTCAGTGGAGGGACGGTATGTTGGAAGAGTTCCAAGCTAGATACCATGACATACTAGACGATAAAGGGTAGATACATCGCTACCAACGATGCTACCAAAATAGATGTCTGGATAATTCTTGTTCATGAGATGAACATGGTTCCTACCATTGAGCGTCTAATAACTGTTATTGAGACAACAATGGAGTTATGGTTTTAGCCTAGGAACGCAAGTCCCATCAGCGTTCCAGACATATTCTGAGGCAAGTATCACCTGATCAGGGAGATGTTTGATCTCCAGGGGATCGAGGTCAGGAGAGTTGACGTGAAGGAAAACATGGTGGATCCACTCACAAAGGCCTTTCCCTAGAGAGACTTCAATAGGACGTTGAGTATGAGATACTGCAACAAATGGGCTTAGTGCAAGTGGGAGATTGTTAGTTATATGTATTCTCTAGAGGCCATTACTGTACATGTGATGTATATTGTAGTGGATGCTTGGACATATATAGGGAGGGCTTTCTTTCTCAACATGATAGTATGCTATCTGGTTGCTCTTTATCTAGACATGTACACTTATTGTCTCTCTATTACATGTTGATAAAGCCCTTAGGATGAGTACATGACTACCAGAATTATGATGCAGACCATACTAGTAGGGCAGAGGTGGTCGGCAAGTAGATCCTTCAAATATTCCTAGTCGTAAGAGTATCGAGACATGGCATCGATATTCCAGAGTAGACTAGCGTATACGCTTCTACTACTACAAATAGGGGTTGCCCCTACGGATTTATCCGTAGGAGCAAACCACTGCCCCAACGGATATATCCATAGGGGAAAGAAATTACCCTGTAGGTGCAAACGCCGTAGGTGCAAGTCTTAGCCTTGAACATGCCCCTACGGTCAAAAACTTGCCCCTACGGCGTAATGTGTAGGTCCATTTGTCCCTACGGATTAGTCTGTAGGGACAAAAAACTTATTTAATTTATCGGTTTATAAAATAAAATAGTTGTCCCTACGGAGTTATCCGTAGGGCCAAGTAGTTGCCCCTACGGATGCAAGCGTAGGTCCCGATGTGTAGGGACAAAATATCAGGTATCCTGATATTTTGTCCCTATGGATACCTGTGTAGGGGCTGTAAGTACACGGTAGTGTCCCGGCCGTCTAACAGACGCCAAATGCGGAACAAAAACTTTTTGACTGGCGCTATCGTATACTATAACCCGGATTTGCCATTAAAGCTAAACTAACAAAGTACAAAGTGGGTAGAAATGTTATACCGAACGATCCGAGTCCTTCGGTCTTCAACCATCATCCCACGCTTTGTTGCGGCTTCTCCGATCTTCTGAATCTCCAGTCTTCTCATCCAGGTGGCACCACGTCGACGGATCTTTAAACGGGCTCCCGCCTCTGAACCGAGGCAACTCGATCATCAAGTTTGCCAAAAGAAATGACCAAGATTGATCTAGAGAATGAGTAGAACACTTTGTCTCGTTACATCCAAAGTTATGGATGAACGGTTAATGAAGTTGCCTTTTGGAATCGGGTGAAATGAGAAATCTAGCTATCTAATTTCCATGAATCCAAAACTATAATCTTTTTCCAAATCAACAACCATCATCATTTGCAAGAAGGGAGGGGCCGGCCATAATATAGGAGGAGGGAGGTGAGGGTAGGAGCAAAGTGGTGACTACAAGGAAAAGATCTTAACAAATATCCTTCATGCAAACAAAAACCCCATTAATGCAAATGGTGACTCACTTAACACCTTGCAAAACAATTAATGCAACCTAATGAGTCACTAACCTAGTCACCATTCTAGAACATTCCACACTCATGACTCACCTCATGACTCACCCTCATGAAGAAAAGATAAATCCGTATTTAACCGAATGTTTAATACGGGTGATAGAAAACTGGAAACTGGCAACTTCCAAAAGCGATCCTGAAACGAATTTCAGGATAACCCCGTAATGGTATAAACATACCCGCATTTGTATTACAACCGAATACAAATGCAACTGAGACAAAAATATTATATCTACATAGTATAATACTCGGATCCGGCTTAAACCAAAGCCTACCAGTATTATCTGCCCGAAATATGACACGTGCGTAAACGCACGTGTATTTTCCGAACCCTGCCATAAAACCATACGGCCTCTACAACGTTTCGTCCGAACTTGGGAAACTGTCTGTGAGGGACTCTAATGACTCATCAACACACTGGCACTAGGTATAACCACTAGCACGTCAGAGGTACTAACTGTACGTAACGGTTGCCTATGTATTAATTGGAAGGGAAGCTGACGAGCGAACTCATCCAGAAATCCTACTGAGCCTTACAGTGACAATATACATACAGTTCGGTCCGTTCGTCTATGAATATCGCATATCGGCCTAGGGGGCTGGTAACGTCAGACCCCCAATAGCGGTATAAGTCGTGTCAGAGAGTAGCCTAGAACACCCTGAGATACTACTGGAGTACCTACCAGTAAATCTCCTGCCTCGGCCGAGAGCTTTATGTAATAGCTCTCCTAGACACAGCGCGATCTCACCCCCAATACCGGGAGAGACGAAACCCCTGCCGATCTGCTCACTTTCCTCCATGTGGCTCGGGACTGTATCCGAAAAAGACCTGTTTGCACGACTCCTTTGAGCCGTGGTAGGGTAGAAATCAAAGCACAGTGGGAACTCACACGAGAAAAATGACGACCTCAGGTCGATGAACTAACATGTACACATGTCACCAGGGAACTGCTATCTGACGCTAGGTATAATACCAACTAGCAGATTCCCGGCGAGTCCTGTCTGGTGTACTCATAACCCAATGAGCACCTGTATACATCTTAGGTGAACCAACTGACACCAATGGCTTGTGAGACCGGCCATCGCCCCTCGTCGGGGTCTCGACTGTATACACTAGTCTACTCTGGAGTATCGATGCCCTATCTCGAAACTCCCACGACTAGGGACACTTTTAAGGATGTGCTTATAGACCCCAGCTCCCACGTATATGATCGCCATCATACTGCTGGTAGTCAAGCAAGAATCCTATGGGCTCTATCATCATGCAATAGTGAACTAAAGCATGTATACGATGATAAAGACAAACCAGATAGCATACTATCATCTCGAGCAAGACTGTCATATCGGTATAGGTCATCCCTCAATCATTGCAATCACGTACCTGCGATCCAATAATTGACTTTGAGGGCACTATATCCAACAATCTCCCACTTGCACTTAAGGCTAATTATTGCGATGTCGCATACTCACAGCCTGTATGATACCGAACATCCAACTCCTCTACTAATCAGTTTCACAAAGCAAGTTTGTAAAACTCTTGTGTTCGAGAAATAGCCTCAGTGAGTGGATCCGCCCTGATGTTTCTTTCTATGTCTCTCTTAATCTCAAGTTCGCGGAGAAAGCCATCTCCCGAATCGAGTAATACCTGTCTTAGAATATGTCTGGATATCTGATGAGACCTAGTTCATAAATGAACTACAAACCCAAACTTCTTAGACTGTATCGTCAACTGAACCTAATCAGTATCCAGCACAATACCTCCCACAGTATCCTCTTGGACCACCTGTCCATAATACTGTCCCTCGTCAGAGGGAAAACTATAACTCTGACAATCACTCTGTCATCCTTGTCACCTTTGAAGCCTGGAATGATAACCGTCTCCCGAAGGAGGCTGCCGTCATCAAATCCGTAGAACATGCACTTATGTTCTAAAACTGCTTCCTTATGTTTCTTCAGGATTGGATTAATATAAACTTATCGCATCTAGTGCAAAAACAACATCTGGTGTGGTACTTGACATCTCATGATTGACTCAATTGCCTAAGCAAGTGATCTGCCAAGCATGTACATCATTCTCCCTTTTAGTCTGCAAGACACCTTTAGAGAGGGTGACTCTATCACCTGCAGGTACACCACCATGCCAGGAGTCATCTATTCTAAGATACTATTAGAATACTGTCAAAGTACCCACATTGGGAAGCTACCCAAATCTAGATCTAAAACCATAGATCTAGTAACCAGAATGTCTGATATTATATCCATATCCTTTGTGGAGAAACAACTGTGTGACGACCACAGTACAACAGATCGTAGTATAGGAATTTTACTTCCTACTCTATGTATGTCATCCAAATACCAGGACATCACACCCTACTTCCTTCTCAACAGATCCATCCCCTATTCTGATGAAGTCAAACCTATGAATTTCATATCAAAATTAGATGATCTATCTCCGCTATATTTGCTCAAGCCTATAAATAGACATAAGCTACTTGCCCACTATGCTTCTACTGCGCCCACTGATTACGACAACGCTCTAGCAGAATAATATATACGTACACTTCTAAAGCTAGTTTAGAATGATGCTATACTTAACCTCCTGTCGGGTCTCATAGCCTGGAACAACAGTAGTGTCAAGTTTGGGTAAACAAGAACCTCCCTGTCACCGTCCTTGAGGCTACCGGAGTACCTCTCGGGTGTCTGAGGTTACCCACCATATCTGCGGAGTAGCTAATGGAATGTCAAACCTGATTGAATATATTGGTCCTATTAAATTTTCCGTAATCATTTGCGGTTCTGGAATCACTTCCAGTTCTACCATACTCCCACTTCTGTTTTCTGAAAAAATCCATTTTACTAAAACTGTGGCGAGTCATGAACAATATCACTATTGATCTTCCAGGTGGTAGAAAATCAACCCTCATCATAGCCAGGGTCAACCCACAAACTGCCATTACAGAAACGTACCTTGAGTTATCCAGTGTCTGGTTTTAAGCATAAGCTGGACAACTCACCGTACCTTAACATCGTTAAGATATGAACCATTCTATATCTAATATAGAAACTTTGGCACTTATTTAATTGGAACCAGATTCAAATCATGCAGCTGTCTCCAGTGCATATCAACTTAATGGAGAGAGGCTAATCAGCATTACTCAACTTAGGAATAAATCCAATTATGAGTAACCTAAAAGAGAAACAAGTTTCTCAAAACCATTACTATCATCTGAATACCAATCACAAGAATCTACATCTTCGATCTCTTTGAAGAATCCCGATACTTGTGACACCTGGTTCTCTAATTTATTCTTATACCCACAACTTCTCAAAACTTAGACCTTGTAATTCTACGAAACACTTGTCTAAAATCTAGAGAAGTCATAAGTAAACAGAACATAGTACTAGGACCAACCCCTTTGTCCTGACGGACTCTGGACAATATACAATACTCTGTATAAGTCCGCTGAGTCGAATAACTCAAAACCTGTGCATCGTAGGTTGAAAACTGTACTTATGGTTAAGAACTACTCCGTTGTTCAATGCTCCTTACCCAATCGTTAACTGATATAGGTAAATGTCACAGACATAATTTCAAAAAGTTATATCTCACTTTATAAAAATAAATGTACAGATATATCATTTTGAAATTGGTGCACAACAACGGATATTCAAAACCAAATACATGCCGTCTGGCAAAAACTCAGGCAACTTCCTTAAATATCACCAATTACAAAGAATTCCGATATAATGAGGATGATCACCTTATTCCCAATAACCTACTCCCACTCATCATCTGTAAAACCATACAGATATGAGAATAAAACCTGGTAAATACATACCTCGGAGTAAGTATCTAATCGGGAGATCAGTTTTTCTTTAACAATGCACTGAAACATGAAAATGTTTCGTAGGGGTATCCTGGTATTCATAGTAATGCCTCTTCCATAATCCAATTCATGACTTTAACCGTATATTTCATTGCCATCTCTTCAAATCCCTTTATTTGTCTTTATTCATTACCTTCTGTACACCAACGTTAGGCTAAATGGTTTTCTTCCTTCCCTACCGTTCGGCACTAGCCTATGGTTTGGAAGAAGACTATCCAGTAAGCATAATGGGTGTACTCTCCTAATCCTAGGAGTACTCGCAACTTGAGAGAAGGTGATGATAAAAGACAACTGAATAATACCATATTCTATTTCTCCCGAACTGGGGAAAAAAGCAAAGGTAAAATAGGAGTGGCGATGAAGTACGTGTTTTGGTCGTGAATGATAGCAGTCGCAATTTACTTTGCCCTCTTTCTAATCCCTTTATTTTGTCTTTAGTTATTACCTTCTGTACACCCTACTTAGGCTAATTGGTTTTCTCATTCCCTATCTTTCGGCACCAGCTTATGGTTTGGAATAAGACTATCCAATAAGCGTAATAGGTGTACTCTCCTAAACTAAAGAGCCCTCGCAACCTGAGAGAATGTGATAATAAAAGACAACTGAATAAACCAATTATATTTCTCCTGAACCTAGATCTATCCTCGAAGAATTCTCTTCGAGTTCGTATATAACCATACGATGGATCTATCCAATGGAAGTGGATATCCGTAGTAATACGGGGTGTTCTGAGAAATGCAAAGGGTAAAAGAAGGAGAGGCAGTGACTTATGCAACTAGGACAATCCAAAAGCCAGTATTTTAAGAAGGTTCGGTCAACTTGGTCACTGAGTCATAGTCTAGGGTCGGTCAAAGGTCGCTGCAAAAGAGAGAGAGAAAAGAAACACTCTGCGTGCACTCTAACCTAGATCAGAATGGTTATCACTTTATCTAATCAGGAAACCTCCTACTGTACCGTCAAATTCTCCTCCAAACCTTAAAGAAGAATTAGTCAGGATCACCCGAAGAGTAAACCAACTCATCAGTGGGAATCGGGATCCAACTCTCATCACATGATAATGTGAAGGAATCCACTCACGTTATCACACTCCAGAAGGTATGCGCTTGCCTGGCAAGTTTCAGTTTCTTTAGAAACTCCCGATGTGGATTTTTGCCCCATGCTCTTATGACCTTGACTAAGGGCCAAAAAATCATAAGTCACATGTCAAGTTCTGCCCGTCATTATCCAGGTTGATTTGAACCCACCCGTACATACTCTTGACTAAGGGCCAACAAAGTAATACGACTGTCCCAAACCAACGCATCTATCTATGCAACATATGAACACCCCAGCAGCTACCAATCACTATGTCTTGACTAAGGGCCAACAAACATAGCTTGAATACTACTGACCATCCATAAGAAATGACGGAGGGCTACGGCTGGTTTTTGGCGAAAAACCTTTAACGTAATGAACTTGATCTCGTTGAAGGAACTTGATAGCTTTTTATAAAGATATAGTGGCGAAAACCTTTTGCTAAAGAGGTCACTCCTGGTGAAGGGATCTCGGCTCTTTCCTCGTGGAATGAGGTGCAGGATATTCTAACTGAATACCGCGATGCAAAGCAACTTGTAATCGACTATAGTGAAGTTATTACCCTGACGCAAACTTCTGCCCAAGGGGTCACTCCCGGTGAAGGGATATCGGCCCTTGCCTCGTCGAATGAGGTGCAGGATATTCTAACTGAATATCGCGATGCAAAACAAAAGGAAACGTCTTTGTAATAACACTTTTAAAATTGGTTCCAACAACATCAAATATAGGCTTGTTTTATCCTTGCATTGATAAGAATCAATGCACTCCCATCAATTAATCACACCAGAAAAGAACGAAAATATAATGTACGTATATGCCATCCGCATTCGCCTCTGGGTCCCGTCATCACCCGTTAGGTTACTTAACTAACGACAGAGCGGGAACTGGACTAGCACGGGTGTAAAACATATACAACATCTAGTAGTATATATACTAATATACAGTAATCGCTCAAGGCGTGATAATATGCAACATTACAGAAAAGTAATAAGCATCACAGAACAATACAAATAATCTGGGATCCCGGGTTTCACAGAGCCGCTACTGAAACCCAACGTTCCCCTGGTCGTGTGGATAGCCTGTGCAATGAAACCTAGACCCCTACGGGTGCGGCAAGTTACCCGCCAAAACCTGAAGAGAGGCAGCCCCCTACAGCATAGTGAATGGACCACCCGACACTTCACAGAATCCGGTAACTTGAGCACCCCTCCTTGGGTCAATCTATACCCCCTACGAGTGCGGCGAATAGTCTGCCAATTCTAGAGTGAGGCCTCTCTGCCTCTCAAAGCCATGAGATACGGACCCGTTGCCCTCCAGAACCTAGCTATCCGTGCACTCCTTCGCGGGATATTCCTAGTACAGAAATAAAAATATGTACAACGGGTACATCGACCTCAGCCCGGTCGTACCCCAAAATAAATTATACAAACAGGCAGTGACGGCAATCCACATGTTGGACGCTCGCCCCGCAATATCAAATGTACAAATAAATTCAAAAGGCACTACCATTGCACACTGCTATCCACCACGACAAATCCGCAACATCACAGCACAACACAGAACATCAACGCGAATGTCACGTTCACAAATCCGTCTAAAAGAACTATAGCAATTAGACGCAATTTACCGCTCGAATGACATTCACGGTCGGAGATATAATATAAGTACTGTAAACTAACAAGTTTAAAATTTCGATCGACAAAACTTCCCGAAGTGGGCCCCACGTATTTCTTGTGTACGGTAATAAAATCTGGGCCCAAAGGAAATATTCCAAGAACCACAATTTACCATGGAAAGCTCACCGGAAAAATTTGGTGCACTGTTCCCACATACTGGCCGCGGTTCCACGGTCAAACCCTATCTTTGACCGCGGATCCGCGATGGTCTTGTGGGATCACGTGGTCAAATTTTCCCAGAATGCTTCAAAAAGCCTGCTTAATTTTCTGTGATATGCAAAATAATTTTTAGACCAGATTTAAAATCGACAGAAACTTTGTACAGAAAAATTGTATTTTTCGTTCGATCGATATTTTAAACGTGTTAGCACAAGTTAGTAAAGCTTAATGGTGAGGCTCTGATACCACTGTAAGTACACGGTAGCGTCCCGGCCGTCTAACAGACGCCAAATGCGGAACAAAAACTTTTTGCTGGCGCTATCGTATACTATAACCCGGATCTGCCATTAAATCTAAACTAACAAACTACAAAGTGGGTAGAAATGTTATACCGAACGATCCGAGTCCTTTGGTCTTCAACCATCATCCCACACTTTGTTGCGGCTGCTCCGATCTCCTGAATCTCCAGTCTTCTCGTCCAGGTGGCACCATGTCGACGGATCTTTAACGGGCTCCCGCCTCTGAACCGAGGCAACTCGATCATCAAGTTTGCCAAAAGAGATGACCAAGATTGATGTAGAGAATGAGTAGAACAATTTGTCTTGTTACATCAAAAGCTATGGATGAACGGTTAATGAAATTGCCTTTTGGAATCGGGTGAAATGAGAAATCTAGCTATCTAATTTCCATGAATCCAAAACTATAATCTTTTTACAAATCAACAACCATCATCATTTGCAAGAGGGGAAGGGCCGGCCATAATATAGGAGGAGGGAGGTGAGGGTAGGAGCAAAGTGGTGACTACAAGGAAAAGATCTTAACAAATATCCTTCATGCAAACAAAAACCCTATTAATGCAAATGGTGACTCACTTAACACCTTGAAAAATAATTAATGCAACCTAATGAGTCACTAACCTAGTCACCATTCTAGAACATTCCACTCTCATGACTCACCTTATGACTCACCCTCATGAAAAAAAGATAAATCCGTATTTAACCGAATGTTTAATACGGGTGATAGAAAACTGGAAACTGGCAACTTCCAAAATAGATCCTGAAATGAATTTCAGGATAACCCCGTAATGGTATAAACATACTCGCATTTGTATTACAACCTAATACAAATGCAACCGAGACAAAGATATTATATCTACACAGTATAATACTCGGATCCGGCTTAAACCAAATCCTACCAGTATTATCTGCCCGAAATATGACACGTGTGTAAACGCACGTGTATTTTCCGAACCCTGCCATAAAACCATACGGCCTCTACAACGTTTCGTCCGAACTTGGGAAACTGTCTGTGGGGGACTCTAATGACTCATCAACACACTGGCACTGGGTATAACCACTAGCACGTCAAAGATACTAACTGTACGTAACGGTTGCCTATATATTGATTGGAAGGGAAGCTGACGAGCGAACTCATCCAGAAACCCTACTGAGCCTTACAGTGACAATATACATACAGTCCGGTCCGTTCGTCTATGAGTATCGCATATCGGCCTAGGGGGCTGGTAACGTCAGACCCCCAATAGCGGTATAAGTCATGTCAGAGAGTAGCCTAGAACACCCTGAGATACTACTGGAGTACCTACCAGTAAATCTCCTGCCTCGGCCGAGAGCTTTGTGTAATGGCTCTCCTAGACACAGCGCCATCTTACCCCTAATACCGGGATAGACGAAACCCCTGCCGATCCGCTCACTTGCCTCCATGTGGCTCGGGACTGTACCCAAAAAAGACTTGTTTGCACGACTCCTTTGAGCCGTGGTACGGTAGAAATCAAAGCACAGTGAAAACTCACACGAGACAAATGACGACCTCAGGTCGATGAACTAACCTGTACACATGTCACCAGGGAACTGCTATCTGACGCTAGGTATAATACCAACTAGCAGGTTCTCGGCGAGTCCTGTCCGATGTACTCATAACCAATGAGCACCTGTATACATCTTAGGTGAACCAACTGACACCAATGGCTTGTGAGACCGGCCACAGCCCCTCGTCGGGGTCTCGACTGTATACACTAGTCTACTCTGGAGTATCGATGCCCTGTCTCGAAACTCCCACGACTAGGGACACTTTTAAGGATGTGCTTATAGACCCCAGCTCCCACGTATATGATCGCCATCATACTGCTGGCAGTCAAGCAAGAATCCTATGGGCTCTATCATCATGCAATAGTGAACTAAAGCATGTATACGATAATAAAGACAAACCAGATAGCATAATATCATCTCGAGCAAGACTGTCATATCGGTATAAGTCCTCCCTCAATTATTGCAATCACGTACCTGTGATCCAATAATTGATTTTGAGGGTACTATATCCAACAGGGGCATGTTTTTGCCCCTACGGATTTATCCGTAGGGACAAGTATAACCCCTCTTACTGAGGTCATAAGGACAAAATATCAGGTATCCTGATATTTTTCCCCTACGGATAAATCAGTATGGACAAAGTAGGACCCTATGAATTAATCCGTAGGGGCAAAGGTAGGCCCTACGGATTAATCCGTAGGGACATCTTATCAGGGGTTTTTTTTAAAATGGGCTGCCTGTTTTTTTCTCGCCCTGTACACAATAATATATACATCATATATAAAATTAATCAACACGCAAAATATATATCGCAGTATTCATAATCACATCTCACGGATAATATACAAAAGAAATCAACAAGCAGAATATGATATCAATATAAACACGCAAACACCACCAATATCAATATCGTCCAAAATATATACAATATGTATCATATAAATAAATACATGTTTAAAATATAAGAATCAAAAAGCTACCCTAGCTCGGTCCAGCTCCACCTCTGATAAACGTCGTAGTCTGGCGCGCCTGCTCCTCGGATATACCCTGAGTCAATAAATCATGCAATGCGGAGTGTGCGGGAGTCTGAGCGAGCTGTGGAGCTGTAGGAGTGGTCTGCGCAACCGCCGCCAAGGTAGTGGCTTGCGGAGCCACAGCTACGGGAGTCTGAGCGGGAAGTGGAGCTATAGGAGTTGTCTGCGGAAACGCAGCCGAGGTACTGGCTTGTGGAGCCGCAGCCGAAGGAGATGCATATGGAGGCTCGGACGATGTACCCTATCCCGTCTGGACCTACGTGTGTAATAAACGAGTAAGAATTGTGTATTAGTCGAATTCGTATCATTATCAAGTTATTGCGAAACCCCAATCTATGTATACTTAGGGACTTAGGCCTCGTTTGGATATCTAGTTTGGAAAACCGTAGTTTATTTTAATTAGATATGTATGTATGATTAATCAAAGCTAAGTCTACAACCAAATAAGCTCAGGCTATGTACTAATATTGGATATGTTGCTATCTATAATATGACATAATATTTTACTATTAAGTAGTATACATACCAACATCTCCTTCAACTCCTGAACGGTGGCCTTCAAGCTGTCCAGTTCTTGCTGGAAACGTCGCTCACTGGAGACGGAGGAAGTAACCGCCGGAGTGGAGTCCAACCTCATATGAGCCCTGCTAGGACCCAGTCCCCGGCCTCTCTCCCAACCTCCTTGGTGCCCTCCGTGTGCGGCGTCTAGGACTGGGGTCAGCAGCATCGGATCGATCTGTCCAGTAAAATCGATCCCCGATGCCTCCGCCTGCTCAACCACCCGCTCCTACAGCCACATTAACCAGTAAAATATAAGTATATCATTTAAATTTGAAACTTTCAAAACAAAAATTTCAAATAGGGGTTGAATAAATATTAACACTTACGCAATACTCCTGGGTAGCGGCATCGGGGTATCGAAGCTCGCCCGTGGCGGGATCTGTCGAGGTGCCGTGGACGGCAAGATACGCGGACAGCATGCTCGGTGTACCACCCTGCACCAGGGTCTGAGCTCTCTGCAATATTAGAAAATAACTCTTAATATTACATTATATCACAAAGGCCGGTCTATTATAATTTACCGATAACTCCATGGCACGAGTAATATTCCTCGAGCCACCTGTATAAGTGGGGCGACCCCTCTTCGCCGACTTCCTATTCTCTTTATTTTGATCGGCCTGTTTCTGCACAACACATTCAGATTTAGTTTTCTAATTAAGCAACACAAAAAAATAAATTATATACTAAATAATGAATTACATTTAAAATACATACCTGTTTGCGCTGAGAGTCGAAATATTGGCACAATAGAGGCCATGTATCTACGTCGACTCTCGCAAAGGCGGGAGTATGTAGCAGGGCCGCTCTATCTGCCTCGGGGGTCGCCATCCACAAGGAATAGCAATCGATCTTCAGCACATTCCTATTGTATCGGACCTTCGATTACATGTTCTTCATCAGGCCATGGTACAGAGCGTAAAGATCGAGCACCCTCCCAGGATGATCAGGGTCGGGTACAGGCTGAAAATCGTAATCCAATTGAAAATACACAAAAAAAACAATGTTATTAAATTGCAAGTGTTAATAATAAATATATTGGATAAATCAAATGAAAATATATATTAATACCCGAGCCTGATCCCAGAAGAGGGCGAATAAGCGCCGGTACTGGTCGCCCCACTCAAAGTGAAGTGGATAGTTCTTCACGAGCCGGCTCTCATCCCCCATATACCGGCCGAAACTCTCGGCATGATCGCCGGTATAGCGATAATCAAGGGTAAAAAAGAGGGGGAATTCTGCCTCCCCCTAGCTCTATCGGGCCTCAGCATGTGGGACTGATTCGGGCCTCGAGTCCCCCTCTCGGGATGGGGAGGCCCTGCGTCTGCAAGAAATATCAAGACAATCAATATTAAGACAGAATTGTGTTAAGAAATCAAGGTTTAACGAAAATTGAAGTGTGATATATACTTCCGGCGACTAAAGCATGAGCCTAGGCCCGAGCAGCAGCACGAGCGGGATGATAGTTCCTCCGGTGAGGAACAGCCGGTGACCCGGACGTGGACGCATCTCCAACTAGAAAATAAACATCGATAAAATTACATGAAGTTCATGTTTATTCTTAAAGGATATATAAAATGAATAAATATTTTATATTTATTCATACAAACCTGCAGACTGAGCGGAGGGTATGCAAGTGACGGGAGTGGCCCCTGCACCAGACGTGGACGCACCACTTATAATTAGACAATCAAGTTGTAAGTCAATGTGCAACACCCCACGAGTTGCGGGGAGGCGGAAATATGAAAAACGATCTTTTTTTGTATGTAAACATCGACTAACCGAAGATCTTTTCTAAACGATAATTAACAACAACCATAGAGTTCTTAGCTACTATGTAAAGAGATTATACCTAATGATTCTAGTCCTTCGTCTTTATGATCTCTACGTCCTCCTCGGCCTCCTTTCCGTAATAGATGATCCACCCGAGTACCCTAATCCAAGCTATTACCTCTAAACTTGAGGTTACTTAGTTTCTCTAGTTGCTAATCAAAGTAACTAAGATGATGTAGAGTTAGGTTATGGAGTGTTTAGTCTATCCTAATCCTTGGTCTCAACTCACGAGTGGTAGGATTAGGGTTTGAAGAAGGAGTGAACTTGAGGAGAGAGAAGGTGGAGATGATAAATGAGAATGAAAAAGCTTCTCACTTGAATATATGAAACATAATGAATTATCAAATAAATGAATATAAATGATTATTCACCATGCTTCATTAATTAAATATGAGTGATTCACTATGTGAGTCATTAAGCAATAAATGATGCATTAATGACATAGTGAATCACACTAATGAGTCACAATTTGCATTTAATGAAAATGCCACCTTAACCTCCTTAGTCACCATCCTTCTAGAAGCTTCCCGGAAAATTACGAGAAAGCCCCTCGCATCCGTGAAAACACGGAAAAACTTTAGACTGTATAAATCCAATAACCCGATACTAGAATCTGGCTTAAACCAAAGCCGGCTAGTAAAAACTGTCCGAATGTCGTACGTGCGTTTAAACACGTATGCGTCCGAACCCTTTGTCGTAAAACCATACGACCTCTATATCATTTCGCCTGGAGTTGGGAAAACTCTATGTGGGACTCTAAAGACTCGACTACTACGCTGGCAGTGGGTTTAACCACAGACCGCAAGCGGCACTAGCTGTACGTAACGGTCCCCAGGTAGATGTCGATAAGAAGGCCGGTGAGGATACCCATCCGAACTCTTACTGAGCCTGTACGTGACAATATCCGTGCAGTCCGGTCTGTTCGTCTAAGAGTATCGCATGTATAGTCTAGGGAGGTGGTAAACGTCAGACCCCTAATAACCGTATAAGTCGTGTCGGTATGGCTCTATCACCATCCAAGAATCTACTGATCAATCTATCGGTAATTCTCAATCAGCCCTGGCCAGGGACTTATGGTAATGACCAACCGATCACTGTGCGATATCAACTCCCTATACCGGGAGAGACGAATCCCTAACAGTCACTCACTGCCTCTACGTGGCTCGGGACTGTGCCCAACTAAAATATGTTTGCACGACTCCTTTGAACCGTGGTAGGGTGGTAATCAAAACACAGTGGGAACTCACACGAGACAAATGACGACTTTAAGTCAACGAACTATCTGCATACATGTCACCTGAGAACTGCTATCTGACGTTAGGTATAAATACCATCCAGTCAGTTCTCGGCGAGTCCTGTCCGGTGTACTCACACCCATTGAGCATCTGTATACAATCTTGGGTGCACTCTACCAATGGCTGGGTGACCAATCCATCGCCCCTCCTCAGGGTCTAGATATGTATACACCAGTCTACTCTGGAGTATCGATGCCCAGTCTCGATACTCCTGTAACCAGGGACATCTAAGGATGTGCCTATTGACTATCCAGCTCTCACTAGTATGACTGCCATCACAACGCCGGTAGTCAGGCAAACACCCTATGGGCTTTATCAACACGTATATATATATATATATGAATACTATGCAAAATATATCATATGTTAAGATAAAGACAAACCAAATAGCGTACTATCATATTAAGCAAGACTGTTATGTACATACATATCCCCAGTATCCTATACAATGAAGGCCTCTAGGGTATATATATCCAACAATCTCCCACTTGCACTAAGACCTATAATTGGCGCAATGAGTACCCACTGTCTTCACTATATCCAGTTGCTGGAGTACCGCATGCCCAACATCTCAAACAGCCTCTCGAACTGAACTTGAGGGATGGCCTTTGTGAATGGATCTGCCGTGTTGTCTTTTGTATCCACTCTCCGTACCTCTATCTTCCGACGATCAACGATCTCCCTGATCAGGTGAAAACGCCTTAAGATATGCCTGGATTTCTGATGGGACCTGGGTTCCTTCGCCAATGCTACAGCCCCATTGTTATCGCAATACAAAGGTATTGGATTGGCAATGGACGGAACCACCTGAAGTTCAGAGATGAACTTCCTCATCCAGACAGCCTCTTTTACGGCTTCACTAGCAGCTATATACTCAGCCTCCATAGTTGAGTCTGCGACGGTATCCTGTTTGGAACTCTTCCAACATACCGCCCCTCCATTGAGGGTAAACACAAAACCCGAAATGGATTTAGAATCATCTTTGTCACTTTGGAAGCCGGAGTCGGTAAAAAGCCTCTACCTGGAGGTCCCCATTACCGTAAATTAAGAACATCTCCTTAGTCCTTCTCAGGTACTTGAGAATGTTCTTTACCGCTATCCAATGCCTCTCACCTGGGTCAGACTGATACCTGCTTACCACACCAAGTGCGTAAGCTACATCCGGTCTTGTACATAACATCGCATACATTATAGATCCTACCGCCGAAGCGTAGGGTAAAATGCTCATGCGATCCCTCTCTTCATCAGTCTTTGGAGATATCTCTTTGGAGAGCATGATCCCGTGACAAGCGGGCATATTACCGCGCTTGGAATCTTCCATACTAAATCTTTTTAGTATAGTGTCAATATACCTGGACTGTGAAAGTCCCAACATTCTATTAGATCTATCACGATAGATCTTTATGCCCAAAATGTAGGTTGCATCACCCAAGTCCTTCATGGAGAATTTCTGTGACAAGAAGAGCTTTACTGATTGTAGCATAGGGATATCATTCCCTATCAATAGTATGTCGTCGACATATAAAACGAGGAAGACTACTGCTCCTTCTACAATCTTCCTATAAATATATGGTTCATCTACATTTTTGATAAAGTCAAACTCTTTGACTGTCTCATCAAAGCAGATGTTCCAACTTCGCGATGCTTGCTTTAATCTATAGATGGATTTAAGCAACCTGCACACTCTTCCGCTGCTCCCACTGTCTAAGAAACCTTCTGGTTGATCCATGTAAACACTCTCTTCTAAATGTCCATTTAGAAAATCTGTTTTTACGTCCATCTGCCAGATTTCATAGTCATGGAAGGAAGCAATCGCAAGCAGGATCCGAATGGATTTAAGCATAACTACAGGTGAAAAGGTTTCATCATAGTCCAATCCTGGTCTTTGACGAAAACCTTTTGCAACGAGTCTAGCTTTTTAGGTTTCCACTTGTCCAAATGCACCAATCTTCTTTTTGAAGATCCATTTGCATCCAACTGATTTTACTCCAGGAGGAGCAACTTCTAAAGTCCATACATTATTGGTGTACATGGATTCCATTTCGGATCTCATAGCATCCAGCCATTTCATCGAGTCACTACTCGTGATAGCCTGCTGAAAACTAGTAGGCTCATCATCATCGATGATGCAATCCTCTCGATCCCCATCTAGAAGAAAACCATAGTATCTCTCTGGAGGATGAGAAAGCCTACTAGATCTGCGGAGTGGCGTTGGTTCGTCATGTTCTATTGAAATTTGAGTTTCTTCTAAGTCCTCGGTAGCAGTTTGAGGTTCTGGAATTTCTTCCAGCTCTACCGCGCTCCCACTAATTTCTTTTGCAAGAAATTCGCTCTCTAAGAAGACAATGTGGCGAGCGACAAACACCTTTTGTTCTTCAGTGTGGTAGACCATGTACCCCCTTGAATGTTTGGGGTATCCTACAAACTTGCACAAAACCGATCGTGCCTCGAGCTTGTCCGGTCTATGCTTTTTAACATATGCCGGACACCCCCATATCTTGATATACTTAAGATATGGTCTCTTCCCGCTCCACATTTCATATGGAGTGGTAGGCACAGACTTAGTTGGAACTCTATTCAATAAGTATGCTGTTGATTCTAGAGCAAATCCCTAGAAGGAAAGTGGCAACTCGGCACTACTCATCATTGAATGCACCATATCTAATAGCGTGCGATTCCTCCTTTCTGATACACCATTATGCTGAGGTGTATAAGGCGGAGTAAGCTGAGAGAGAATTCCATTCTCTTTTAAGTATTCAAGGAAACTGGTACTTAAGTATTCTCCACCTCGATCAGATCGAAGTGTCTTGATGCTTTTACCAGTTTGTTTCTCTACTTCATTTTTATACTCCTTAAACTTCTCAAAGGCCTCTGATTTATGTTTCATTAAGAACACATGTCCATACCTAGAGAAGTCATCAGTAAAAGTGATGAGGTTGGAGTGACCGCTTCGCGCATGTGTTGACATTGGACCACATACATCACTGTGTACAAGTCCCAAGAGTTCAGTAGCTCTTGCTCCGTGTCCAGAGAACGGAAATTTGGTCATTTTTCCTTTGATACATGATTGACAAGTTGCATATGATGAATATTCAAACGGATCTAGATATCCATCTTTATGTAACTTAGTCAACCTTGTTTCGTTTATATGACCAAGTCTACAATGCCATAAGAAGGCTTGATTTGAATCTGGAGCCTTTCTTTTAAGTGTGTTTTGAATATTGAAAATTCGAGGTTGATTAAGTATGTATATGCCGTTTTCCAGTGTGCCATACCCAATCAGTTCTTGATTTAGGAGAATGTTCATGACATTACTTTCAAGCGCAAAATTATATCTTTATTAGACAACAAAGATACTGATATAATATTACACAGCATACTGGGAATACAAAAACAGCTGTACAACACCAAAACGTGCCCACTAGTCAATCCTAGGTGATACTCCCCTATTGCAACAGCATCTACATGCATTCCATTACCCATCCGGAGAGTCATATCACCTGCCCCCAGTACTCTACTATTTCTCAGATCCTGTAATGAATTACAGATGTGAGAACCAGAATCGGTATCAAGTACCCATGATGTAGAGTTTACTGAAAGACAATTTTCGATTACGAACACACCTGAAGCAGAAGCAACCGCTTGCTTCGTGTTCTTTGCCGTGAAGGTCATACAATCCTTCTTCCAGTGCCTTTGCGTGTGACAATAATGGCATTCGTTTATATCCGCTTTCACCCTTCCTGCCTTGTCTTTCCCTGTACCTTTTTGACCCCACCTTTCGGTTTGATGGCTTTCATCTTCTTCTTCCCTTTAGCTTTCGCTTTAGATTTAGAAAAGGATGATTGGCCAGCATACAGAACGGGGGCCTTCTCCTTTTTCAAGGAGGTCTCTGCTACCCTCAACATGTTGAGGAGCTTTGGAAGATCAGCTTCCATTTCGTGCATGTTGAAGCTAAGCACGAACTGAGAGAAGGTGTGGGGAAGGGACTGCAAAATCAAGTCGATATACAAATCATTCTCTAGCACGCATCCCAGGTTTGTGAGTTCCTCAATGAGGCTGATCATTTTGAGGACGTGCTCTCCTATAGGCGATCCTGGAGCTAACCTCATTTGGAATAGTTTCCTTGAGGTCTCGTACCTTTCGATACGGGAGTGCTCTCCATATAATTCCTTAACATGGAGAAAGATGGATACAATATCCATACATTCGAGCTGTTTCTGGAGTTCATTGTTCATGGACGCCAGCACGATACACTTAGCTCGCTCACAATCCAGATCCCAAGTTTTGCGAACTTCCTTGTCCACAATTGAGGAATCTGGTCCAGGGATAAGGGGAGGAACAGCGGTGGTAACATATGCTACTTTGTCATAAGTCAGTGCAATGTTAACGTTCATTAGCCAATCTTTATAGTTCTGCCCGGTCAGTATATTTTTTTCAAGTAATAGTTTTAGTCCTGTCATGGTAGCTGCTAGAGAGAGAGAGAAAAGAAAACACTCAGCATATGCTTCTTGCAAGTTTAGATTGGTTATTAGTTTATCTAAACAGGATAGCTCCCACTGTTCTCTCAAATCCTTCTTCAAAACCTAAAAGAAGAACTAGTCAGGATTTAATCACACGTCACAATACTTGCTTAACCTTTCAGCCAGGCTGGTGTTGGTACTTCGAGGGAGGTTTTCCAACGCTTTCGCGAAGTTCCTTAATTAAATAACCTCTTTTCCCTGGAGGCGTAGCCCCTCTAACACCTTTCTGGACACCTACTTAGTTTATAGCATTGATTGTTAAGTGAGAATGTTTCCCGAGAGTAATCCTACTCATCAGTGGAATCGGGATCCAACTATCATTGCATGATGCACTAGATGGAAGCCACTCTAGTCACCACACTCCAGAAGGTATGCTAAATCTGCAAGTTTCCTTTATGTTTGAAACTCCCGATGTGATTTTTATACCCCAAGCTCTTATAGACCTTGACGTAGGCCAACAAGTCATAAGACGCAAGTCAAGTTCTACCCGTCGTTGTCCTGATTAATTTAGGTACATCGTACATGCCCTTGATATAGGCCAACAAGGCTGTACGTCTGTCCTATACTAATGCATCTATCTATGCAACAAATAAGCAAGCCACACTGCTACCATTCACTATGCCTTAACGTAGGCCAACAAGCATAGCATGAATACGATGTGCTGTCTATTTGAAACGACGGAGGGTTACGGCTGGTTTTTGGCAAAAAACCGTTAACGTAGTGAACTTGATTTGATCGAAGGAACCAAGATAGCTTTTATTAAAAGAAGTGGTTTAAGCTCCGCATTTAAAATTTGCTTCTTCAAGAAAACCGAGTGGATTTTAGAAATTGTTCCAACGATTCAGTTTAGGTTTTATTTTTCTTTGCATTAAAAATAATGCGTCCCATCTTTAACCTATCATTACAGATAACAACGAAAATACAACGTCCTCTTATGCCATCCGCATTCGCCACGGGGTCCCGTCATCACCCGTTAGGTTACTTAACTAACGGCAGAGCGGGGGCTGGGCTAGCGCGGGTGTAAAACATAAGTGACGTCTAAATAGCTATCATATATAGATATTGTACATTCGTCAGACGCAATAATAGGCATTCCGGATCACAGATAAACTTTATTGGATATGCAAGCAATCCGCGTTTCTTTTGAGCCTGTAAGAAAAGACGGATTACACAGTTGTGATGAATAGCCATTACCCCACCCTAGACCCCTACGGGTACGGCAAACTACCCGCCAAGTACCCGAAGTGAAGCGGTCTCCCTCAACGACGTGGGTAGGCCACTAAACACTTCGAAATACCCGGTAGTTTGTGCACCCCACCTTGGGTCTATGCTAGGAGCAAAAATAGTAAAAAGAAATAATATAACGGTGGCTACAACCGCAACCTGGATGTGCCCCGCAAAATAATATTACAACTTATTACAATTATATCGAATGAATTAATACAATAACCCATCACAGAACCCCGGCTAATCATCACAACAGTCCAATAGAGTTCATAATCACAAACAGTTAAAACATTACAGATATGTGCAACCCCCTGCCAACCGACATACTAGCAGTTAGGGGAGGTTTACGAACACATAATACAGTTCACAGATATAATCAAACAAGCAAACATCGTATAATTTCGATCGATTAAACACATTAAATTCTACACCAAATCTTCTCTGTAAATTTGAAACCTGAGCAGAAAATAAACAATACCAGAAAATACAAAATATCACAAAAGATGCACAGAGGAAAACTGGGCTGAATCGGCCCCAACTCGGCCGCGGATCCGCGACGGATCGGTGGGATCGGCCGCGGTTCCGCAGCTCAGTGGCCGATTCAGGAGCCCATTTTTCTTCTGTGTTCTTATATTTTCATGTAGGGTGTTCTGGAGGAACCTGAAAAATTTTAGGACCTCATTTAAAAATCAACAGAAACTATATGATATCCATGTATTTTCCGATTTGTTTTGCGTTCGAAATTCATACGACTTTGCAAGTGAGTTAATTATTATTTAGTGAGGCTCTGATATCACTGTTAGTCGATGTGCAACACCCCACGAGTTGCGGGGAGGTGGAAATATGAAAAACGATCTTGTTTTGTATGTAAACATCGACTACCCGAAGATCTTTTCTAAACGATAATTAACAACAACCATAGAGTTCTTAGCTACTATGTAAAGAGATTATACCTAATGATTCTAGTCCTTCGTCTTTGTGATCTCTACGGCCTCCTCGGCCTCCTTTCCGTAATAGATGATCCACCCGAGTACCCTAATCCAAGCTATTACCTCTAAACTTGAGGTTACTTAGTTTCTCTAGTTGCTAATCAAAGTAACTAAGATGATGTAGAGTTAGGTTATGGAGTGTTTAGTCTATCATAATCCTTGGTCTCAACTCATGAGTGGTAGGATTAGGGTTTGAAGAAGGAGTGAACTTGAGGAGAGAGAAGGTGGAGATGATAAATGAGAATGAAAAAGCTTCTCACTTGAATATATGAAACATAATGAATTATCAAATAAATGAATATAAATGATTATTCACCATGCTTCATTAATTCAATATGAGTGATTCACTATGTGAGTCATTAAGCAATAAATGATGCATTAATGACATAGTGAATCACACTAATGAGTCACAATTTGCATTTAATGAAAATGTCACCTTAACCTCCTTAGTCACCATCCTTCTAGAAGCTTCCCGGAAAATTAAGAGAACGCCCCTCGCATCCGTGAAAACACGGAAAAACTTTAGACTGTATAAATCCAATAACCCGATACTAGAATCTGGCTTAAACCAAAGCCGGCTAGTAAAAACTGTCCGAATGTCGTACGTGCGTTTAAACACGTATGCATCCGAACCCTTTTTCGTAAAACCATACGACCTCTATATCATTTCGCCTGGAGTTGGGAAAACTCTGTGTGGGACTCTAAAGACTCGACTACTACGCTGGCAGTGGGTTTAACCACAGACCGTAAGCGGCACTAGCTGTACGTAACGGTCCCCAGGTAGATGTCGATAAGAAGGCCGGTGAGGATACCCATCCGAACTCCTACTGAGCCTGTGCGTGACAATATCCGTGCAGTCCGGTCTGTTCGTCTAAGAGTATCACATGTATGGTCTAGGAAGGTGGTAAACGCCAGACCCCTAATAACCATACAAGTCGTGTCGGTATGGCTCTATCACCATCCGAGAATCTACTGATCAATCTATCAGTAATTCTCAATCAGCCCTGGCCAGGGACTTATGGTAATGACCAACCGATCACTGTGCGATATCAACTCCCTATACCAGGAGAGACGAATCCCTAACAGTCACTCACTGCCTCCACGTGGCTCGGGACTGTGCCCAACTAAAAGCTGTTTGCACGACTCCTTTGAACCGTGGTAGGGTAGTAATCAAAGCACAGTGGGAACTCACACGAGACAAATAACGACTTTAAGTCAACGGACTATCTGCACACATGTCACCTGAGAACTGCTATCTGACGTTAGGTATAAATACCATCCAGTCAGTTCTCGGCGAGTCCTGTCCGGTGTACTCACACCCAGTGAGCATCTGTATACAATCTTAGGTGCACTCCACCAATGGCTGCGGGACCAATCCATCGCCCCTCCTCAGTGTCTAGATATGTATACACCGGTCTACTCCGGAGTATCGATGCCCAGTCTCGATACTCCTGCGACCAGGGACATCTAAGGATGTGCCTATTGACTATCCAGCTCCCACTAGTATGACTGCCATCACAACGCCGGTAGTCAGGCAAACACCCTATGGGCTTTATCAACACATATATATATATATGAATACTACGCAAAATATATCATATGTTAAGATAAAGACAAACCAAATAGCGTACTATCATATTAAGCAAGACTGTTATGTACATAAATATCCCCAGTATCCTATACAATGAAGGCCTCTAGGGCATATATATCCAACACAAGTATCAGCCATATAAGTAATTATAAAAAGAATGCGTATATCAATAATATAACATTCTAAATCAACATGTATACACTATAGGATATATAAACATACCCGCAGGTATATGATATATAAACATACCTAGAGGTGCGGGAGTGGCCTCTGTCCCTGATGTAAGTACGTAAGAGCAAAAAGAATGTATGTATATTTATGATATAGTATTCTAAATCAATATACATGCACTATATGATATATAAATATACCTGGAGGTGCGGGAGTGGCCTCTGTCCCTGATGTGGACGCATCACCAACAGCTAGACAATCAAACATTGACAATATAAGTAATTTTGACATGAACATGCATGTATATATATAATATTACATTCAACATGAATATGTGTGCAATATACCTGGAGGTGTGGCAAAGTCCACACGAAAGGACGCTTCCGAAGGGGTCTCCGATCGGGGTGCAAGACCGGCCCTCTGAAGCTCCCTACGCAGCTCTCGAGGCGGCAGAACTGCTATGCCTCTACCTCTGCCTCTGCCGGTGCCGCGGCTGGAGCTCCTGCCGTCCCTCGCTGCTCCCGTCATCATCATCAAATCTAAATAAACGGTTCGTGGACACATTAGACAATCATTACAAGTATTGACTATATATATATAGATCGTAAAATGTGAAGTAATAATATAATATTACTGATAACCTTTTTCGTTTCATGGGCGCATTAGACATATCTACTTGGATTTCATCATCGATATCATTTCTAACCCACGTAACTTCATGATCAGACGAAAACAACCCGTCTTTCGAAATAGACGGTCGGAGCACTCTAAGTCTTCTCTCTTCTTCATCCTCATCGCTGTCCTCGAATTCTGGGATATCGTAGACATTCCTGGGTTTCTAACGGCATACGACACTCCATCCCGGATGCTTCAAACACTGTGAGTAGTATACTTGGAACGCTTGGTTCGGAAAGATAAACGGATCTTCCTGACCGTAAAATCGAAGTGCGTTCATACTGGTCAATCCATATTCATCTTTCCAAGTCCTAAGATTGCTTCTTCACTTATCCGTATCGGTTCGCGTATCGCACCAAGTACACTGAAATATATAAAAGGGTTCTGATCATCCGGGATAGTGGATGCCGAGTAAACAATTTAAGTATCCATAATAAATCACACCATCCGATCCTACCGTCGCAATCCCACTATTCTAAGTGGTTCTAGATGTTTCTATGTTCTTAACTTCGAATTTGTATCCAAGGACACCGAATCCTTTATAATATGCAACCTCCATACTAGAAAATTGAGCTAAACATCTTAAATCACTCTCAAATGATGCAGACAAGTTCGGATCGTGGATCTAACAAAACAAATTTTACGACAAATACATAACGATATAAGTTTAGATTAAAACTGATAGCAATAACATGTTATTCGAATAACTTATATGATCTGCAACCCAATCGCAAAAATTATCCTGATGATATTTTTCCAATCGTTCATTGTTCCAATCAGGATGCCCCTCACGTACCTCGTTAAAATGAATTCTATTTTCGACAATAAATTATGACATTAATATTATATTATTTCATACACACACAAACAAAAATATAACAATTAATCCAAAAAAACTTTCTCTCTAATTTTTACAAGACATGCGTAATTAAGCAAGATAAACCGGTATATCTTGTTGATAAACATAGTGTCTACTCTCTTGTAATCGGATTTACCATATGGCCCGTCTTGAATTCTTCGAGGCCGGTTAAGTCTCGTCTCAATGTTCTCGTTCAGATAGCGGGAACAAAATGTGGTTGCTTCATCAAGAAAATAACCTTGCATGATAGAACCCTCTGATCGATTTCTATTGCGTATATACTTTTAAGAGTGTAGAGGTACCTAAAAAAATATCTTGAATAAATAAATAGGGGCATACAGGACAACAATAATTTTAAAAATTGCGTGAAACGAAAAATTCCACGTACCTCTCGACGGGATAAATCCATCGATATTGTACCGGTCCGGCTAATTTAGCCTCAGTTGCAAGATGAACCGTCAGGTGTATTATGATATCGAAGAATGACGGTGGGAAAATACGCTCAAATTTGCAAAGTACCAACGCAATAGAATTTTCTAGTTTATCCAGCGTCACAACATCCAGTGTTTTAGCGCATAACTCTCTGAAAAATAACATAGGTCATTGATTACTAGACCAACCGATTCGGGAAGAGAAGTCCTGGGGGCTAATGGAAGAAAGTGCTCCACGGTAACATAGTGATCATGACTTTTCAGCCCATCGATCTTACCTTTCACAATTTTTATTTTCTTGCTGAATGATCCTGAGAAACCTGTGGGAACTTTCAAATCATGCAACACCTGCAGGAATCTTTTCTTCTCCGGTTGTGACATATGATAAGCGGTATTGGGAAGTACAAACTTACCTGGTTTACCCGCTACCGGTTTAGAATGCAATTCACTTCTTATTTCCCAGTCCTATAGATCCATCCGAGCATTCAGGTTGTCTTTCGATTTCCCGTCTTTACAAAGAAGCAAGTTGAGTATGTGCTCGGATACTCCCTTCTCTATATGCATGACGTCCAGACAATGACGCACTAAATTTGTTGACCAGTACGAAAGCTCGAAGAAAAT
Source organism: Agapanthus africanus (assembly GCA_030015575.1). Lineage (NCBI taxonomy): Eukaryota > Viridiplantae > Streptophyta > Magnoliopsida > Asparagales > Amaryllidaceae > Agapanthus > Agapanthus africanus. Next base: position 54,354,409 of record JASDDO010000018.1, on the reverse strand, counting down.
GCTTCACTTGTTCCAGAATGGTGGTTTGACCTGTTTTGTCGGATCCATCCCGAAGGTCACATTATTGTAACCATCCCACTGAGCAGTCACGTCCTCTCCGGACAATGGGGCTGGAGGTCCAAAAAGCTCCTGATAACCATCAAAGTGAACAGCGTCTAACCTATAGGGGTGATCTAGAGGCAGAAAATGTCGATGGCCGCAATAACAAACCTTCCTGCTAAAATTCAAAAATTTCGATATTGTGTGTTGATGGCAATGAGGACATACTTTTTGACCATGTACGGACCAAGCTGATAGTATTCCATATGCAGGAAAGTCATTAATTGTCCACAATAAAGCCGCACGCGGTATGAAGGTTGTATTTTTGTTTGCATCGTAAGTCTCTACACTATCAATGAACAAAGATTTTAACTCATCGATCAGAGGTCGGAGATAGACGTCGATATTATTTCCGGTGAGTTTGGTCTATCGATAAGAAGAGCCATCATAAAGTATGATTGGTCTATAACCAACCAAGGAGACAGATTATAAATTATCATTACAAAGGGTCATGTACTGTGGCTTCCAACCATATAGTTGAATGGGCGGAAGCCATCACTAGCCAGTCCGAGCCTGACATTGCAAGGATCGCTACTGAATATTGCGTGCCTCCTATCGAAATCCTTCCATACCGGTGAATCTCTTGGATGGCTCATTTTTCCATCTTCACTTGGAGGAACACGGTGATGCCAAATCATTGCCTCGGCTGTTTTCTTGCACCTGAATAGCCTCTGCAGCCTCTGTGTTATGGGAAAGTATCGTGCTATCTTGACAGGTATATCGGGCTTCTTATCAGAATCTTTCGGCTTATACCTGGCATCTTCGCATGTTGGACACTCTTTCAAATCTGAATTCTCTTTCCGGTACAACACGCAATTTTTAGGACATGCTTGAATTTTCTCACACTTCAAACCCAAATCAGACATCATCTTCTGGGCTCCGTACCAGCTGTCGGGCACGTTATTTCCCGGGGGCATAGAATCTTTCAAGAACGAAAAAAGCATTGTGAATGACTTGCTGCTCCATCCATTTAGGCACTTAATCTGGAAAAGTTGGACGAACCATGAGAGGGTGGAATATTTGGCATTCTCATAAATTGGTTTTCTAGCATCATTCATGAAATTTTCATATTTATCCACACGCGGTCCTTGACCGGAAAGAATGTCATCTTCGATACGAATAAATTCACCTAGGGCAGCCTCTACCATATCCTCCATTTCTTCTGATGGAAAGAAATTACCGTCTTCTTCTTCTGCCACATTACCGTCTTCTCCTTCTTCTCCTGCCGCATTATCGTCTTCTCCTTCTTCTTCTTCTGCCGCATTACTGCGTTTTTCTGCTTCCCCGTGATATAGCCAAGTTGTATAAAGTCTAGTAAAACCATATTTTACGATATGAAGCTCTGCCAATTCTACCTTCTGCCAGTACTTATTCCCACATCTATCGCACGGGCAGAGAATCTTCTCTATCACGATCTTATTATGTGCGCGTGCAAATTCAATAAAAGCAGCAACTCCTGCGACAAACTTAGGTTGCATACGTTGTTGCCAATCCACATACATCCAGTCCTTAACTCTGACGTACTCATGGGCCATATTAGACTGTATAAGATATAAATTGTAGGTTATGATGACTATATTAAGAAATCTAAGAACGGGATGGTTACTGACAAAGGAGAAAATCAGTGTATATGCTTTGTGTGTGCGTTTGTCGTTGAAAAGAATAAATTATCGATAATCAAAGTTAGATTTGAGAATACTCATGTATGAGAATATGAAAGTTTCATATTATCATCGAGTATCATATATTGGTTTTAATTTGAACATCTTGAATCACTCTCTAATGATGCGCTTGTTGTGTATTCTTGTTGTATGTATGTGTTTCGGCTGTCGGGGGTAAGGCTTCTATCCCATTAAGAATGTATAGAGCGGGCACCCATTCGTTTGTGCTTTCAACTATTTCGAGTAAATTTCGGCAGCACCTCCCCGCTGTTCTCCGAGTACACTGTAATAGAATAGATAATCATTTCAAAGCTGTGAAGCAACGTTAAAATGAACATCTAATCTATCTTTGTACACGGAGAACCAGTGGAAAACTACCAACGAAATATCTCGAAACAGATGAAAACACAAGTGAATGAAGGTGTTTGCTTTATACATTCTAAACTTTTCCACACGGAACAAATCTATCGGTTATCATACGATTGAATCTTCTCGTCACATAGAGTACACGACGGTTGTTAGTATCGAGCTATACCGTCCGATATTTAACAACCTTCGTATAGTTTTATATCACGACGAATATCGAACGTATGTTAACCGATAGACGGGGACTAAGTGGCGCTTTGAGTTTCATATATGAGTATCGATAAGAATATGAAAATTTCATATTATCATCGAGTATCATATATGTTACGCCACGGCAGCGCCCCGGCCGTCTATCCGAGGCCAAAATGCGGAATCAAAATTTTCTTAACTTTTAAACTGGCGCTACCGCGGACAATATACCCGGATCGTAACCATTAACCGATGCTAGCAAACAAGAGAAAGGGTGAGAGATATTGTCGGGACCCGGTTCTTGCTCACGGAGCAAAGTGCCACACGGAACAAAGTGCCACGCCAAGTGTCGTGTTAAGTGGGCGGGGGCCACATCTTGAATCCATGGGGGCCACCTCTTGAGTCCGTAGGACCCACTGTAGAACAATGGGGACTCTTCGGAATACATTCCGAAAGGGGGCAGATCTGTACTATAAATGGAATGATACCACTCTTCAATAAAGAGGCGCCTTTTAAGTGAACCGGAACTACAGGAGCTTGAGAACTCCGTAGTTAAGCGTGCTCGGGCCAGGGAAGTCTTGGGATGGGTGACCTCCTGGGAAGTGGCCCATGGTCGGGCCTGGTTCGCTCTAAAGGGAAAACCGTGCGGTTTCGGCCAGAGCGGACAATACTCTCTGTATTGGGGGTGGGGCGAGACAGAATGGTATCAGAGCTGGTCCCTCGATAGTAAGTCTGTGGTTCGAGGACGAACCATTGTTCAAAGGTGGGGAGAATGTCGGGACCCGGTTCTTGCTCACGGAGCAAAGTGCCACACGGAACAAAGTGCCACGCCAAGTGTCGTGTTAAGTGGGCGGGGGCCACATCTTGAATCCATGGGGGCCACCTCTTAAGTCCGTAGGACCCACTGTAGAACAATGGGGACTCTTCGGAATACATTCCGAAAGGGGGCAGATCTGTACTATAAATGGAATGATACCACTTTTCAATAAAGAGGCGCCTTTTAAGTGAACCGGAACTACAGGAGCTTGAGAACTCCGTAGTTAAGCGTGCTCGGGCCAGGAAGTCTTGGGATGGGTGACCTCCTGGGAAGTGGCCCATGGTCGGGCCTGGTTCGCTCTAAAGGGAAAAACCGTGCGGTTTCGGCCAGAGCGGACAATACTCTCTGTATTGGGGGTGGGGCGTGACAGATATACCGAGTGATTCGAGTCCTCCGGTCTTCTCGTCGTCGTCCCGATCTCACGTGGAATGTCCGGTCTCCATCTCCTCGCCGGAAGGGCACCACGTCGCCTGTTTCTTTTACGGGCTCCCACCTCAATACCGAGGCAACTCGGGCACGAAGCTGGCAAGTCGACGTGCCCAAGATTTGCTGTAGAAAGTGTAGTGCTTTGTTTCTTTGGGGTTATGTTGCCTTGATGGAGGAATCAAGATGATATGAACTTGGGGATTTTTGGTAGCAATGGAAAAATGAGATGGATGATGAATTTCCCACACCAAATCAAAATGAACCTCTCTCATTTTTCTCCCCTCTCCAAATGTGGCCGGCCATCTTGTGTGGAGGAAAAAGGTGGAGGGCTAAACAAATACAAGAGGGAGGTAAGTGTAGGAAAAGCAAGAGGTGACCTTAAACAAAACATCAACCATGCTTATTACATCTATTCACATCAAATCTCATTAAAGCAAAATCATAGATGAATAAAAAACAAAGGATGCAAATCCTATCATAATGAATACATTTGCAAGAAACCCCCTCCACAAAAGTTATTTGCATAATGGCTAATAACCCCCTCCATCGGAAAAGTCCGGCCGGGAAAGAACAAAGGAAAACCGGCCGGAACGGAATGCAAACTGGCAACTCCAGAAAACTGGTCCCGCAATAAATTACAGGAAAACCCCGATACTGTGCATACACACCCGCATCTGTATTCCGTCCGGATACAAATGCAATGAGACAAAATCTACACTATACTAAACTAGGATCCGGCTTAAACCAAAGCCGGCTAGTAATATCCGTCCGATCCTGATCCGTGCAATACCGCACGTATCTGGCCGAACCCTGCCATATATCCATACAGCCACTAGTACAAACCGTCCGATCCTGATCCGTGCAATACCGCACGTATCTGATCGGACCCTGCCATATCTCCATACGGCCTCTACAGCGTTTCGCCCGAAAGCTTGAGTAACTGAAAGTGTGGTGGACTCTAAAGACTCGTCAATACTATGGCTGTGGATTTAACCACTAGCACGTCAGAGGTATAAGCCAATACGTGACGGGCCACAGCTATTGACCAAAAGGGACGTCGATGAGCGAACTCATCCTGACACCCTACTGAGCCTGTCAGTGACAATATCCGTACAGTCCGGTCCGTTCGTCTATGAGCATCGCATGGCGGGCCTAGGGGGTTGGTAAAAGTCAGACCCCCAAAGGCGGTACAAGTCGTGTCGGAGTGTAGCCCAGAACGCCCTGAGATACTACTGGAATACCTACCAGTAAATCTCCTGCCTCGGCCGAGGGCTTTGCGTAATGGCTCTCCTAGACACAGCGCGACCTCACCCCCAATACCGGGAGAGACGAACCCCTGCAGATCCGCTCACTGCCTCCATGTGGCTCGGGACTGTACCCAACTAAAACCTGTTTGCACGACTCCTTTGAGCCGTGGTAGGGTAGTAATCAAAGCACAGTGGGAACTCACACGAGACAAATGACGATCTCAGGTCGATGAACTAACCAGTACACATGTCACCTGGGAACTGCTATCTGACGTCTGGTATAATCCCAACTAGCAGGTTCCCGGCGAGTCCTGTCCGGTGTACTCATAACCCAATGAGCACCTGTATACATCTTAGGTGAACCAACTGACACCAGTGGCTTGTGAGACCGGCCACCGCCCCTCGTCGGGGTCTCGACTATATACACTAGTCTACTAATGGAGTATCGATGCCCAGTCTCGAAACTCCCACGACTAGGGACCATTTAAGGATGTGCTTATAGACCCCAGCTCCCACGTATATGATCGCCATCATACTGCTGGTCGTCAAGCAAGAATCCTAGGGGCTCTATCAACGTGTAATAGCGACCTGTAAGGTCACCTGAAACAGTACACGATGATAAAGGTAAACCAGATAGCATACTATCATCTCGAGTAAGACTGTTCTACCGGGATAGGTCCTCCCTCAATCATTGCAATCACGTGCCTGTGATCCAATAATTGACTCTGAGGGCACTATCTCCAACAATCTCCCACTTGCACTCAAGGCTAATTATTGCGATGTCGCATACTCACAGCCCGTGTGATACCGAACACCCAACTCCTCTACTAGTCAGTCGCACAAAGCCTGTTTGCGAAACTATTGCGTTCGAGGAAAAACCTCAGTGAATGGATCCGCCTAGATGTTTCTTTCTATGTCTCTCTATATCTCAAGTTCGCGGAGAAAACCATCTCCCGAAATGAGCAATACCTGTCTTGGAATGTCAGGATGTCTGATGGGACCTAGTTCATAAATGAACTCCAAATCCAAACTTCTTAAACTGTATCGTCAACTGAACTTAATCAGTATCCTGCGCCATGCCTCCCTCAGTATCTGCCTGGATCACCTGTCCAGAATACTGTCCCTCGTCAGAGGGAGAAACTATAACTCTGACAGCCACTCTGCCATCCATGTCACCTTGGAAGCCTGGAGTGACAACCGTCTCCTAAAAGAGGCTGTCGTTATCACATCCCTAGAACATTCACTTATGTTCTAAAACTGCTTCCGACTGTTCCTCCAGGATTGGATCAATATCAACTTATTGCATCTAGTGCAAGAACAACATCTGGTGTGGTACTTGACATCTCATGATTGACTCAATTGCCTAAGCAAGTGATCTGCCAATCATGCACATCCCTCTCTACTTTAGTCTATAAGACACCTTTAGAGAGGGTGACTCCATTACCTGCAGGTACACTACCATGCCAGGAGTCGTCCATTCTAAATACTCTTAGAATGCTGTCAAAGTACCCTGATTGGGAAACCACCCAAATCTAGATCTAAAACCATAGATCTAGTAACCAGTATGTCTGATATAATGTCCAAGTCCCATGTGGAGAAACCACTGTGTGACAACCAAAGTATAACCGATCGTAGTATAGGAATATCACTTCCTACTCTGTGTATGTCATCCAAATACCATGACATCACACCCTACTACCTTCTTAACAGATCCATCCCCTATTCTGATGACGTCAAACCTATGACTGTCACATCAGAAATAGATGATCTATCTCCGCTATATCTGCTTTAGTCTATAGACATAAGCCTGATGTCCACCAATGCTTCCGCTGCTCCCACTGACTACGACAACCCTCTGGCAGAGTCATATAGACGCACACTTCTAAAACTAGTTTAGAATGACGCTATATTCATCCTCCTGCCAGGTCTTGGAGCCTGGAACAATAGCAATGGCAAGTGTGGGTAAACAAGAACTTCCCTGTCACCGTCCTTGAGGCTACCGGAGTACCTCTCGGGTGCCTGAAGTTACCCACCGTATCTGCGGAGTGGCCAATGGAATGTCAAACCAGATTGAATCTTTAGGTTCCTTATCAAATCTTCAGTAATCGTTTGCGGTTCTGGAATCGCTTCCAGTTCTACCATACTCCCACTTCTGTTTTCTGAAAAATATCCATTTTTATTAAAACTGTGGCGAGTCAAGAACAATATCACTATTGATCTTTCTTATGGTAGAAAGTCAACCCTCGTCATAGCCTGGGTCAACCCACAAACAGCCATTACAGAAACGTGCCTTGAGTTATCCAGAGTCTGGTTTTAATCATAAGCCGGACAACTCCCCGTACCTTAACAAGGTTAAGATATGAACTGTACTATATCCAATATAGAACCAGAGGCACTGATTTAATTGAACCAGATTCAAATCATGCAGCTGTCTCCAGTGCATGTCAACTAAATGGAACGAGGCCGATCAGCGTCACTCAACTTAGGAATGCTTCCAATTATGAGTAACCTGAAAGAGAAGCAATTTCTCTTTATCATTACTATCAACTGAATACCATACACAAGTATCTACATCTTCGATCACTTTGAAGAATCCCGATACTTGCTATACCTGGTTCTCTACTCTATTCAAATACCTATAACTCCTCAAAACTTAGACCCTGTGTTTCTATGAAACACATGTCTAAGAACTAGAGAAGTTAAAAGTAAACAGAATATAGTATGAGGACCAACCCCTCTGTCCTAATGGACACTGGACAACATACAATACTCTGTATAAGTCCACTGAGTCTAACAACTCTTTCACTGTGTGTCGTAGGTTGAAAACTGTACTTATGGTTAAGAAGAATTACACCGCTGTTTAATGCTCCTTACCTAACCATCCACTGATATAGGTAAATGTCAACGACATAATATCAAAAGGTATATCTCACTCTATGAAAATAGACGTACAGATATATCAATTTGAAATTGGTGCACAACAGCGGATATTCAAAACCAAATATTTGCCGACCGGCAAACAGCCCAGATGATCTTCCTCAAATATCACCGATTACAACGAATCCCGATATAATGAGGATGATTACCCTATTCCCAATAACTTACTCCCACTCATCATCTGTAAAACCATACAGATGTGAGAATCAAACTTGGTAAATACATACCCTGGAGCAAGTGTCCAATCGGGAAATCAGTTTTCTTTTGACAGTACACAGTTGAACTGAAACATTGAAATGTTTCGATGGGGTATCGTGGTATTCTTAGTAATGCCTCTACCATTATCCAGATTCACAACTATAACCGTATAATTTTTTGCCACCTCTCCAAATCCCTTTATATGTCTTTAGTCATTACCTTCTGCACACCCCTTAGGCCAAATGGTTTTCTTCCTTCCCTACCGTTCGGCACCAGCCTGTGGTTTGGAAGAAGACTATCTAATAAGCATAATGGGTGTACTGTCCTAATCCTAGGAGCACTCGCAATGCGAGAGAAGGTGAAAATAAAAGACAACCGAATAAACCTTATTCCTATTTCTCCTGAACCAGAATCCATCCCCGAACTGGAACAAGTTCCCTTCGAGTTCGTATATAACCATACGATGGATTATCCAATAAACTTGGGATCTTCGTAGTGATACGGAGTGTCCTGGAGAAATACAAAGGTGATTTAGGATTGGCGAAGAAATACTTGGTTCGGTCGTGAATCGCAGTCGCAATTTACTTTGCCCTCTTACTAATCCCTTGCTTTGTCTTAACTTAATACCTTCTGTACACCATCGTTATGCTAATTGGTTTTCTTCATTCCCCACCGTTCGGCACCTGCCTAAGGTTTGGAAGAAGACTATCCAATTTGCGTAATAGGTGTACTATCTCCTAAACTAAGGAGTACTCGCAATGAGAGAAGGTGAAAAGAAAAGACAACTGAATAATCCTATTCGTTTTCTCCAGAACCAGAAACCATCCTCGAAGTCCTTCGAGTTCGTATATAACCATACGATGGTTTTGTCCAATGGAAGTGGACGTTCGTAGTAATACGGGGTGTCCTGGAGAAAAGGGTAAAAGTAGGAGTGGCAATGAGGTTTGCAACTCTGACAATCCAAAAGCCAGTGTTAAGAAGGTTCGGTCAACTTGGTCACTGAGTCATAGTCTAGGGTCAGGTCAATGGTCGCTGCCAAAGAGAGAGAGAAAAGAAACACTCAGCATGCACTCTAACCTAGATCAGAATGGTTATCACTTTATCTAATCAGGAAACCTCCCACTGTACCTCAAATTCTCCTCCAAACCTGAAAGAAGAATTAGTCGGGGTCACCCGAGGAGTAAACTAACTCATCAGTGGGAATCGGGATCCAACTATCATCGCATGATAACTTGACGGAATCCACTCAAGTCACCACACTCCAGAAGGTATGCGCATGCCTGGCAAGTTTCAGTTCTTTTGAAACTCCCGATGAGATTTTTACCCCTAGGACCCAAGTGACCTTGACTGAGCCAACATATCAAAGGATCCTAGTCAAATTCAACCCGTCATTTTCTTGATTGCATTAGACCCACCCGCACGAATCCTTGACTGAGCCAAAATGACCGCACGACTGTCCTAACCAATCTCATATCCATGCAACAGAAAAGCACTACATAGCTACCGAACACTACGCCTCGGCTAAGCATGACATACGCAGCACGAATACTAAGTAATACTAATCTGAAATGACGGAGGGCTACGACTGGTTTTTGGCGAAAAACCTTTAACGTAATGAACTTGATATCGTTGAAGGAACTGCATAGCCTTTTTATAAAAATATAGTGACGAAAACTTTTACTAAAGAGGTCACTCCCGGTGAAGGGATCTCGGCTCTTTCCCCGTAGAATGAGATGCAGGATATTCCAACTGAATACCACGATGCAAAGCAAAAGTAATCGGCTATAGTGAAGTTAATGCCCTGACGCAAACTTCTGTCCAAGGGGTCACTCCCGGTGAAGGGATCTCGGCCCTTACCTCGTCGACTGAGGAGCAGGATATTCCAACTGAATACCACGATGCAAAACAAAAGTGAACGTCCTTGCAATAACAGCTTTTTGAAAAGTATTCCAACAACATCAGAATAGCTTTGTTTATCTTGCATTGATCCGAATCAACGCAGTCCCATCAATTGATCACACCACAAAGAACGAAAATATACTGATGTACGTATATACCATCCGCATTCGCCACTGGGTCCCGTCATTACCCGTTAGGTTAGCTAACTAACGGCAGAGCGGGGACTGGACTAGCGCGGATGAAAAACATATACAACATCTACTAATATATATATACCAATATATAGTATTTCGCTCAAGGCGTGATAAAATGCAACATCACAGAAAAGTTCAGCATCACAGAACAATACAGATATCTGGAAGCCCCGGGTTTCACAGAGCCGCTGCTGAAACCCGACGTTCCCCTGGTCGTGTGGATAGCCTGTGCAATGAAATCCTAGACCCCTACGGGCACGGCAAGTCACCCGCCAAAACCTGAAGCGAGGCAGCCCCCTTCAGCACCGTGAATGGACCACCCAGCACTTCACGGAATCCGGTAACTTGGGCACCCCTCCTGGGTCAACCTATACCCCCTATGAGTGCGGCGAATAGCCCGCCAATTCCAGAATGAAGCCCCCTCCGTCTCAATGCCCTGAGATGCGGGCCCGTTGCCCTCTAGAACCCGGCTATCCGTGCACCCCTCCGCGGGGTAACCCTAGTACAGAAAGTAAAATATACATACACCGGGTACATCGACCGCAACCAGGTCGTGCCCCAAAAGAATAATACAATCAGGCAGTGACGGCAGTCCACATGTCGGACGCTCGCCCCGCAATATCAAATGTACATAATACAACAGAAACTGTACTAGCATTGCATCCAGGCTATCCCCCACGACCGATCCGCAACAACACAGCATAAACACAGAACATCAACGTGAAAGTCACGTTCGCAAATCCGTCTAACCGGGCTATAGCAGTTAGACCGGATTTACCGATCGAGTGACATTCACGGTCGCAGATATAATGTAAATACTGTGAAATAATGTGTTTAAAATATCCGATCGATCAAAAATTAACAAGTGGGCCCCCAAGCAATACTGTAGCACTCACAGAAAATCTGGGCCCAATTTTAATATTCCAAAACCCCTATTTTTAGCCCACAAGCCCACTGCAAAAAAAATGATGACATGATCCCTCATTCATGCGGCGAATCCGCGGCCACCAGAGTGGTAACGGCCGCGGTTCCGCGGTCGTACGGAGGGATCGTGTTGTCGAATTTTTCCAGTGTTCTTAGAACTCCCTGCACATCATTCTGAGACAACCTGAAAAAATTTTCGAGACCAAAAAAATTTCAACAGAAAACTGATGTGAACAAAAATGCAAGTTTTGGAATTTTGGTCGATCGGAAATGTAAAACACATCAAACAAAGCTAGACGAAGGTTAATGGCGTGGCTCTGATACCATGTTGCGCCACGGCAGCGCCCCGGCCGTCTATCCGAGGCCAAAATGCGGAATCAAAATTTTCTTAACTTTTAAACTGGCGCTACCGCGGACAATATACCCGGATCGTAACCATTAACCGATGCTAGCAAACAAGAGAAAGGGTGAGAGATATACCGAGTGATCCGAGTCCTCCGGTCTTCTTGTCGTCGTCCCGATCTCACGCGGAATGTCCGGTCTCCATCTTCTCGCCGGAAGGGCACCACGTCGCCTGTTTCTTTTACGGGCTCCCACCTCAATACCGAGGCAACTCGGGCACGAAGCTGGCAAGTCGACGTGCCCAAGATTTGCTGTAGAAAGTGTAGTGCTTTGTCTCTTTGGGGTTATGTTGCCTTGATGGAGGAATCAAGATGATATGAACTTGGGGAATTTTGGTAGCAATGGAAAAATGAGATGGATGATGAATTTCCCACACCAAATCAAAATGAACCTCTCTCATTTTTCTCCCCTCTCCAAATGTGGCCGGCCATCTTGTGTGGAGGAAAAAGTTGGAGGGCTAAACAAATACAAGAGGGAGGTAAGTGTAGGAAAAGCAAGAGGTGACCTTAAACAAAACATCAACCATGCTTATTACATCTATTCACATCAAATCTCATTAAAGCAAAATCATGGATGAATAAAAAACAAAGGATGCAAATCCTATCATAATGAATACATTTGCAAGAAACCCCCTCCACAAAAGTTATTTGCACAATGGCAAATAACCCCCTCCATCGGAAAAGTCCGGCCGGGAAAGAACAAAGGAAAACCGGCCGGAACGGAATGCAAACTGGCAACTCCAGAAAACTGGTCCCGCAATAAATTACAGGAAAACCCCGATACTGTGCATACACACCCGCATCTGTATTCCGTCCGGATACAAATGCAATGAGACAAAATCTACACTATACTAAACTAGGATCCGGCTTAAACCAAAGCCGGCTAGTAATATCCGTCCGATCCTGATCCGTGCAATACCGCACGTATCTGGCCGAACCCTGCCATATATCCATACGGCCACTAGTACAAACCGTCCGATCCTGATCCGTGCAATACCGCACGTATCTGATCGGACCCTGCCATATCTCCATACGGCCTCTACAGCGTTTCGCCCGAAAGCTTGAGTAACTGAAAGTATGGTGGACTCTAAAGACTCGTCAATACTATGGCTGTGGATTTAACCACTAGCACGTCAGAGGTATAAGCCAGTACGTGACGGGCCACCAGCTATTGACCAAAAGGGACGTCGATGAGCGAACTCATCCTGACACCCTACTGAGCCTGTCAGTGACAATATCCGTACAGTCCGGTCCGTTCGTCTATGAGCATCGCATGGCGGGCCTAGGGGGTTGGTAAAAGTCAGACCCCCAAAGACGGTACAAGTCGTGTCGGAGTGTAGCCCAGAACGCCCTGAGATACTACTGGAATACCTACCAGTAAATCTCCTGCCTCGGCCGAGGGCTTTGCGTAATGGCTCTCCTAGACACAGCGCGACCTCACCCCCAATACCGGGAGAGACGAACCCCTACAGATCCGCTCACTGCCTCCATGTGGCTCGGGACTGTACCCAACTAAAACCTGTTTGCACGACTCCTTTGAGCCGTGGTAGGGTAGTAATCAAAGCACAGTGGGAACTCACACGAGACAAATGACGATCTCAGGTCGATGAACTAACCTGTACACATGTCACCTGGGAACTGCTATCTGACGTCTGGTATAATCCCAACTAGCAGGTTCCCGGCGAGTCCTGTCCGGTGTACTCATAACCCAATGAGCACCTGTATACATCTTAGGTGAACCAACTGACACCAGTGGCTTGTGAGACCGGCCACCGCCCCTCGTCGGGGTCTTGACTGTATACACTAGTTTACTAATGGAGTATCGATGCCCAGTCTCGAAACTCCCACGACTAGGGACCATTTAAGGATGTGCTTATAGACCCCAGCTCCCACGTATATGATCGCCATCATACTGCTGGTCGTCAAGTAAGAATCCTAGGGGCTCTATCAACGTGTAATAGCGACCTGTAAGGTCACCTGAAACAGTACACGATGATAAAGGTAAACCAGATAGCATACTATCATCTCGAGTAAAACTGTTCTACCGGGATAGGTCCTCCCTCAATCATTGCAATCACGTGCCTGTGATCCAATAATTGACTCTGAGGGCACTATCTCCAACAATATATTGGTTTTAACTTGAACATCTTGAATCACTCTCTAATGATGCGTTTTTTGTGTATTCTTGTTGTATGTGTGTGTTTCGGCTGTCGGGGGTAAGGCTTCTATCCCATTAAGAATGTATACAGCGAACACCCATTCGCTTGTGCTTTCAACCGTTTCGAGTAAATTTCGGCAGCACCTCTTCGCTGTTCTCCGAGTACAGTGTAATAGAATAGATAATCATTTCAAAACTGTGAAACAACGTTAAAATGAACATCTAATATATCTTTGTACATGGAGAACCAGCGGAAAAGTACCGAAGAAATATCTCGAAACGGATGAAAACACAAGTGAATGAAGGTGTTTGCTTTATACATTCCTAACTTGTCCACACGGGATAAATGTATCGGTTATCATACGATTGAATCTTTTCGTCACATAGACTACACGACGGTTGTTAGTATCGAGCTATACCGTTCGATATTTAACAACCTTCGTATAGTTCTATGTCACGATGAATATCGAACGTATGTTAACCGATAGACGGGGACTAAGTGGCGCTTTGAGTTTCATATATGAGTATCGATGAGAATATGAAAGTTTCATATTATCATTGAGTATCATATATTGGTTTTAATTTGAACATCTTGAATCACTCTCTAATGATGCGTTTGTTGTGTATTCTTGTTGTATGTGTGTGTTTCGGCTGTCGGGGTAAGGCTTCTATCCCATTAAGAATGTATAGAGCGAGCACCCATTCGCTTGTGCTTTCAACCGTTTCGAGTAAATTTCGGCAGCACCTCCCCGCTGTTCTCCAAGTACACTGTAATAGAATAGATAATCATTTCAAAGCTGTGAAACAACGTTGAAATGAACATCTAATCTATCTTTGTACACGGAGAACCAGCGGAAAGGTACTGACGAAATATCTCGAAACGGATGAAAACACAAGTGAATGAAGGTGTTTGCTTTATACATTTCTAACTTGTCCACACGGGACAAATCTATCGGTTATCATACGATTGAATTTTCTCGTCACATAGACTACATGACGGTTGTTAGTATCGAGCTATACCGTCCGATATTTAACAATCTTCGTATAGTTCTATGTCACGACGAATATCGAACGTATGTTAACCGATAGACGGGGACTAAGTGGCACTTTAAGTTTCATATATGAGTATCGATGAGAATATGAAAGTTTTATATTATCATCGAATATCATATATTGGTTTTAACTTGAAAAACGTGCCGTTGAAACAAATTATCGTTCTCCACCTTACACTCTCTTAACAATGGTACATGCATCAAATAACATGTAAGAGCTATCTATAACAACTCTAAACTTTCACCTGTTGGGTTCGACAAAAAGGTTTTTGGTATAACAAACACAATCTTCCTCAATTTTTTTGGAGACATAAATTAAGGATAAAATAGATTTCAGATGGTGATAAAAATACCAAATTCTTTCATTGTTGGGTTAATGTCAGAAGATGTCAAATCAGAATTACAAAGTTGCAAAATGTAGAAGGCATTTGTTTTGAGGAGTATAAACAGATTGTTCATATGGCAGCTTCTCATTTTGAAAAAGCTTTTACTTCATAAAATATAAATGCAGAATTTGATTGCAGACATATCATTTCTAATATGATTTCAGATGTTGAAAATAAAATACTTAATGATATTCCTTTTATTGAAGAGCTACACAGTTGTATTAAGAATATGGATCCAAATAGTGCTCCTGGTCCTGATGGATTCTCTGACAAGTTCTATTTGGCTGCATGGCAGATTATTAGTGAAGATCTTTTGGAAGCTGGGAAATATTTTTTTCAAACATAAAGAGATGCCCAAGGCTGTTAATTCTACTCTCGTTTGTCTTATTACCAAAAAGGCAAACTATCGCTCCATCATCGATTATGGGCCTATAAATCTTTGTAATTTTCTATACAAAATTTTCATTATACCCAACCCTAGCCCCAGCCCTAGCCCCAGCCGAACCCCAACCCTAACCCTAACCCCAGCCCCAGCCCCAGCCCCAGCCCCAGCCGAACCCCAACCCTAACCCTAACCCCAACCCCAACCCCAGCCGAACCCTAACCCAAACACCAAACCCCAGCCGAACCCTAACCCTAACCCTAACCCCAACCGATGCCTAACCCTAACCCTCATCGGTATCCAAACGCTGAACCCTAGCCCTAAAATCATCAAAATTATGTTTAATTGGAGATTTACTAATCTGTAGGCGGTGGAGGAGACGACGGAGACGCTCGATCGGTGGTCGACAACGCGCGCAATCGGCGATGAGGAAGAATGGAGGGTGGTGGCGACGACGAAAATGGAGGGCGGTGGCGACGACGAGAACGACGACGAGAAAACTGCAGACGTGGGAATGAGAATTTTGGGGATTTGGGGAATTTTGGGAACGCGCGAGGGAGATCGAGGCGTAGGGCATTTCTGTGCCTTTTTAATTAAATTACCATTTAGATGCCCCTACGGATTAGTCCGTAAATCATTGGTTTGAGGCTCCGTAGGGCCAAACAACAAATTACGATTTAATATTTTTAAATTAAAACGTCGGGCACCGTAGGGACAACCTTTGGGACCTACGGATTAATCCGTAGGGGCAACAAACATCTGCCCCTACGGATTCCATTATCCGTAGGGGCAACCCCATATTGTAGTAGTGTTCTCGGCCCATATGATGGGCGTGGATGATCTCATATCCATTGGTGTTTGACATCAGAGATGATATACGGGTGCTCAGTGGAGACTAGGTACATTGGACGGACTCGCCGAGAACTCCTAAATGGTATTATACCTATCGTCGGATAGCAGTTCTCTGATGACACTGGTACAGGTTAGTCTATCGACCCGAGATCGTCATAGAGTCTTGTGTGATTCCCACTGTGCTTTGATTTCCACCTTACCACGTTCAAGAGATCGTGCAAAACGGTGGTTTTTGGGTACAATCCCGAGTTACATGGAGGCAATGAGCGATAGGAGGGGATTCGTTTCTCCCAGTATTGGGGGTGGATGTTGCGCTATACTTGATTGGCCATAACAGGAAATCTCTGGTCAGGGTTGCTGAGATCTACTGGTAAGTATTATCAGTAGTTTCTCGAACCGTTATGGACCTTGTATCGGCATGACTTATCAGGCTATTGGGGTCTGACGTTATACCACCCCCAGGCTGTGATATGCGACATATCGGACGAAAAGACCGGACTGTATGGTAGTGTTACTGATTGGATTCGCAGGAGTATGGGCAGGCTTGCTTGTTGATCTTCTGATCACTCAATACCCGGATGGCCGTTACGTTTAGCAGACCGCTTGCGGGTTTTGGGTGTTTGATATGATCATTACCTACTGCCGTCTTGGATAGATCACAGACGTCTGACTCGAAAAGCTCTGACGTTTGATGTCTGATTCTGGATCTGGTGGTTTTGGTTCGCTATTAGTATTCTCATGCGGTTGTTTGTTGTTTTTCTTTCCTTTCTTCTTTTAGAATTTTGTCTGCATTCTGCTTGTGACTCCCTCATGTTGAGGATGTTGTTATAGCGGCTGCTGGTCATTAAATTCTTTTTAATGATATCAAGGTGGGGTATTCCCACCTTTTTTCTCAAAAGAACAATATGTATCCCTTAGGAAGGAAAATGGTTTAAGAAAGCACATCATATTGGTTCCTTTAAAAGCCCTAAAATAATTACTTTAATTATAATATATTTTTACATAAAACAAGAGGATAAATTAATTAACCTATTAATTAGCACCATAAATTTTAGAGTATTTGCAAATTAATCATAAATCTCTAAAGGGGTGCATATGCTCACAAACATATTTGATAACCCATCACAAATCTTTGCTTTGTGTGTGTGTATCTCTCTCTCTCTCTCTCTATATATATATATATTCTGAAAAAAAGTCCTCTGCCCAGCTCATTTTAATTTAACACACAAGAGAGACCTCACTTCTTGGATCTTGAATCTTGGGACGCATGCATGGCCAAGTCGTCGGATCGGCAGGCCTCCATCGGAATCTGACGACAGCGAGGTGGGGTTGACAGTGGATCGAAACCACGCACGTACGTACGTGACAAATGTTTTCTTAAAAGCTGGGAGGTAATTAGTTGAGAGAGAAAATTTTCAAAAATTCGGGTGGGGGCGGGTGGCGTAGAGTGCGGCTATAAGCACTCAAAATGACATGTCTCTCACACGTTGAGAAAATTATAAAGACTTGGAAAAAAATTTCTTTCTTCTCTCCTGTTTAGTTAACTTCTAGCAGTGGGCTGGCCTTGTTGACATTTTTGATGGGAAAGTGTGAATATTTTAAGCCTCATGTGGGGGGTTTGAAATTGTATTAACTATGATATATATATAATATGTAGAGGTTGGCTAGCTATTATAAGAAGAGGGATCGTGTTGAAATTAAGAGAGAGAAAGGAAGAAGAGAAGTAGAAACTTTCTAGTATTAGCTTAAAAGAAGTTTGATTCTCTTTTTCGGTAGATGATGGAGGTGGTGACCAAAAGGGCTTGTGTTGTTAAAGAGGAGAGAAAGGCAAACTCTTTTGATAGTGTTGCAGAGGTTCAAAAGGTTAGCTTCCTCTTTCTTCTTTTTCTTCTTCTTCTTCTTCAACTTTCTCTATTAATTTTGGCTTGCATTAATTTTCTCTATCTAGTCCTATGAATTCCATTTTGTGGATACTTTTTGGATAACAATTGAATAATAAAAAACAACATAAGGTTAATTAATTTCATATAACAACCGTACGTTCATTTATATATCATCCTGCAGCGCTTATAATCTCTCAACTGAGAGCTAGCGCGGCATAGATCGAGACTTATAACCTGATGTTTGGTGCTAATTAAAGAGTTAGATCAGAGTTCAAAATTGTTGGATGAGGTATATATAGTTGAAGGTTTATATATTTGTAATAAACTCTTTTTTTACAAATATATATACCTATAGACAGGAAAAAAAGGCAGCCTGAGGTTGAATTTAATAGACGTTTGAAATTTTCTTTTAAAGAGACTACTAATAAAACTTGAGGTTGTTGAATAATCTTTTGGCTGTATAAAATTTTCTTTTAAAGAGACTACTAATAAAACTTGAGGTTGTTGAATAATCTTTTGGCTGTATATATATATATATATATCTTGTGTGTTTTGCAGATTGGAAGAGAGAAACAAACAAGAGAAGGAAGTCCTTTAAAGTCATCTTCTCCAAATAGAAAAGATTCAAGCACAGACAATCAGGTATGAATTATTTGGTGCAAGTTAATAGAAATTAATCAAAAGAAATGCTTATACCACGATGAAAACATCACATTTCTCATTAAATGATCAAGATAATGAAATTATAGTCACATGCTATATATGTTCTATATTGAAGAGGTGTTGGATCAAGTTAGAATTTCTGTTCGGTACAAGAAATTTCATGTTAAATAATTAAAGAAGTTATTTTCTGGATGCTTAATTAATTATTACTATAAGTTGATATATATATATATATATATATATATATATAGATATATATATATATATATATATAGGGTAAATTCTGTATTATATCAAGACATATAAAGCTTTATTAATCAATATGATCTACTCTTGCTTCTGTATCCTACACATATATCAAAACAGACATCATAGTTTTGTTTAATCAACATATTATTAACCTTCTCATTTAGGGAGATTAATTCAAAAACTTGGATTTTTACTATATCTTTTTCAAAAGAAATTAATTTATTCTTTAGAAAGCAGTAGATTTAAATTAATTTCTTAATTAGTTAGTTTTTGAAATGGCTGCCACTATAACAAAACTCTGTATTTAATATTTTAACACGTTATTGCACGAAGGCTCTTTGGCCGAAGCCTGAGCTTTACACACCCAGTGGAAATCAAACTTAGATCACTCTCATACCATGTGAAATGTCTCTGTCATTTCAGCATAACTCCAAAATTTTAATAAGGGTTGAGAGAATATATATGCACTTGAAAGATGAATTATCCTACATGAGTTTTTCTCTCCATTCAAATTACATAATTAGTTTCAAGAAATCAACTTCAAATGGGCCCTCTTTTATTAGGTCTATTTTAATTCATGGTGATCTGATGCCCCAATTTTTATTTTTATTTTTTAAAAAATTATTATCGTTCTCATGCCACAATGATCAAAGTGAACTGTTCCATGTAATGGAGAGGGGCCTTCATTCGATCCACATCTTATAGGACTTAGATATATATCTCAATCAGTTGGTGATTTGGTCATCAAAATTAAGGAAAATTATATCCAAATGGAAGGAAACAAAACAATTTAGTAAATTTTAAAGTACTTGTTTGCAAAATTTTGACAAGTTAAGGATCATGTGTAACAGGTTTCCACAGTGATAGCAAGTGAAAGATCATCCATGGACACATCTTCAAAGCCATCACCTTCAAACCCTAATATCAATCAGGTTAGCAAAATCTTGTTGTTTTTTTCTCTTTTTGAAGGAAAAAACCAACTTCTTTATGCCACGTTTTCTACCACCTTATACAAGTGACACAATTCAGTGACATGAGAAATAAATATTTAGAGCATGAAATATAAATGAAATGATCTAAACTTAATACCATGCATGCAATTTGTCTTTAAACCTCTATAAAGGATAAAGCTCATGCCATCAATTGATGGGCAATCTATTTAATTTTAAAAAGAATATAAAAAATAAAAATAATCCCAAAATTCTATCATTTTAAGTTATCTATATATCAACTATTCCAAAACTATCCACACATCGCTCTTCTTATCTAAAATTAATTTCAAATTGAATCTCTCAATTTCAACCATCCTAAGTATTGAATTCTAGCTAGTAGAATTCTAGGACAGCTAATTTATATAGCAATCCTACGTCATAATTATGTATTGCAAAAGTCCTAATTAATCTCAGTTGTATGCATAATCTCAATAGGCTGATCAGCTTGAGTCTACTAAAGCAGAAATGCTAGAGGTGAGAGAAGAAAACGAAAGATTGAAAACTCTCTTAGCGAAAATCGTTAAGGACTACCAATCCCTCCAAATGCATTTCTTCAACATCGTCCAACAAGATCAAGCCGGGAAACCATCGACCGAAGCTCGGCCGCCTCCCCCGCCTCCTCTTGATATCGAGGAACCCGAACTCATTTCTCTTAGCCTTGGATCCTCTTCAAGTGCGCACAGGAAAGTAGATGAGAAAATGAGCATCAATAATGCAACTAAAAGCAAAGATGGTGATCAAATCGAAGGAGGTCTAACTCTTGGACTTGATTATTGTAAGTTTGAAGGGTCTAGTACCAACAACATGAGCCCAAGCAACAGCTTAGAGGAGGCAACAACAAAGGAGGAAGAGATTGGGGAGCCATGGCCACCAAGCAAAATATTGAAGAACTTGAGAAGTGGGTCTGAAGTTGATGAAGTTTCTCAACAAACACATGTCAAGAAAACTAGGGTTTCTGTGAGAGCAAGATGCGATGCCCCCACGGTTCGTAATTTTTTTTAGCGTTTCTCACATAAATACATCGAACGTGCGCAATCAAATATATTACACTAAAATACCATGCATTTAATTACTTTTACCACAAAATTCTTAAATATAAACAAGCTAAACCTGTTAATATAATGCCATCTTTATGCTAGAATTTTGGAGTAGCAGTAAGTTGTATAGTAGATAGCACTGTAATGAATTAAGCAAACAAGTTTATGGTATTTTAGTGTAAATGATGTTGCAGTTCAAGGTGGATATATAGTAATTAATTTGGCCTAAACAATTGAAACTTTATCATGACTAATTAGATTATATATAAACAGATGCATGATGGATGCCAATGGAGAAAGTATGGGCAGAAGATTGCTAAAGGAAACCCTTGCCCTAGAGCTTACTATAGATGTACTGTGGCACCAGCTTGCCCAGTCAGAAAGAAGGTATTAATTTGTTGATATAAATTAATTTCACTAAACTACCATTAACTCTACAAAGCCAACAATATTAATAAAACATTATACTTTTATATATATATATATATATATATATATATATAGGTTCAAAGATGTGCAGAGGACATGTCGATTCTGATCACAACCTACGAAGGCACCCACAATCACCCCCTCCCGATCTCCGCCACCGCCATGGCCTCAACCACATCCGCCGCGGCCTGCATGCTGATGTCTGGCTCGTCAACCTCCCGATGCCCGCCTCCCTCCTCTGCTTCGGTATCCCCTTTAAGTCCAAACTTTAACGCCTTAAACCTCAATTTATCAAACCCTGATCCTTCTTCGCGCCCGTTCTACTTCCCAAACCCTAGCATCTCCTCAACCCCCTCATACCCAACAATCACACTAGACCTAACCTCGCCCCCACAAACAACCTCTCAAACATCACAATTTAGTACTAGATACCCTTTTTCCAACTTCACGAGTTCAAGTGCACCTAGATGCTACTCAACAAACTTCAATTTCTCTTCAAGTGAGTCTAACACTAGCCTACCCACAAACTGGTCCAATGGATCATATCTAAACTATAACAAGAGCCCAATAAGCCAAATCGGCTCATTTGGGCTAGGCCAATCCTACCTTCAAAAGGCCACAAATCCAATTGCTGCAGCGACAACGACAACGCAACACGTGTTAACCGATACGATCGCCAAGGCGATCACATCGGACCCAAGTTTCCAATCGGCTCTGGCAGCCGCGATCACTTCATATGTTGGTGGGCCTAACGGGACCCAAAGTGATGGATTAAACGGGTGCGGGAAGAGTTTCTTGACTCGGGCTACTAGTGGGCCGGGTGTATCGTCTAGTACACAGCAAGGAAGTTTAATGTTCCTTCAGCCGTCTCCTCCGTCAGCATTGATCTCGAGCTCCAAGACCGCATCTGCTTCTCCAGTATCCCCAGAGAAAATATAAATAATTGATTATAATGTACTTATTTTTCGTAATTTTGAGTACAGGTTTTTGTTCTGATTTGGATATTACAGAAGGTATCGGAAAACAAATTGTTAGTTTATTAGATGGGGATTGTTCCATGATGTACAATTTAGAAGTTAGACGACTGGGTCTAACTGGAATAAGGTATGGTAATTATACCACTTACTCATGAATCGAGTAGCAATTTCTTTAATTTTTTGCCAAAGTATTACAACAATACTTTAACTTCTCTTTTTAAATTAAAAAAAAAAACCTTAAATACCCTTTATCATTTTGTTATTTATGGCTCTAGAATATTTTTTTCACGAGATTTAACAATGGTGAACTTACTAATAACATCATCCTTTAATTTTTTCGTACGCATCGTATTTCTTCTTTAAATGAACATATTTAGCACATTATTTTCGAACACAATGTTTTCTAATTTTAATAAAATTTAGAAGAGGATATGAACTTGAATTGGGGGAAAATGTGTACCTTTTGAGAAGAAAATAATCCCAAAGAAGTGAGATCTCAATAGGATTCAAAACAAAAACAAAGTTTTCTATTTCTAACATGCTACGTTGCTAATGTTGTAGTTCCACTTAGGAATGCTTTGGAGTTAATATTAATTCTCACTACTAATTAAGGTATATATAATATGATGTAAGATAATAATAGTGGAAGCTGGTTCTATGACGGCGTATTTCATTTCTTATTTTGAGGCCAAACATTTTAACACACAACCCGTCATATTTTTCACCGATCCGTATCGTTCATTTCGATCGACGTGTTTTAGATAGCTTGTGCATAAAATTTCATGATATTTGAATTTGAAGACCTTTAACATGCCCATCAAGTGTACCAAAACCTCATCGGTTTTTCAGTGAATGAAAAATGCGATTGCTTGATGGATGTGTTAAAAATCTCGTGAAATTTTGTATACAAATTATCTAAAACATGTAGATCGAAATGAACAGTACGGATCGATTAAAAACACATCAAGTTGTGTGTTAAAATTTTTGGTCTCAAAAAAAGAAATGAGGCATGGCCTTATGGATCAGCTCTACTGATAATAATAGTAGCCCTAAAATAAAGTTCCTATCATTTTTTTTGTCATTCTCTATTTTATATTTAAATATCTGAAAATCTGACTAATAGAAATATCTTTGTTAAGATCATATAATTTTATTTTCAATTTATTTTAAAATAAAAAATTAATCATTTTCAAATGTTTGTAATTTTTTTTTTTGGACTTATTTTTAAGAAAATAAAGATATATATGTTTTCCAAATACTTATAAATCGAAAGAAAGATGTAGGAAATCATTGATATGAACTGAACTGCTAATTATCTTATCGGATTTAATAGAAACTAGTTTCTCTCATTTAAAATAAAATAATTTCCAAATCTTTTCATATATCTTAGTTTTTATATACAGTTGTTTTAATAATAATTAGAATAAATAAAATTTAAATCATTGCATTTAGCAGCATTATAAATATCTTATATCATATTATAAATGCATTAGCTCTAAGCGACAATTAACAGATATGTATACTTTTAACTCCAAAGCATTCCTAAGCTCAGTCACCAAAGAACTGTTACATTATGAACATGACAAGTTAGATGGTTATGGTTTCTACTATTCAACCCTGACATAAATAGAATTGAAGGTCAGTAATAGATTCGAGGTTTTTCTTTTCCATTATAAAAATATTCGAATCAAATCAATAGCTCGGTTTTGTGACCATTCAACTAATAGCTCGGTTGGTATGCACACTTCCCATCATGGGGAGAATGCAGGGTTCGAACCCAGGACACCTGGAGAGGAAGAAATCACAAATTAACGTTTTTAGGGCAAATTCATTGGTCCTCTGGATGCATGTGTGTAGTGTGCTTGTGTGTGATGTGTGCATGAGTGTATTGTATGCATATGTTAGGGCTTATGGGTCAGTGACAGAAAAAATAATAAAAAATCAATATTTAACAATGAAAATTGATATAAACAAAGTTTTCAAACCATAACAAATTCGAATAAAATATATGCATCATATATAACATTGATGGACTGAAAAATAAAGAGTTGTCATATTATATTATAGGTGATTAAAAAATACAGTATCCAGGGTTGATATCAAATCCACGCCTGTGGCACATGCAAAGAAAAAGTATCTGTCTGTGGATATGTGTGGAGTTTAGATCCGTGACAGTGTTTGTGTTTTTCAAATTCATGATCTTTTTTATGGGACTTCCGATAGATGATTCGTTCTGATTAAGTTGATCAACACATCCTACATGGTATATATTTACAAAATCTCATTGATTGGAAATGTTTTACATGTATATGTTATTTTCACAGACATCACCCTATGCTTCACTTAAGGTTTCCAAAAAAAACCCTGTATTTTAAATACATCATGAAAACCTCTTGAACTTTTATTTCGTTGCTCAAAAACCCCCTGTTGTTATTTATTACAAAAATCCACTAAATTAATCTCTTATTTTAATAAAAATTCGGATCGTTTCGATGCATTGAAGGTAAACCATACTCTTGGTGTCATTTAATATCAATTTATCCTAATTTGGAGAATAAGACTTTAAATTTAAGGATTTGCAGAAGCAGCCTCAGTTTGAAATTGAGTCGAAATTTAGAGAAAAAGAGCTGATATGATAAAATTAGGATAGATAATCTAGAATAAAACTATAAGAATATGTCAAATGTGGGGTCACCTGACCTGTTAATCGCCAAAGGACATTATAAATCAAACCACAGGAAGTTTTTGTACAACAAATTGAAAGTTCATGAGGTTCTATAAAAGGGTTGTACTCACTGGACAAGTGTTTAAAAACTTCGTGGAAGTGTAAAAACGAAGGGATCCAAGCGAGCAAGATCTCCAATCATTAGAATCAACCATAGACTACAACTTGTAAACAATGAATAGAATAAGGAGAAAATGCAACCTTTGAAGTGACTTCATTTGCTCCAAATGTTGAACTCCGAACTCCAGATAAGCACTGAATGCTCCAGATCGCGCTTGATATCCGATCCGCTCCGTCGAAGATGATCCACGCGAAGGCCACCGGTTCTAACTCCAATTTCGATCAAATTGAAATAACTCTCATTTTGTGTATGTTAAATATCAAAATGAAAGAGATGTAATATGAAAAATGAACTCTCTTGCTCTCCTTTTCTTATGTTCTCTACTTCTCATTCTTTCTTTCGTTCCTGAATGAGAGAGAGAAAATATACAAATGAACAAATGGTTGGATGAGAAGAGTAGAAATTCTATACATCAAAACCATCTCTTTTTCCTCTCATACAAGTGTCATATATAATGGATGAGTAAGCAAAAGAAAAATCCTCCACCTCTGTCACGACTGGGAAATTGGCGTGTGACCGACACTTGGATCACGTAAAGCCTATAGGACCCCATCTTAATCCAAATGAGCCGAAAGCCCAGAAATCTAAACCTTTTTAGGAAAATAATGGAGGTGAAGTTTTGAAATAAATGTATAATGTAATCAAGTTCTTTCTTTAAAATATAAGTAATGTTATATGAAAATACAAGTGGGT
Organism: Agapanthus africanus; assembly: GCA_030015575.1. Taxonomy (NCBI): domain Eukaryota; kingdom Viridiplantae; phylum Streptophyta; class Magnoliopsida; order Asparagales; family Amaryllidaceae; genus Agapanthus; species Agapanthus africanus. The sequence goes on along the minus strand of JASDDO010000018.1, from coordinate 54,328,452 downwards.
TGTATACTATGGTTGAAAACATTTTCGTCATTTGAAATTTGGGCAATATCTCCTTTGTAAATTTTGATCCAAAACTAATAAATAACAATAATAATATAGGCATCCCAAAGCGGGAGCTAACTCTTCACCAATTGGCGGAAACAATCACGCAAAATACAAATGTACGACGCCTAAGACGAAAATCAAACACAGAAAAGAAAGTAAAGAAACCAAAATATCATCAAACCCAAAATAAAGAATAATACACACATCTCACTCTAACTCTGAAAGAATATACAAGTCTGTGGTTTCTAAGCCTACCAAATATACATAATCTGGTTGATAGAGTTTTTAACTAGATACAACTGAATAAATAAATATATACAAATAGTGGTCACGATCCAAACTGTACCCTACCTACTAATACAAATCACCCAGAAGAAAGTTGTGTGCCAGCTAGCCGCTACTGATCCGAGCGATCAATCCTGCAAGAAAACTATAGCATAACGGGGGTGAGTTGCTAACTCGTGAGTAGAAGATATCAGCAGGTATAAATCGAATGTATAACGATCTCGTAGGTCATACAGTAATATAATAATATAATAATATCGAGTGGTAATAAGGGTGATAGTGTAAACATAAGTATAATAATACTAATACAATCGTGCTCGTGTCATAATATGGTACAATATCATCTGTATCATATATATATATGTGTATAGGTGTATCATCCAACGTGTGTCCATTAACGACACACCAAATCATCATAAAAACCTGAGTGCCCAGAATCGACACTCGAAAATATCATAAAACCCGTTACCAGTATCGACACGTAAATTCTCATATCTCAGGCACCGTCTCATCAGATCGGCCCTCATATCCATCTGTCTCAATCGCTCCGGTCGGTATCCTCCGAATATCCGCCGAGTCCAGTACTATCACCGGTAGGTAATGTTCCCCTGCCGGGCTCAACGTCTCTCTATACGATCTTCTTGCCCGGGGTACTGTACCGGGTCCACCGTGTACCCGCAGACAGTGCCTCCTCTCTCCTCGAATCAGGTATATACATAACTCAGAATCAAGAAAACTAATGGTGGACGCCACATCTCATATCAAGAGAAACCGCGCTTTTAAAACAATCATAAGTTTTCAAAATATATCGATGGTTACTCAAATCCAGAAATCTCATGAAAACCGAAATCTCATAAGCATGAACCAATAATGAAACAATGAGTACAGGCACAGAACAAATCCGTAATGCATAACCAGTATGTTTATATGAGTGTTGTATCTAACTAGGTAAGAAAATGCGATAACTGAACTAGTAAGTGTGGTAGGGGTACTAAACAATAATTGAAAAGCTACAGGTTACTAGGTTATATAGTGAAGTAACGATTTCTAATATGTACATGGCATGTCAATTACCGATGATGAGTGGGTGAGCCGGCGAGTATGTGTACGTGCAATATGCGCATCATCGGTAATGATGCATGTGTCCTAGCAGACAATGTCATACAAGATAAGAAAAAAAACATGTTATGTATACCGCAAAATGGGAATAATATGAGCATAGCAGAAAAAGGAAATTGTAAACGCAACAATATAAAATACATAGCTACATATGAGCAATACAGTTATAGTTTTAAAATTGTACGAATCGTTGTTTTTAGAAAAATAGGGGCTACGGTGTTTTTGGAAAAAAGATACCATTTGAAAATCCGTAGCGTTCCTTGAGATTGTCATTTAAAAATGCATAACGATTCGTTAGTTTTGAAAATAGGTACGGCTCTAATTATATCCTAATATCTACTTAAGTGATTAGAAAACAATAATTTTTCCGAGTCGATACATCCATATGTCGGCGATCCAGCCTCACAGTATCATATACGGTATAATCCATCGTATGGCATAATCGCGTCAAGAGTGCAGATCAATTATCATGTATATCATATGACGTACGGTATAATCCATCGTACGGCATCATCACGTCAAGAGTGCAGATCAATCATCATGTATATCATAACACGTACGGTATAATTCATCGTACGATATCATCAATCAATGGTACGATTAAATCGTCATGTACATCCTATCATCTCATCTAGTCACATATCGTCACATGTTATATCATCTCGTATCGCATAAAGAACATATATATCGCCTAATGTTCATATAATATATCATATCATATCATGACATTTCATCTCATATCATATGACACGGCCTCGTGACATCATGTCCGATCATATCGACTCATATCATAATAACATGTCATATCCTCATCTCGTGATGTTATACCGAAATTATCCTCAAACTTATACACACACACATATCTGTGTGTGTACAACATATATACTAATAGCTTAAAGCTAAGAAAATAAGAACTAAAAATATTCCTCCCTACGAGTTCACTTACTACCGCCAATAGTCTCCTAGAATTCTATTAGCTAAGTATGCATATATAATATATATATATATAACTATATACCTAGTATCCTAATACTACGGTTGAGGGGGTGCTATACACCATCCACCCGACTTCCCCTATAAATATACATCTACTCACCTACTATTCTCACTTTAACCGAAGTTGATGAACGCCTCGCTCTCCTTCGTCGTCCCGGAAGTTCACGCAAATGTACCTACAAGTCAAAGCACATTGTGTTGAAATCAAAATCAACTCTTGAAAATCCATAGGGCAAGAGAAGTGTACATAGATTAGAATCTATGGTCCACGTATGCAAGAACAACCAAACAACTCCCGATATTGACGTACAAACGTCAAACGACCGAGTCAAAACTCAATATCAAAAATCTAGTTTTCAAAAATCATAAAACAAAATCTGAAAGTTAGTAAAACACTCCCAGATTTTATCCAAGATGAAATTAGGACATTTTGCACATTAAATAGGCCTAGATATCAGATGATTGAGCTATGGACCAAAAACCAAATCCTAGTTCCAAGATCAGGCCGCAAATTGCGACCATATGAGATAAATTGGCGGCCCAGTATGGGAGATGGGGGCTCGGGTTTCTAGGGTAGCTTCAAGATTGCTTGCACATCCTACTTTATCTGCAATATATTTTTCAGGGTCCTCGAGTCGTTCCAGATTCCATTTGAACACCACAATTTCAACGAAACCCGATATCGGAAAATTCTAAGTTCATGTTTTAGGACTTCTAAACTCACTTAGACCGAGGATTCTATCACCGAAAGCTAGTAGTCGCTCTCTAAACTCTCTACTATAACACCACTACTCTTTTAAACCATCAATGATCACCCTAGAATTTTCCAAGTTCACTAGACATGCCCTTTTAAGCTCCAAACTATTTTGTAAGGTTAGAAAACATAAAAACTTGGTGAAAGGTGCGTGTTTTACCTCAAAAAAGCAACTCAAGAAAATTCTAAAATGGCCAAATGAGCTCAAGACTAGAAATTGATCTCATCATGATGCTTATAGTGAGCTTAGAAATAATTTTTGTGAAGTGAAAATGGAGTTTTAATGAGCTTTTGAGGGTGTTTTGTGGTCGTAGAATGGATGGTGGTAGAGGATGAAGGAGGAAGGAAATGAAGAAGGAAATAAAGACAGCCATGGTTGAAGAACCTTCCCCCCTCCCCCCTCTCACGCATACTCTCTTGCCCCCCCCCTCATTTTTTATTTCTTTTCTTTTCTTATTTCCCCCTTTAAAAAAACAAAAGAAACACAAAACCATGAAATAAAACATAATACCATGCGTCACGGCACATTAGCCATGGCTAACAAAAATGGATTTGGTTTAATGCATAATTAGTAATCTACTAATCAAGTTTAACATAAACTTGTATGTAAATAATTGTATAATAAATTTATAAAAGCCCAAATCCAATAAATGCTTCCATAATTAATAATTCATTTTAAATTTCCAAAGATTTTCCGAAACATAGGTATATAGTTATACCATTTTACTAACACTTATTTCCATACTTACATAATATTCATAAAATTTATTATTTTATTATTTAAATTCCAAAAATAATATTTTGTGTTTTCTGAAATGTTACAATCTTCCCCTCTTAAATAAATTCGGGCCATAAATTTAAACCTCCCAAATATTAAAACATTTTAGTAAATCAATCAAATCAACGGGGCTCCGAAATCATGGATACTTAAGATATATCATAGCGCATCGTATGCGCATGAAAACGAGTGCAAAACTTAAAAATCGAAACTCCGTCAAGCGTCATGCAATCATGGAAGTTACGATGAAAATGCAAGTTTCAAAATCTACTGTTAAAATCAAATATAATATAATCAAGACTATAATATATATAGTACGCATCCTTGGGAAATCGTCTAAATAACTGAATAAAAGTGCATGCAAAATCCTTTTCAAATCGCCGTGCGATATGTATATCAAGGCACAAACAGCGGACGTTCATTTTGTAAAGAAATAGATATATATCTATATACGTTTTACTTAAGATATATATCTCGCCTTTTGAAAATGATTTGGAAGGGTTTTCTTGTAAAATTTCGTGTCACTCATGGTCACGTAGGAAATTAGTGAGACTATACCTCCTTTTTGAAAACCTCTTCGATAAATATCGATGCATGAAAAAATATTCAGGTACTGTCCTCAAACCAGTCCTGCTCGGCTACTATATAATATAGTATATATTATAAAAACATGATATTCAAAAGAAGAAATCAACCTCAATAGGTGTATATGGAAATACCATATGCATTTAGAGCGCACAGAAATCAAAGTCAAATCCATGTGCCACGAATGTGCACGAAAGCAAAAACTAAGTGCAAAGGGTGTGCACAACAACGATACCAAGTGCATCTAAAGTGTACGAAAATCTCAACCAAGTGCAACTAATATGCATAAAAAATCTTGATTAAGTGCATCTGATGTGCACAAAATCACATTAAGTGCGCCAAGTGTGCGTGAAAATCTAAATCAAGTGCGTCAGGTCCGCACAAAAATATCTAGTGCAGTAGCATGCTCGAGAACGAATATCAAGTGCACAAGGTGCACGAAAATATAAATCTAGTGCACTAGGGTGCACGAAAATAAATATCAAGTGCGCTAGGTGCACGGAAACTCATCAACGCATCGAAAGCGCATATGAACAATATCGAGTGTAGGAATCAAAATCCGCGGTGTACAACATGCACATGATCAAAATCGAGTATACCGAAGTGTACAAAATCATAAGTATGTGTAACTGCGTGCACAAAACAAAATCGAGTGCAATGGATATGCACAAAAAACAAAAATCAAGTATAACCGGTGTATAAAAATATGAATCAAGTGCAACTGCTGTGCACAAGGGAAAATATCCTTCTGGTGCAGCTATGGTGCACAAGAATATCAATCACGAAACACAAGCATCAAAATACCAAACTCAAAACGATGAAAACGTGATATCCGAATCATCAAAACGCAAATCGCAAACAAATGACATTGATGTACACCTCTTTCAATGTCGAAACGTACCGGTGTACCCAAATCTGGCAGAGCAAGAATATCTACTTGCCTCCTGCCCACGGTCTGGCGTCATCTGTCTCTAGGTCCTTGTTTTCTCTATGGATCACCAATTCCACAATCTCTCGGATCGACAGCCCGATTAGGAGTAATGACGGAAACAGTCCCGCTCTGACGCTTCTCTGAACATCTACTGTCTAATTAACATGGCCACTCATAATGTAGTATGTCAATGATGGCGGCCTCTGGCCCTCTAAGTGCATGCCATACAACCGATCCTGGGTCTAAATCTTTACCACTGAAGTACCCCGGAAAGTACTTGCCATGGTCTCTTCTAATATTATCTCTGCCGGACTGCTCGGAAGTTAGCACTTTGTACTTAATCCGTTTCTCATTCTGGGACAGCTGCATTCTTATCATGACTTTCTTATGGAAATGTGGCTGCATCCAACGCCTTTGCATACGTGGAAAATCTCTGACATCAACGGAGAAGAACAACTCGATAAGATCTCGCACGAAACTCTTACTCCACCCTTCTTCATTATCGTCCTAATCAGAATCATATCTTGATGGCTACGTACTACAATTCATCCCCGGTTACAGTCAATCCGGAGTCTCTCGCAAGGACTTGAAGCTACGAATTCGATATCTTCAACACTCTATGGAAGACAGCTGGACAATTACGTCCTCTGGAATTCGTTCAAGTAATCGAAGGAATACGCTTTGTTCGTCCTCTCTTGATCGACTTACACCGGGTCTAGGAAAGAACTTTCGAACTGGAATTATTCCACTTAATTGATCTTGCGTCGGGGCATCCAAATGAACAAAATATCCTTTCTACTTCCCCAAGGGTGACTAGAGATCCTCTGTCACATCCCTGCTAGTAAACTCATGTGGCTTCACCTTCATAAACTCCGGAGGCGACATCTTGTCAATCTCAGCAACAGCTGGTCATCTTTCTACACGGTAGACAACACCACGATCTCTGGAGTAGACTGTACATCAACATTCCTCTCAATCTGACTGGCCTCAAGCGATGGCCCGATCATCCAGTGCAGATCCCGAACGCTCGTTGTTCAGTTGATAAAACTGCATATTTAATATGACATTTTTCGTACTATTTCTATATAATAAAAGGTGTTTATTATAATATATGATACATATGAGGGTTTATCTGTAAAAATATCATTTTCATGTTTATATATTATAATTAACATTTGGTAGGAAAAAGTAAGCATATAATATCCATGTAACATTTGACCCATTTAAATATGCTTACCTTATTAAATACCTTTGACTAATTCTTAATGGTTAAGTTAATATCTCAATAAAACAAACTCTACTAATATTATTTGTTGAGTTGTTGTGCAGAATTTTCAGGGCTGAAATCAAGGAAATAAAAGTTGTTAGAACAAATCTGCCGAAGATATTCAAGTAAATTGAAGAAACCAATTCTGGCAGAAACATAGAGAAGATTTTCAAAGTCTAGATATTTAAAAGATCACCAAGAGCTACATAGATGAAGCCCCAGAAATTTAAGGCCAAGATCCCACCATAAGACCGCGTATCCGCGGTCAAACTCATCCAACGGCCGCGGTTCCGCCGCACTCTAAGGGAGTTGGGATTCTGGATTTTTTGGTTAGAATCGTAACAACTAGTTACCATATTATGAAACTAGGGTTCTGGCTCTGGGACTATAAATAAGGACCGAGAGCCTCTTGGAAAAATCATCAAGCTGAAGAGATCACGAAGTCCAAGACGGTTCACGCATCCAGGCTGATCATCAATGGTTCATCTACCTCCTTAGAAGAGATCGAGAAGTAAACTAGCATTTTGTAATCATTTTCTAAAGGAACAAAGTGTAAATGAATTTTATTGATTAATAAAGATAATTCTTTTTCTTATTCTATCTCTTTGTAGTTTTAATATGATTTCCCTCTCCATCTCTTCTTCTCCCAACATGCGCGAGTAATTCTCCGCTTGTTAGGGTTCGTAGGATTAGGGTAGATTAATGGATGATGAAGATCCTTAAACTCTTTTTAAGTCCTATAAAGTTTATAAACTTTACCAAAAGAATCATTAACATCCTAATCGGGCGTGCTACCAATTTATTGCTAGTCTCGACCGCGATTAGAGATTAGATTAATGATTGTTTTGGTAAAGGCTAGACATGAACGGAGTTCCATGTTGAGATAGGGGTTAAGAGTGGGAACCCTTTTCCCTCCAGAAACCCTAATCTACATGCATCACTGTCATTCTAGTTTTAAATCTATTAAAGGATAATAAGAGTAATCTTTAATTAATCATCCATAACTACTAAATCCTAATGAACCCTACAAGCCCCTTTTTAATATTAAACTTACATCCGTAGTTAATCTAGATCTATATTTTGCATCCGTGTTTAACGTAGATCTAGAACTTACAACCATTCTTTATTCTTCCTCCTTTCTTTCTCAACACGCCTAAAGTAAGATTAAAAGATTCAACGTTTCCCAGAGGACGACCCGTACTCATCTCGGTCTAGCTACACGCGACACCGTTATTGATTGCGGTTAACTACACACAAACAATCTCATCAATCAAATAGCGCCGTTGCCGGGGATACGTGCGTAATATTTTTTCTTACTATTCGTGTTGAATTCTTATTCGATCTATATCATAAAAATAAACAAAACTGCAAATTTAATATTTAACGATTATTGTGTGAATTTTGCGAGAGAATCTGGAGTCACAGATTTGAGGAAACAGAGATTCAGAGACATTCATCAAGATCCAGAGGAGCAAAGGAGGCCATGTAGCAAAAATCTTCATCAGATCTTCCTAGTCGGCGGCGGAACCGCGGCACAAAGAGCTTATTGGCGGCGGAACCGCGGCTTATAGGGGGATTTAGGGTTGCAAACTTCTCCGGTATTTTTTCTATGTCTTTCTCTCTCCACTGAAATCTAATAAAATATCTTTTCTGCAGGATTCTTTGCAAAATTTTGCCGCTCAAAAATCTGTTTGCAAAGTTTTGTAATTGGTTTGTTAATTCATATTTTAATACGATTTTTTAAGGGGCAAGACCAAAATTCAGATTAGGTAGGGATTTTATCACCCTTCCTAAGCCCCACAAATCACAAACCGAGCATCTGCATCAACCCTACATTAATTTAAAAAATATCTAGATAAGACTCTAGGGACTGTCGCGCTCAATAAGGACAGAGGAAGGTCGTGGATAATCTATCGTTTATCTGCATTACTGTTGTGGTGTCTAGACAAGTGTGTCTAAGGCAAGTGGTTACTTAATTAGGCCCACTACTTACGTAGTGGAGAACCTCCCACTTACCTGGCACTTACCTGGCCACAAGAGTAGTAAAGAGGTGGTAGAGGATTGATCCTACGGCTTGTCATTTGGAAGTCTATGAGCGGTCTAAAGACTGGACCTAGGTAATCTTAGTTCTAGGGTTGTTTGTGCATTTTTGTGTGATTTGTCTAAGTCCGACACACTTTTCAAAACAAACCATTTTTAAAAGTACACACGCTCCCACTTGCGCTAAACCCGTTTAGTGCATGCTTGGCTGGACACGGGATTCTAGTGCCCGTTTTGTCCGCGTTCCTGCTATCGACTCCGAAGTCGGTGCTTCTTCATCTTCTATTCCCCCACCACCCACCACATCGATTGAGATGGACGGTTCTCCATCAAATTATAACACTATGCTGCCACCGCCCGTAGGTGAGCAGAATCCACCGCGCATCTCTCTCCAGGAGAGATGCTATCCTATCCGTGGTCCACTTCCCACTTGCTTATCTATTCCTCCAGCCAACGGGGATAATTTTGAAATTAAACCCCACTACATCAATCTGTTGCCCAAATTTCACGGGCTTGAATCTGAAAACGCGTACGTTTTCATCACTAAATTCGAAAACGTATGCGCAATGATGGGTACGTCACAACTGTCTGTAGATGCTATGCGCTTGCGTCTTCTCCCATTCACTTTGTGCGATTTGGCAGAAAAATGGCTTTATAATACTGCCGCATACTCTATTGCCAATTGGGATGAATTCTTGATAGCATTCCTTAAGAAATTTTACCCAAATCATAAGATCGCCCGTGTTAGGAGCTAGATCAACCAGTTCACCCAGCTTCCCAATGAACCATTTTGGAAGTGCTTTGAACGTTTCAAGGATCTGCTTGTCCAATGTCCTCATCATGAAATAAAAAGATGGGATTTATGCCGAATTATATATGAGGGCATTAATCCAGCGACAAAGCAGATGCTTGAAACAAATTGTCAATGCAATTTCATGTCTAAAGATGATGGTGAAGCTTGGAAATATCTGGAAAACCTCGCTGAAAACACTTTGCAGTAGGAAAGCATAAGACCACCTTCATCTAGGGGAGGCATTCATCAGCTCGATGTTTCCATCGCAGTAAAAGCTGAAATGGCAGCGATACAAAAGAAACTCGAAGCTATGGAAAACAAATTTTCATTAGCCTCCCTAAACCAGGTTACGCTTCCCAAAACCGTTTGTGGTTGCTGTTCCGATCCATCACACTTGACGGAAGAATGTCCTATGAGTACACCGTTTCAAGGTCATGAGCAAACTAATGCTACTTTTCAACAGCGACCTAGAAACGATCCACATTCTTCCACATACAATCAGGGGTGGAGGAATCATCCTAATTTTGCTTGGAACCAAAGCCAAAACCAAAATCAAAACTAGTTCCAAAGCAATTACCAAAGACCTCCTCCACAGCAACAGCAACCACCACAACAGAATCAGCACCCCTTTTAATCACAAAATTTTCAAAATCCGGTCAACAATTCTGTACCTTCTAATAATTCGACCGGTACCAATAACTCCTCTTCGCTCGCACAAACTTTGGATTTGTTTATAAAACATTCAATCCAAATGTCGGATGATATGAGGTCCTCTATTGATACCATAAAGAAAGAATCCGCCTCCCACGGTGAGAGTATTAAATCAATAGAAGCCCAAATTGCATGATTAAACACCGAAATGAGTGCTAGAGAGAAAGGGAAACTTCCGTCTCAACCCCTACCAAATCCTGGCCACTCACAAAGTTATAATGTGAGTGCCGTTACTACGTTGAGATCGGGAAGAGTGCTGGATAACCAAGTGGGTGAACAAGTTGATGATATTAGTGATACCAATGATACCCCGGCTTCTACTTCTTCCCCTAATTCGTCTAGTCTCCCACCTACTTCCGAGCCTATTCTACGCTTCCCATAATGCTTGAACCCTCAGCCCACTTCCACAAATCTATCTAAAACTATGTCCACTCCAATTCTGGGATCCACTCCATCCCCACAATCCTCTCCAATGTTGAACCGAACCCTTATTGATAAAGCACCTTATCCAAACAGGTTAAGGGGCAACAAACCAAGTCCACAAATGGAGAAGATTGTGGAAATTTTGAAGCAAGTTAACATAAACATTCCTCTCCAAGATGCTATTCAACAAGTTCCGTCTTATGCGAAAATCCTAAAGGACTTGTGCACTAGGAAGAGAAAAGTTCAAGTACCTAAAAAAGTTTTCCTTGCGAGTAATGTGAGCACTGCTTTTACACAACAACTACCCAAGAAACGAAAGGACCCCGGAAGTCCTACAATTTCTATTTCTATTGGGGGTAAAAATATCAATCGTGCTCTACGCGATTTAGGTGCTAGTGTTAACTTGCTTCCATATTCTGTTTATGAGCAATTAGGGATCGGAGAGTTAAAACCGGCGCATTGCACTCTCAGATGGCCGATCGATCTATCACCCAACCTAGGGGTGAGCTAGAGGATGTGTTAATCAAAGTCGGGGAATTTATATTTCCTATGGATTTTATCGTTATAGATACACAACCTGTAGCGAACCCACGAAACTAAATTCCGGTGATTTTAGGTCGACCTTTTCTTGCAACTACCAATGCAATAATCAATTGTAGAAACGGCTCTATGAACCTATCCTTCGGGAAGATGTCAATTGAGCTTAAAATTTACAGGTTGGGAAGTGAACCCTCTGAACCTTATGCTCATGTGTGTTCTGTCGGAACAATAGATTCCGACAGCAGCGAAATTGAAGAGCTTCATGATACTGATCTCGACTCCGCTATTACGTTGTTGTCTGGGCCAACAGCTAATGCTAAATGTGAACCTTTTATGGAGTCAGAGTATCATCCCGTTTTTTCGGATGAGATCATTATTCGGGATATCGATGAAAGCTTCGAGGAAATCTTCGCTGATGAACTCGCATTCTTAGAAGACATGGGCGTTGTGATGAATCAACCCCAACCCAAAGAAATTAGACCGCCACATCTTCTTCTTATCAAGAATGAGAATGCGAGTAATCCATCATCATTGTTTTGTCTCTACAAATCGAGATGTAAACCTTTTCCATTACACCTCTTATCTCCTCCCCACTTCTTCACGTCAATTGGAGACATGTTCTTCTACCAACCTTGGTGCTTCATCGATAAAATTTTTGAATGGTTGGTTTTGACTTTTGGTCTTTGCAAGGCTTTACTTTGACCAATAACTTTTACTCCCCAATAATTTTAAATGCTTAATACTATTTTACTTAAGTTTGGGGGGGAGGGGGGAGGGGATATATTTTTGGCTCTTGAAAATAAAATTGTCCTCAAAATTGTGAGCCAATAATAAGTTTGAGGGAGGATTTTCACTTTCAATTTTTATGCCCCCGTTAATAACCTTTCCTCCCAAGTCTACAGGTTTTTGAGATTTATAAGAAACAACAGTGAGGACACTGCTGCAAACAGGTTTGGGGGAGATTTGTGCTTATTTACACATTACTTTGCATTACACTATATAAGCACACAAAAAAAATTTTGATAATAAAAGTTTGAAAGTGAAAATTTACATATGAAAGATAGGAATAGTTTGAGAAAAACAAGAAAGTTAGAGGTTTTCTTAAACAAAACTAGTAATAAGTAGTTATGAGCTGTTGTCCCAAGGGTTAGTAAGATGAAGGAAATTGCCAATCTGAGGATAAAAATAAGTCTGAAAAATAATCCCTATTCTAGAAGCCAAACATTTGAACGTTGATACCCTACTATACGCACTTACACACGTCTTGAAATTCAGGATAGTAGAGAATACCTTGAAATGCTCTTGTCTAAAAGCCAAAATATGAAGGAAATAATAAATGAATAAAAAGATAAAATGGTGAAGAAAAATGAACACTGGTTTTGTAATCACCAAGGCAGCAATAAAAAAATATAGCGAGGGTGCTTCATCACCCAGTGCCTTAGACCAACTGGTTTGGGAGTCACTGCTAAGCCTTAGGTGTTGCAAGACGAAGAAAATACTAATACGCCTAATAAGCAAGCACATGAGTAATCGGTCAGTTAGTACCTCAAGAAATATTAACGGTCGTATGAAAAATGTGTGAGCAAATTCCATCTAAATGTTCATCAATTAAAAAGTACTGAGGTAGATGGACAAGAGTATGATAGCTTGAATTGAATTCTCCGAGTGTAGGGATGTCTTTTACACACACGTAGGGGTATATGATCGATATTTGGAAGAAAGATAGGAATGAAGAATAATGACGATGTTTTATTGAGGGATGATGTGATTTCTAACATTTTTTCACGACCATTAAGATAGGGCTCATAGCAACTGAAAAACTGGTGTAACTGAAAACTCTTATTTTCAAGTTCTTTCTTTTATAGTTCTTATCTTTATATGTAACTTTCACCATCTCTCTTTTATTATGTGATTTTGTGGGTGTAATCCGCTGAAAACCCTCAGGAGACAACACTCCTCCTACTAGGGACACCTAGAGGTTTAACGGCTTGTTGCACGTGCTCAATGCAATCATGTTGCCTACGAAAGTGTGCTTAGCTTTCCCCTTTCTTTTTCTCTTTCTCTTGAATAAACTAGTTTGCTCGGGACGATCAAAAATAAGTTTGGGGGTATTTGTTCAGTTGATAAAACTGCACATTTAATATGACATTTTTCGTACTATTTCTATATAATAAAAGGTGTTTATTATAATATATGATACATATGAGGGTTTATCTGTAAAAATACTATTTTCATGTGTTTATATATTATAATTAACATTTGGTAGGAAAAAGTAAGCATATAATATCCATGTAACATTTGGCCCATTTAAATATGCTTACCTTATTAAATACCTTTGACCAATTCTTAATGGTTAAGTTAATATCTCAATAAAACAAACTCTATTAATATTATTTGTTGAGTTGTTGTGCAGAATTTTCAGGGCTGAAATCAAGGAAATCAAAGTTGTTAGAACAAATCTGCCGAAGATATTCAAGTAAATTGAAGAAACCAATTCTGGCAGAAACATAGAGAAGAATTTCAAAGTCTAGATATTCAAAACATCACCAAGAGCTACATAGATGAAGCCCCAGAAATTTAAGGCTAAGATCCCACCATAAGACCACGTATCCGCAGTCAAACCCATCCAACGGCCGCGGTTCCGCCGCACTCTAAGGGAGTTGGGATTCTGGATTTTTTGGTTAGAATCGTAACAACTAGTTACCGTATTAGGAAACTAGGGTTCTGGCTCTGGGACTATAAATAAGGACCGAGAGCCTCTTGGAAAAATCATCAAGCTGAAGAGATCACGAAGTCCACGATAGGCTCACGCATCCAGGCTGATCATCAACTGTTCATTTACCTCCTTAAAAGAGATTGAGAAGCAAACTAGCATTTTGTAATCATTTTCTAAGGGAACAAAGTGTAAATGATTTTTGTTGATTAATAAAGGTAGTAGTTTTCTTATTCTATCTCTTTGTAGTTTTTAATATGATTGCCCTCTCCATCTCTTCTTCTCCCAACATGCGCGAGTAATTCTTCGCTTGTTAGGGTTCATGGGATTAGGGTAGGTTAATGGATGATGAAGATCCTTAAACTCTTGTTAAGTCCTATAAAGTTTATAAACTTTACCAAAAGAATAGTTAACATCCTAATCGGGCGCGCTACCAATTCATCGATAGCCTCGACCACGATTAGAGATTGGATTAACTATTGTTTTGGTAAAGGCTAGATATGAACAGAGTTCTATGTCGAGATAGGGATTAAGAGTGGGAACCCTTTTTCCCTTTAGAAACCCTAATCTACATGCATCACTGTAGTTCTAGTTTTAAATCTATTAAAGGATAAAAGAAGTAATTTTTAATTAATTGTCCATAACTACTAAATCCCAATGAACCCTACAAGTTCCCTTTTAATATTAAACTTACATCCGTAGTTAATCTAGATCTATATTTTGCATCTTTGTTTAACGTAAATCTAGAAACTATTTCCACTATTCTTTATTCCTCTATTCTTCCTCTTTTTCAACACGTCTAAAGTAAGGTTAAAAGATTCAACGTTTTCCTGAGGACGACCCGTACTCACCTCGGTCTAGCTACGCGCGGCACCGTTCTGATTGCGGTTAAACTACAACACATAAAACAAATTAATCACTCGTGTCAAACGAGAAATCCCAGTAAAAACAATACATCAATACGTTCCTACATCACCGGAATAAGACCCTGGTTAGTCCTCATCCCTAACGAGCTCACACCGACAACATCTTTAGCCGCGGCTCTCTCTCAGCTCGCGTAGCTAAGGTGACAGGAACACAAACAAATATCAATGAGGATAGTTCATAAGAAAGAATAGAATAACGGATCTCAAGAAATGAACATCTTAAGGTCACTTAAGCGGAGCAGTGTATTGTAAGTATACCGCGGAATATACACACGGTACGTCACTCTACTTAAGTTACATACTCTATTAACTAAGGTCAACCTACGTGACGAAAGTTCGGGTCTAATACCCCCTTAGTCAAGTCTAAGTTCCGTAAGGTCAAGCCTAGATTCTGAAATATATACGCCCTAGACTCCTCATGGTCAAACCTAGACTCGAACCAAGGTTAAACCTAACACTCTGATACCAACTTTGTCATGTCCGGGAAATTGGCACATGACCGGCACTTGGATCACGTGAAGCCTATAGGACCCCACCATAACCCAAGTAAACCGAAATCCCAGAAATCTAAACCTTTTTAGGAAAATAATGGAGGTGAAATTTTGAAATAAAGGTATAATGTAATCAAATTCTTTCTTTAAAGTATAAGTAATGTTATATGAAAATACAAGTGGGTTGTATACTATGGTTGAAAACATTTTCGTCATTTGAAATTTGGGCATCACCTCATTTGTAAATTTTGATCCAAAACCAATACATAAAAACAATAATATAGACATCCCCAAGTAGGAGCTAGCTCTTCGCCAATTGGCGGAAACCACCACGCAAAATATAAATATACGACACCCAAGGCGAAGATCAAACATAGAAAAGAAAATAAAGAAACCAAAACATCAGCAAACCCAGAATAAAGAAAAATACACACATCTCATTCTAAGTCTGAAAGAATATACAAGTTTGTGGTTTCTAAGTCTACCAAATATACATAATCTGATTGATGGAGCTTTTAACTAGATACAACTGAATAAATAAATATATATACAAATGGTGGTCACGATCCAAAGTGTACCCCACCTACCAATGCAAATCACTTAGAAAAAAGTTGTATGCCAGCTAGCCGCTATTGATCCGAGCGGTCGATCGTGCAAGAAAACTATGGCACAACGGATGTGAGTTGCCAACTCATGAGTAGAAGATATCAGCAGGTAGAAAACGAATGTATAACGATCTCCTAGGTCATACAGTAATATAATAATATAATAATATCGAGTGGTAATAAGAGTGATAGTGTAAACATAAATATAATAATACTAATATAATTGTGCCCCTGTCATAATATGGTACCATGTCATCTGTATCATATATATGTGTATAGGTGTATCATCCAACGTGTGTCCATCAACGACATATCAAATCATCATAAAAACCTGAGTGCCCAGTATCGACACTCGAAAACATCATAAAACCCTGTTTCCCCCTAATAAGAGAACAAGGCTCTGTTCAAAATTTGAACTGAGGCAGCGCCACACGTGCAAAGCACGAGGGCGCCAGCACCTTACGTGCAAAGCATGAGGGTGCCAGCGCCAAGAGTTAAAAACTCTGAGGCAGCGCCTCACGTGCCCCGCACGAGGATGCTGGCGCCAGAACTAAAAGTTCTCTGCCGTAGGATCAAAGATCCAACAGAGTTGATAAATTATCAAAGCATAGAATAAAATTCCGATTGAGGAAATACCCCTCAAATCTTTCTAAACAACAAAGATTATGCTCTGTAAAATAGAGCACCGTTGGATCAAAGATCTAATGGTGATTAAAAATTATCAAGCTACAGAATAAGCTCTGTAGGGGAAAATATTTTCCCAATCTTCTAAACAAGAAAGATTATGCTCTGTAAAACAGAGCACCATTGGATCAAAAATCCAATGGTGATTAAAAAAATCACCAAATTACAGAATAAGCTCTGTATGGAAAATATTTTCCCAATCTTGTTAAAAACAAGAAAAATATCTTCTGTAAAGCAGAAGTCCTTGGATCAAAAATCCAACGGTGGATAAAGTCCCCAAATCAATCAAGAAACCTCTCAATGAGAGATTTCCTTAACCGAATCAACAAATCGGCCTCCACTATATGAAGGACCCAAGACTTCAAGTCTTGTAGAGAAGAACCCCCCAATAAATTTCAAACTTCAAGACGAGAATGATTTCTCCTCAAGGTAAATAAAAATAAGAGAGATCATAGCATCTCCTCCATATTTAAGAGTTTAACTCTCACATCAAAAGAACTCAGTTCGTTTTCTAGATCTCAGATCTATAAGACAAAGTCTTTCACAAGTGAGAATCTAATTCCCAGAGAATTGAATTGAGCAAGAACAGAAAAATCAGTACTTAGCACTCAAAGTCTGGCGCTCAGCGCCGAGCGCTCCACGTGCTCCTCACATGGGCGCTATTTAATAAGAAGCGCTTAGTACTCGAAATCTGGCGCTCAGCGCCGAGCGCTCCACGTGCTCCTCACGTGGGCGCTATTTAATAAGAAACGCTTAGCACTCGAAGTCTGGCGCTTAGCGCCGACCGCTCCACGTGCTCCTTACGTGGGCGCTATTTAATAAGAAGTGCTTAGCACTCAGTGTCTAGCATTCAGCGCCGAGCGCCTCACTTGTTCTGTACGTGGGCGCCATAAATTGTTTAACACTCCATATAAAAGAATATAAATAAAACAAAAAGAAAAAGGATTGTCAGAACCCAAATCAATGCTCAGCAGTGCTGATACAGAAAGGGGATCAAGCCCAAATAAGTAATCAAGCGGGCTGAGCCCAAGGTTGGCCAAACCCCAACATGATCGAGCCCATATGTCTTCTTCTAAATTGTCCCTAGTTCCAAACAAGACTACCAAGTCCCCGACGAGCAATCATTGGTTCAAGGGTACATCTCTTCACACCTTTGATGCATGTCGTTGTAATTCTTCAACGTCTTCAGAGAGGTGGCGGGTCCTGACAACCAGCATCTATGGACCGTAACGTCCTTAAACTAATAACTAACCGCAGCGTCCTTAAACTACTGTGGACCGCAACGTCTTTAAATTAAACCCTCATGTTCCCACCAAAATTTTCGGTCAAGAGCTACTTGTTCTCTTACAAAAAAGGGGGAGAATCCTAAAAAAACAGGCATCACGTGTAAAACACATGGGCGCACATATGCAAAGCATATGAGCGCTGAACATAAATAATCAAGGGCCAAACAGGTATCACGTGTAAAATACGTGGGCGCTCATATGCAAAACATATGAGCGCTGAACATAAATAACCAAGGGCCAAACATGCCTCACGTGTTACACACGTGAGCGCTCTGAACATACACAGGCTAAAACCCACACTAGGGGTCACGTGTTAAACACGTGAGTGCTTTTGCCAATTACATGCAAAGTATGTGAGCACCCTAATTTAAAATGTTCCTATCAAATTCTAGAATTAAATTCTATTTGGGAAAATATTTTCCTGATCTTCCTTAAACTAGAAAGATCATCTCTGTTAAACAGAGGACCCTTGGATCAAAGATCCAGCGGTGATCATTTGATAGAATAAAAATCTATCATAGGAAAATATTTTCCTAATCTTATAACAAGAATAAAATTCTATGTTAACAAGATATCCATATTAAGAAAATATATTTCTGATCTTGTTAAACTAAAAAGATATGATAGAATAAAATTTTAATCATGTTAAAACTAACAAGACATTCATAATCATATTAAACAAACAAGAAATCTTCTCTGTTAAACAGAGGGCCTTTGAATTAAAAATCCAACGGTGAATAAAATTCACCGAGTGATCTAAAAGATCATGTTTGTTATAAAATTAATCAAAAATCTCTCAATGAGAGATTTGCTGAACAAACTGATTCTTTTCTTTCTCCTATAAATAGGAGCCAAGAAGGAGAAAAGAGAAGGGAGGAGGGGGAAGAAAAATAGAGAGATAATTTAATTCTCTAAAGAAGGGGAACCCCTCCCAAAAGATCCCACAAAAAGAGAATTTAATTCTAAAACTAAGAGTTTAACTCTTCTAAAAGAACTTAGTTCTTCCTCTTGTTAAGATCTGCAGAAGCAGATCTCCCTACAAGTTGAGAATTTAATTCTCATCGGGGAGATTCTGTCATGAAGATTCAAAAACTAGGGGAAAGAACTGAATCCAAAATAGTTTAACTTTTACAAAACACATAGGAATTTAATTCCTCTAAATAAAATTAGGGTTAACCCTATAAAAGAATTTAATTCTTAAACAAGAGATTCAACTCTCCATGCACGTAAAAGAGATCAGTACCCAACATGATCACGTATGTCCACGTGACCCCCCCTCAATGATCAAAAGAGAACGAATGAAATTAGGTCACGTGCTCACACGTGACTCTTGAACAAACTTCTAAAAATAAAAAAAGGAGTAAAGCCAAGGCAGAACAAATTTTGGACATCTCACATGTTCCCACGTGACCCCTAGCAATTATTAAACAAAAGAGGATTCTACCCAGAGGCAATGCCCGCCTAAAGGATGCTTCATGTGACCCCATGTGACCCCTGAGAAGTGTTCAACACTTATAAAAGAGAAAAGGAAATAAACCCTATTTCTGGAGTCTCACGTGGCCCCACGTGACCCTCAAGTAGTGCTTAGCACTTATAAAGCAAAAAAGGAATAAATTAAAAGCAGTTTTCACTTTTTGGGCGCCTTACGTGATCTCACGTGACCCAAATAGTGCTTGGCACTCGGAAGAGAACAAAAGAATAAACCCAAAGAAGCAGCGCTAGCGCCTCACGTGCTTACACGTGACGGCCACAGGGCTAAAGTGTTTAACACTTATATGCATCACATGCGACACATGAGCATTCTCAAATTCCAGTGTTTAACACTGCCTCAAAGTATCACGTGGGAGCACGTGAGCGCTGAATAAACATGTTAGTGTTGAACACTATGAAGGGCTAACATTAACCAGAATCAAACCAACTGTTCTAAGGACCGTCAATCGAGACCCTCATTCTCAGGGTCCCCCAAACCGATCTCAGTCCTAGATATAGCTAATGAGCTCCTAACAGATGGCATCTAAAATGATGTTCATCCCACCATGATCTCTCCCCTCGATCTGGAATTTGGTTCAAGGGTACATCTCTCCACTCATCCGATACATGTCGTAGTAATTTTTCAACGTCTTCAGAGAGGTGGAGGGTCCCAATAACCAATAACTCTTGGTGCACCACCGAACAAGCTTTTCAAAAAGGGGAGTAAATCTAAAACACATCTCAATTTGGGGGCACCTCACGTGTTCCCACGTGACCCCCAAACAGTGGTGTATAAAAGAGGGAGAAAATTCCAAAGACAGCGCTCGCATTTTGAAGGCACCTCGTGTGTCTACACGTGACTGTTTGATGAACCAAGTGCTTAACACTTATAAATGAAAGAGGAATAAAATCCAGAGAACAGTTCTCACCTCGGGCGCCTCACGTGTTCACACGTGAGCCAAGTGCTCAGCACTTATATATATATATATATATATATATATATATATATATATATATGAGGGAATAAACTTAAGAAACAATGTCCACTTCGGGGCCTTCACGTGTTCACATGTGAGCTCCTCCAAAGTACAGTGTTTAACACTGATTCAGTGCTTAGCACTATGGGGTGACTAAGGGAAATCGACCTTATCTCAAATTAGCCAAGTCTTCAGAAGACAAGACCCTTTTTGTCACCAATCAACTGAGCCCCCAAGTTCAGGTCTTCCCAACCTAATCTTAGTCCCAAAGATGACTAGTGTTTCTCCTAACAAATGACATCTAAACCGATGTTCATCCCATTCCCTAAATCAGGATATTGTTTCAAGGGCATATCTCTTCATACCTCTGATACATGTCGTTGTAATCCTTCAACGTCTTCAGAGAGATGGAAGGTCTCAATAACTGATAACTTTTGGTGCATCCCCAAACGGTTGAACCAAAACCGCACAGACTATGATGTTTTTAAATTGGACTATGATGTCCTTAAACTTTACGGGCTGTAGGGTCCTTAAACTCATGGACTATGATGTCCTTAACCTTTACAGACTATGATGTCTCTAAACTACCACGGGCTGTGGGGTCCTTAAACTCATAGACTATGATGTCTTTAAACTTTACAGACTATGACGACTTTAAACTATGGACTATGATGTCCTTAAACTCCATAGACTATGATGTCCTTAAAATTATGGACTGTAACGTCCTTAAACTAAAATGATAGAGCCCAAAATGCTCTTTCGCTGGATCTAAATAATCCTAAAAACCCTGTTAAGTAGATCTTAGCCTAAAATTAGGCTAATGTATCCTTAACAACCATTTAAGTTGATCTTAATCTCAAATGAGATTAATAATCTTTAAATCAATCCAACTACAGATCCCTCAACTAACATTGGTTCAAGGGTACATCTCTTCACACCTATGATATGTGTCGTTGTAATTCTTCAACGTCTTCAGAGAGGTGGTGGGTCCTGACAACCAACAACTTTATAGACTATGATGTCTTTAAACCCCGTGGACTACGATGTCCTTAAACCTACTGGACCGCAAAATCCCCAAACTAAACCAATAGAGCCCAAATGCTCTTTTGTTGGATCTAAATGATCCTGTTAAGTTGATCTTAGTCTAAAATTTGACTAACGTGTGCTTAACAAATGTTAAGTTGATCTTAGTCTAAAAACTAGACTAACTTATCCTTAACAAACGTTTAAGTTGATCTTAGTCTCAAATGAGATTAACGATCCTTAAACCCAACCCAAACCCAAATCTAAGAAAATACAGATTTGGAATAATCCACGCCCTACGGGCGACAACATAAATAAGTCTCCGTATACTATCCACGGGCAACCAAAAAACAAAACAAACACACACGACACGAAGTGACCATCTGGAGAAGGAGAAAGTGGTTACCACGATGCGGTAGCGTAATTAACTTCAGGGGCTTGCACCTGCAGGGAAGAGCGTCCCCACAATCAAAAACCTCTCACAACGAGGGAGAATCTGACGAAGTCTGCTACAATGGCCGCATCCGTCTAAACCTCCGATATACGGTGCCATAAATCAACTTGGCATCTTCGGAGAGGTGGACGGATAAATCCAAATAGCATCTGCCCCCAAATTCAGGCAAGACGAGCCTATGCGGTCCCGTCTCCCGGTTTCTGGTGGCGAACAGATTCTGGCACGCCCGGTGGGACCTTTTCCTCTTTCCACTCCACACTTCATGTATCGTGTTTTTCCCGCGATCAGATAATCGCGGGGTGAATGTTTTTGGTTGCCCTTTGGGGAGTGGATACTGAAGCCGGCATTTCATCTCTATGAAGAATGGCGTTTGCTCCCACCCTAGCAACTTAGGCTCTGTCATATCCGGTGGAGTCAAGTATGTGTCACTTATAGCCTCAAATCTCTGCAATCCGGCTCTTCAAGAAGTCAACGGGTTTCTTTTGGGTCGATACTCCCACCTCCCACTCTCGGTGCCTCAACGTCGAAGGAGGAAGCCCAGAAGAAGTCTGTCTTCTACAGGCTGGCTCCCCAAGCATCAGCTTTGCCGATGGAATCAGTCCTCAGAAAACTGGCACATGCCAAGGACCAAGGTCTATGCAGGGGGCAGAATATTCAAGCTCTTAAAGAAAACAGGGGGCAGGCTCGGAAAAATCCTGAAGCTTATCAAATCCCGGCCATAAAAAACGGTCGACGTCGATATCAGCGTCATACAAAATGAGCTGGGAGCAGTTCTCCGTATGGTCCTGTTTCAACCCCAGTGGTGAATGTTGTTGTTCCAACTGGGAACAGCTTCAAATTGTTGTGAAGGGTCATACAAAATTCTCCTACCGCAATATTGATGAAGTCTCCGCAGCCTATGGAGATCCCACGAGAGCAGAAACCAGTTCGCTCTCTGAGACAACTTTTCTCATCTATATATAAGGTGTGGAAGCAGGAGAAAGGGACTCACCCTAAGATGGATCCTGATACAGCGGTTCCTCCCAAAACCAAAGCGGCTTTTCACAAAAAAGAGAGGTCCAATAAAGCTTAAGTGCCTAAAGCAAACTCCAAAGGACAAAACTCCAAACACCCCAAGCCTGGGGGCATGGTAGTTCACACAGTTTATGTGGTGAATTCCAAAGACGAAGTTTGAGCTTCTACTAGTCACCGACCTCAAACTCGGTCCTTAACAAAAGTTCAACTGCAATGTGAAAAGCTGAAGGAGATGCTAGCTCAGGTGGCACCACTCACTAATCCATCGTCTAAGGCAAATCCCGAAGTCGCACCTAGAGAAAGAGGTCCGGCTTGGTGTCGATTTTTCACTTGACATGCTCCAGCCCATCCATCTTCCCAGATACATACACAGAAGGATTAAAAAGTATGTTGAGACACCAAGGAAAACAGACTGCTTGACAAGCTCAGTTCTACAACAAGATCTGGAACGTCCCCGGAACTCAGCGAAAATTGCCCAACGAGAGAATGGAAACGATCGGGATTGGATATGTTCAATCCAAGAAATGGGAAAGATTCCATGGCTGCTACGTTATACATGATTTCGATGAAGAAGGAGATGCTCTGTTAGAAGACGCTAACCCTGAACCAAAATGAGGTCTCGCCATGAAAGTGCCAAGTCCATCGTTCGAAGAACAGATGGACAGGCTAATAAGGGAAGCGGGTCAAAAGGCCCGGGATGACCACAACCGTGAAATGGACATTTACGAGAAAGCCAGGATGCAGCGCTTCCTTCAGCAGGCTACGGAGAATGATGATGTCCTTCATCGCCAGCCCATCATACGGAAGACTCGACGCGGAGGAAAAAATAAACTGAAGAACGGAAAAAACGTTTGACAGCAGCAAAGCGGGTCCACGAAACCACGCGATCGAGAATTGGGCAGCCGGGATCTGTCTCTTATAAAGAAGATGGGTCGAGCATATTCTTTTCCCCAAGACAATACAAGGAAGATATTCATTCTTGTCATTAAACATCAGATGATTACCCTCCCGGAGTCCAAGCACCCCGAACAAGCAAACGAGGTCCATCACCCAGATTATTGCTCTTATCACCGAGTGATAGAACATCCTCTCGAAGACTGCTTCACATTCAAAAACAAGGTTGAAAACCAATACCAACTCGGCAGATTCACTCTATTCGACAGTTGGAAGGTAGCCCCACCGCAAAGGCATGTGCCGAAAGCAACGCACATAGCGAGAGTAGAACTTAATCAACATCGGTCTTGGAAACGATCTCGTACCTGTTACGTGATAATGCTGTCAGAAGAAGGAGTGCTCGAAAATATGGATGACCTCTCCTGGAGCTTCGAAAACGATGATGATGAAGTGATCTTAAAGTTTCCACCGGCGCCAAAAGACCTGGAAGATGGAATACATATTACTGCAGACAACCTCAGAAAAATCGACTTGGGGATGGCAGACGATCCACGGCCTACGTTCGTCAGCGAGCTGCTGTCTAAAGAACAGGTGGCTACGCTCAGAGACGTGCTAATGCAGTATAAAGACTGTTTTGCATGGAACTACTCCGAAATGCCGTGACTAGACCCAGAAGTAGCGGTGCACAAATTGGCGATATCTTCGGACAACAAGCCAGTCAAACAAGCACCGAGAAGGATGCGGCTCGAACTTGAAATGAGCATCAACGCAGAGGTCAAGAAGCTAATCGACTCCGGCTTCATCCAAAAGGTGCAGTATCCTGACTGGATCGCCAACATTGTCCCAGTGATGAAGAAAAATGGGACGGTGTGCATCTGCGTGGACTTTTGGGACTTCAATAAAGCATGTCCAAAGGATGACTTTCCCGTGCCGGTTACTGAGCTGATGATAGACAACACGTCCACTCACGAAGTCTTCTCCTTCATGGACGGCTCATCAAGGTACAATCAAATAAAGATGCATTCCGAAGACCAGAAGCATACCGCTTTCCGGACTCATCTGGGTATATTCTTCTATAAAGTGATGCCTTTCGGTCTGAAGAACGCCGGTGCCACCTATCAGAGGGCCATGACGAAGATTTTTGACAACCTTATACATGAAATCGTCGAATGCTATATCGATGACCTCATGGTAAAAAGCAAATCGCACGAGGAGCATTGGGAGCATCTGAAGATAGTGTTCCAATGTCTTCGGAAATACAACTTGAAGATGAACCCTCTGAAATGCGCGTTCGGAGTTTCCTCGGGAAAATTCCTAGGATTCATTGTACGACATCGAGGCATCGAAATAGACCCGTCGAAGATCAAGGCGATCATGGAAATGCCCCCGCCAAGAACTCTTAAGCAACTGCGGTCTCTCCAAGGAAAGCTCGCGTATATCCGACGGTTCATAGCTAACCTCTCCGGCAAGTGCCGTCCCTACAGTCTGTTCCCCTCCGAACGGCGGTCGAGACATGGACTGTCTCGCCTGGGATTCGGGGCAGATGCTAACTGGTGCTATCCGTCCACCTCTCCGAAGATGCCAAGTTGATTTATGGCACCGTATATCGAAGGTTTAAACGAATACGTCCGATGTAGCAGACTTCGTCAGATTCCCCCTCGCTTGAGGGGTTTTTGATTGTGGGGACGCTCTTCCCTGCAGGCGCAAGCCCCTGCAGTTAATTACGCTACCGCATGGCGGTAACCACTTTCTCCTTCTCCAGATGGTCACTTCGTGTTGTGTGTGTTTATTTTATGTTTCGTTGCCCGTGGATTGTATGCGGAGACTGAGTTATGTCGTCGCCCGTAGGGCGTGGACTAGTCCAAATCCGTATCATCTTAGATTTAGGTTTGGGGGTTTGGGTTTAAGGATACGTTAGCCTCATTTGAGACTAAGATCGACTTAAACGTTTGTTAAGGATACGTTAGTCTAGTTTTTAGACTAAGATCAACTTAACGGGATCGTTTAGATCCAACAAGAGAGCAATAAAGGGGGGGCTCTGTTGTTTAGTTTAGTGACGTTACGGTCGGTAGGTAGTTTAAGGACATTGCGGTCCATGGGTAGTTTAAGGACTGTAAGTCCACGTTGCCCACCCCGGTGCTTGCGGGGAGGCGGAAAACGGAATAAAAATCGAATTTTTATGAACTTAGGCAACATGGACTAGACTATGAAGGATCTTTGCTAAACAAAAACAAGCTAAAGCTAACTAGAAACTAGCTAAGTGCTAGAAAGGTTATACCTTGGGCTTTATGTCCTTCTCTCCTTGCTCCTTGGAGTAGTGGAAAGAGGTCACCTTTGTCGTCTTCTCACGTCGAAGAAAGATCCACCCGAAAGCCTCAACCTTTGGCTTCAACTCCAAGCTAGAAGTAACTAGGGTGTAAGAAGTGCTAATCCTTAAACCCTAGATGAGAGTAGAGATTATCAAGAAGAGGTTTTTCTCAAGCTCAAGTGTTTCTCAACACATGAGAGGGGAGAGCTTGAGGGAGAGGAAGAACAAGAGAGAGAAAGTAAATGATAGAATGAGAATAAAATGAACCATTCTCACATATATGTGTGAATTATTGTAATTAGATAATTAGCTAGATAATTGTCATGGTTAATCAAGACATGACCATTATCATTTCATTTTTAATGCAAATTGCAAGGATCAAAGAGCATCTTCCAAATGAAATGATGATGGTCAAAGTGTCAACCAAGGTCAACAAGTCAAGAAGGTCAAATGGTCAACAACCATAACCATGCATAATTATTAAACTAATATCAATTAACCATAATACACACATAAGCATTAGGGTTAATAAAATGACAATAGTCATTAACCCTAATCAAGGTCCTCTCCCTCTGTCTCAAGCAACTGTGCATACGCACCCGTATTCGTGATCCGAGGAATACGAATACAATGAGAAAAACCAATCCCAAATCATATACTAGGATCCGGCTTAAACCAAAGCCCGCTAGTATAAGCTGTCCGGACAGCAAACGTGCACAAGTGCGCGGATGTGAACGAACCCTGTCGCAAAACCATGCGACCTCTACTCATTTTGCTTAAAGGCGAATAGCTCTCTGTGTGGGACTCTAAAGA
Organism: Agapanthus africanus; assembly: GCA_030015575.1. Classification (NCBI taxonomy): domain Eukaryota; kingdom Viridiplantae; phylum Streptophyta; class Magnoliopsida; order Asparagales; family Amaryllidaceae; genus Agapanthus; species Agapanthus africanus. The sequence continues at coordinate 54,301,527 of JASDDO010000018.1, read as the reverse complement.
CTCGACACTACGCTAGCAGTGGGTTTAACCACAGACCGCAAGCGGCACTAGCTGTACGTAACGGTCCCCAGGTAGATGTCGATAAGAAGACTGACGAGGTGAACCCTATCTGAACTCCTACTGAGCCTGTATGTGACAATCTCCGTACAGTCCGGTCTGTTTGTCTGATACATCGCATGGCGGGCCTAGGAGGGCGGTGAACGTCAGTCCCCTAATAGCGGTACAAGTCGTGTCGGAGTGTAGCCCAGAACACCCTGAGATAACACTGGAAACCTACCAGTATATCCTGCTTGCCCTGGCCAGGGAATACTCGTGTAATGGCTCTCCTGGACACAGCGCGATGTCAACCCCCAATACCGGGAGAGACGAATCCTGTCTAACCGTCACTGCCTCCAAGTGCTTAAGGATTGCACCCAAAAATTACCTGTTTGCACGACTCCTTTGAGCCGTGGTAGGGTAGTAATCAAAGTGCAGTGGGAACACACTCGAGGCTAAGTGACAGTGTCAAGTCAGCGGACTAAGCTGTACTCATGTCACCTGGGAACTGATAACTGACGATAGGTATAATACCAACCAACAGTTCCCGACGAGTCCTGTCCAGTGTACTCGTAACCTAACGAGCACCCGCATACTATCTCAAGTACGACGTACTGACGGCTGTGGGGCAGACCGTCTCCCACGCTGGGATGAGAAGCGCATACGCTAGTCTACTCCGAAGTATCGATGCCCTGTCTCGATAGTCCAACGACTAGGGACCTGTATAAGGATGTGCTTATAGATCACCCAGCTCCCACGAGTGTGAGCGCCATCACAACGCTGGTAATCAAGCAAAGATCCTAAGGGCTCTACTAATATGTATATCAGTGATATGCTAAAAGAAACACATGCACATATTAAAGCAGAGACAAACCAAGTAGCATACTACCATTTCGAGCAAGATTGTATATACAACTGTGAATATCCCAAGCTTCCATCAAGTAATATACAAGCTAGTATGATACAGTAATGGCCTCTAGGGCATATACACTAACAATCCCCCACTTGCACTAAGGCCATGTACTGGCGTATCGAAGACCTATCATCTCGATCAGCCGCTCGAACTGAGTCTGGGGTAAGGCCTTTGTGAATGGATCTGCTGTGTTATCTTCTGAAGCAACCCTCCGAACCTCGATCTCCCGGCGATCCACGATCTCCCTGATCAGGTGATACCGCCTCAAGATGTTTCTGGATTTCTGATGGGACCTTGGTTCCTTCGCTAAAGCTATAGCCCCGTTGTTGTCGCAATACAGAGGTATTGGGTCAACAATGGACGGAACCACCTGAAGTTCTCTCAAGAACTTCCTCATCCAGACAGCTTCTTTTGCGGCATCAGATGCAGCGATGTATTCCGCTTCCATAGTCGAGTCAGCAACGGTTTCCTGTTTGGAGCTCTTCCAACACACCGCCCCTCCATTGAGTGTAAAGACAAAACCCGACATGGACTTGGAATCATCCTTGTCACTCTGGAAGCTGGAGTCAGCAAAGGCCTCAATCTGGAGGTCTTTTCCGCCATACACCAAGAACATCTCCTTAGTCCTTCTCAGGTACTTGAGAATGTTCTTTACTGCTATCCAATGTTTCTCCCCAGGGTTTGACTGATACCTGCTTACCACACTCAGTGCATAAGCCACATCCGGTCTGGTACACAACATCGCATACATTATAGAGCCTACCATAGAAGCGTAGGGTATAATAGACATGCGATCCCTCTCCAAATCAGTCTTGGGAGACATCTCTTTAGAGAGGGTGATCCCGTGACAAGCCGGTAGATTACCGCGCTTGGAATCTTCCATACTGAATCTCTTCAGTATGGCGTCGATGTACCTGGACTGCGAAAGTCCTAATATCCTCTTGGATCTGTCACGGTAGATCCGGATACCCAGAATGTATGAGGCATCACCCAGGTCTTTCATGGAGAACCTGTGTGACAAGAACCCCTTGACAGATTGTAGCATAGGAATGTCATTTCCTATTAAGAGAATGTCATCCACGTATAAAACGAGGAATACTACAGTTCTCGCTACAAATCTACAATAGATGCATGGTTCATCTGGATTTTTGATAAAGCCAAATTCCTTGACCGTCTCATCAAAACAGATGTTCCAACTCCGCGATGCCTGCTTTAGTCCATAAATGGACTTAAGCAACTTGCACACCTTTCCGCTGCTCCCACTCTGAATGAAACCCTCTGGCTGATCCATATAGACACACTCCTCTATGTCCATTTAGAAAAGCTGTCTTTACGTCCATCTGCCAAATCTCATAATCGTGGAAGGCAGCAATGGCAAGAAGGATCCGAATGGATTTCAGCATAGCTACTGGAGAAAAAGTTTCGTCATAGTCCAAACCAGGTCGCTGACGAAAACCCTTTGCAGCCAGTCTAGCTTTATAGGTCTCAACCTGTCCATCTACACCAATCTTCCTTTTGAAGATCCACTTGCATCCTACGGGTTTTACCCCATCTGGAGCAATATCCAACGTCCATACTTTGTTGGTGTACATGGACTCCATTTCGGTCCGCATTGCATCCAGCCATTTTACCGAGTCGACGCTCTGAATGGCTTGCTGGAAGCTAGTAGGCTCATCACAATCTATGATGCAATCCTCTCTATCCCCGTCAATGAGAAAACCGTAGTATCTCTCGGGCGGATGAGACTGCCTACTACTCCTGCGGAGTGGCGTGGGAATGTCTTGATCTTTCGAACCCTCTGGTTCTACTAAGCTTTCAGTAATAGCTTGTGGTTCTGGAATTTCTTCCAGTTCTATTGCGCTCCTACTTATTTCTTTTTCTAAGAACTGATGTTCCAGAAAATGGGCATTACGAGAAACAAGGACTTTTTGTTCCTCTGCGTAATAGAAAAGATACCCCCTGGAGTTCTTTGGGTATCCCACAAACTTGCACAGTACTGAGCGTGCCTTGAGCTTGTCCGTATGCTGCTTTTTGACATAAGCTGGACATCCCCAAATCTTTAGGTATTGAAGATAGGGTTTCTTTCCACTCCATAACTCATATGGTGTGGTAGGCACAGTCTTAGTGGGAACTCGGTTCAAAAGGTATGCAGCTGATTCTAGCGCATATCCCCAGAACGATCGCGGCAACTCAGCGTTACTCATCATGGACCGTACCATATCCAATAGGGTTCGGTTCCGTCTCTCCGATACACCGTTATGTTGCGGAGTGTATGGAGGAGTAAGCTGAGAGAGAATTCCATTCTCTTTTAAGTAACCCAGGAACTCGGCACTCAAGTATTCACCACCTCGATCAGATCTCAGTGCCTTGATACTTTTGCCTGTTTGTTTTTCTACTTCATTCTTATATTCCTGGAACTTTTCAAAAGCTTCGGATTTATGCTTCATTAAGAAGACATGTCCGAACCTTGAGAAATCATCCGTAAAAGTAATGAAGTAAGAATAACCGCTTTGCGCATGTGTAGACATTGGACCGCACACGTCGCTGTGTACGAGTCCCAAGAGCTCGCTCGCTCTTACTCCGTGTCCAGTGAACGGAGTCTTTGTCATCTTTCCTTTGAGACAGGATTGACAAGTTGCTTACGATTGATATTCGAACGGATCCAAATATCCTTCTGTATGTAACTTAGTCAACCTTCTCTCACTGATGTGACCCAGTCTACAATGCCATAAGAAAGTTTTATTGATTTCTGGAGACTTTCTTTTGTGTGTATTCTGGACATTGAAAATCTGTGGTTGGTTTAATACGTATATACCGTTGTTCAATGTACCTGACCCAATCAAAACTTGATTAAGGTGAATGTTCACTACATTACTTACAAATGCAAATTCATAACCTTCTTTAGATAATAAAGATACAGAAATGATATTACAGGTTGCATTTGGTACATAATAACAACTACGCAAAACCAAAAAGTGTCCATCCGACAATCCCAGGTGATAGTCCCCCACGGCCTCAGCATCCATGCTAGCACCGTTTGCAACTCTGAGGGTCATGTCACCTGCCTTCAAAACTCTACGCTTTCTCAACGCCTGCAAAGAATTACAGATATGAGATCCTGATCCGGTATCCAATACCCAGGATGTAGAGTTTATTGATAGACAGTTTTCAATAACATACGCACCTGAAGCTGAAGCTGCAACTCGCTTCAAATCCTGTGTTCTGGCCTTCCAAGCCTTGCAATCCTGTTTCCAGTGACCACTTTTGTGACAATAGAAGCATTCTTCCTTCCCCACCAGCTTTCCCGCTATCTTTGTTGCTTTTCCTTTTCCCTTCGGATCCACTTTACCGACACCGCCTCTTGGTTTGGGGGGGCTTTCTTCTTCTTACCCTTGGCTTTCGCCCTGGATCTAGAAGAGGAAGATCCTCCTACAAACAAAGTGGATGTCTCCCTACTTTTCTGTAGGGTGCCCTCAGCACTCCTCAACATGTTCAGAAGTTCGGAAAGTTCAACCTCCTTTCCTTGCATGTTGAAGTTAAGAATAAACTGGGCGTAAGTGGAAGGAAGGGACTGGAGAATCAAATCAGTATAGAGTTCATTCTCCAACGTGGTCCCAAGGTCCGCGAGCTCCTCTATGTAGCCAATCATCTTAGGCACGTGTTCCGCTACCGATGATCTGACGGCCAACCTTGCCGAAAACAACTTCTTCGACACTTCGTATCTTGCGATACGAGATTGCTCTCCATACAGTTCTTTTGTATGAAGAAATATGGACTCTAGGTCCATATTCTCGTGCCTCCTCTGATGTTCGTTGAGGCAATTACGAGGCATTTGGCCTTCGCGCAATCTATTTCCCAGGTCTTATAGATTTCCCTATCTACGACACTGGTTTTGGGACCTGGGACAGAGGGAGCTTTGGTGGTAAGGACATACCCCAGCTTGTCGTAAGTGATTGCCATCTTGACATTCCTGAGCCAATCTTTGTAGTTTGGCCCTGTCAATATGATTTTATCTAGTAATAACTTAAGTCCGGTCATGTTGAATGGTCGCTGCAATTAGGAGAGAGAAAAGAAACACTTTAGCATGATGCTCTTGCAAGTTTAGAGTGGTTTTTAGTTTGTCTAAACTGGATGGCTCCCACTGTCTCTCGAATCCCTTCTCAAACCGTAAAAAAAGGATTAGTCAGGATCAATCTCACCGTACAATAGTTGCTTAACCGTTCAGCCAGGCCAGTGTCGGTACTTCGAGGGAGGTTTTCCAACGCTTTCGCGAAGTTCCTTAATTAAGTAACCTCTTTTCCCTGTGGGCGTAGCCCCGCTAACACCTTTCTAGACACCTACTAGGTTTATAGCATTGATCGTTAAGTGAGAGTTTTCCCGAGGAGTAGCATATACTCACAGTAGGATCGGGATCCAAATATCATCGCGTGATAAAGCCGAAGGAATCCTACCAGAATTATCACACTCCAAAAGGTATGCAGCGCTAGCAAGTTTCAGTACTTATGAAACTCCCGATGTGGATTTTTGCCCCATGCTCTTATGACCTTGGCGTGAGGTCAAAATGTCATAAGTCACATGTCAAGTTCTTCCCATCATTATCCCGGTTAATTTGAACCCACCCGTACCTACCCTTGACGTAGGCCAAAATGGCAGTACGACTGTCTCAAACCAACGCATTCTATCTATGCAACAGATAAATATCCGGCAGCTACCAATCACTATGTCTTGGCGTGAGGTCAAAATACATAGCTTGAATACTACCGAATATTTAACTGAAATGATGGAGGGCTACGGATGGTTTTGGCGAAACCGTGAACGTATTGAACTTGATATAATCGATGGAACGAGATAGCTTTTAAAAGGAGTGGTTCAAGCTCCGCATTTAAAAGTTTAGTTTTGAAAAGAACCGAGTGGTTTTCAAAGTGTTCCAATCGACTTTTACTTGGTTTATTTTCTTGCATTAGTTCTTTTAATGCGTCCCATCATTTAATCCTACCATTGCAGAAAACAACCAAAATATGACGTACGCTTATGCCATTCGCATTCGCCACGGGGCCCCGTCATCACCCGTTAGGTTACTTAACTAACGACAGAGCGGGGGCTGGGCTAGCGCGGCTGTAAAACATAAGCAACGCGTCAATAGTTATCATATATAAATATATAGCAATGATAGACATTACAGATCACAGATGAATACATTGGATATACTAGGAATCCGCAATCCGTTCGAGCCTGCAACGAAAAGCGGATTGCACGGTCGCGGTGAATAGCCAATACCCCACCCAAGACCCCTACGGGTGCGGCAAACTACCCGCCAAGTACCCGAAGCGAAGCAACCTCCCTCACCACCGTGAGTAGACCACTCGGCACTTCAAGATACCCGGTAGTTTGTGCACCCCCTCTATGGGTCTATCCTAGGAGCAAAAACAGTAAAAAGAATTATACAATGACGGCTACAACCCCGACCCGGTTGTGCGGCCATACAAATAATATTATTACATCAATTTACATATTACAATGAATGAAAGAAAAAGCAACACTCATCTCACATCCACCCCGGCTATTCATCCGCGACAATCCAACCCATTCATATACACATACCATCATCAATCACAGATCACAGATATGTATAACCCCGACTAATCGACATATAGCGATTAGCCGACGTTCAATACATATAAACATCACAGATATAACCTTTTAGTCAAAGTGTATTGAAGTTCGAAAAAAAATACGGATTTATAGGCCCCCAAAAACAAATTTCTATTCTGGAAAACCTGGGCACATATAAACCATCTTAAAAATCCTAAAACCAAGTCAGAAATACACTGCACCAAACTCGACCCAGTGAAGAGCTAAGACGGCCGCGGTTGCGCGGCAATAGCTTGCTATTGCCGCGGAACCGCGGCTCTTTGGTCGAATCACTGGATCGTTTTTGGTGGCTTTCTTCACAAAACCCTGAGATGATTTTTGGAGTATAATTTATTTTGTTTTGAACAGAAAAAAAATTAACAGAAACTTAAGGTTTTGAAAACTCGGTTTTTCGATTTTTCCGATTCGAACTTCGATACACTCTACTACCTAGCTAGTTTATGTTTAGTTAGGCTCTGATACCACTGTAAGTCCACGTTGCCCACCCCGGTGCTTGCGGGGAGGCGGAAAACGGAATAAAAATCGAATTTTTATGAACTTAGGCAACATGGACTAGACTATGAAGGATCTTTGCTAAACAAAAACAAGCTAAAGCTAACTAGAAACTAGCTAAGTGCTAGAAAGGTTATACCTTGGGCTTTATGTCCTTCTCTCCTTGCTCCTTGGAGTAGTGGAAAGAGGTCACCTTTGTCGTCTTCTCACGTCGAAGAAAGATCCACCCGAAAGCCTCAACTTTTGGCTTCAACTCCAAGCTAGAAGTAACTAGGGTGTAAGAAGTGCTAATCCTTAAACCCTAGATGAGAGTAGAGATTATCAAGAAGAGGTTTTTCTTAAGCTCAAGTGTTTCTCAACACATGAGAGGGGAGAGCTTGAGGGAGAGGAAGAACAAGCGAGAGAAAGCAAATGATAGAATGAGAATAAAATGAACCATTCTCACATATATGTGTGAATTATTGTAATTAGATAATTAGCTAGATAATTGTCATGGTTAATCAAGACATGACCATTATCATTTCATTTTTAATGCAAATTGCAAGGATCAAAGAGCATCTTCCAAATGAAATGATGATGGTCAAAGTGTCAACCAAGGTCAACAAGTCAAGAAGGTCAAATGGTCAACAACCATAACCATGCACAATTATTAAACTAATATCAATTAACCATAATACACACATAAGCATTAGAGTTAATAAAATGACAATAGTCATTAACCCTAATCAAGGTCCTCTCCCTCTGTCTCAAGCAACTGTGCATACGCACCCGTATTCGTGATCCGAGGAATACGAATACAATGAGAAAAACCAATCCCAAATCATATACTAGGATCCGGCTTAAACCAAAGCCCGCTAGTATAAGCTGTCCGGACAGCAAACGTGCACAAGTGCGCGGATGTGAACGAACCCTGTCGCAAAACCATGCGACCTCTACTCATTTTGCCTAAAGGCGAATAGCTCTCTGTGTGGGACTCTAAAGACTCGACACTACGCTAGCAGTGGGTTTAACCACAGACCGCAAGCGGCACTAGCTGTACGTAACGGTCCCCAGGTAGATGTCGATAAGAAGACTGACGAGGTGAACCCCATCTGAACTCCTACTGAGCCTGTATGTGACAATCTCCGTACAGTCCGGTCTGTTCGTCTGATACATCGCATGGCGGGCCTAGGGGGCGGTGAACGTCAGTCCCCTAATAGCGGTACAAGTCGTGTCGGAGTGTAGCCCAGAACACCCTGAGATAACACTGGAAACCTACCAGTATATCCCGCTTGCCCTGGCCAGGGACTACTCGTGTAATGGCTCTCCTGGACACAGCGCGATGTCAACACCCAATACCGGGAGAGACGAATCCTGTCTAACCGTCACTGCCTCCAAGTGCTTCGAGACTGCACCCAAAAACTACCTGTTTGCACGACTCCTTTGAGCCGTGGTAGGGTAGTAATCAAAGTGCAGTGGGAACACACTCGAGGTGAAGTGACAGTGTCAAGTCAGCGGACTAAGCTGTACTCATGTCACCTGGGAACTGATAACTGACGATAGGTATAATACCAACCAACAGTTCCCGACGAGTCCTGTCCAGTGTACTCGTAACCTAACGAGCACCCGCATACTATCTCAAGTACGACGTACTGACGGCTGTGGGACAGACCGTCTCCCACGCTGGGATGAGAAGCGCATACGCTAGTCTACTCCGGAGTATCGATGCCCTGTCTCGATAGTCCAACGACTAGGGACCTGTATAAGGATGTGCTTATAGATCACCCAGCTCCCACGAGTGTGAGCGCCATCACAACGCTGGTAATCAAGCAAAGATCCTAAGGGCTCTACTAATATGTATATCAGCGATATGCTAAAAGAAACACATGCACATATTAAAGCAGAGACAAACCAAGTAGCATACTACCATTTCGAGCAAGATTGTATATACAACTGTGAATATCCCAAGCTTCCATCAAGTAATATACAAGCTAGTATGATACAGTAATGGCCTCTAGGGCATATACCCTAACAAGGACATTGCGGTCCATGGGTAGTTTAAGGACATTGCGGCCCAATGTTAGTTTTAAGACATTGCGGTCAAGGTTAAGGACCTCATAGTCCGTGGATTTAAGGACTCCACAGTCCGTAGTTAGTTTTAAGACATCTCGGTCAAGGTTAAGGACCTCATAGTCCATGAGTTTAAGGACCCCACAGTCCGTTGTTAGTTTTAAGACATCTCGGTCAAGGTTAAGGACCTCATAGTCCATGAGTTTAAGGACCCCACAGTCCGTTGTTAGTTTTAAGACATCTCGGTCAAGGTTAAGGACCTCATAGTCCATGAGTTTAAGGACCCCACAGTCCGTGTCAATGTGTGGTCATCGGGACCCGTCACCTCTTTGAAGACGTTGAGGAATTACAACGCCAAGTATCAAAGGAGTGAAGAGATGTACCCTTAAACCGGGGTGGATTAAATAGTCTTTGGCCCAATTTGGGATCAAGACCAATTAATTATGTTATGAGCCCATTAGCCCAGTTAAGTCTGAATTGAGGACTTATGGCCATCTTGGGCTAAGTCCAATCATGTTTGGAATATTGGCTTCCTGTTGGTCCATTGAAGGAGAGGCTTTGCCTCTGGCCATTTAGCCAATTGGGCTAACGTTAACTCAGCAGTGTTGAACACTGGGATCAAGTTAGTGTTTTAACACTAAAGACAGTTGGTGTTAAACACCAGCAACAGGCGGTTCAAATTAGTGTTAAACACTAGAGCAAATCAGTGTCAAACACTAGCAGCAGAGGTTTCAAATTAGTATTAAACACTAAGAATAATCAGTGTTAAACACTGGTGACAGAGATTTTAATTTAGTGTTGAACACTAAGGGAGTTAGTCTTAAGCTCTGTTAACAGGGGTTTAATTTAGTATTAAACACTAAGAAATTCAGTGTCAAACACTGCAAATAAAGTTCTTTGATTAGTGTTGAACACTAAGGCCAAACAGTGTTTTAACACTGGATTCAGAGGTTCCAATTTAGTGTTAAACACTGAGGCAAGAGGGGTCACGTGGTAGCACGTGAGGGCGCCCTCCCTTCATTTGTTCTGCTAAGAATATTGCATCTTTTAGAGCGTCACGCGCCATCACGTAACGGGCATTTAAATGCTTGTATGTTAAAGCTTCTGCCAAAGGTCATGTGGGTCACGTGAGGCACTGCCTCAAAGGCCCTTCTCTGTGGATCTTTTCGGGGGTCACGTGGTGGCACGTGACCCTGCCTCTTTGTATGTTTTTTTAGAAGATCTGTTAATCCCTTTTTTAAGGATTAAATTCTTCATAGGGTTGAACCCTAACGACAAATTTAAGAGGAATTAAATTCCTATTTCCTTCTGAAGATTTATATTCTGGGATAGAGTTGAACTCTGAATTTTCTGTAGGAATTAAATTCCTGATATATGTGAAGAACTGAATTCTATCATAGGGTTAAACCCTAATAAAAGCTTTAAAGGAATTAAATTCCCACTCTCTTTTAGAGAGGCATGAGATTCTGTCATAGGGTGAAACCCTAATTTCTTCTTTCTTAAAGGAATTAAATTCCTGTTATTTTAACAGAACTAAGTTCTTAACTAGGGTTGAACCCTGATTCTGTTCATTCTGAAGGAATTAAATTCCCATAACATAGGCTTAAATCCTAATTTTATTTTAAAGGAATTAAATTCCTATAGTTCTGTGAGAATTAAATTCTCAAGCTTCCATTCCCTCTCTATGCTTTGGATCTGCATGGCAGGATCTCAACCCAATGAGAATTAAATTCTCAATTCAAGGGGAGATGTGCACTTTACAGATCCTCCACTAAAGAGAGAACTATGTTCTTCTGTTTAATATCAGAGTTAAACTCTGTTGAGAATTAGATTCTCCTTTTCTTTCAAAAAGCCATCCCTTTTTTACCTAGGGTTTTCTTTTGCAGAAGATCCAAATTTCTCCAAAGTATCAAGGCTCTCCTTTTTTTTCTATGTATCGATCCCTCTGCATATATATCTTTATGCGTCTCTTGGCTCCTATTTATAGGAGAAGCAGCAAAATCAATTAGTTTTTTGATGAATCTTTCATTTAGAGATTTGATTTGTACTCATCATTCATTTGGACCTTTGGATTATTAGGTGAATTTTATTCACCATTGGATTTTAAATGCAGAGATTTTCCTTTGTTATTTCGGTTAGATTTTAAGGGGAAATCTTTCCAAATTCAAGATTTTTCCATAGATAGGTGATATTTAATCACCTTTAAATATTTGAGAGGTCTTTTCTCAGAATTTAATTCTGTTAACAGATGGGCTTTGAAAGCCGGTCACGTGTGGCCACGTGACCTCTGGTCACGTATGGGCACGTGACCCCCTTGGAACGAGCCCTCTTCTTCTTTTTGCGCTCTGCCTTCTGGCCGCTGCTTAGCCGTCACGTGCTACCACGTGACCCCTGGTCACGTATGAGCACGTGATCCTCGTATGGAGCCTTTTTCTTGATTTAACCGGAGAATGAGTCTGCTGCTTTTAAATGTCACGTGCCAACACGTGACCCCTGGTCACGTGTGAGCACGTGACCTCTTCTGAAGCCTTTTCCTTGATTTGATCAGGGAACTGATGTGCCTTTGAAGCTGTTTTTAAATGTCACGTGCCAACATGTGACCCTGGTCACGTGGGACCCTGGTCACGTGGGAGCACGTGACCCTTTCTGAATCCCTTTTCTTTGATGTAGTCGGGAAACTGAATCTGCCTTGCCGATGCTTTTAGATGTCACGTGCCAACACATGACTGCTGGTCAATTGTGAGCATGTGACCCTTTTCTGAAGCCTCTTCCGTAGGCTTTCCTGATTTTAAATCAGGAAACAAATGCCCCCACAGCGTTGTTCTCACGTGTCTGCACGTGAGTGCAACGCTGTCACCTTTTGTGACCGTTGGATTCCTCTAGAGATTTGGGGAGATGAAACGTTTCCATCACCTCCTATAAATATTGGGGTCATTTCAGAGACGCCTCTACTTTGCTCATCTTCTTCTTTACAAACTTTCTTCTTTTGAGAATTTAATTCTCTTTTCCCGGAGCTTAGTTCTCTGCCTTGAAAATCTTCCAGAGTTTAACTCTGTTCGAAGAGACTTTTCTCTTTAGGTAATGCTCTCGAATGAACGATGAACTCTCACATTCCTCTGGATTTTAGATCCAAAACAAGGGTTTTTACCCTTTTTTTTTTAACAAAGAACCCATTTTTCTTCAAGTTTCTTAACCAAAATACGAAACCATTTAACCTCCAACAGTAGATTTCTTAGGGTTCATATGATGATCCATGGAGTTTAACTCTGTTCACAGAAAAGGCTTTTTGGGGAATTTAATTCCCTTTTCTTAATAAGGAATTTAATTCCTGTGAAGAACTCGGTTTCTTCCTATGGGGGCTCCTTAGGGTCTCCTTACCCCTAGGTTGTCATTCTATAATCAATCAGTGGAGAAGAAGCTTGTAATGATATTTTCCCCTAGGGAATGTCCATAGTCCACTACCCATCTAGACAAGCGTTCTTTTTGATTGGCTTGTCCACTATATTCTCATAATTTTTTTTATTTCAGATACTATGGCTGACCATTGGTATGATCTTGACGAGATCATTCTTACGGAAACATTCGCGCGTTGGGCCGCAGTCAGAACCAGGAATTCACTGACGCTCAGTGTGCCGAGATCATGGGCCGCTTCTACGAGTATAATGGCCAACTACTCCCCTGCCGCTCTTCTCTTTTGAGGCTAATCGTGCTGGCGATCAGGGAGGCACTCCCTTTATTTTGTACTGGTGTGCCACTTAGGGCATTGGACGCCGCCGAGGATAAAGTACACTCGGTGTATCTGATGCACTTGATCTCAAAGAGAAGGCGAGACAATCTTATTGATCTCCTGCATCAGATTTTTCAGCAATCAGCCATACTTGCCGCCTACCGGAGGGTAGAGGACATCCGCGAGGACCCCGACGCTTATGATCGTGAGAGAAAACATACTAGGACGGTTCGAAATGCATGGAAGATCTTGGACAAAGCTACGTTCGAGTTCCTCAATCTATGCCCCGCGTCTGAGGTTCTACCTTTGTAATTGTGTCTTCTTTATTTTGTATGAACTTCTCAAAGTATAAATGATAAGTTTTATTATGTTTTTCCATGTTCGCATGCCTTTCTCTAGGATTTTATCATTTTGCTACTGTTGTTGTTGATGCTTTTAATATGCAGGGTGCTACTCCATTTTTTTTTAGTGCACATCAAGTTTGGGCCTCACGTGTTCTGCACGTGGGGTCCCTTGATGGGGCTGTTCACAAAATTTTCCCATGCCATATTTTCAGTGCACAATATCAGATGCAGAAAAAGGGCCTTGGAAATAGTTCCATCTCCCTGATTTTCGATGCCTTTCCTTTTTTGGGCCTTGGAAATAGCTTCATCATGCAAGATTTTCCGCGCACAGCACTTAATGCACCCTTTTATATCTGAGGCAGTGGTTTTCCTTTTCTCTTCACAGAGAACTTTTATTCCCATTTTAACGCGATTTAATTCGAGAAAAACTAAGTGCCATGGCCTGCAACCGTCCGCACGCTCGTCGACAGCCATGGGAAGTTCCTATCGAGGAGATGATCCCCCGCTTTGCCGCCCGGTTGGTGGATCCACTCCTTACCGATGATGAATGTGACTCGGCGATGTATGAACTCTCGATCCGTAGGGGGTCTCCCCTCCCAATGGGTTCCCTCTGGCTCCGGATGATCCTCACGGCCGTGCTTGCCGACATTCTTCCTCACCCGGCAGAGATGACCCTGGCGATGCTTGATGCGGCTGAAGAGAAGCTCGAGGGTTTTCACGAAGCGTGCCTGATTACTCAGGCTTTGAAGGACTGCTCGATTCACCTGCTGAGCCAAATAAGGGCCCGGCGAGCTATTATGTCTGCTTTCGCGGACGAGCATGGCACCAATCGATGGGGAGCGACTCCTCGCGAGAACTGTGCTGGAGAGAGCGGAGAGAGAGATGGAGAATTTTGTTCTTTGCTTTGTTAACCCTTGTGCTACTGATCCCGTGTTTGGTGACCTTTTCCCGCTAGCGTAGAATATTTAAATTAGTCCTTTTTTTGTATGCTTTATGCTGAACCTCCATGTAGGCTTGGTACTCGTATGTATGTTTTCGCTTGCATAAATAAACTTTGTGTTCTTCTTATGAAGACTTTATTTAGTCACCAATATTATCATCATGTCGCATGCACATCAGAACTTCGCAGATTATTTCTTTCTTTTTTTTATAATTGCGAACGCCTGCTTGACAGGATAATGTCAGAAATTTTCTTATTGCTTCCCATACCCGATGATGTATGCGTGCTTTAGCTTGACTATTGCTATCAACCGGAGCTTATTTATACAGTCCAGAGCGTTCCTATCCTGTTTCAGAGGCTGCGGTCGTGACAGTGGGCTTAAATGGCCTGACAAGGCGACACGTGGCGAATGTATTGTTGTGCGGGGAAAGGGTTCGGTCGTAAATTCTCGGAGAGGGAGTTGGCTTCTAAGGCGCTGAGCGAGCTTCAAGCCAATCTTACCGCCAAGGCCAACAAAGCGTATGAACTCTGGAGGGTGCTTCAGGAGTCCATCAAAGAGGTGGTGGCTCTCGATAAAGCTGCCACGTTCACTCATGAAAGGGTCGAGGCTCATAAAGCCACCGAGAAAGAGCTTGAAGCTCGGCTTGCTTCATATCAGGCCCAGCAGGCTCAGGCGGAGGCCCGTCTTCTGGCGATCTTAAATCATGAGGCCATGGCTCAACAAAAGCAGGATGAGCTGACCAAGCTGCTAAATCGCCCGCCGGCTTGAAACATTTGTATCTTTCCCTGCCTTCTTGTATATACTCGTAGATGAGAGTGTTTTCTCTTGTTTTTTTTTCATGAATTGTACTTTGTATCCATTTTGGTTTATGAATAAAAGATACATTTTTCTTCTCAATGATGCGTCTCCTTTTTGTTGAATGCGTTCGCGGACAATTTATCTTGATCTCCTTGCAGGGCAGCGATGGCTTAGGATTCAGGGTTAAGATCTGCTTCCTAAGATTTTTGCGCTTTATGAGCCACGAGGGTCACATAAAGAGTTTTTCTCCCCATGGGTCGAGAGGATCCCATAGGTGTAAGTTCTTCTTAAGAATCATGAGGATTCTTAAGCGGGTTTTCCCTTGAGAGTCGTAAGGATCTCACCAGAGAGTTTTTCTTCCTTACAGGTCGTGAGGACCTGCAAGTGCTGGATGTGGTCACCCTAATTCGTGTTTCACGGGGTCGGGGGTTGCTCAAGGCATCGTAGTTTAAAGACGTCGTGGTCAAGGTTAAGGACATCATAGTCCGTGGATTTAAGGACTCCACAGTCCGATGTTAGTTTTAAGACATCTCGGTCAAGGTTAAGGACCTCATAGTCCGTGGATTTAGGGACTCCACAGTCCGATGTTAGTTTTAAGACATCACGGTCAAGGTTAAGGACCTCATAGTCCGTGGATTTAGGGACTTTACCGTCCGATGTTAGTTTTAAGACATCACGGTCAAGGTTAAGGACCTCATAGTCCGTGGATTTAAGGACTCCACAGTCCGATGTTAGTTTTAAGACATCACGGTCAAGGTTAAGGACCTCATAGTCCGTGGATTTAGGGACTCCACAGTCCGATGTTAGTTTTAAGACATCACGGTCAAGGTTAAGGACCTCATAGTCCATGGATTTAAGGACTTCACAGTCCGATGTTTGGTTGCAGGGACCCGTCACCTCTTTGAAGACGTTGAGGAATTACAACGCCAGGTATCAAAGGAGTGAAGAGATGTACCCTTAAACCAAGGTAGAATCCGTAGGGAATCGGGGTGGTTGATCGTTAGTTTTAAGACATTACGGTCGAGGTTAAGGACATCATAGTCCGTGGATTTTAAGGACTCCACAGTCCGGTGTTTGCTCTGGATGCTTCACACGGGTTCACTGCCGTGCTTGGCGAGGACCAGGCTCCGCTCTGGGCGTTTTCCGCGGGGTCAAAGAGTGACGTTATCCGCGTTCCACATGACCAGGAATTTTGCACTAGATGCTTCACACGGGTTCACTGCCACGCTCGGCGAGGACTAGGCTCCGCTCTAGATGCTTCACACAGGTTCACTGCCGTGCTCTGCGAGGACCAGGCTCCGCTCTGGACGTTTTCAACGGGGTCAAAGAGTGACGTTATCCGCGTTCCACGTAACCAGGAATTTTGCACTAGATGCTTCGCACGGGTTCACTGCCGTGCTCGGCGAGGACTAGGCTCCGCTTTGGATGCTTCACACGGGTTCACTACCGTGCTCTGCGAGGACCAGGATCCGCTCTGGACGTTTTCCATGGCGTCAAAGAGTGACGTTATCCGCGTTCCACGTAACCAGGAATTTTTCACTAGATGCTTCGCACGGGTTCACTGCCGTGCTCGGTGAGGACTAGGCTCCGCTCTGGATGCTTCACACGGGTTCACTGCCGTGCTCTGCGAGGACCAGGATCCGCTCTGGACGTTTTCCACGGGGTCAAAGAGTGACGTTATCCGCGTTCCACGTAACCAGGAATTTTGCACTAGATGCTTCACACGGGTTCACTGTCGCGCTCGGCGAGGACTAGGCTCCGCTCTGGATGCTTCACACGGGTTCACTGCCGTGCTCTGCGAGGACCAGGATCCGCTCTGGACGTTTTCCACGGGGTCAAAGAGTGACGTTATCCGCGTTCCACGTAACCAGGAATTTTGCACTAGATGCTTCGCACGGGTTCACTGCCGTGCTCGACGAGGACTAGGCTTCGCTCTGGATGCTTCACATGGGTTCACTGCCGTGCTTTGCGAGGACCAGGATCCGCTCTGGACGTTTTCCACGGGGTCAAAGAGTGACGTTATCCGCGTTCCACGTAACCAGGAATTTTGCACTAGATGCTTCGCACGGGTTCACTGCCGTGCTCGGCGAGGACTAGGCTCCGCTCTGGATGCTTCACACGGGTTCACTGCCGTGCTCTGCGAGGACCAGGATCCGCTCTGGACGTTTTCCACGGGGTCAAAGAGTGACGTTATCCGCGTTCCACGTAACCAGGAATTTTGCACTAGATGCTTCACACGGGTTCACTGCCGCGCTCGGCGAGGACTAGGCTCCGCTCTGGATGCTTCACACGGGTTCACTGCCGTGCTCTGCGAGGACCAGGATCCGCTCTGGACATTTTCCACGGGGTCAAAGAGTGACGTTATCCGCGTTCCACGTAACCAGGAATTTTGCACTAGATGCTTCGCACGGGTTCACTGCCGTGCTCGGTGAGGACTAGGCTCCGCTCTGGATGCTTCACATGGGTTCACTGCCGTGCTCTGCGAGGACCAGGATCCGCTCTGGACGTTTTCCACGGGGTCAAAGAGTGACATTATCCGCATTCTACGTAACCAGGAATTTTGGACTAGATGCTTCGCACGGGTTCACTGCCGTGCTCGGCGAGGACTAGGCTCCGCTCTGGATGCTTCACTCGGGTTCACTGCCGTGCTTTGCGAGGACCAGGATCCGCTCTGGACGTTTTCCACGGGGTCAAAGAGTGACGTTATCCGCGTTCCACGTAACCAGGAATTTTGCACTAGATGCTTCACACGGGTTCACTGCCGTGCTCGGCGAGGACTAGGCTCCGCTCTGGATGCTTCACACGGGTTCACTGCCGTGCTCTGCGAGGACCTGGATCCGCTCTGGACGTTTTCCATGGGGTCAAAGAGTGACGTTATCCGCGTTCCACGTAACCAGGAATTTTGCTGATTGTATCCGCATTTCACGGGATGGAGGTTTGACTGTTGGCGATATGTATACCACCGAGCTATGGAACTGGGAGTTGCCGCTGTTCCGCTTAGCTTAGAGTTGTGTCCGTTGTTACGAGACGAGTGTTGAAACGATCTCCAGGTCTCCTTTGGCCCGTCGAGATTTGGCTTCTTCTGATGATGAAACCTGGGGGAGAAGTATGATCCCTTTTTTGTTTACGCCCTTGGATTGTGTACAGGGTGTGATGGAACATCACCTGTAGGGCATAAATTAAAACTCTTTTTTTTATTTATTTTATTTCTCTTTCCGCGATGCTCTATCATTTCAGTTTTTATATCGCGAAGGTCGCGATTGCCCCATCATTTCGGCTATTTTTCGCTGTGCCCAATCATTTCGGCTATTTATTTATTTTCTACTTGCTGCTTTTTATTGCGAGTTGCCCTATCATTTCAGCTATTTTTCATGCATACCTTTTTACTTGCTGCTTTTATTGCAAGTTGCCCCATCATTTCGACTATTTTTCATGCATGTGTGGCTTGCTAGCCTTTTTGCTGCAAGCTTGGGTTTTAGACGCCTCTTTCGGCATTAGCATCGCTACCAATGGGATATTGCCAGGAGCGAATCATCATTTGCCTCTGTCGATGTTGAACAAAGGTGGCTTAGCAAACAGGGTTAGGGTCCTGTCGACTAAGGCTTTTGACTTCATGAGCCGTAAGGGTCTCACAAAGGTATTTCTTCCTACAAGTCGTGAGGATCTTGTAGGTGTATTTTCTCCCTAGGAATCGTGAGGATTCCTAAGTGTATGTTCCTCTGCAAGTCGTAAGGATCTTACAAGAGGGCTTTCTCCTTATAGGTCGAGAGGACTTACAAGGGTTGCTCACCATATGGACATATCCCTAGTCACGGGTGGGACTTTGCTGGGGAAATGTTTATTCGCGCCCGTGGATTGTATACAAGGGTCAGTATTGAGCCACTTGTAGGGCAATGTCGAAGGATATGGGGGATTTTGCTTAAGCACAGGTTTAGGTCTCTGTGACTTAAGACTTTCAAATCTTATGAGCCGTGAGGGTCCCATAAGAGAATTCTCCTTACGAGTCGTGGGGATCTCGCAAGTGTATTTTCTCCTTAGGAATTGTGAGAAATCCTAAGTGTGTTGCTCCCTTGTGAATCGTAAGGATCTCACACGGGTGGTTTCTTCTTGCAAGGTCGTGATGATCCCGCAAGTGTCCTTTAACGAGGCTGCGCCCC
Source organism: Agapanthus africanus (assembly GCA_030015575.1). Classification (NCBI taxonomy): domain Eukaryota; kingdom Viridiplantae; phylum Streptophyta; class Magnoliopsida; order Asparagales; family Amaryllidaceae; genus Agapanthus; species Agapanthus africanus. The sequence continues at coordinate 54,282,418 of JASDDO010000018.1, read as the reverse complement.
TTCGGGTTTTCACAAACACTCGCCGGTAGCCCTGCTGTTTTTACTCACGGAGCCCTTTTGGGTTTTCATCCGTGCCCTTCTTGCTTATGGACATACCGTTTTTTTTATTCTCTTTATTTTATTCTTATATTTTTTTTACGAGGTCGCGCCCTTTCGGGTTTTCACGAACACTCGCCGGTAGCCCTGCTGTTTTTACTCACGGAGCCCTTTCGGGTTTTCATCCGTGTCCTTTTTGCTGATGGACATACCGTTTTATTTTATTATATTATTTTTTTTCTTTTTTTTTATTCATCTCGTCAGCCTAAGGATGCTGCGGTAGTAGTTTAGGGACGTTTCGGTCCGTCGTTAGTTTAAGGACGTTTCGGTCCGTCGTTAGTTTAAGGACATTTCGGTCCGTTGAGGAGAGAGCCGGCTATTACTTATAGAGCTTTGAGCTTTAGGAAGATAGCGAGCGGACATAGTCATCGTCATCTATCATTGACCTAGGCTGTGGCTCATTAAGCGTAGTATTTCTTTAGGAAGCGGCCGTTTATTGGCCTGAAAGGCCTTTCACCATGCATGTCCATGAGTAGATAGACCCCACCCTGGTAGACCTTATCTATGATGTACGGGCCTTCATAGTTTGGCTCGAATTTTCCCCGCTTGGCGCGATTGGGGATCATAGGTCTTTTGACCACTAGTACGAGTTCGCCTTGGCGGAATGTTCTTGGCCTGGTCAATCTTTCGTACGAGCGCGTCATCTTTGCTTTGTAGGCCTCCAGATTTTGTTGCGCTATGAGCCGGGTTTCATCGAGGGCATCAAGCTCCTCAAGCCGAAGGTGAGTATTTTCTTCGTTTGTCAATCCGTGGTGGACTGCCACTCGTAGAGAAGGCAGCTCTATCTCGAGGGGGAGTACCGCTTCCGTACCGAATACCAGTGCGTATGGCGTCGTGTTCGTGGCCGTCTTGAACGTAGTTCGATATGCCCAAAGAGCCTCTTGCAGTCTCTCATGCCAGTCCTTCTTATTTCGGGACACCGTCTTTTTTATGATCTTTGTCAAGGTCTTATTGAAGGCCTCGGTCAGATCGTTAGCTCGTGGATTATAAACTGAGGAGTATCTCCAGTCTATATTATGCTGTTGCGCGAAGCGGCTAATTTTATGGCTTCTGTAGGCTGGCCCGTTATCGGAGATAATCCGCCGTGGAGTTCCAAACCGATAAATGACGTGTGTTTTGAAAAAGTGGAGGATATTCTCCGTCCTCACTTCCCTTAGCGGTACTGCTTCCGCCCATTTGGAGAAGTAATCAGTCGTCGCCATGATGAAACGATGTCCCCGGGATGATGCTGGTTCGATGGGGCCGACTATTTCAGTCCCCCACATTTCGAATGGCCAGCTAGCCACCGTCGGATGTAGTGGATTCGGATGCTGGTGGATGAAATCCCCATGGATTTGGCATGAGTGGCATTGCTTTGCATACTCGAGGCAGTCCTGGATCATCATGGGCCAGTAGTAACCCATCCGTTTAATTTTTAACTTCATCTTCGAGCCTGCTTGATGAGAACCACAGATTCCGTCATGAACCTCTTGAACGACTCTTTCTGCTTCGTCAGGTCCTAAACATCTCAGCCACAGAGAATCAAACGTCCTTTTATACAGAGTGTCATTGACGAAAGCGAAAGATAGAGCTCGTTTCATGAACTGATGTCTTGAGGATGCTTCTTCAGGCATTCGGTGGGACTTAAAGTAGTCTAAGACTTCCCTCCAGTCCTCAGCCTTCTCACGGTCTTTTATTTGTAGAGTCGTCTGCTCAATCGCTCCCTTTTCTTCGGATGATTCCGGAGATATTTCTGCTGGGGCGAGCACTCGACGGCTTTGTACCACGATTCTGACGTCGTCGAGGTTCTTATCAGCCAGTTCTTTAGCGAGCATAGCTAACGCGTCCGCTTTGCTATTTTCCGCGTGTGGTATGCTTTCCAAAGTATAGGAGGGAATTTGGGTCAACAGTTGTTGCACCTTTTCGCCGTACTTCCCCAACTCCGGTTTGCACGTTTGGTAGTCACCATTTACTTGACTAACGACCAGTTGAGAATCCCCGTATATAAGAAGGTCTTTAATTCCCATGCCAATGGCGATCTCAAGGCCCGCTATCAAAGCTTCGTATTCGGCTTCATTGTTCGTCCTTGATTCCGTTAAGGAGAAAGCAAAGCGCATTATCCCTCCTTGTGGGGTCACGAAGATAAGGCCTACTCCCGACTTGACTATAGGGGTACTTTGTTTGCGCTTTTTCATGGAAGATGCTCCATCGAAATAAAGTTCCCATTGGGTATCACCACCGTCGACCGCTGTTCCACTCCGAACGGCGGCCTGCGACGTTAGGACGTCACGTGCCTGAGGTTCGGGGCAGATGCTATTTGGTTTTTATCCGTCCACCTCTTCGAAGATACCAAGTTAATTTATGGCACCGTGTATCGAAGGTTTAGACGGATACGGCCGATGTAGCAGACTTTGTCAGATTCCCCCTCGCTTGAGGGGTTTTTGATTGTGGGGACGCTCTTCCCTGCAGGCGCAAGCCCCTGCAGTTAATTACGCTACCGCTTTGCGGTAACAACTTTCTCCTTCTCCAGAATTTCACTTCGTGTCGTGTGTGTTTGTTTTGTTTGTGGCTGCCCGTGGATTGTATACGGAGACTGAGTAATGCCGTCGCCCGTAGGGCGTGGATTAGTCCAAATCCGTATTTACTTAGATTTGGGTTTGGTGTTTTTAGTTTAAGGATGCATTAGTCGCGTTGCGACTAAGATCAACTTAAACATTCGTCAAGGATACGTTAGTCTTGCTTTGGACTAAGATCAACCTGACGTGGTGATTCATTTAATTTATGGCCATCGGGACTCATCACCTCTCTAACATCGTTGAAGGATTACAACGATAGGTGTCAGAGGAGCTCAGAGATGTACCCTTGAACCAAAACTGATTGAGGGTTTTATAGTCCATTTAAGTGCTTAAGGATACGTTAGCCGTATTTGGGGCTAAGATCAACTTAAACGGGATCGTTTAGATCCGGCAAAAGAGCAATTGGCTCTATTGTTCCAGTTTAGGGACGTAGTGGTCCCTTATTAGTTTAGGGACGTCTCGGTCCGATACCAGTTTAAGGACGTAGTGGTCCATTATTAGTTTAGGGACGTTTCGGTCCGATGCCAGTTTAAGGACGTAGTGGTCCATTATTAGTTTAAGGACATTTCGGTCCATCGCCAGTTTAGGGACGTGGTGGTCCGTCATTAGTTTAGGGACATTTCGGTCCGATGCCAGTTTAGGGACGTAGTGGTCCATCATTAGTTTAAGGACGTCTCGGTCCAATATTAGTTTAAGGACATCTCGGTCCGATATTAGTTTAAGGACGTCTCGGTCCGATATTAGTTTAAGGACGTCTCGGTCCGATATTAGTTTAAGGACGTCTCGGTCCGATATTAGTTTAAGGACGTCTCGGTCCAATATTAGTTTAGGGACATCTCGGTCCACGAGTTTAAGGACCCCGCAGTCCATATCGATGTGTGGTCGTTGGGACCCGTCACCTCTTTGACGTCGTTGAGGAATTACAACGACGGATGTCAAAGGAGTTCGGAGATGTACCCTCGAACCGGATGTAGATTGATTTAGGAGAGCCATTTTGCTCAGTCAATTTAATTTAAGGACTTATGGCCAAAATTGGGCTAAGTCCAGTTGAAATGTTCAACATTTTATTTGCTTTTGCATTGCATTTCTTTTTTTTTATTTTTATTTGGGCCTTGCCCAGAAAGGATGCAGAGTATCAATTTGTTTTGGGCTCTACCCTTTTAGGAATGATGCAAGGTATCAATTTTATTTGGGCTCTGCCCTTATATAAAGGATGCAAAGCATCAATTTATTTGGGCTCTGCCCATTTATTGCCTTGCAATTTATTTTGGCCTGTCAGGTCATTTTGATTTGGGCCTGGCCCTTCAAATAGTGCAAAGCACCAAGAATCTTTTGGATTCAAGAAAATGAGTGCAGAGCACTTTTTAATGATCTAAATTTAGATCAAAGAAGAGAAAAGAAAATCTTTTCTTTCTTTCTGTCTCAGAGAACCAGAGGTTCATAGCAAGTGCAAGGCACTATTTTTATTTATTTATTTATCTGAGAACCAGAGGTTCATAGCAAGTGCAAGGCACTATCTGTTGTGCGCACGTGCGTTGCACGTGGTGCAGCATGGCAGGCATACGTGCGTTGCACGTGGCGCACATGCGCATTATGAGGAGAAGCAAAGCTTCTATATATGGAGAACAAGCTCCTTTTAATATTATTAAATATTCTCATGTGGTGCGCACGTGCGTTGCACGTATTGCCGCATGGCAGGCACACGTGCGTTGCACGTAGCGCACATGGCGCTTGCGCATATGCGCATTATGGAGGAGCATGCTCCTATCTTGGAGAACTAAGCTCCTTTGAGTATTGAATCCTTTGAGGATTTTTACTCTACCCTTTCTAAGAGGTATCCCCTCTTATTTATATGGGAGTGGTAGAGAAGTCAGCTCTCCTTTTCCCGATGTGGGACTAAAAAATGCATTCCCCATGTAGTAGAGCATTACTTTAGATTACACGTGTATAACACATTTGCTCATAACTTTTGATCTCGGATGAATTATGAGGCCCATAATATATCAAATCGAAGGTCTTTTCGAGATGCTTTCAATATCATCAGAATTTAGCTGTTTTTCGTTCCGGAGTTTGTCAAAATACAGCTCGGAAAATACTGGTTCGCATCTTCTTCCTTAAATCACATGTGCATAGACATTTGCTCATAACTTTTGATCCCGGATGAATTATGAGGCCCATAATATATCAAATCGAAGGTTTTATCGAGACGCTTTCGATACAAATAGAATTTATCCATTTCTCATTCGGGAGTTTGTCAAAAAACAGCCCGGAAGATACTGGTTCGTATTTCCTTAAGCGTATCGCTGCCATTTGATACCTTGGACTCTTTTGCGCAGAAATTTTTGGTGGGAACAAATGCCCCCCACTACTTTGCCCACGTAAGTATGTACGTGGGTGAAGTAGTGCAGAGTTATGCAGAGTTATGCATGGCGTATGGCCAGTTTTGGGTTGATGTATCACTTTCAGAATCTTGATCTGAGAAGATAACGAGCGGACACAAGCGTCGTCATTTATCTTTGACTCAAATCTCAACTCTTAAGGGATATAGTTCCAACCCTTAACTCCATGAGCCGCATCCTTCTATTTCTTTTTTTGTCTCACTCTGGCGTGGAGTAGTTCATACGCTTATGAGTAAGTTCTCCATTTCAGTGGCATGTAGCTTTGGCAAGTGTGGCCCATAGATGGTCGGCCCATCTTGACTTCTTTGCAGGGCAGTGATGGCTTAGGAGACAGGGGTAGGATCTGCCACCTAAGGCTTTTCAACTTTACGAGCCGTGAGGGTCTCATAAAGACTTTTCTCCCTACGAGTCGTGAGGATCTCGTAGGTGTATTTTCTCCTTGGGAATCGTGAGGATTCCTAAGTGTGTTTTCTCTTATAAGTCGTAAGGATCCTATAAGAGAGTTTTCCCTCTTACGAGTCGAGAGGACCCGTAAGCGGTTGTTTCCCTCCTTATCGAGATTCGACTTTGGAGAGTGTGACCCGTGGATAGTATGCAAGAGACCGTTTTGGGCCGACTTGCAGGGTCCCAGTGCTTAGGAAACAGGTTTTTTAATCCCTACTGCCTAAGGCTTTATCTCACGAGTCGAGACGCATCGAGAAAATCTCGCAAAGACATCAATTTCCTCACGAGTCGAAACGGATCGAGCAGATCTCGCAAGAACATCTTAACGTCGCATTTAACCTCTGCTCTTTACGACAGAAGCCCGTTAAGGTTGGTGGTACTTAGGGTTTTGGCCATCGTACCGTCGCATAAGCTGATATAGTCCTCGATAGGCAATCGTGCTGTTCGAGTAGCCCCGCGACTGCCGTATCTCTGATCCCTTCGGGGGCTGGACAAGACGTCTTCAAGCAATCCTCCTTTGCAGTTTGACCGTCAGAAGAGCAAGCGCTAGGAATTTGCCATGCCGCTTTTTACTTGAGGTTAGGCTCATTTTGGAGAGCCCCGATGAGTCATAACCACTCCGCGCTGGTGTGGGGATGATCTCCGATAGTCTTTCGGGCTTTATATGAGTTGCCGTTAAGACCCTGAAGCTAGGAATTTGGCCTTTGCTTCGTTTGCTGGCATTGCGTCTGCTGTATCGAGACGAATGTTGCGGTGGGAACTAGGGATTTTGCCGTGGCTCCGTTTGTTTGATGACGTTACGTCTGCTGTGTCGAGACGAACGTTGGGGTGACATCTCGTCTGCTGTATCGAGACGGACGTCGAAGTGGTGACCACTCCACACTGGTGCGAGATGATCTCCGATTGTCTTTCCGGCTTTATATGACTTGCCGTTAAGACCCTGAAGCTAGGAATTTAGCCTTCGCTTCGTTTGCTGGCATTGCGTCCTCTGTATCGAGACGAATGTCGTGGTTGTCTATAGGTTACTGGTGAACCGCCGAGGTTTGGAACTAGGGATTTTGCCGTGGCTCCGTTTGTTTGATGACGTTACGTCTGCTGTGTCGAGATGAACGTTGGGGTGACATCTCGTCTGCTGTATCGAGACGGACGTCGAAGTGGTGACCACTCCACACTGGTGCGAGATGATCTCCGATTGTCTTTCCGGTTTTATATGACTTGCCGTTAAGACCCTGAAGCTAGGAATTTAGCCTTCGCTTCGTTTGCTGGCATTGCGTCCTCTGTATCGAGACGAATGTCACGGTGGGAACTAGGGATTTTGCCGTGGCTCCGTTTGTTTGATGACGTTACGTCTGCTGTGTCGAGACGAACGTTGGGGTGACATCTCGTCTGCTGTATCGAGACGGACGTCGAAGTGGTGACCACTCCACACTGGTGCGAGATGATCTCCGATTGTCTTTCCGGTTTTATATGACTTGCCGTTAAGACCCTGAAGCTAGGGATTTAGCCTTCGCTTCATTTGCTTTGGTGTGTCTGAATCCCTGCTGGAGGAAGAACGCTGAGGTTGACATTTCGTCTACTGTATCGAGACGAACGTCATGGAGGTGACCACTTCATGTGAGATGGTCTCCGATTGTCTTTCCGGTTTTATGTGAGTTACCGTTAAGACGTCGAAGTTAGGAATGTGGCCTTCGCTTCGTTTGCTTTGGTGTGTCCAAATCCTGTTGGAGGAAGAACGCCGGGGTTGATATATCGTCTACTGTATCGAGACGAACGTCAAGGAGGTGACCACTTTCTGTGAGATGGTCTCCGATTGTCTTTCCGGTTTTATGTGAGTTACCGTAAAGACGTTGAAGCTAGGAATGTGGCCTTCGCTTCGTTTGCTTACACTGCGTCTGGTATATTGAGACGAATGCTGAGGTGGAGCTGGGATTTTGCCATCACTCCGCTTTGTTTCGACCATGGGGTCTTTTGTTAACTTTGCATGTACACCCCGCTGGGCTGCGAAGGAACGCCGTTGTTGACATTGCGTCTGTTGTAACGAGACGAATGCTAAGGTGGAGTTGGGATTTTGCCGTTACTCCGCTTTGTTTTGACCGTGAGGTCTTTTGTTGACGTTGCATCTGCCTCCAGCTGGACTGCGGAGGAACGCTGTTGTTGACATTGCGTCTACTGTATCGAGACGAATGCTGAGGTGAAGCTGGGATTCTGCCATCGCTCTGCTTGATGGTGTAACATCTGTGTCCTGTTGGAATGAGGAGGCACACCGTTGTTGGTCTCCAGGCTTTAGACGTGGCCATTGAGATTTGGAACTAGGGACTTTGTCATGGTTCCGTTTGTTGCGATTCTGAGGTCAGTTGTTGACGCCATGTCTGCATCTAGTTGAAGTGAGGAGAAACGCCGTTGGTGATCTTTAAGTTGTCGATATTGACGTCGAGACCCTGAAGTTAGGGACCTTCCTTTGCTTCATTTGTTGACATCGTGTCTGTAATATTACGACAAATGTCGAGATGGTCTCTAGGTTATCTATGAACCGTCGAGATTTGGCTTCGCTTTCTGGTGGAGCCTGTTGGGAAGGTATTGTTCCCTTTTTATCTGTGCCCCTGGATTATATACAGGGATCGATGTGATTTCACCTGTAGGGCAAAAGTTTCATTCTTTCATTTTTTTTATTCTTTCCGCGATGCTCTATCATTTCAGCTTTTATATCGCGAAGGTCGCGATTGCCCAATCATTTCGGCTATTTTTCGCGGTGCCCAATCATTTCGGCTGTTTATTTTATTTTTACTCGCTACTTTTTATTGCGAGTTGCCCAATAATTTCGGCTGTTTATTTTATTTTTACTCGCTGTTTTTTATTGCGAGTTGCCCAATCATTTCGGCTATTTCATATGCATTTTTTTTTTGGCTCGCTGATTTTTTTCTTTCTCGCGAGTAGGGGATTTGGGATCCGATACCAATCTTGGCATCAGCATCGCTGCGACTGGAATATTGCCAGGAGCGAATCATCATTTGCCATGAAAGGACTTGGAATTTGATACCGGTTTAGGCATCAGCATCGCTACAACTGGGATATTGCCAGGAGCGAATCATCATCTGCCTCCGTCGATGTTGAACAAAGGTGGCTTAGCGAACAGGGTTAAGATCCCGTCGACTGAGGCTTTTGACTTCATGAGCCGTAAGGGTCTCACAAAGGTATTTCTCCCTACAAGTCGTGAGGATCTTGTAGGTGTGTTTTCTCCTTGGGAATCGTGAGGATTCCTAAGTGCATGTTCTCTTGTAAGTCGTAAGGATCTTACAAAAGGATTTTCTCCTTGTAAGTCGAGAGGACTTACAAGTGTTGTTTGCTGTACAAGCATATCCCTAGTCACGGATGGGACTTTGTTAGGGAAATATTTATTCATGCCCGTGGATTGTATACAAGGGTCATTATGAGCCGCTTGTAGGGCAATATTGGAAGTTTGTGGGGGTTTGCTTAAGCACAGGTTTAGGTCTCTGTGACTTAAGACTTTCAAATCATATGAGCCGTAAGGGTCCCACAAGAGAGTTCTCCTTACGAGTCGTGAGGATCTCGCAAGTGTATTTTCTCCTTAGGAATCGTGGGGATCCCTAAGTGTGTTGTTCCTTTGTGAGTCGTAAGGATCTCACGCAGGTGGTTTCTCCTTACAGGGTCGAGAGGACCCTATAAGTGTTTCTCAACGAGGTTGCGCCCTTTCGGGTTTTCACAAACACTCGCCGGTAGTCCTGCTGTTTTTACTCACGGAGCCCTTTCGGGTTTTCATCCGTGCCCATTTTGCTTGTGGACATACCGTTTTTTTTTATTTATTTATTTATTTTTTCTTTTTATTTTTCAAACGAGGTCGCGCCCTTTCGGGTTTTCACGAACACTCGCCGGTAGCCCTGCTGTTTTTACTCACGGAGCCCCTTCGGGTTTTCATCCGTGCCCATTTTGCTTGTGGACATACCGTTATTATTATTTTTTATTTTTATTTTATTTTATTTTATTTTTTTTAACGTCAGCCTGAAGATGCTGCGGGTTGGGAGTAGTTTAACGACGTTTCGGTCATTTGCAAGTTTTAGGACATTGCGGTCCGTCATTAGTTTAAGGACATCTCGGTCCGTTGTTAGTTTAAGGACGTTTCGGTCCGTTATCCAGTTTTAGGACGTAGTGGTCCGCTAGGCTTTCTCTATGAATGAGCATGATGCCCCCGGCGTGTCCATATTTTTCGGAGCATGCGGTTGTGGCGGGTTCACCTTCCAAATTTCGGACAACGCGAACTTGCCCTGTTGGTATTGGTCTTCAACCCAGTTCTTGAAGACGTAGCAATCCTCGATCAGATGACCTACCGTTTGGTGGTAAGGGCAATAATTAGGATTATTAATATCGCCTGGCCGCAATGGACGTTTTGGACTCGGCAGATTGATGAGTCTGTCGCATACTGCCAGCTCGAACAGTCCCCTTGTTTTATCTTGCGGAAACGAGTAAGGACGTTTCAACTTTTCCTGGAGGGATTGCCGCTTGTTGCTTTGGCAAGCAACCGGTCTAGGGTCACCTGATTGCTGGTGAGTGCTGGCGACGAGGGCCTTTTTTCCTTTTCTTTTATCCTTTTTGTTCGATCCTTTGTTTACGGGGCCGAGATTTTTTTCGAGTAGCATGCGATTGCACGGCTGAACGTTTTCGCGGCTTCTCAATTCCTTTATTTTTGAAATAGATTCCCCGAGGGGAGAGTTGGGGGTAGCTTCTTCGTCAGAGTCGCTTCCAAAGGTGATAATTTATGATCCCTTGAAGTCGGCTATATGACAGTCGGCGGTGGCTCTTTTGCGCTCATCTATTGCATTTTTTCGATGTCCACAAGCTTCACACTTTGTCCTGTCGAAGTGTCGCTTTTGAGCGACATACCCTTGCCACCAACAGTTAAAGGATTCGCAGTCTTCGGTAGGATGTATGATCTTCTGATGATATAAACAGAAGTTAGGGTGCATTTCTACCTCAGAGAAAGGATTTTCTTCGGAGGGCGGTAGCTTCATTCCTACTGACAGAGCTTTGGCGAACCGTTTCCTCGTCTTGAATTTGTTTTTACCCGCAGTGTATGGCTTTTGATTTGACGGGAATACCTTGGTTCTTTCCAGTATGGCCATTTCATGCTCTTGATTGGCTTTTGCTTTCAGACGAATTTCATTTAGGAAAGCATCGATCAACTTGTCTGACGGCCGCGGAATTTCTGTTTCAGGGTCCGCCGTTGATTTCTCAGCGCAAGGATCCTCCTCCTCATCCGTCAGTGAATGAGAAATCACATGACAAGTCGCTACGTAGTCTTCGGATTCATCCAATAAGTTTTCTCCATCGTTTTCATCCTCGACGAAAGAACAAGTTGCCCCCGGCGTGTCCGTCTTCTTTGGAGAGTGCGGCTGTGGAGGGTTTACCTTCCAGCTTTCAGACAGCGTGAACTTGCCTTGCAGGTATTGATCCTCGATCCATCCCTTAAAGACGAAACAATCCTCAATCGGGTGACTTACCGTTTGGTGGTAAGGGCAATAATTAGGATTATTAAGATCGCCTGGCTGCGACAGACGCTTCGGACTCGGCAGATTGATGAGTCTGTTACGCACTGCCAGATCAAACAGTCTTCTCGTTTTATTCTGAGGAAACGAGTAAGGACGTCCTAACCTCTCTTCGAGGGATGGGCGTGGACGCACGTTGTTTTGGCGAGCGACCGGCTTTGAGTTGCTCGACTGTTGCTGAGCGTTGGCGACGATGATCGCTTTTCCTTTCTCATTTCGGGGATCGGGTCTTGGAGGAGACGGTCTATGACCCATCTGGTCCATTTGGGCTAATTTGTCGATCAAGGCCTGGAAGGTGGTCGGCCTGAAGAACATCATGAATTGCGAGATGGTCGCTTGCGGATCGAGAGTGCCCACAAACATGCCTACCGCAGGTGCCTCTTCTATGCGTTGTTCGCATTTCGACCATAAGTTTCGCCATCGTGTTGCGTATTGGACCCACGTTTCGCCGGGCCTTATCCTGGCATTTATCAGTGCTGTTATCAGAGTGCGTTCACTAGCACTTGCGAATCTTTGTGTAAACAGCAGTTCCATCTCTGCAAATGTTTTGACAGAGTCGTTAGGTAGCTCCGAATACCATTCAAAGGCTATTTCTGCTAAGCTGCCGACGAATTGACGTAGCAACAATTTGTCATCGCCTCCAGTATTGCCGCATAAGGCCCTGAATTGAGCGACATGCTGATGCGGATTCCCTGTCCCTTTATATACGTGGAATTTAGGGATCGTATATCCTGGCGGGTAATTAATTTGGTCATACCAGCTCGGATACGGTCGTCCGGTTCTAACAGTTTGCCCAGCCGCTTCATTCGCCTGATGAACCCGGATCTGCTGAGCTATATATTCGTCTAGGTCGACTTTGGAGATTGCCTCCTCCTTGGCTGTTGATAGAGCCGGCGGAGGATTTGACGTTTCTCCTCTGTCGTCTTCAAGGACGATCGGAGGATCTTCAGCAGGAGGGTCCGGCTGTAACATCATCTCTACCATATCTTGGAAGAGGAGCGCCATCTGTTTTATGTTAGCCGCTTGCTCTGCAGCTTCTTTGTCCCTCTTTTCGAGGACTCTGCGTAAAAAGTCAGCGTCGGTTTCTTGTTCTTGACGCTCATCCGAAGACGTTTCAGAGCTTTCTTTTGGCTCAGTGAGTGCAGCCATTGTAGTCATCATTTCCTGAAGCTTTTGTTGTTGCTCCTGGGCTTTCGTCACGGATCGGGTGAGCGGTCGGTGGCCCATGGAAGTACGACTTTCCTCCTTTCCAGAAGCCATATAAACAGTGTGCACCACCATGCCCCCAGACTTGGGGCGTTTGTGTTCGGTGTCTTTACGATTTACCGAAGACACAGGGGCTTCTTGCGGTCTCCTTTTTTGAGTGATTGGAGTTAAGGGAGCCGTTGTAGTGGGCACCCAAGTAGCTTTTGCTTTTTGTGGTTTGACAGAGTAATCCTTCCCCTGCCGAACCTTCATCTTTTCCTGTCGTCGGAGGCAGTCTTGATCGATCACCGACTCTTGAACCTGTCGCCAGACTTTGTAAATTTTAGAGGACAGCCGTTGAAGGGGCTGCTCTAGCTTCTTCTCTGGAATATTCTCCACAGGTGAAGGAGTTCGTTTCAACATCGCAGTAGGAGAGTTTCTGCGCACCTTGTTGAGCAGTTCAAAGCTGTTCTTGGTTGGAACAGCAGCATCGATCCTCACCATCGGAGTTGGAGGAGTAAGTCCAGAGGGGGAGTTGCCCCCAGCCTTCCTCACTCGGCGCCAGTAGCGACGTCGGGCATGTCGTGCTGATGGAGTTGTTTCAGCTATAGGGGTGACCTCCTCATGCCCCCTGTGTTGGTCAGAATATACTGGTACCAGCTTTTTAAAGATCGACGTCCGTTGAACGGGGACGGCCAACTTGTCAGAAGCGGACTTCTGAACATGGGAAGCAGCCTTGGTGATTTTGCCAGGAACGGGAGTTGGAATGGCTATCCGCTTCGGGATAACGCCTTCTGGTATGGCATGCTTCTTCATTAGCCTGTTAGAGCTCTGGCCTAGTCCGTTAAAAACTGAAGCAGTGGAGTTGGACGACCCGTTGAGAGGGGTCGCGGCAGTAGTAAGTCGATCGAAGACCGACTTTTTTGGAGCTTCTTGCAATGTCATTGGGGTGTTGAAGCTCATTGGTGGGAGCATGGTCCCAAAAAATAGTCCAGTGGTGGCTTGAGCCATCTGCTCCACCGGCATTTTGAAAAGGGAGGCCGCTTGGGGCCCATAAGTCACTCCTCCAGCAACGGCGGAGCGAGAGTTATCGCTGCGGACGATGCAGTTCGAAGCCATTGATCTTCTGTTTTCTGCACGGAGCAAGACACCAAATCTTAGTACCTTGAATCCACAGGCAATCACAGCAAACCGCGATTTGTTCGCGAACACGACACACGAAGTGTGGAGTGGAAAGAGGAAGAGGTCCCACCGGGCGTCCCAGAATCTGTTCCCCTCCGAACGGCGGCCTGCGACGTTAGGACGTCACGTGCCTGAGGTTCGGGGCAGATGCTATTTGGTTTTTATCCGTCCACCTCTTCGAAGATACCAAGTTGATTTATGGCACCGTGTATCGAAGGTTTAGACGGATACGGCCGATGTAGCAGACTTTGTCAGATTCCCCCTCGCTTGAGGGGTTTTTGATTGTGGGGACGCTCTTCCCTGCAGGCGCAAGCCCCTGCAGTTAATTACGCTACCGCTTTGCGGTAACAACTTTCTCCTTCTCCAGAATTTCACTTCGTGTCGTGTGTGTTTGTTTTGTTTGTGGCTGCCCGTGGATTGTATACGGAGACTGAGTAATGCCGTCGCCCGTAGGGCGTGGATTAGTCCAAATCCGTATTTACTTAGATTTGGGTTTGGTGTTTTTAGTTTAAGGATGCATTAGTCGCGTTGCGACTAAGATCAACTTAAACATTCGTCAAGGATACGTTAGTCTTGCTTTGGACTAAGATCAACCTGACGTGGTGATTCATTTAATTTATGGCCATCGGGACTCATCACCTCTCTAACATCGTTGAAGGATTACAACGATAGGTGTCAGAGGAGCTCAGAGATGTACCCTTGAACCAAAACTGATTGAGGGTTTTATAGTCCATTTAAGTGCTTAAGGATACGTTAGCCGTATTTGGGGCTAAGATCAACTTAAACGGGATCGTTTAGATCCGGCAAAAGAGCAATTGGCTCTATTGTTCCAGTTTAGGGACGTAGTGGTCCCTTATTAGTTTAGGGACGTCTCGGTCCGATACCAGTTTAAGGACGTAGTGGTCCATTATTAGTTTAGGGACGTTTCGGTCCGATGCCAGTTTAAGGACGTAGTGGTCCATTATTAGTTTAAGGACATTTCGGTCCATCGCCAGTTTAGGGACGTGGTGGTCCGTCATTAGTTTAGGGACATTTCGGTCCGATGCCAGTTTAGGGACGTAGTGGTCCATCATTAGTTTAAGGACGTCTCGGTCCAATATTAGTTTAAGGACATCTCGGTCCGATATTAGTTTAAGGACGTCTCGGTCCAACATTAGTTTAAGGACGTCTCGGTCCAATATTAGTTTAAGGACGTTTCGGTCCGATATTAGTTTAAGGACGTCTCGGTCCGATATTAGTTTAAGGACGTCTCGGTCCAATATTAGTTTAGGGACATCTCGGTCCACGAGTTTAAGGACCCCGCAGTCCATATCGATGTGTGGTCGTTGGGACCCGTCACCTCTTTGACGTCGTTGAGGAATTACAACGACGGATGTCAAAGGAGTTCGGAGATGTACCCTCGAACCGGATGTAGATTGATTTAGGAGAGCCATTTTGCTCAGTCAATTTAATTTAAGGACTTATGGCCAAAATTGGGCTAAGTCCAGTTGAAATGTTCAACATTTTATTTGCTTTTGCATTGCATTTCTTTTTTTTTATTTTTATTTGGGCCTTGCCCAGAAAGGATGCAGAGTATCAATTTGTTTTGGGCTCTACCCTTTTAGGAATGATGCAAGGTATCAATTTTATTTGGGCTCTGCCCTTATATAAAGGATGCAAAGCATCAATTTATTTGGGCTCTGCCCATTTATTGCCTTGCAATTTATTTTGGCCTGTCAGGTCATTTTGATTTGGGCCTGGCCCTTCAAATAGTGCAAAGCACCAAGAATCTTTTGGATTCAAGAAAATGAGTGCAGAGCACTTTTTAATGATCTAAATTTAGATCAAAGAAGAGAAAAGAAAATCTTTTCTTTCTTTCTGTCTCAGAGAACCAGAGGTTCATAGCAAGTGCAAGGCACTATTTTTATTTATTTATTTATCTGAGAACCAGAGGTTCATAGCAAGTGCAAGGCACTATCTGTTGTGCGCACGTGCGTTGCACGTGGTGCAGCATGGCGGGCATACGTGCGTTGCACGTGGCGCACATGCGCATTATGAGGAGAAGCAAAGCTTCTATATATGGAGAACAAGCTCCTTTTAATATTATTAAATATTCTCATGTGGTGCGCACGTGCGTTGCACGTAGTGCCGCATGGCAGGCACACGTGCGTTGCACGTAGCGCACATGGCGCTTGCGCATATGCGCATTATGGAGGAGCATGCTCCTATCTTGGAGAACTAAGCTCCTTTGAGTATTGAATCCTTTGAGGATTTTTACTCTATCCTTTCTAAGAGGTATCCCCTCTTATTTATATGGGAGTGGTAGAGAAGTCAGCTCTCCTTTTCCCGATGTGGGACTAAAAAATGCATTCCCCATGTAGTAGAGCATTACTTTAGATTACACGTGTATAACACATTTGCTCATAACTTTTGATCTCGGATGAATTATGAGGCCCATAATATATCAAATCGAAGGTATTTTCGAGATGCTTTCAATATCATCAGAATTTAGCTGTTTTTCGTTCCGGAGTTTGTCAAAATACAGCTCGGAAAATACTGGTTCGCATCTTCTTCCTTAAATCACATGTGCATAGACATTTGCTCATAACTTTTGATCCCGGATGAATTATGAGGCCCATAATATATCAAATCGAAGGTTTTATCGAGACGCTTTCGATACAAATAGAATTTATCCATTTCTCATTCGGGAGTTTGTCAAAAAACAGCCCGGAAGATACTGGTTCGTATTTCCTTAAGCGTATCGCTGCCATTTGATACCTTGGACTCTTTTACGCAGAAATTTTTGGTGGGAACAACCGCGTCAAACGCATGTTCTTCCGGCAAATCGCAATTTAGAGGAGAGCCAGCAAGTACTGGATGCTCAGCAAGGAAGTCGGCAATGGCTTGGCCTTTCACTGCTTTAAGAGGCTGATAGGTTATTGAAAACTCCATCAGGAATAAGGCCCATTTAGCGAGTCTCCCCGTCAATATGGCCTTCAACATTAGATATTTAAGAGGGTCCACCTTCGAGATGAGACGGACTTCGTGCGCCAACGCATAGTGCCTGAGCTTTGTTATCGTGAAGATCAACGCCAAGCAGTGTTTTTCAATGGGAGAGTAGTTGCTTTCTGCCCCCAGCAGAACTCGACTTAAGTAGTAGAGTGCTCTCTCTTTTCCTTGATCGTTCTCTTGTGCCCATAATGCGCCTAAGGAACCTTCGAGGGTTGTTGTATAAAGAATGAGGGGTTTTCCCTTGACCGGCGCAGCCAACACCGGAGGGTTCTGCAGGTACTGCTTGATCTCGTCTAGTGCGCCTTGGCATTTGTGATCCAAAACGAATGGAGTTCCCTTCTTCATCAGGTGGCTGTAAGGGCAGCACTTTCCTGAAAGATTGGCGATAAACTGCCGGATGTATGCGAGCTTCCCTTGGAGAGACCACAACTGTTTGAGGGTTCTCGGCGGAGGCATTTCCATGATCGCCTTGATCTTAGATGGATCTATTTCGATACCTCGGTGTCGGATGATGAATCCCAGGAATTTACCCGAGGAGACTCCGAACGCGCATTTGAGGGGATTCATCTTCAAATTATATTGCCGAAGGCGTTGAAATACAGTCTTCAGATGCTTTAAATGCTCTTCGTATGACATGCTCTTCACTACGAGGTCATCGATATAGCACTCGACGATGTCATGTATGAGATCGTCGAAGATCTTTGTCATGGCCCTTTTGATAGGTAGCGCCGGCGTTGTTTAGACCAAAGGGCATAACCTTGTAGCAGAATATACCCAAAGAGGTCCGGAAAGCGGCGTGCTTCTGGTCTTCGGGATGCATCTTTATCTGATTGTACCCTGATGAACCGTCCATAAAGGAGAAAACCTCGTGAGTGAACGTGTTATCTATCATTAGCTCGGTTACCGGTACTGGGAAATCGTCCTTCGGGCAGGCTTTATTGAGATCCCTGAAATCCACGCATATGCGTACCGTCCCATTTTTCTTCATTACCGGGACGATGTTGGCGATCCAGTCGGGATATTGGACTTCTTGGATAAATCCAGAATCGATCAGCTTCTTGACTTCGGCGTTGATGCTCATCTCAAGCTCGAGCCGCATCCTTCTCGGCGCCTGCTTGACTGGCTTGATATCCGGGGATATTGCTAATTTATGCACAGCAATCTCCAGATCTAATCCTGGCATCTCGGAATAGTTCCACGCGAAGCAATCTTTATGCTGTAGAAGCACGTTCTTTAACACAGCCACCCTTTCTTCAGATAGCAGCTTGCTGACGAATGTCGGTCGCGGATCATCTGCCGATCCCAACTCAATCTTCTTGAGGTTATCTGCAGTAGTATGTATGCCATCTTCCAGTTCTTTCGGAGCTGGCGGAAATTCTGAGATCACCTCATCATTGCTGTTCTCAAAGCACCAGGGAAGGTCATCCATGTTCTTGGGCTCTTCTTTTAATATTGTAATCATGTGACAAGTGCGAATCCGCTTCCAAGACCGATATGGTCTGGTTCTGCTCTCGCGGCTTTAGGTTCGTGCTGTTGTGGCGGCGTTACCCTCCAGCTGCTGGATAAAGCAAATCTGCCTTGTTGGTACTGGTCTTCGACCCAGTTCTTGAAGGTGAAGCAGTCTTCGATAGGGTGTCCTATGGCTCGGTGATAAGAGCAATAGCCCGGATAAGAAACCTCGTTAACTTGCTCAGGGTGCTTAGACTCCGGAAGTCCGATCATTTGATGTTTTATAACGAGCTCGAGTAGCTTCTTCGTCTTGTCTCGAGGGAAGGAATACGCTTGACTCATCTTCTTCATGAGGGACAAATCCGGACCGCGCGATGCCCGATCACACGACTCTCTAATCCTGCGTCGTTGTTGTCGGCTCTTCTTTCAGCTTCTTGATTTATTTCTGCCTCTGCGTCGGGCCTTTTGTACAACGGGTTGACAGGGAGGAGCATCTTTGTCTTTTGCAGCCTGTTGAAACAGACGTTGCGTCCTGGCCTTCTCGTAGATGGCCATCTCGCGGTTGTGGTCTTCCCGAGCCTTTTGACCTGCTTTCCTGATAAGCTTGTCCATTTGTTCTTCAAATGACGGACTCGGCACTTCACTCGCGGGATCCAGTTTTGATGAAGGGTTGGCATTGCTGGACAGGGCGTTTTCCTCCTCATCGAAGTTATATACGGCGTAGCTACCGTGGATTCGCTCTCGTTTACCGGATCTCACGTATCCAAGGCCGAGCATTTCCATTCTCCCATTGGGCAATTTGCCCTGAGTTCCAGGGACATTCCAAATCTTGTTATAGAACCGAGCTAGTCGAACAGTCTGTTTTAAGGGTACTCCTTGGCGCTTCAATAGCCTCTTTAGTCCATTTGTGTAATATCTGGGCAAACGGATGGGTTGGAGCCTGTCGAGTGTAGCATCCGCGCCATGCCATATCTCTTTCTCCACTCTCGTTTCTGTGGATTGGTAGAATAGGATCACCTTTTCACCCTTTCGCCGGGGAGGGACGTAAAACGTCTGCAGGTCCTGCACATTGTAACCTTGAAGTGCGTCGAGATCCTTGTAGTGTTTCCGCGGCACCATGGTGATTTGCAAACTCTGATCATCGCTAGGGGATGCTTGTATTGACGGCCGATTGGAGAACACGACATTAACCTCATATTCCGAGTCACTTCCGAAGATCAACATGGGGGTGGACGTCCCCGGGTTGTTGCGTTGAAATGGCCCAGCATAAACCATCTCTTCTTCTTCTTCGGTATCGCTCCCGAAAACAGGGATGGCGGCGGCTTTGTTCTCTGGCTTGCGACAACTTTCTGTATCCTCGAAATTTGGCAAAAAGTACTTCGCATCTTCGTATTTGCGGACTTCGTTCACGGAGAATGGGTTCAGCTCACCTGTTACGGTATACTCGAAACCATCCTTAAAGTACTTCATACACTGATGTTGTGTAAAAGGGATAATGTTGTACTCGTGTAACCAAGGACGACCGAGCAAGGCGTTGTAGCAGGTCTTGGCGTCAATGACATGGAATTTGATGTCCGTGACGAGTAGTCCAAAGCGTAATGTTAGTATCACGGATCCGAGAGTCCGTGACGATTGTGAATCGAAACCGGAGATGGTAATTTTGTCACGAGCGAGGTGTTGCACACTCATGCAGATTTCCTTTAACACCCGAACGTTAAGCAGATTGACGGAGGATCCATTATCTACCAGGATCTTGCCTATCTTGATATCATGGCAGTATCCAGAGACATATAGGGGACGATTATGGTCGCATGTCCCGAGGAGGAGGTCTTCGTCACCGAAAGTGATGTCAGCCGTATGCACTTCTTCTAGTTCATTCTTCATCCTTTCTTCGGCGAGGAAGGCTTGGAATTGCTCGGGTTCTTGTAACGCCTTGATTAATGAATCTCGCGCTTCTTTTGATAATAGGAGGGCGTCGAGAATGCTGAGCTGAGAAGGTAGCTTTCTTAAGTGCGCTAGGATATTGTAGTCCACCTTACCTTTCCTGGGAGGGTCCTTGGCAGTCAGCTCTTTCATGACTTGGTCATCTAAGGTGACATCCTCAGTGACCTTTTCCTTTCCCTTATCTTTTCTATTTGCGGGCCCGAGATTCTTTTCCGGGAGCGTGCGATTACGCAGCTGAATGTTTTCACAGGCCTCCGGTTCCTCCTCTTTCCCTAAAACGAATTCTTTAAAGAGAGGGCCCAGAGCCATTTCTTCATCAGAGTCGCTCCCAAAGGTGAGAACTTGTGACCCTCCGGCGTTAACCATGTAACAGTTGCCAGTAGTTCTGTTGTGCCCGTCGGCAGTACTTCTTCGTTCCCGACGAGTCTTGCGTTTCATGCGCTTAAAATGTTGCCGATGAGCAACATATCCCTGCCATCATATCCTAAAGGCGTCGCACTCCTCCGTAGGGTGTGAAATTTTCCGATGATATGCGCAATAATTAGGGTGCCACTTCGCCCCATTGAGCGTGTTTTCTTCCGAGGGTGGTAGCTTCATTCCCATTGACATGGCTTTGGCAAACCTTTTCCTCGTCTTGAATATCTTCTTGTCTGCCTCGGATGCCTTTCGATCTGGCGGGAGTACTTCAACTCTTTCGTTTAGTCGCCTGCGTTTGTCTCCTTCCGATGCGGCCATCTCACGCTCCTGATCCGCTTTACTCTTCAGACGAATCTCGTCTAGAAAGGCGTCGATCATTTCATCTGTTGGCTACACATGCTCTGGTTCAGGCTCTGTCCCCAGTTTCTTAGTGCCAGGAGTTTTTTCATCACGGTAAACGAGTGGGAGATTACGTTACAACTCGCCACATATCCCTCGGATTCATCCGACGAGCTCTCTCCATCATCTTCCACTTGAAAGATATGGCTGAGGAACTCTTGCAGCGTGACAGGAGTTCGTGCCTTTTGATTGTACTCCTTCAGTGCGTCAATCTGCTTCTGCAAGTTCGTGCGCTTATCTCCAGGCGTCACGGGCTTCTTAGATTTCTTCTTCTTTTTCTTCGAAGATTTTGATGGTAGGGCATGAGTACTTGGGCCATCACTACCGCTCTTTGTAGTTGGGCGCGGCCTCAGCATTCCTTCAATGATCCGGGGTCCTAGCGGGTCCTTCCATTCGACTGCCGGGCACGCATGAAGGTCCTTCAGCATTCTTTTGGTTTTAGTTGACAGCACGACCTCCCATGGGGCTTCCTCAATAAAGGAACAGGTTGCCCCCGGTGTATCTGCTTTCTTAGGAGTATGCGGCTGTGGTGGGTTCACCTTCCACTTTTCGGACAGCGCAAACTTCCCCTGGAGGTATTGATCTTCAATCCATCCTTTGAAAACGAAGCAATCCTTAACCGGATGACTTACCGTTTGATGGTAAGGGCAATAGTTAGGGTTATTCACCTCAGTGGGTTGTGGCGGTCGCCTTGGATTTGGCAGGTTTATAAGTCTATTGCGTACTGCCAGCTCGAATAACCGTTTCGTCTTGTCCCGTGGGAACGAGTATGGACGCTTCATTTTCTCATTATAATACCGGCGTCTTTCTTCCAATTGATCCGCCAGCTTTGGGGCATTGGGCTGCTGCTGGGCATTCGCGACGAAGGTTGCCTTTCCTTTACCCTTGTCACTCCGAGGCTCGGGCTTCGGGGGAGACGGTCTATGACCCATTTGGTCCATCTGGGCCAACTTGTCGATTAGAGCCTGGAATGTGGTTGGCTTAAAGAACATCATAAACTGGGAGATAGTCGCGTGAGGGTCTAGGGTTCCCACAAACATGCCCACCGCGGGCGCTTCCTCAATGCGCTGCTCGTATTTCGACCACAAATTTCGCCAGCGTATAGCATACTGGACCCATGTTTCGCCTGGTTTCACCCTGGCATTAATCAATGCCGTTATTGGAGTGCGTTCGCTGGCGCTCGCGAACCGCTGAGTGAATAGCAACTCCATTTCAGCGAACGTCTTGATAGAATCGTTCGGGAGTTCCGAATACCATTCGAACGCTGTTTCTGATAAGCTGCCCACGAACTGGTGAAGCAACAGTTTATCATCACCGCTGGTGTTACCGCAAAGGGCCCTGAACTGGGCAACATGTTGATGGGGATTGCCGGTTCCCTTATATACGTGGAATTTTGGTATTGTATGACCCGGCGGGTATTTGATTTGGTCGTACCAGCTTGGATACGGCTGCCCCATTTTTATGACTTGACTAGCTGCCTCAGTCGCATGATGAACCCGGATTTGCTGGGCTATATAATCGTCCAAATCAGCCTTAGAGATTGTCTCCTCCTTGGCCGTTGAGAGGGCCAGCGGAGGATTCGACGTTTCTCCCCTGTCGTCTTCAAGGACGATCAGGGGATCCTCAGCGGGTGGGTCTTGTTGGATCATCATTCCCACCAGATCCTGGAATAAGTGGGCTATCTGCTTTATATTGGCCGCTTGTTCCGCAGCCTCTTTATCCTTCTTTTCCAACATCCTCCGGAGGAACTCGGCGTCGATTTCCTGTTCTTATTGCTAATTCGAGGAAGCCTCGGGGCTTTCTTTCGGCCCAGTAAGCGCGGCCATTGCAATCATCATTTCTTGGAGCTTTTGCTGTTGCTCCTGAGCTTTGGTTACTGACCGTGTAAGCGGTCTATGACCTGTAGACGTACGGCTGTCTTCCTTCCCCGACGCCATGTATACAGTGTGGACCATCCTGCCCCCAGCCTTAGGGCGTCTGGGTTCAGCGCTTTTAGCTCTCGCTGCAAGCCCTGGGATCTTCTCCGGCCTTGTCTTTTTATGAGCAGTGGAAGTTGAGGGGGCCGTTGAGGTGGGCACCCAGACAGCCTTTCGTGGCTTAGCCTGGTGACTGGCTTCCTGTTGGATTTTCAGCTTCTTGCGCTGGCGGGAGAAGTTTGGATCGATCATCGTGTCTCGGGCCTGCCGCCAGACTTTATAGATTCGGGAGGACAGCCGTTGAGGAGATTGGGGCTGTTCTGTTTTTACTTCTACAG